>JAXIVH010000001.1:11195644-11225644 GCA_036785325.1 Urophycis tenuis | reverse complement strand
CACAACGCGACAACATCGACTCCATTGTACTTCACTATTACAGATCCTGCTCCAAAACTCGCCCAAAACACGACATGATTCAAGATATACACAACGTAGAAAAGAGAGAGACCAGAGAAGACCAAGTGCAGCCTCTGGATGTTTTGACGGTTCTGAACCAAACCTCCAGGGGTCCCTAGCCCCCTGGCAGGGTGCGACCGAGCCCCGGGGAGTGGGCACCCACCTGGATGTTGAGGGTGAGCTTCTTCAGGCGCTTCAGGAGAGCCTCCTTGTTGCAGGGAACAAAGGCCTCCATGTGGGAGTAGATGGAGGAGCGCACCTCGGGGGCCTGCTCCTGCACCTGGAGCTCAATGCTGGAGGAGGAGAAACCAGGGGAGAGGAGAGGGGGGAGGGGAGGAGAGACAGTTAAAAGGACTTGAACATCATAGAGTGCAAGATGGATGCAGATTGAAAACAACCCCACTAAAAAATGCCCCTTCTCTCTCCTGCCTGGGACGAGCTACGATAACGCTGTGTGTACGCACGGACAGCCAAGATGGATGCCCTGAAACTAACAGCAAAGAGATGCTCTGATTGGTCAGGAAGGAGCGGGGGCGTAGAATCTAAACGGTCTCACACAAAGGCGGGCGCAGCGCAACCCAAACATATTTTCGCTCGCTTACAGCAGACGGGTGACTGGGCCGTTTCTAACTAAATTACACTGCAATTACAGCCACTGCGTCTTACCTACAGCAACCCTTCACCGTTTAAACGACGATGCAAAGACACGCGCGGAAAGGGGAACCCAGGCCAGCCGGCCACGGAGCTAACGCCAGAGAGAGCGTGAGGGAGGGAGAGGGGGGGGGAGACGGGGGAGGAGAGGAGCTCGGTGAGCGGTTGACTCACTCCAGCAGGATGTTGTTCATGTCCAGTGTGAAGAACTTCTTCCGGCCCTCCTGGTCGAACTGACGAGAGGCCTGGAGGAGGAGCACAGTCAGCACACTTCAGCTCACCAGACACACACACACACACACACACACACACACACACACACACACACACACACACACACACACACACACACACACACACACACACACACACACACACACACACACACACACACACACACACACACACACACACACACACACACACACACACCCTCTCTTTCCTCACAGCCTACTCACCCCTCTCAGGTCCTCAATGCGCTTGATAAGCGGAGCAGGAAGTCCGTCGGGCAGCGGTGGCGGGGAGAACACGCCCCCCGCGGCCCCCAGGCCCCGCCCCTGACCGGCTCCGCCTCCCGCCGCCACCGCCGCCTTGGAGACCCCGACTCCCATGAGGCCGTTCTCCCTGGCCACGGCGTGCTGCGGCGCGGCGTCCAGCAGGCTGAAGTCGAGGTCGCCCAGCAGGTCCTGCAGCTCCTTCTCATTGGCCGAGCCCAGCAGCGACATCACGGCGGGGTCGGCGGTGAGGTCCGCCAGCGAGAGGTCGCCGGGCGCCGCGTTGCCGTGGAGATGGGCCGCGTTGGCGGAGGCGGCGGAGGCCAGCGAGTGGTTGGGCTTGGCGGCGGGGTGGGGGCGGGCGACCGGGGGGTTGTGGTGCGCGGCGGGATTCCTCTTCCTCATCTCGTCCTTCTCGCGGTTGAAGCGGCGGATCATGGCCGCCAGGCACAGGGAGTCCTTCATCAGCTTCTTCCTCTTCTTCTTCTCGGGCCGGTGGAGGCCCAGCGCCATCACCCTGCGCCACGCACACACACACACACACACACACACACACACAGAGCCGTGATCGCTCATGGCCGGAGGGCTTCACAATAAAAGCCCTCTCCTGTTTCTGCACTGATGGCGCAGATCCAACTGACTGATCCCATTCACGGACTGACGTGGCATGTTAAGATGGAAGATGTACGGACGGACATGCAGACAATGCCCCCTCCCGGGAGGGCGGAGCTTGAGTGACAGCCCAGTGGCGCCATCGTCCGCTGAGGGAAGTGGACTTTGACATGACCCTGAATAACCTGATAAATAACAGTCAGTGTTGTGTACCTTGTGTGTGTGCATGCATATTTTACACACATGCGCGCACACAACACACAATACACAACACACATACTCACACACACATGCACAGCGATGGCATCACCGCGTTGCATAACAGCATGTTCATATTCATAACACTGCGTTGCTGTGATGAGGGCCGATGCTATTTCCAGACGCTTCTTTCGGGAGCCCGGCGTGTACGCCGGCGTTTACCGAGCCATTGGCCAATCGGAGCGCGGCTAACGGGCTCTTTATGACTGCGCCGGACGACAGATATACGAGCCCCCCAACCAGCAGGTGGTCCGGTCCGTCACCGATTAACGAGACAACCGGGGGCGGGCCCTCGTCCTGCTCTCGGTGCGCCGGCTCTCACGGTGGGCCCAAAACAAGCCTTTTTCTCTCTCTCTCTCTTGCTCGTTCGCTCGCTCCGCGTTTCACGTTGCCCTGAGACCCCTGCGGGCCCCCTGGAGGGGGGCGCCGGGGGTCCCCCGAGTGGAGCGGCGCGGCCTTGCCTGCACGCCGCCGGCAGCCACCACCGCCGCCGCCGGCACACGCTGCAGTGCAGCAGGCGCCGCGGTAGCTCCCTCCCCCCCCCCACCAATCAAATTATGAAGGATCAAGGCAGACGCCGCCCACGCCTCATCCTGCCCTCACCCCCCCCCCCCCCCTCCGCCTGGAGCACTTTAAGAGTTGTCCGCTGTGCTGCGAACGGCTGGTGCACCGCGTCTGGGGGAACGAATGCGGCACTTTATACAAGAACTACGGGGTAAAAAGTGTTTTCGCGTCTTCTGCCCCATGGAGAGGATTATAAAAAACTATCCTGTTCGTTTTTTAAGCGCCGTGTCATTTAACCTTTGTGTAAAAAAAATAAAACACCGCCCATGGCTGGGCTCAAGTTTAGCGAGAGGACACGCACACGCACGCACAAGTGCACACGCGCGCACACACACACACACACACACAAGTACAGGCACCAGCATACATACACACACACACAGACAGAAACACACACACACACAGGCTAGGCTTTTTAGTCATGTGGTAATTGCATGGCTCTGAAAAGTGACTTCTCGGGCAGCGAGAGAGAGAGTGGAGCCCGGGCTGCTCTTCATCGGTGCTTATTTTCCTAACGCTAAACAAAGCAGGGAGTGTTTGAGCAGTGGTGCCTTTCTGCAGAACAAACAGGCTCATCACAGCCAAACTCGCAGTCTCTGCTCCCAACAATAACACGCTGTGGACGGCAGGCAAATAGCAGGCAGCGCTGGTCCTCACCCCTGCTTAGGCACTCGGTTCTTCCTGGGTTTGTTCTCCTCCGCCACCGCCGCCGCGCCGCCCTCCTTCTTCTTCCTCCGCTGCAGCTCCTGCTCCGCACCGTCGCCCAGCTTCTGGAGGAACACAAGCGTTAGCACCCAGAGGCCCGTTAGCACCCAGAGACCCGCTAGCACCCAGAGGCCCGTTAGCACCCAGAGGCCCGTTAGCACCCAGAGGCCCGTTAGCACCCAGAGGCCCGTTAGCACCCAGAGACCCGTTAGCACCCAGAGACCCGTTAGCACCCAGAGACCCGTTAGCACCCAGAGACCCGCTAGCACCCAGAGGCCCGTTAGCACCCAGAGGCCCGTTAGCACCCAGAGGCCCGTTAGCACCCAGAGGCCCGTTAGCACCCAGAGGCCCGTTAGCACCCAGAGACCCGTTAGCACCCAGAGACCCGTTAGCACCCAGAGACCCGTTAGCACCCAGAGACCCGTTAGCACCCAGAGACCCGCTAGCACCCAGAGGCCCGTTAGCACCCAGAGGCCCGTTAGCACCCAGAGGCCCGTTAGCACCCAGAGGCCCGTTAGCACCCAGAGGCCCGTTAGCACCCAGAGACCTGCTAGCACCCAGAGGCCCGTTAGCACCCAGAGACCCAGCAGCACCCAGAGACCTGACAGCACCCAGAGGCCCGTTAGCACCCAGAGGCCCAGCAGCAACAAGAGGCCCAGCAGCACCCAGAGACCTGACAGCACCCAGCAGCACCCGCGGGTCTGCGGAGAACCCGGCAGCACCCACCGGTATGTGGGGAGACCCGGTCTTAGGTTACAGAACAGGTGTGCAACACAGGCAAACAAACACACACACACACACACACACACACACACAATTGCCGTGATTGTGTGTGTGTGTGCGTGCATGCGTGCGTGCGTTTGCCTGTAACGGAGAGCGTCTGGTAGAACCTACGTGCTTTACATGACTAGACAAAAACATTTATGCACGCAAATAAACCAAAACTTTTTTAGGAGCGAACAAACCAAATCCTGACAGAGCCAGATCGTGCTCGCTGAAGTTGGGCTTTAAGTTTAGGATGCTACTCCTGACCTGCTTTGTGGAACAGGACAGGTCCCAGGCCAATACTACTGGGCAGACAGAGAGCCACAGTGTTGTATCATGGCAGCCACTGCAGGCTGCGTGTATAGATGTACTTGTGTATAGGTAGGTAGGTAGGTAGGTAGGTATACACCCCTATATATGTGTGTGTATACGTGGTACTTGTGAAGCAGTACGAGTTTTTCCCTTTCATTCTGAATAGACGGACTGTGAGTATAGTAATAGTATAGATTTCCAGATCTTGGTCCAAGGGTAACTACCAACACCAAAAAAAAAGGTCATAGCAGGTGTTCCTACATGTATTGTGACCAAGTCAGACACGGGTACATCTAAAGTGTTTACCAAACACTAACCGCATGGTGTGCGTTGGGCTCAGGTTGAGCCCGATTACCCCCCCTCCCCTGGCCTCCTGGGGCCCCCGTTGTGGCCCCTGTTGTGGGCCCCTGACCCCCGTTGTGGCCGCTGGCTGGCTACCTCTTGTGTGAGAGGCCCTCACCTTGTTGCCCTCCTCCCCTTCGGACTCCGAGGCGGCTCTGAACTGGAGGGTTCCCGTGTTGATGTAGAACCCGCCCAGCTTGGTGGTCAGGGAGGCCGGCACCAGCTCGTCGTACTGGACCCATGGAACACACAACCACAACACGGGTCAACACACGCTGCTGCTCGCTGGACATTGTGTGTTTTTCTTATCTTGCAAAAATAAACACAAAACGTTAAAAAAACAGAAAAATCTCATCTCCCGGTAATGCATCTCCACTTGACACGGTGCGACCTTTGGTTGTCGCGGTACAACGTGTCTACGTGGTCAGAAGGACTCTCTGATCACACGCATCGGTACTGTGAGAGCGGACCTCCCAATCTGTGCCAAAGTCAAAGACATGCTAAACAGGGAAATAAAACCGCGTCCACGATAAGCAGCCTTCTCCAGATCCAAGGCCCCGCCAGACACATGTGGACCGAAATAACCACGCGTGCCAAGATACTAGCCCTAATGACACGCTACTGACATATAAACACGCGGCATATGCCTGGCTAGCGGTATGCGTGTGCGCAGGGTATGCTGCCCGTGTGTTGCCGTGGAGACCCCAGCCCACACTCACAGCCTCTGAGTTGTCTATGAAGGGGTCGGTCTCGTCGTAGCCGAAGCCGATGTCGATCAGGTCCTGCATTCGGTCCTTCCTCTTCTTCCCGGTGTTGCCCTGGAGATCAGCCGGGAGAGGTTCACATGAACACACAGGACACGCAGGATACTGATAATTACGCCTTACAGTCAGTGCTTTCCACACTACATGCCCACGACTGGCCCTGCTAACTTGGCCCTCAGACATTTCTTTATTCAAAGCTTTATTTTTGCCCATTACTGACCTTCTCCATAAAAAATATTACTTTTTGATCACAATTTGATCATTTACCAACGCCAACCGTGAGTTTGGTGACGGAAAGTGAACTATCAGGGGCGCGTAATGTTGCAAAACAAGGAGGTTAAAGCAGAAGTTACAAAACCAAACGTACGTATTTGTTCTCAAACTTTTTGGCCATGGCCTCCATCCGAAGCCGGTCCGTCTCGTCGTCGTTGAAGGGGTCGTTGGGGTCCAGCATGGTGGTGGCGGGTGTCGCGCTGGGGGGCTCGCTCTTAGCCTGGACAACATTATGGTCATTCGTTTTTTTTGGGTGCCACAATATGGCTCCAAATGTAATGTTCCCACGCCACTAATTTTAAAAAAATGATGGCAATGATTTTTTTTTTTAATGTACCTCGTTTAAACTTTTCAAACATTCTTTGTAAAAAAAAAATATAATTCAAACTTTTAGCAATTATGCTGGGTTTCACAATTGTCACCTTAAATGCAAATTAAACACGTGACGTGAATATTTTCTACATTTAAACAGGAGTCCAAAATCTGACATTACACAACCCTGTGGCTGTGACACTTCACGTTACATCCTGGTATTCCCACCCAGCCACCCAGTCCATCACCCGCAGCCAGAGGGCCAAACTGCATGTGGCGTTTCCAAGTGCTGTAATGGCTGTGTGACCAGGCTGTTGCTGGGCAAGTCGGTGTACAAGAAGACACAGGTACTAGCACCAGATAAGCTTTATCTTGTCGTCTGGAGGGTGAGCGGTGGTCGCCCCCCCAACTAACCAGCCAACTAATCTTTTGTGCCGAAGTTGCAATACTTAACCAGTGTGCGGAGTGCGGCGCCGCATGAATGAGTGAACCTTGTCTTTTGTTGTAAAACGCCACGCATGGTCATTTCCCAGTTCATGGAAGGACAAGGTGGGCTCCCCCCTCAGTAACGATGACAAGTCCTTCGCAGTTGAAACAGGGCAATAAAATAAACTCACACCACACGTCTCCCCCCTCGCCGTACACACACAGCAGTCTTACCTGGAGGTGTTTAACGAGTTCGCCGTAATTAAACTCCACGGACGCCTGGTCGTTGGGCTCCGACAGGGAGAGATCCAGCCGCACGGTGATCTTTTTCGCGTCTGTCGCGTCCCTGTCGCCAGTTTTACCAAAACGACCACCGCCACCGTCTGCCCCGGTGGTCGCCGTCGTCGCGTCGACCTCCCCGTCCCCATCCAAGTTGACGTCGGCCGCATCCTCCAAGCGGCGTTTCCTGGAATCCGTCGCCGATCCGGCTGCGAAGGTCGAGAGGGTGACAAATTGCACTTTTCTCGGTTCGGCCATTTGGAGGAGCTGCCTGGCCTGAACCTCGCTCCGGACGGACGGCAGTGCCGAGCTGTTCGCCAAACTACTCCCGAAATTGATGACTTGAAGAATGTTTCACGCTGCTTAGAGTCTACACGGACCTAAGGAGCTCGTCCGCGCCATGTAATTCGAGTTCCAGGTGGTGTGATGGCCGGGGAAAAGTTGTTTTTTTAGTAGCTACTCGCATCCTCGAATTGGCTATGGGACCGAGGCGCTCACAGGAGCCATCTTGGATTTCGGGAGTAAATAAAATATCGGAGGGAGGTCACTGGGCCTGCGCGGACGGCCCGGGCGGAAGCAGCGTGAGGAAGCGGGGTCAGCATGTCCAATCACAGCCTGCCCCCATTCCTAAACCCCGCCCCTGTCACAACAGGCGTTAATAAGACAATCATAAGATGGTACTCTTATTATGACCTTTAATAAAGATATGTCGGGATGAAGGACAAGTAGTAAGTGCAACGTCCGCAGGACGAGCACCCAGGACCAAATCTACAATTCCCTCTCGGTGGCAAAAAAGAACCTACGCTTTTATCAAATGCCATTCTCCCACTTTCTATTCAGGAAAAATGCTGAATTGTGGGTTTTGTCACAATAGCAGACTAACATCAAATTCCAAGCGGAAGCAGACGGGAGCCATGATTGGCTCTTTCGGCTCCCCACCCAAAGCCAGCAGACTATAATTAAACCAACTACAAGACCACCTGTTGATTGCATTTGGATTGAAGATTTGCATATAATCCCAATATAATTAAAAGCGAAGGCACAATACATTTACAACATGTCAAAAATGTAATACAAAAGAAAATGTTTATTCAGTCTTGACGGTCACATTTTCAGTACAAATATACTTTCATGATTTCATTGCAATATAAAATTGACACTTGTAAAACAGTATAACCGACAAGATAAATAGCTCCATGTTCCTTTATTCCTGCTGCATAAAAGGATATGGCATTAAGACATAAGTCATAGACAAGAGCATAATAATAATAATAATAATAATAACAACAACAGCATACACAACGAAAACAGGATCCAGTAAACTGGGTGAGTGCAGAAGGTTGCATAATGTAGCTGTGCTCTAAAGACGCCAGAACCTAACAACGGTTATGAGAGAGGAACTCTGTTTTCCTTGGCCCACTTCCTCAGGGTCCTGATGATGTACTCCACCTGGGGGTTTCCTGAGCTGCGGAGCAGGGGCAGCACGTCTTTCAGCATCTCCCTGCGGGACGGAGGGTGAAAACAGAGGGCCAGTGAACAGGGATGGAAACGTGACGTAAACAGAGAGAGAGAGAGAGAAGCAGATCATTGCATTTCACAGGCGTTCAGACACAAAGGAAAATACATTGTCTTATCTTTTGTTGTGTTGATCTTGCACGACATGCATTCCTTTGTTAAGCATCGAAATTGTGTGAGAAAATTATTTGAAGGACCACAATGTTCTGTAACGCAGCTTGTCATACTGGCGTGGGTGCATTCTAGCTTAATAAAGCTAATCACAAATGGTGAGGTTATCTTAATAATGTTAATAACAAATGGTGAGGCAATCTTAATAATGCTAATCATAAATGGTAAGGCTATCTTAATAATGCAAATCATAAATGGCAGTCTCCATGATGAGGACAACCCACGCCATGCAGATTACCACTTGAACCCTATTCCCCTATTCAAAAAAAAAAAAAAAAAAAAAAAAGTAAAAGCACTGCATTTTCACTTGAATAATTTGATTCTCACACAAAAAAAAAGAAGCTTATTTTATTCCTGATGCAGGCTTTGTGTGAGCCAGTGAGCCACATCCCAGCAGACAGCTGCAGCCTACCTGGACTCTCTCCCAGCCAGGATGAGCTGGAAGATGCCCACGCAGGCTCCCCTCTTGCCCTCCCAGTAGTTGGAGTCGGGGTCCAGCTTCTCCAGTGCGTCAAACGCCTTGGCGGCGTAGAAGAACTGGCCCATCTGAAACACCAAGAGCAGGGGGGGGGGCGCGGTGAGCTCCACAAGACTCCTCCAGGGCCCTTTAAGTGGCCGTCTGCTGCGCACAGTCACCGGACGTCGTCCTTTCACATTCCAACCACAGTCACAGCGAGGCGACGCAGCCGCCATCATACCGGCTCAAGGCTTATCCGGAGGGCTTTTTATTCGCAAGCGCAGTTTTTGCACTTCTATTGGAGGAAACTTTCTGCAGCACCTGTTTGTATTATATTTATGACTGCTGCCCCCCCACCCCCCCTCCATCGCTCCTGGTTCTCTTAGCAACGGGGGAGGGATGGCTGAGCGCTGTGGGTGTGTGTGTGTGTGTGTGTGTGTGGGGGGGGGGGGGGGGGTTGGTCATTGCCAGGGTTTGTATTTACTCACCCTTTAGTGTCTTGAACACTAAATAGCCAAGTATTAACATATTTATGTTAATACTTAGCCATTAACATAAATATGGGTTTGTGGGTGTGTGTGTGTACGTGTGCGTGTTGAACCTGAACCAGCGAGACCGCTACGAGGCAACGACACACACAACCTGGCTCTAAACAGATGCCTTGCTCAACAGAGGCTTCCGTATTCAAGCCCTGGCTAATAGCATCCGTTTATAGTCGACCAAACCAGACTCGGATCCACCAACACACCGATAACACTTAACATAGCGTGGGCGTGACAAAATACGGCTCGTTAAACACAGGCCGTGTTCTGATGCCGCCCGCGCGTTAGCCGCCTGGCTCATGGGGCGCAGGGCAGCCCGGGGGGACAGATGGGGAGCGGCCATTAAAGGGCACTCGAGAATGAGCGTCACCCCTCTGCCTGTCTCCGCTTTATGTTCCCCTGGCAGCTGGGAGGGCACAGGGCTCCCCAGGTCTGTCAGATCTCACCAGACAGCACTTGTGATGGGGGGAGGGGGGAGGGGGAGGGCACTGTATTGAATAAGCAGGCGCTGACACTGGGCAGCAGCAGTGATTTGCAGCATTCAGAACATTCTGCCTAGTACGGCGTGTTTCAGAGCTGGGGGGGGAAAGAGATGAGGGGGGGAGGGTGGAGGGGGTGAGAAGGGTGGGGGGGGAGGTTGATCAGTGGAAGCAATCCGATGGGTGACTCGGCAGAAGCCAAGGGCGATGACATCACCTTGTAGCAGTCGTTAGCGATGAGCTGCAGCAGAGCGAAGGCGTCTGAGGAGGTGCCCATGTTGAGGTAGAGCTCCCAGGCCAACCGGCCCTTCTGGTTCATGATGTCTGGGGGGGGGAACAAGATGGATGCCAAGACACACTCATGTGAGCACATCGCAAAATAAATCCCCCGTGATTAACTAAATACAGACTCTAGAGTGTTTCATTCTTATATAAATATATATATACATACATACACACACACACATATATGTATACTGTATATATATAAGTACTACTATAATACATTATTCTTTTTGCTAACACAGAGGTCTTGAGGGAGCATGCGTGAGCAGGGGTGGGTGGTGGAGGTACCTACAGGAGCGCGCCAGCCAGCTCAGGTAAACATAGTCGTTCTTGATCTTCTCGCTCTGAATGAGCAGGAACACCTGGAACACAAGGTCAGAGGTCACTGGCATGTCACCCGCCCCCTGGCCGGATTCACACCCTTCAGAAGGAGTAAAGGGGGGGGGGGCGCTCCGCGGGCGTGGTTCAGGACGGGCGTACCTCCTCCGCGTCCCTGTAGTTCCCCAGCGCTGCTTTGGCCTGCGCGTAGTTGAAGTTGAAGGTGTCGTCGTTGTAGAAGTAGCTCTGCACAGAGGGGAGGGACATGAGCATCAGCCGCACAGTGAAAAGAGCCACGACTCAAGACGACTTAAGCGGCACGGGTGCACACACACACACACACACACACGCAGAGCAGCACTTGCAGCACTTCTGAAGTAGTTCTTTTCAAACCGGTGTGCGATTGCTCTTTTATTCAGCCCCATCGTTCTCTTAAGGCTACACAATAAGAGCGCATTTCTTGCCTGGCTTATGCAACACAATGTGGGCGCAACATTTTCTTTCTTTTTTTTTTCTCTCCCCCTCGCTTTCATACTGCGGCGGGCCTAACCTTGACGGAGTTGAGATAAATGAGGACGTCCTCAAACTGTCTGAGGAGGAAGAAGCAGGAGGCCATACACTGCCTACCAGGGATGGTGTCTGTGGGAAACAGAACGGAGGCCTTTAGCACCCACGGACAAACCGCACTGGACCGCACAGCCTTGGACAATGAAGGTGGTTTGCTGCTGAAAGAAAAGCCTTCTCGGAGGGCCGGGTAATGTGCGAGGACACTCGCTGAGGCCGCGTGCCACGAGGTGAGCATACGTAAAAGGTTTGAATGGCAGCGATCATTCAACATCATGCATTGTGGGACACTTCCTGTACAATGAGAATATGGAAAAGACCTACCGCATTCACTGGCTGAGCCCCCGACCAACTGGAAGAACTGTTGAGCGATCTTCAGGTGGTCCCTCTGGAACACACGCACACACACACGCACATAGACGCACACACACACACAGTATAAAACCAGCCAATGTTTCCAGCGTGTAGCATGTCGTTTTTAACAGTGAATTTCATATGATATATAATCATTTATAAATCATATAAATTTATTTTTCAGACTTACCGATCCGATTTCCTGTCCCAGGGCAGCGTTGACTACTCCTTTCAGGATATACTCCTCGACAGGAGAAGATGAAGGTGCGTTAGTTAGGCTTAGTTTCGGCTTAGTGACCCAACTAGGGTTGAGTACCCAAACCCGGCACCACTAAGGTCCCGGCACCTTATAGCCGCTACCCACCGCACCGAATCACAACACAGCTTTTGGAAACCCATTTTGGGACTGCATTTGTTGTTATTTGTTATATTAGTTTTTTTCCATTCACGTATAGTAAGGAACAATGGAATGGCATTGGCAAAATTAGTTCAAATATATATTTTAGTTTGCTCTTTATTTTAAGGAAGGTGTCAGCACTAGCCAGGCAGTCTGTACTGTTTTAGCGGTACAGGTATTGTTTTATCATTTGGCTTGAGTGAAATGATTGGGCGGTCTTCCTGTCGACCTGACCTCCTGGCTTCCTTTTCACACCCATTGCGCATTACCATGTTCTTCCACAATGCTTAACAGACCTATTGCTAAAGCTAGCAAGCGACTCATGTACGGTACTTTGGGGGAGTGGCTTTGGAGGGAGGGCTGAAGTGAGGGGGTGTCTTTTTATATACAGTACATGCATAAAAAAATCTAGCTTGGCTGGTTTCTCCACCAAATAGCCCACCATAGCCTTAAGACGTTGATTTACATATTCCAATCCAATCCATAACTTGACAGTCATCAGTCCACAAACGTTCCACTGCATTCCTATCCTCACACTACATAACGTTGAGAAACCGTCATAAGGTTATTAGATTTCCTGTTTCTGTTTTGTTTCTGTTTGTTAAGGCAAAGCACGGCTCCTGGGTTGCATGATTACCTGTGGAGTGGTGGGCACCAGGTCTTTGATGAGGTTATAGGCTTCTTGAATGTCATCTGGAGACGACAGACAAAAGGACAGAAGTAAGCAAGTTCTAAAATGGAACAAGAAATTGGTTGATCATGACTTTGTTTTCGACTTGTGCGTGTTTATGTAAACTAGAGTTTTAATTTTTCAGAGGCAGATGTTTTCTACCCCTCAGCCAATAGGATGGCTACCTTAGTATTCCTGAGGTCCTGTTGTCAAACAACATTAGACATGACAATGCCGAGACCCTCAGACGATAAACATGGTCCTATCGCCGAGGGCGGTACCCTCGGCGATAGGACCATGTTTATCGTCCATCTACCCTCCGTCACTGGAGAGCTAAACTGCTCCCTATGCTAGTATGCCAACGAATGTTTGTCACGGAAGGGGCGGAGCCAACACCTTGTCTGAGGTAGTAGATGACCAGGTTGAGGCGGGCCTCTGGAATCACGTCGATCAGAGGTGGAAGAACCTGAAGGGCCCCTTCACCGGCGCGAAACACAACCTACACACACACACACACACACACGCCTTGTTTAGAAGAAAGGAAAGGGGACGCACCACTGTGGTGATGCACCACCATGGTGACATCTGATGGCAGGGGGGTCTCAAGACGTTGGACTACCATGAAGATCATGGGAAGACCATGCGATCAGGCCCCACCCGTTGACCTTGGCCAAGTGACACACGGGTAGTTACCTTGGTTTGTAATGATTTAGGTTGGTTATGTGTGCGACTGTCACCCACACTACTTTCACATTCAACCATGCTCTGCACACCACTGATACTGCCAAGTCTCACATCACATGCTTCAGGGGTTGTCTTCGGTTAAATAAATGTCAATTTAGGTTAAACCACATATGGCATCTCCTTTATTGTCCAATCGGTGGGCCAGGTTGGGACACTAGCACATGCATACACAACGACAAGGTAACCCGGTTACCTTGTCGTTGTGTATGCATGTGCTAGTGTGGCCCCATCATTGTTGTGTTGAGAGGAAGACGAAGTTACTATATATTATATTATTATTATATTAAATATAACCTTTGCAATGTTAGTTGGGATTCATATGAGACACACAAGCAACAAAGTACTGGGACACACAGCGGTAAAGGGATGATAGGACATGCACCCAAGCACACATTCACGTGCAAAGCCTCCCATCACTGTAAAGAGCTTACCAGGTTGTGTCGAATAAGCTCTTTAGCAAACTCAAAGGAGCAGGAGGAGATGTCCATTAAGTTCTTCAGCTCAGCCTGGGGGGAGAGGGGGAGCGGGAGAGGGAGAGAGAGAGAGAGAGAGCAAATATTACACACAAAGCAGCATCACCCCACACCCAAAAAAAGTCATTGTGACAATCAAGCATAGAAGGCTTAAAAAAGAAATAAAAAGTCAATATTGATTCATTTCATTACAATGATCACACAGAGATTAAAAAATTTGAATGGCTTTGGTGATGGCTTTGGCTTATGGCTAAAAGCCAAAGCCTTGGGACTGTTGTCATTGCTATGGTTACAGTCAATTGCCATCACGGATTGCCATTGTATCCATCAGAGTGCTGGCTCTCTGGTTCACCTCGGCAGCTTTGCCGTTGTAGAGCCTAAAGTGGTTGCAGGCCTTCAGGTTGAGAGCGATGGTGGAGTCAGGGATGCTCTGCAGGTAGACCGCCAGGACCTCCTGGGACACATCGTAGTAGTCCAGCTTGTAGTAACACAGGGCCACATACACCTTCAGTGCCAGGAAATCTCTGCAGAGAAGCAGGAAGCCATCAGTATAGTGGTAAATAAATAAAGAAAATAACACAGAGGCCTAGGTATTAAGTGTAACCACGCCTGTGTATGTGTGTGTGTGTGTGTGTGTGTGTGTGTGTGTGCATAGCAGACCTGTTTTGCAGCAGGATGCGTTTGTAGATGTCAATGGCTTCCTGGTAGTGTGAGCGCATGTAGTGAATGGAAGCCAGACTCAGCTGGTCCTCCGTCACGTCCTCCAAGTTCTGGTGGAAGCCCATCAGTTTCTTCTCATCATTGAACTAACGGCCACACAGCGAGAGGAACCAATCAGAAGGCGTGGCACTGCAACATGGCCTTAGCAAACAAGGTCATGCAGGACAGTGCATGACAATAGAGTCGATGCCAATCCTAACAATATTAGAAAAAGATAACAAAAAAAACTGCATTTGAACCTTGTGAGCCAGATGGAAGAGGAGTCGATTCTGTAGCGGGGATGTGGGAGCTGTGTGAGGAAGTACAACACATTGTCAGTTCTCCTTGGTCCCGGGTGGCACAGTGATAGCTGGAGCCCTTCACGGCTCCTTGCGGAGCTCCGTGTGACTTACAGTCAGCGATCATTAACAACAATCAGGCCTGGTTCTCACCCTTGGATGCAGCCTCCTCGGCTTCCTTGTAAAGGCCCAGCAGAAACATGGTGCAGGCCAGATAGACCCACACCTCCACTGGACACTCTGCTTTCTGGCTCAGAGTCTTGTAAACCTGTCACAACGGGACAGAGACACACTCAGAGATGGACCCATGGCCAACTAGCTGACCCAGCCTTAGTGGATGAGCAGGGAAATGTGGAGTGTGTAGTATAATTAAAATTTAAGTACCTTTAACATCGATAACCAATTAAGAAATAAGTAGTTGTTACGTGTGCGTCGTCATTTTATGTAAACACACACACACACACCTTTGACTTATCTGATTATTTGATTTATTGTATTTTATTATGTTTTATTATGTCAAAGTTGAGTTGACCCGGGCAACAAGAATTTCACGGCTGGTTATGATGTACATTGTTATCTAGAATGTGACAATAAACTTGAAACTTGAAAAAGCACCTCCATTGCCCTCTTGTAGTCCCCCAGGTGAAAGGCACAGTAGCCCATCCAAAGGTCTGCATGCTCCTCTCTCTCCCCCACATCTCTCTGGAACTGGAGGGGGGCAACGCAAAAATAGTTCTGCATCAGCAACACTTGATAACGTCAGTTGCTTGGCTGTTTGACCTATTTGCGGTAACCCACTGGTGTATGATGCTCTCTGCACAGGTGTGTCTACCTCTAACAGTGTCAAGGCCCCAAGGTAGTCTCTCTGCTGTAGATATTCTTCTAGATCGGGGATCTTCTTCGTTCTATTCTTGTTCTTCTCATTTGGACCGACGGGCGCATCTCCCCCCACGGCTGGTTTGGTACGAGACAGTATCTGTCCCATTGTAAAAAGGCACAAGTAAACGCTGTGAGGACAAGCGTTTTGCAACGAACAATGTATTTCTTTTTCACACGCATTTTCATCACACGAACATACATCCAGACCCGGTGTGTGATGTTCATCGGACTCACCATCACGGAGTGTGTGTTTTCTCCAGCGATACAAGTGGGCGGCTTGTTGATCCCTAACCAAGGTAACCGAGTCTGACTCTGCCGATGCTTCTCAACTAAGCCAACTTTAGCCTTTTTTTCACCACACAAGTATTCAATCCACGTAAACCACCTCTAAAAACATCAACCATGACTGGTTCACGTGTCTAAAAAAAGGATAATATGATCCAAGTAATGCGACGTTATGCAGATCTCTAGGAATTCTTCCCTAGCACCCACAACATGGAATACTACTTCCGGTCTTATATTGCACAATAAAATAAGGCAATCGTTAAATGCTTTTAATCCTTCATAAATGTTGCCATTCGTTTGTTTTCAATGCACATCTGCTAATAAATTAATGCTAACATTATCAAGTAGACCCAAAAACATAACCTCTGAAAGAGTTTTTTGTATATACTTTGTAACTGACAGGGCGGAAATAAACTTGTATAATCAGCTTCACAGGGCATCTTTTTGCGGATGCACCATCAGTTGCTTAGCAACTCTATAAAGATGCCCATAAACTTGATGAATGGAATCAACCCTAGACTTTGTATACAGTTTATATGAAATATTAAAGTAGTGGCAGTAAATTAGTAATAGTAGCAATAGTAAATTTCAATGGAGCTAGAAGCACATAGAGATACTCATCCAACAGAGACCCTAGGTAGACAGCCCCAGTGGCCTAATGGATAAGGCACTGGCCTCCTAAGCCAGGGATTGTGGGTTCGAGTCCCATCTGGGGTGAACAATTTTGAGAGCCAAAATCATAGCACAACTAGAACCATCACCGCAGGCCTCACTGTTCAGAGACACTGAAGGGGGCATTATGTCTACCATGAACCTGATTAAAGCATTTATCAATGTCAACTTAAGCCAAATGGATATTCATGGATCCGACTTATTGTACATACAACCTCCACTTCATGAAACTGAACTGAAAGTGCCTGCCAGAGCATTTCTTTAAATAGGGGAGGGCGAGTAGAGGTCAGCACACTGATCAACTCAAGCAAGACAAGACATGTCAAGGGCATCCATTTTGTTTTTATTGTACAGCCTCAAAAACACAAGCACAAGCGAGGCTTGACAGACCAGTGTTAAGACCACTCGGAGGTAGCGCCACCCCAGTCGGACGCCGGGGCGGTGGGAGCAGCAGACCAGTCTTCAGTGGGCGCCTGGTTGCTCCAGTCCTCTGTTGGGAGACACAAGTGGAGAATTGGGCTACGGCACGAGACAGAAGCTGACGTTCTGAATGCAGACTGGATTAGGTCAACCATTGCACCATGATACTCACCAGTATAACCTTCCGCAGCAAGTTTAGCAGGGGCCGCTAGGGGATGGAGAAAAAAAAAAAAGAAAGTAAATTAAGTAGTAAAAGTAAGTTCTGGAAATCCATGAGTCAGAGGTCCAAAACGTGGTGCAAATGACGTGTGGCGTCAGTGAGGCTCACCTTCTGTGGCCCCGGGGAATTGCTGGATGGGCACCGAGGGCACCTGGACCCCCTCGGTCCAGTCCGCCGCCTCAGGCTGCACCAGGTCGGCAGCGGGGGCGCTCCACTCGCCCTGGAACTCCTCCTTCCCCACGGCCTTCTCAGCGGCGGCCTGCTCCTCCTTCTCAATCTGGGGCAGACAACAGCACGGCTTGGAACACACGCAGACATGGGAAGACCGGCCGGACCGCAGAACTACAGAGTCTCTTCAAGCGCCACAACGATAACGTATTAGCGTGTGACCCGAGTCGGCCTCACCTCCTCCGGGTCCCGGTAGAAGTAGAGGTCGGGCATGACGTCCCAGGGGTGCTCCCTGGAGATGGTGCCCCTCATCCGCAGTACCTCTCGGGTCAGCATCCACCACATCAGACCCACGGAGTGGTGACTCTGTAACAACAATAGCTGCAACTGTGAGCAACAGGAGCATGGTAACGTACAGCATAAAACACTGGGCAGTCATGTAAAATTCTCTTCCAAAAAAAAAAAAAAAAAGAAGCTTAAGGTAAAATAAATAAAAACTTTTTAAAAGAATGTGAAAAAATTACATGAGAATATATACCTCCGCAATATATTCTTTAAGTGCGTTTTAAATTGCTAGCCAGGATGGCTTCATCATGAGGTGGCATGGTTAAGGTGTGGCTCGGGTCACTATCAAACGACCAGTCAGCGGGACTCTGCCCTCGTGGTTGTCAGCGAAAACCCAGCCTGGTTTCTGTGGCACACTTCCGACACCCAGACACCGATGGATCAGCGCCAGGCTTTAATGGTGTGCGGCAACTTTTCAATACAACATCGGTGATAACAAACGGTACATATCTCAACCAAACTGTACTAAAACATTGGCACTGTAGTCATCTTCCAGGTCGATTGCATGCATGCGTAAAAACTGAAACGCACGTCTCTTTTGGCCCGACAGCTCGAGCACCATTTTAAAAACACGTGGTTTCAGATCACACTCTGAAGTGTCACCTTGTTATTGCAGGGGATGGCGATGTCCACGTAGCGGAGGGGAGAGTCAGTGTTGCACAGGGCAATGGTGGGGATGTTGACGTAGGAGGCCTCCGTCAGAGGCTGGTGGTCGGCCCGGGGGTCAGTCACAATCAGGAGGCGGGGCTCCCTGAAGGCCGCCTGGATCTGATTGGTGAAGGTACCGGGGGTGAAGCGGCCGTGGAAAGTGGTGGCACCGGTGGCCGAGGCAAACTTCAACACCGCTCTCTGTTGGGGGAGGGGGGCACCGGGAGAATGTAAGAACAGGGCAACAAACACGCTACATCACCCTGCTGTACAAAGTACACATCCCCTGGAATTTCCTCTCAAGGCAACCAAAGCCGTGTGGCTCGGGTCACTATCAAACGACCAGTCAGCGGGACTCTGCCCTCGTGGTTGTCAGCGAAAACCCAGCCTGGTTTCTGTGGCACACTTCCGACACCCAGACACCGATGGAGCGGTGCCAGGCTTTAATGGTGTGCGGTTGTGAAAACACTTGGTAATACAGGGAGGTAAGCAGGAGCTCATATAGACAAACGAGCTGCAATGGCTTGTTCCTGTAACCGAAGGCATGGCTTTACGCCAGCCACTAACAGTGGAAAGCTTTGCTGGAGCCCCTTAACAGAACATCTGATAAGCCCAATCGTGCAACAAACCTACACCAACAGGGCTTGTTAGAGGTTCTTCCATCAGCAGGGCTCCGGCCTCAGTAAGCCCACCTGCCCAGTGTTCCTGGAGGAGATGACGCAGATGTCAGCCGGGTTCTCAATTGCCACTATGGCTCGGGCAGCGAGCAGGAGCTTCTCCCAGGTACGCCTCAGGTTGATGATGTACACGCCTGCAGGAGGAATAACCACTCATTTTATTTTTTTATAATTCAACAACAGTTAGTTTAACATTCTTTGTTTCATCCTGATCAAGAGGTAAAAGGACATTTATTGACATTGCCTGCTGGGTAAAGAGTTTATTGTACTGTATTATGTGCACTTACCATCACTTTTTCTCTTGTACACATAGTGCTCCATCTGGAAGTCCATGTTGGTTCCTCCCAGATGTGTTCCTGCGGCCAGGAACTTGAGCACATCTTCCTCCTTCATCTGAAGGACATCCAGACCTCCGGACATCGTGACCGCTTTCCCTGTGTTACGAGGTTGACGGGAAAACTACAGAGGGACACAACGGAGATCAGCAAAATGTGTTGGAAAGACGAAGCCATTAAATAAATATGAGAAACGGCACAAATAGAAAACGTTTGCCATCCACGATTTGGATTGTGAAGTTTAACATATCGTTTAAATGGTCATGAAAGGCTGTATGAGAACGACCACCCATGGATAGGAGATTACGCAGGACTGTCAAGCCCAATGTGGGTGCCTCCATAACCGAGTGAATAGCATTAAGTCTAAAATCACCGGAAGACATATACAACTGAACGAGTTTATAATTATTCTAACAATATATATATATATGGCCTATCAAATGTGACGTTCTGAGAGAATGAAAGACAATCTAAAGACCGAAATTCATGAATTTGTAGCTCACCACGAGACAACGCCGTATGGAGTTCTGTACCGCAAGGTAAAAAGAGACCGGAAACGGAAACTACGTCATATTTAAACGCGGCGTTCTGTCAGTCAGGAGTGACGATTTCCTGTACCGGTAATTATTTGCCCTGTCTGTAATCGTTGTTGGGAAATAAATGGGATAAAGACTCTATGCCGAACAAATGAAAATAAGTATATTTAAATATTGTCTTGACAGAAACAAACAGAAACAAACTTGTGCTTTTCAGAAAGGGTACATTTTGATTGTTTAGATTTTTGTAAACACAATTGATTAATTTCTCAACTTTCTTATATTGCTCCCAACTCTGTTGCAGTGTTAATCAATTCTAAACATAATTATTCACCAAACACACAAACATCTTGTGTGTTTGTGTAGTAGTGTGTGTGTGTGTGTGTGTGGGGGGGGGGGGGCTTGACCACTCATCCCCCACTACCACTATTTTGTCTCTAGTAATACAGCACAATGGTTTTAAGCTTTACATTTAAGATTACAAATACATATCGGAAAGGGCATGGTTCCATAACATTGCATGTACTGTATGAATGTAAACAAACACACTGGTCTTGGTTACAAATGTAAAATTGTATTTACTTTAGAAAGCAACAGGCACAGGATCCATCTGAACAATCACATACAGACCCAATGCCCACAGGGACAATGACCATAATACATAACCACCACAACAGCACATCAACACAGAGAAGGCTACAAGACAGAGGGGAAATGATACAGAAATAGTGGCAAAGAGTTGGCTCCCTTTTCTTTTGGCACAGGTCCGTTTGAGGGGTACAGAGGGGTAAACATCAGAAATCTACAGAAGCAAAAGACACAGCTTTAGCTTAACGATGCAAACCCCTGTCATAGTTTTGTTGTTGAGGAGTATGTTTAGGTTTTGGGTTGTAGTTAACTAGAGTTGACCAACTAAATTGAAGTTTTGAGGGTCAGCTAAATGTACCGTAATCCTTTAAACTGCTTGTTGGTGTTCGTTCATCAAGGGTCTCCTCCTTGAGCTCTTCATTCAAATGTTTAAATGCCGATCAGAAAATTCCACTCCAATTGCCTCCCTGATCAGTGCTCTTATTTGTTTACAATGTATACATTTTCATCAAGGAAAAACCTTATATAGCGCACATCATCATACAATTATATTAACACTCCTTTTTACTTGATACTAATTTTGGAGAAGCCATTCAGGACAATGTCCAGGAACCACACCGCTGATCATACACGGCAGCAGTCCTTGTGTCAGTAGTGATCATCACAGTAGTGATCATCACAGCATCTCCACAGTGTAGTGACATCACAGTGTCTCAACAGTGTGCCGCACAAGTCCTAGTCTGCCTGCTGAAATCCATTCAGTTTGATTAAATACACATTTCATTAAAAATAAGCAAGCCATTTTAGTCTGCTACCACATGATCACATTAAAATGTCAAATCAAAGTGCTTTCTTGAACATGCAGTAAATGCCATTCGAACTCGATTCATGTGCCATTGCAAAACCATAAACCAACTCTACTCTTACACAACCCAAGCAGGTATTTATTTTGACTTTTGGAGTGATGGGTACACTATAGATATTAGCATAGCATATTGTTTAGTTGAATTATGTTGACCAGTGGATCTTTTATATCCATAATGCACAGCAGTCCAGCTCACTAGGCGATTGTCTGAGCATGAAACATAGTTAAATATAGCAGAAAACAAAATCACCACCAGTTAATAAATAAATACATAGGTAGTAAAAAAAAAAAAAGAAGCATAAAATAAATTCACTTTTTATAAATATGGCAAGGATTGTTCTCCATCAGAAAAATAATAATCTAAAAAGATAAAAAAATATCTTCTGGGTAGTTTTTGGTACACCGGTATACCAGGATTCAAGAGCCCATGACGTCGGCATGATGTCACCGGGCTGGGTGGGAATGGGTTCAGGGGTCATCGATGCTGTTGAGGTTCTCGGCTTCAAGGCAGGGAGGTTCACAAGTTCACTTCGACGAACACAAGACCACGCTGGGGCGTCGCGTCACAAACTCATAATGTTGAGGCTTTCCTTGTGCCAACGTCGAACACACAAACACAGAAACACGCACACACCCATCTAAGCGCTGCGTCCTTCTCCTTGTGCCTTCTGTCGGCGCCGGCCAGCTAACCGCCTGGCAATATCTCCCAGTCTCTGGCTCCCAGGATGCAGTGCTTCAGGACTTGAGGCCCATCCGTGCCATCAGCTGCTCATAGACGGTCCAAGCCATGGCGGCCATTAGCGTGCGTCTCAGAGACCTGGGCACCGCCCCTCTGAAGAACCCCTGCAGGCCATTCTCCTGGGGGGGGGGGGGGGGGGGACAGGCACAACCATTCAGCTTCATACAATATGGATTACAGCACAGAGCACAGGCTTCATACAATATGGCTTACAGCACAGAGTACAGGCATGTCTGGGGATTTCACAGCATTTTGCGTAAGCGCAACAGAAATAACAAGGACTATCGTGAGCCACAGCGACAGCAGAAAGGGACCCTACTGTGTAGATGTAGCGGAGGGCCTGGGAGGTGCTGCAGGGCAAGGCGCTGACTTGGATGTGCGTCTTCACCACGTCGGCAGGCTGCGTGACCAGGGAGGCCAGCACGCCGGCCACCACCCCGCAGCCGAAGTTCACCAGCGGGACGTACGCCGTGCCGCCACCCTCTGTGGAGGACAGACCCGCCACAATCAGGGGCCAACATTGTCATTTGTGCACATTCAGCGTCACTCCCAAGTTGAATGAGAGACGACGTGTGGATCGCGTTTCCGCCAAACGTTGACAATCTGGAATTCCCTTCAAGCCGCTTCTAGTTAAAAAAAAAAAGTCAGTAAGCAAACTAAAGCCGATCCACTAGTGCGCATTCCACACCGGTTTCCCACAGCCAGCTTGGGGACATGTGACACATCCCTGTGTTGCCGCACCTCTGCATGTGGGTGTGACTAACGTTGCTGGGCTGCTGCAGGGGTCCCGGCACGGGGGGGTACTCACCCTGCGCCAGGGCCCTCTTGGCCTGGCTGTAGAACATGACGTAGATGCCGGAGAAGGGCGCGTCTCGCAGCAGGGTGGCGGTCAGCCCGGAGAACAGCGCCTTGGCTCCCTCCGTCTGGTAGACGCTCCTCAGAGCCCCCGCCACGCTGCTGTAGTTGTACTGGCCGCTCTGGAACAGACACACACACACACACACACACACAGTAGGGCCGTTGGTCAGACACAGCGCCAGATCTGATATTAAAGCTAATCAACCCTGATTCAGGGAATCCATCTTGCGTGTCAACCACGGGTCATGATAACGCAACACTTGTTAATGGCGGAGACACATGGGTGGTAGGGATGAGTGCTGACCCGGTTCCAAACGATCAAATACCTGAGTAGTGTTCTGCTATCGGTATTGGAGAAATTAAGGAAATGTGTGTGTGTGTGTGTTTGTGTGTGTGTATGGACATTAATGCGACAGTGATCTGTAGTTCTGTGGGCTGACCTCATGTGAACAGTAATGTGACAGGAATGTGACAGTAATGTGAACAGTAATGTGAACAGTAAAGTGAACAGTAATGTGACAGTAACGTGAACAGTAATGTCAACAGTAATGTGAACGGTATTGTGAACTGTAATGTGACAGTAACGTGAACAGCAACGTGAACGGCAACGTGCACGGCAACGTGAACGGCAACGTGAACGGCAACGTGAACGGCAACGTGAACGGCAACGTGAACGGCAACGTGAACAGTAATGTGACAGTATTGTGAACAGCAACGTGAACAGTAACGTGAACAGCAACATGAACAGTAACGTGAACAGTAATGTGACAGTATTGTGAACAGCAACGTGAACAGTAACGTGAACAGTAATGTGACAGTATTGTGAACAGCAACGTGAACAGTAACGTGAACAGTAATGTGACAGTATTGTGAACAGCAACGTGAACAGTAACGTGAACAGTAATGTGACAGTATTGTGAACAGCAACGTGAACAGTAACGTGAACAGCAACGTGAACAGCAGTGTGACCAGTAACGTGAACAGCAGTGTGAGCAGTAAAGCGTAGCGTTGTGGGCCGACCTCGAAGCGTGTCTTGATGACGGTGACGGGCAGCATGGTGACCCCGGCCACGGTGCGGGCCCCGGCCCCCAGCAGCACGGCCTGGCCAGCATTGGGGGCCTGGTCCTGGAAGAAGTGCTGCTTCAGGGAGTAGAAGGTGCTGAAGTAGATGCCCACCCCGGGGACACAGCGGACAAACGACTGGAGCAGGAGCAGGAGGTAGAGGGAGATGGGGAGAAAACATCACAGAACTTTTTATATTCAAAAGGGTAAACCCAACCTCAGTATTACCTTCCAAACTGTTACACAAACTATTTTGTTTGGGTCTCAAAAGTGCTATTTATTCTGTATAAAGTTGGTAAATGGGGGAAAATTCTCAAAAATATGAAGGCTCTGCTACTTCTGACTAAAATTGCTGTGAGATTAAACAGTGCCACAGCTTTTTTCTTATTCATCTTCTCCCTGATTGCTTCAGGGACTCCATCTTGCCTGTCAATCACAGGCGCATGAATGAGACACTTCCTTCCTCTTCCTTTACATCTCAATCCTAACCGACAGCAGTTCTAAAAAAAAAAAAAAAAAAAACCACACTGCCAGCTACTCACTGGCGAGACTCCTTTCCACAGGCCGAGGATGTTTTCAGTCCTGATGACGTGGAGAAACACACTGAACATCCCCACCCTGGGAGCCCTGGTGGAGGAAGACACAACCCATTGGACCGGCACAGAGACACACTCAGGCATAAACGCACAGCATGACACCCGCACATACAACCCCACACGACCTTAAAGGGCGACAGTAGCTCAGTGGGTAGAGCGGGTGGACAGAGCGGGTCGTCCACTAACCGTAGGGTCGGCGGTTCAATCCCCTTGATCCCCCCCCCCCCCCCCCCCCCCCGCTTCTCCAACTGTCCACATGTCAAACCCCACAAATGTACTGATTGTAAGTCACATTGGACAAAAGCGCCTGCTAAATGCCCCCTTTAGTGACCCCGAACTCACCCGAGCTTGGCGTTATTCTGCAGCGTCTGCAGACGGGTCTTCACCAGGTCCAGGGGCTGGAAGAGCAGCGTGGAGCAGGTCCCACTCAGAGAGCCACACATGAAGGCCTTCAGCGCCGGGTGAGCCTGAGAGACACCACGAGACGGGACTTTTTTAATGAAAGAATACAAGTTAAAACCATGCATCACCAGCTACTGTCAGCTGATTATAACCATATAACCACGTTGAGAGAACAATGGTTCTCTGAGGAACAGAACACATGTCGTTCTATAACATAATACAGATGGACACACATACAGAGGAGACAGACGGGGAGACTCAGTCAAACTGGTTTGCCGCTGAACGCAGGGCTGAGGCGATCCACAATGACAATTTAGAATAATTCTTCCACCCGTATCTTATGTTTAATCTAAACAGAACATACCTAGTATACATTATACTAGCAAACCCTTGTTTAGGGGACTGTGAAAGGATTCCCACAATGTCCTCCATCCATCAGGCAAGTGGTAAAAAGATCTTTCCTCTGTGGGCCTTTGTTCCACAACAACATCGCAGGCATTCACAGACCAGAGAGCAAAATCCCCCCACAGAACCTACTGGAGTTTGATGCAGATGTGCGGAGACACTCTACACACCCACACAGCAAATTATGCAGACATGTTGACTCATCGTGGGCTGCATGCCTCATGGACAAACCAAAGCAAAAGGCCACTGGACACAAGATATGGATGGATGGACGGAAGCACGGACAAGACACAAGAAGCATGTTTGGCATCACAAGACCAAAAACATAATAGATCAAAAATAGAAGAGCCCTGAACAGAGGAATAGCACAAATCTCTATGCTGAAGGCGAAACACATTTGTATGCCTACAAAAACAAAATCATGTCTTCCCTGAACATTGTGTGTAAAGCATCATGTGACATCATGTGTTTCACTCACATGCTGACCAATTGCACACAGGTTGTCAGAAACATTCTCTCACACACACACACACACACACACACACAATACCTTCGCCAGGCTGCCTGAGTCGCTGGTTGCAGAACCCTGACTTTCTTGCATCTCTCCTTCTAGCCCTTGCTCACTCTAGTGTGGCTGCTGCTACCGTGCCAACACAGCACCAAATAAACCTCCATCGCTCTGCTCCTGCCTTCCAGCTTCCCTAACCTCTCTCTCCCCCCCTCTCTCTTACTAGCAACGCTCCGTCCCCAGCTCTCTGCCGTCTCTCTCTCTCTCCCTTTCTTTCTCTCTCTCTCTCTGAGCTGAAGTGGCAGGAGAATCCACCACACGCACCTTTTCTAGAGGATTCTATCAATGTGTTGTGTGACAGGCACACAATGCACGGCTGCACACGTTCCTTCTAATCCCTCACAGCCATATTCTGCTACTTTGAAGTGGTGTGACTCAGAGTATAGTGTGTGTGTGTGTGTGTGTGTGTGTGTGTGTGTGTGTGTGTGAGGCTTTAAATTTAGGTCATGCAGAATGTATATGTATACAGAACATAGAATATGGATTCTGCCTGAAGACATCATGTTCTGAATAATGTTGACCGCCTGGGTGTTGTATTGCCGTAGCTGTTGGGACTAAATAAAGCTTCAACATCAAACATAGGGTGCTGATTTTGAGGTTCTCATACGGCATATAGCAATGCCATTAGACAGGTTTACATGAGCTGCAACCGACCTGAGGCCAGCATTGGCCGCATTTTGGTTTGGTTTAATATCAACTATACAGTAACCAAATACTGTTTTTGGTAGGCCACATTCCTCAGAAAAAAACCCGCCAATATGTAAACCTTTAAACGTGTGACCCTTCATCCAAATAAAAACACAACGGATACCAGGACAAAGGACAACACTTGCAATTGTACCACCACCCCTCAGTTACCATGGCCAACTCCATCTGTGAGGCGGAAGTTTCGCCTCGGCGTCCGGACGTCTGCAGGATGTCGTACGGTTCGCGTCTCTCCTCTACAGCCGCGGGGACGCAGATCGGTGGCGGCCCTCAAAAACCAAACACATCCCAGCGTTTACACGACCTGGAGTGTCTGACGTAGCGTCAACGCAGAGGAACACACCAAGCACCCCCTGTCATTACATTACATTACATTACATTAAGACGAGCCTCACCTTGTGTTACTGCTAATGAACTCCCGCACTAACGTGTTGTGTCGTTAAAACACCGAAACTTCACAGGAGGTTTGACCCCTTTTACACCAAGTAGCCGCTGACAGCATTGCATGTAACGTTAGCCACGATACTGGTACTTTAGTGTCGACCCCAAACCACTCTTACCTGACATTAGCCCGCTATGGGGCCCCTCTGGCTTTGTAGCAGGTCATCTTGTGGACCCCAAACTCATGAGAATGAAAGCTGGAGCTGTGGTTAGCATTAGCCTCCGCTAGCAGCGGTCAGCGGCTAGCAGGACAGGTTAGTTCCTGGTGGATTGGTTATGCTCAAATTGTCGTGATTGATTCAGCTCTACTACTATTCTAATCCAAAACACGCAGCTGTAATTTCTCGAAGTTGAAACTGAAACTGCGTACCAGCAACTTCACCACTGGCGGTTCAATGCCGTCCGGGTCCTCTTGAGGTGCTGTTGCGTTACTCAGGTTGAAGAGGGCGCGGTTGCGCACAAAACGGACAAAAAACCTCTTGCATCAACTTGAAATGGTCGAGGTGTGAGACTTTGCACAACACAAGCACAAACATATAGGGATGGCTTGAATATAAATATACAAATGCAACACTTAAGAGGTCAATAAAAAATACGTTGAATATGCTCTATCAAAGGGTACAATGATTTTGTAGTTTTGAAATACAAATGAATGAATGATTCATAACATAAATTGAGTATAATATGAGTAGTCATTATACAAGTTGAATATGCTCTATCAAAGGGTACAATTATTTTGTTTTGAAATACAAATGAATGATTCATAACACAAATGGAGTATACTTTAAATCGATTTATTGCTCTTAACATTGATCAAATTGGAAATGGCATTAAAACATTGACATGTTAAACAATGGATCAGTGATCATCCTGAACTTGCAAACCTGTGGGATATGACGGTAGTATGTAATTATGTGCCAAAAAGAAGGCTTTAATGCAATGCTAAAACATGATACAGAAGTACAGTAAGCCTGAGTACATAACCCACCACCAAAGACGACCAATTGAAAACATAATGATTGACAAGCTTGCCAGCCTAAACTACTAGCTACTACTACACCAATTGTGATCATGCCCCAGCATCTGTGCAACTCGTGAGGTTTGACTGTGATTTCAACCATTTTTTACTAAATGTGACTTAGCATCTTACTGTGTCGAAGCACCCAGAAACACCCAGACCATCATGTGCAAAACAAAGCAGTGATTAACAGTGGCTTAATTCAGAACTCAACGTATCAATAAACGTATATAATAAACTCATATGGCTTGTTAAAATAGTAGCAGGATTACTGCTATACTAATACAATTTCAATCGCTTTCCATCAAGTAGAAACATAAAGCAGGCAAGCGTTATACGAGATGAAGCATTGTAGACTCTATACCTTTCATTTGGATGGAGAATAGAAGATATTTGGCGATTTGGATATTTGAGATTCACACATTCATCATCATCATAATAAAAATAAAAAAAACTAACATAAGGCTGTAGTATTAAAGGGATACCAATGGCTAGATAATTTCATGAAAACAAAGATTTTTCCAAATGTCACACGCTGCATATGAGCCTCGGCGCGCGGGAGGGTGGGGGGGGGGTCTCCGTGAGCCCCCTCCCAGATCACTCGGCCGGGGGCTCGGACACCTCGCTCTGCAGGTCCCCCTCCTCGTCGCTGTCCAGGCCACCGCGCGTCAGCAGGCGCCGCATGTTGATGGGCTGGTCCCCACGTCTGTTCTCACACACACACACACACACACACACACACACACACACACACACACACACACACACACACACACACACACACACACACACACACACACACACACACACACACACACACACACACACACACACACACACACACACACACACACACACACACACACACACACACACACACACAGACAGAGACTTTTAAAGAGTTGAGAGATCAAAGCACAAAGAGTATATGCTGTATATGGACAAGTAGACGATAATTGGGGAGAGGGAGACTGACAGGTGTGTGTCTATATATATCTATATATATAGATAGATATATATACATACACAGTATATACAGAGTACACACTCTGTATATACTCTGTATATACACTCTGTATATATCTATATCATACAATATATACAGAGTACACTCTTAGATTACATTCAACTTTATTGTCCTGCAGAGTACAGAGAACGAAATGTAGTTGGCGTTCTAACAAGTGCATAAGAGCGACAAGGTGCAGTATTATTATTATTATTATTATTACTCACATTGCCCTATATGACAATCAAAGTAGTAAACTGCTGCAGTAAGATAACTGGTGGTGCAAGCAGGTGGTAAGAAATGTACAATATACATACAATACAGTAAGTATCGAGCAGCATAGATGGGTAATTACATTGTGTACAGTGTGGTAATAAATACTGTAGTGGGATAATGCAGGGGATTTGTACAGTAAGGTGTGCAAAAAAAAACGTATCAGCAAAAGTAAAGGTAAAGTAAGTAAAGACCTAGTGAGGTATGAGCAGCATAAGATGGGCGCCACCGCGGATGAATGCAGTTGGCATGGCTACGGGGGTAAAACCTCTGCCGTGCGTCCCGTCCGAAGGCCTCACCTGAGCTTGCACCGCAGCGAGGTGACCTCTCGGGTCATGGTCTCGGCCGACTCGCTGGCGTCGTCCAGGTCTCGCTGCAGCTTCCTGCGGCTGGCGTTGGCTCGGGTCACCTCCTCCTCCGCCTCCTCCAGCTGCCGCTTCAGCTGCCGCATGCGCGAGTTGAGCTTGTCGGCCTGGCGGAGGAGACGACGGGGTTCAGGGTGCGA
>JAXIVH010000001.1:11173144-11193144 GCA_036785325.1 Urophycis tenuis | reverse complement strand
GTTAGCTCCTTCCATTGTATCTGTGCTCAATTTATCGTGTCAGCGAGAAGAGCCCCTCATGGAGACTCATAGTGCTGTGTGCTGAATCCACACCCATCTGAACGGCTTGTGAACGAGCCCTGTTCAGCTTCTGTTCATCCTCGGGTTCCCGCATTAGTAATAAGTCAATGATGTTTTGGGGCATTACAGGGATTGCTACTCTACCAGTTCATGCCAATGTAAGACTTCTACGCAAGCAATGACGCCACAGACTTGCGACGGTTCATTCTTAAAGTGTCCTTTCATTAAGCAAAATATCATAATAGTACTGTGTACTACTATTGGTACTTATTTGGTACAGTACAAAATAGTACTGTGTGGGGTGTGTTTTGGGGGTTTGCCCAAACTATGCTTCCCACATAGTTCAAGTACACACATGGTAATGAATGCATGAATGAATAAGTGAGTGAGTGAAGGCCTGTTACCTGGAGCTTCTTCAGCTGCTTGAGAGCCTCATCACGGCCCTTGTTGGCGGCATCTATCTGGGCCTCCAGCTCGGCCAGGTCCAGCTCCAGCTTCTTCCGGCCTGACATGGCCTGAGAACGCTGCCTCCGCTCATCTTCCAGCTCCAGCTCCATCTCACGCACCTGCCGGACCCCCAGACACAGCATCAGGACCGCCACGCCTCTCGTATATGAGCTTCACATTACACTGCCATACTGTACATTTGTGGCTTATTTCGGTTCACTATTAGGATTAGTATATGTCCATCTTCAGCAGAACACCTGTGACAGTAACAGTTTATAGATAATACAGTACACCATGGTATAGCTACACCACTCACTATCGAGTGAGCGAGTGAGTGAGTGAGTGAGCCATACCTGCTTGACCAGCTGTTTCCTGCGCTCCTCCCCCTGCTCGTCGCGGGCCTGCAGGTCGCGGTCGAACTGGGCCTTCATGGCCTGCATGTTGACCTCCAGGCGCAGCTTGGCGTCCTCGGTGGCCTGCAGCTCGTCCTCCAGCTCCTCCAGCTGGACCCGCATCTCCTCCACCTGCTGCTCCATGCCACGCTTGGCCCTCTCCAGCTCATGGACCTGAGGAGGACAAAACGGTGAGGGCGTCAACACTCCCAGAGGAGATCAGGCACCAACTCTGATGACTACAGGTCATGCCGCCATTTCCTGATGACTCCTACTCTTCAACTTAAGTTTTATACTTTTTAAAACCGTTACTATCTTATTTTTCAATGTCCAATGAGGCCTTGTGTCGGGCAGCCATGCAACCCACCAGGGAATACAAAGTCTAAATAAAACACAAATAATACAATAACAGGCCTCCACGCGGCGGTTCACAACCAAACTAAACAAAATGGCGGGCGGGGCTCCTACACTCTTGCCGACGTCGTCCTTGGAGGAGACCAGGTCTTCCATCTCGGCCTTGAGGGTCTTGTTGGTGCGGTCCAGCTCGTCCTTCAGCTCCGTCAGGGTTTCCAGCTCGCGGGCCATGGTCAGGGCCCGGGTCTCCTTCTCCCGGGCCTCCGCCTCCGCCCGGTCCCGCTCTTCCGCGAACTGGGTGGAGGTGTTCTTCTCCTCAGCCAGCATCTGGGAAGGAGGAGAAGGAGGAGGAACGAGGTGGGAGCGGAGGTTTAGGAAAATATGCAAATGATGTCATCGAGAAGAATTCAGAGTTCTGCGACAATTGAAGAGGACAAACAAACAATGATCAGAAAATCGACACAATAAAGTAGGGGAACAGGTACACACACACACACACAACTGACTACAAAATTGCGTAAGTGTAGGGTTTTGTGGAACACTTCCCTGGGGATGCTTTAACCTGATGGAAAGCAATGATGGCTTTCCGGAGCTAGCTGCTATTCCAACAATTAGGATAGTCAGAGCACCACTGATGGGTCTATTGAGTAGGTCAGAAATGATGCTCTGCACCATGGGAAATCAGTCTACTGTAGTGTACACACACACACACACACACACACACACACACCTGGTCGAACTTCCTCTGCTTCTTCTCCAGGTTGGAGACGATCTGCCGCAGGTGGTCCTGGTCCACCATGAGGTCGTCCAGCTCCTGCTGCAGCCGGGTCTTGGTCTTGTCCAGCTTGTCGTAGGCGGAGCTCTTCTCCTCCAGCTGCAGCAGCAGGTTCTCGTGCTCCCTCTGGGCACGCTTACGGCCCTCCTCCGAGCCCTCCAGGGCCTGCGCCTCCTGCTCCATCTTCTTCTTCGTCTCCGCCAGCTAAGAGGAGGAGGAGGAGGAGGAGATGCATAGACATGATGGGAGCTGTGTGACCACTGGACATGGATGACGAGTGAGATGTTTGTCTTTATAACTATGGGCAAGAAAGGACAGTGAGTGTTTTGATGTAATCGCTGCTTTATCAATGGGGTCAAAGCTTCAGGAGTCACAGCAGCACGTACCACTCAGGAAACCATGCGCTCCCTTTGTATTTGAGGTTAGCCCCTGGGAGAGGGACCCTGTCATTTTCGAAGGGGGGGCCAATGGGAACCATTTAGCACCTTTACATAATACACGCCCGCGCGTGGTGACTGATGGTGGACATGCACCCAAGTACAGGTATGGATGTAAACCCAGGCCTTTAAACGGGCAACCATAGCCTCCTTCCAATGTTAAATATAAACCAACCAAGAGAAAGAAGGCTTTGGTTCTTCCACACACCGGGAAACGTTCAGAGAGGTGCAACGACAACGCGATCAGAAGGATCATTACGGTTCAAACAAGGAAGCAGTCATCATTGAACCGGCTCATTCTGGGGTTGAACATCTACACGCCAGCTCGGACTGGGGGGACGGGGGGGACACGACGGCCGTCGCACTAACCTGGCTCTGGAGGGCGGCCACCTGCTTCTCCACGTTCCTCTTGCTCTCCTCCTCCTCCTCCAGCATCTCACGCAGGTTGTTCTGCTCATCCTCCATCTGACGCAGCCGAGTGCCCAGGGACAGCTTCTGCCTGGTCTCCTCTTGAAGCAGCTCCTACACGCCACACACAAACACACACAGGTAGGCTGAGCAGCCAAGCATCTGGAAGTGTGTGTGTGTGTGTGTGTGTGTGTGTGTGTGTGTGTGTGTGTGTGTGTGTGTGTGTGTGTGTGTGTGTGTGTGTGTGTGTGTGTGTGTGTGTGTGTGTGTGTGTGTGTGTGTGTGTGTGTGTGTGTGTGTGTGTGTGTGTGTGTGTGTGTGTCTGGCGTACCTGTGTGTCCGCCAGCGAGGACTCCACAAAGGAGCAGTCTTTGCTGGCCTTGATGCCCTTGCTCTCCGCCTCACTCAGCAGAGCATTGACGTTGTCCAGCTCAGACTGCAGACAGGAAGTGACAAACACACATCGGGGTGACCATTAACAAGCGAGCGCGACAGCAAGGAGTGTAAGCTGTGCGAGCAAACAACTCTGCAATCACCCCATGCTCATCATCCCCCCCGACCCCTGGAACCAGCTCATCCAACCTGATCTCATCCTCACTTCCCTTCAGAAAGTAAAACACATGCGAGATCATCCAGGAACGGTTTATTTTCATCAGTATCATGTCTGGATCCACCTTCCGCCACCTGACTCTCCTCCACATCTCCCACCTGGCCGGCCCACCTCCCCCCCTCTCAGAGCGCCCGGCTCCTCCGACAGGGGGAGCCCCCCCTGGTGAGACACTCACCTGCATCTTGGCCATCTTGTCGGCCAGCTCGGTCCTCTGGCGCTCGCCCTCCCCGTGTTTGACCTGCAGCTCCTGCAGCTGGCCCTCCGCCTTCTTCCTGCGGTGCTCCGAGTCGGTCTTGCTCTGGGTCAGCGTCTTCATCTCGATCTGCAGCTCGTTCCACTCGCTCTCCAGCGCCTGCTTGGTCTTTTCCACCGACGCCTTGTTCTGCAGGGGCGAGATGCGTGCACTGGCTTAAGTCTCCTTGCCTCATTCGAAAACGCAAATCTGTTTCCTAATAAGTTTCCTGTTTTCTAAAATAAAAAAACACCACATCAAAAACAAAGAAAAACACAATATCTTGATCTGACCCTCTTGGCCTGTTCCAGCTGATCGTTGAGCTCATCGAAGGCCTGGTTGTGCTTTAGTCTTATGTCGGCCATTTGCTGCTCGTAGACCTTCGCTTCATCCTCCAGGGTCTTCTTCAGCTGAGAGACCTCCGTCTCACGCTTGGACCTGAACATGGATGAGAAGCAGTGAATGGAAGGCACAGGGGGATAGCCATCCTTTTGTGCCCTCTGGTGGTCAGAAATAAACAAATGCAGCTTTCACTAAATATTCTCATGAATAAAACATTAGATTAGAGTAGAGTTTCCAAGTAATAGAGTAGATTACTTGGAAAATAAAAGTTTACTATATTACAAATAAATCAAAACATACAATAATACAACATATCTAAGATGTTTCCCAAACATGACTGAACCGCTACATGTCACTGGCACGCGTCACAGACGGTCTTGGTACCGGAGCTCCTGCTGGGCGGCGGTGGAGTCCAGGGTGTCCTCCAGCTCCGTCTTCAGGGCCTCCAGCTCTTCGCCCAGGTCCCGCCGGTGCTTCTCCGCCTTGTTGCGGGCCTGCCTCTCCAGCTCCAGGTCCTCCTGCAGCTCTGATATCTGGGCCTCGAGCTCTCGGATCGTCTTCTGGGCCAGGTTCTTGGCGGAAGCCTCTTGCTCGATCCTGCGCGCGTCGCAGCAGAGGAGACAGAACAGGGGATTGTGTTTTAGAGGAGGGAAAACTGGTGGCTCATGTTGGGAAACAATCAGAGAAAAAAAAAAAATGGTGTGGTCATAGCCAATCGCTTCCCTAAATCAAAGCACTCCAAGTGTTGTTGGATTACTTTGAGTCATCAGGAAGTGATGACTATCCACCGCATCACTGGACATCGTGGTACAACCCTAACCCAACTTTTTTAGTTTACAGTTTTTTTGATTTTCTACAGGATTTGGACCGTGCCGAAGCCCCGCGCTGACCTGGCCAGGGCAGCCAGGAGCTCCTCCTCCTTCTTGGCCAGCTGGGCTTTGAGGTCGGCGATCTGAGCGCTGAGGTCCGCGATCTGGTCGTGGAGGTCGGTGGAGTCCCCCTCCAGCTTCCGGCGGCCCTTCTCCAACTCCTGCCGTTGCTTCTCCTCCTTCCTCAGGCGGTCTGAGGGACGGAGAAAACCCGTTTCACAACAACAACAACAACTCCTCCGCCTCCCCCCCATAGGTTGACGTACACATAAATATATGTGGACATCTCAGCACCTACCCTCCAAGTCGGTGATCATGGCCTCGTGTTTGTTCTTGAGCTTCTGCAAGCTCTTGGACTTCTCCTCCTCCTCAGACAGGTTGGTGGTGAACTCCGAGATCCTCTCCTCCAGCTGCTTCTTCTCCTGCACACGGGTGGAGAGCGGTCAGGGTGGAGAACGCACGGGTGGAGAGCGGTCAGGGTGGAGAACGCACGGGTGGAGAGAGGTCAGGGTGGAGAACGGTCAGGGTGGAGAGAGGTCAGGGTGGAGAGCGGTCAGGGTGTGTGTCTAGATGAGTCTAGGTGACATTGAGTCGCTTGGTATTGAACGCGCCAACTGTTCATGTGCGATTTGTGAATGTTTCAAAAATAATAAATAAATGAATCAATTCATGAGTGTATCACAATTCTCTGCTTTGCCAATACTCATATCGTCGGGTTGACAAAGCAAAAGATGACACCAGGAACGCTAATGTTATTGTTGTGGAAGCAACTTAATAGCAGCGTGACACAGAGACCGCCATAGTGTGGTCACCTACAGTCAGTGTTCACCCAACAGTGGACCTGTAGAGCCTGAACAATATCGCTGAACAAACTTATTAAGAAGGCCGAGTCTGTTGTTGGCTCTAAGATTGTCACTGTGGAGGAGAGGATGCTGGCAAAACTGCTGGCAATCATGGACAATCACCCTCCCACCCCCTCCACACCACACTGAACAAGCAAAAGAGCAGCTCAGGCAACAGACTCATTCAAGCCCGCTGCAAGAGGGAACGATACAGAAAATCGTTCCTCCCCACTGCAATGAGACTTTACTCATCTGCCTGTCAGATCCACCATCACAGTACTGGATTAAATCAACCCGTTACTGCTGTATTGTATTTTCACAATTTGTCTACAACACTGCATTTTTTGTATTTATTTATTTTATTTGTATTCTTTTGGTATTTTACTCTTATATTTTTTGTATTGTATTGATATCTATATGTACCCTGGCTGCTATGGCGACCCAATTTCCCTTAGGGGATTTATAAAGTTTTATCCTATCCTATGCCACTCAGAAGAAGGCATCTTAGCAAAACATCATAATCACATCATCATCATGTATAGCAATATTTACAGGATCGCAGTAGATGAGATGTCGTCCCCCCCGCCCCCCCCCCTTTCTATCAACCATTACATCATGGAGCTAATGAACAGCACACACTCTGAACCACACATCTTGTGGCCCAGGTTTACAAAGGGAAACCACAGCCGACCTTGTTGAGCTTGTTGTTCTGGTCCTCGATCACCATGACGTCCTCCTCGATCTTCTTCAGCTTGGCGTCCATGGTCAACTTCTCCAGCTGGAGCTTCTGCCTGGCACCCTCCTCCTCATCCAGCTGCTGCTCCAGGTCCTGTTGGGGCACACACACACACACACACACACACACACACACACACACACACACACACACACAGATGCACACACCTCAGAGACTGCTACCATTGAATAGGACCACCGTTTCTAGAGTTTCATTGATTTAAAAAAAAAAATGTGCAACCAATGTGCAAAAAGTTTGGCCTTCACTGCGGCTTCCCCCTCTCCCCCCCCCCACTGACCGTGATGTTGGTCTGCATCTTCTTCCTCTCGCTGCTCATCTGCGTGACGCGCTCCTCCTCCTCCTCCAGCCGCAGCTCCAGGTCGTGGAGGATCTCCTCCAGCTCCTGCTTGCGGGCGGTGAGGCGCGAGCGCATCTCCTCGGCCTCGGCGCACAGCTCTATCTCGGCCTGCAGCTGCTCCTGCAGCGCCAGCTTCTCCGCGCCCAGCTGAGGAGCAGTGTGGGGAGCAACGCCGGTGAGGAAGGAGTCCAAGAGGAAGGTCTGGAGCTCTGTGTGTGCTCCCACCCCCCCCCGCTATACCCATAGTGTGCTGTAGAGCAGTGGTGCTCAACTGGTCTGGCTTCGGGACCCACCATCGCCCCTTTATGGCAAGCCACGACCCAAATCAAGGAACATTTTTGCAACTTCTCAAATGTATTTAACATAACATAACACTTCAGTAACTGTACTATATTACTATTCAGTCACTTATTCGGGCAATAAAAAATAGACTGCACAATGCTGCATAAAACATCTTCAAAATAAAAGCACAGGATTTTTTTCTTAATTTTTTTTTGAGAACCACTTCTGTAGAGAATGTCGCTTTAAAAAAAAAAAAAAAAAAAAGATTACAGATTACAGGCGTGCTCATGGTTTCTCCCAAAACGTTTTGATGATCTTGTTCTACACCAAGGGTCCTCAGACCCTCTGCTGATTGAGGCCATGGTGTGTCAGGGGGGGTCCCGGACCCTCATGTCACGTACCTGCTGCTGCTTGGCCTCAAACTCGCTGAGCATCTGCTGGGCCTCCAGATGCTTCTCCTTCACCTTGACCAGCTCCTCGTCCTTAGCCAGCATCTCCTCTTCCTGCCTGCTCACCTGCAGCAGAGGCTTCACCTGGGGGGGGGGGGGGGGGGGGGGGGGGGTGGGAGAGGCGAGGAGGTGTTGGTAACAAAGCCAGCCACGGGAGGCGAGTAGTGCGGTTTGATAAGAGGAGCAGGTTAAGTGGTACAGGAGGAAAGCGAATGGTGAAATCCTTGACATTCTGGGATTACAGAAATGTTTTTAACAAATAAAAACAGATCTGCATCATCTTTTCACTTTAAGTACCGTCAACCTTTCAGATCAGATTCAAATCGCTGTGATGGAAGTTGGTTTAGATTCCATATGATGAAGAATGGAAGCCAGTGAAGCCAGAAGCCCAGTGAACACACACACACACACACACACACACACCTTGGTGAACAGCCTCCACCACTGCCAGTTCCTCAGCTTCAGGTAGGCCACGCAGTTCCTCTGGATCACCTTCATGGCCGTCAGCTGCTGCTGCCTCTTGGTGAACGCTCTGGAGGGAGAAGCCAAACCATGAGGGATGAAACATGACCTCTCGTCAGACGCTCCACGTCGGTGAAGCTTTTGGTGTACTGGAGCGGGATCACGGGAGGACACACCGCATCCACGAGGCCTCTTCAGTGACACAATGAACGTTCATGCCTTTGATGGTCACGCCACAGACACAGACATCAAACGATCCACAGAAACACAAACCAAAAACGGGCTCTCGCTGCAAACAAACATCGCGGCTGCGGTGGCCATGCAAACGCAAAACGATGTGAGGCCTTCCCTCGGAAGAGACGCGACGTCCGTCTCTATAGGCCATTAGGCGTATTAAATGGTTACAGTGCAGCAGGTCATCTCATGAAACAGTGGAGGTGGTTAGCGGTGGGCGTCGGCTTACTTGCGGGCCACGTAGCCACGGCACCAGGCCTGGAAGTTGATGATGACGTCGGTAACCTTGACGTCCCGCTCCTCCTCCAGGTGGGCCAGGACTCCGGCCCGGAAGAACACCTTGCTCTGGCCGATCCGGTACAGGTTGGGGTCCAGCTCCAGGGCTTTGATCTGTCCGGGAGAGACAGACACAGGGACTCGGTACATGCTGCCCATCTTGACTCATACATGAATACAAATGATGGAGAACTCAAGAAAATTAGTTTTTTGACACTCAACGTGTGTATGCGCGTGTGGTGAGTCCTACCATGAGCACACACGCCTGCTTCCCGTCCATGAAGCCCTTGGGGATGGAGTTGGGAGTGAGAATCTCGTACCTGCAAGACAAACGACATAAACAGAGATGATCTAAAATAATCCCATGCGTCAGCACACTGGCCCTCATCTCCTGCTTTAAGATGGTGCGTCCAGAGAGTCAAAAAGAACCTGTGAGTGTGATCAAACATTTCCACTGATACAAATCAAACGCATTTTCTATTAAACAATATTGCTGTGCTTAGAACCTCTAAAGTGCGGTAGAACCAGGTGTTCCCCGGCTTACCTCTGTCTGAACTCCTGGAAGACGATGCGGTTGGGGAAGCCCTGCCTGCAGATCCGGATCCCCTCCAGGACCCCGTTACAGCGGAGCTGGTCCAGGACCAGGTGGGGCTCCAGCTTGCCAGCCTGGTGGTGGACAGCAGGACAGACGGACACATTTTAACAAACGCTTCAACACAAAAAGGCTGTCGTCCAGATGTACAAACAGACGAAGAAGGGCCTCCATCTCCCACCTTCTTCTCGTGGTTGGGGATGATGCAGCGGACGAAGTTGGGGTTGGTGTTCCTCAGGGTGGCCATGAGGTTGGACAGCTGCTCCTTGTACAGCTGGCCCACCGTGCGGAACATGCCCTTCCGGGTCTTGAAGGCGCCGTGCATGGAGTCCGACATGCCCGCCACCTTGTCCAGGCCCACGATGCGGTCCACTGGGGAGGGACACACAGAGACAGAGGTGAGGGGGGTGAGGCCAGAGCCAGACACAGGAGGATGGAGCCGCCACAGAGCACAGGTAGCGCCACGAAGAACGCCTTTGGAAATGTTTCAACAATTTCGTTTTTAGGGGTTTTTCATTTGGTTGTTTTTTTCAGTTTTTAGTTTTCAGTAAAAATCGAAAAAAAAACAACGCATTTTATGGCGTTTTAAATCAAACGTGTGCGCGCATGAGTGTGAACACACAACATGGTACGTGAGGACTTATGGGGGTGGTCGCACTCACCGTCTCTCCAAAGATCGGCGATGAATTTGTCAGTGGACTGGTTGAGCAGAGAGGCCACACACTCGTTCAGAGGGTCCATGTTCTTCATCAGCCACTCGTCTGCCTTGTAGTCCACCTGCCTCACACAAACACACACAAGACGTGTTCATGTGTACTCATGATAGGTTCTACTGAGCCCGTCTGCTCTCGGGGCGTCACTACACAAAGATCCCGCATGGTCCAATCTGATTGGTCGGGCCAAGCCCATCATCATAGATTATTTAATAAATGCAGCTCAATAGGGCCTCCCCTTTTCTAACTTTAGTGTGGTACAAATGCTAAGAAACGCTACAAAAAGAATCACTATCAATAGTCAATGATCATTTTCTTATCAGGGGTTCCCACAGCGGCCCATGACCACCTCTACAAACAAATTCACAACAATGTGCGTCCCTAATAAAGGTAACTACTTACCAAATATACTATAATATAGACTGAAATAATATAGATAAAGGCAGGTTATTAAGTTAAAGTTCCAGTCAAGCAGCGTGGTCCGCACCTTCCCAGCGTAGTGGATGATGCAGAAGTCCACATCGTCCTTCAGCTTCTTGGGCTTCTGGAACTTGGGGCTGCCGCCCTGCTCCTGCACCACCTTCTCCACGAAGCTCTTGTCCGTGGCCTTGGGGAACCAGCACTCCTCGTCCAGCAGGGCCAGAACCCCTGGGGGCCCGGCCTGAGACAGAGACACACACACACACACACACACACACACACACACACACACACACACACACACACACACACACACACACACACACACACACACACACACACACACACACACACACACACACACACACACACACACACACACACACACACACACACACACACACACACACACACACACACAACCATGTGACTTAAGCGTAGATGTGGGACGGATGAGACAGAGCCACTAATAAAACAGCCCCTTCTCTCAAGAAAACCACATGCCGGCTTTGCACGGCGGGTCTAGCCCCTATTAGTTCTGAAACCATCTTCCGCTCACACAGAGGACAGGCCCACCCACACCGTGCACAGCAGCGGTGTGGGTGCAGACTCTCATGAGAAGCCTGTGACATTTGAGTCGCCACAACGGCAGCCGGTTTCCTCCGGGCCCCGTTTTCACTTCCTGATTCTACCCGAAACTGCGACCAACCAATTTTGCCATGGGGATTGTTGTCATGGTGACCAGTGATGCAGAAATGTTGACGAATGACAACAGACGAACAAGTGGTTGCCAGACAACTGGAGTCATCTCTCGAGACCAGCGGTTTCTGCTGTTCTACAGCAGAACTTTGGGGGAAGAGGACTTTTAACACGCATCCTTCCTCAGAGGTGACAGTGTCAATTATCAGGAGGTTACAGAAGACGCCTCATCTTTGAACGGCGGTGTCCTGACAGGATGGAAATGAGGTGACTGATTGAAGATGATTCATCTCGAGGTAAAAAGAGTTGAGGTACTAAAAAGGGGAGGAGCTCCCTCTCACCGATTTCTCGATGAGGTCGATGCAGGGCTGCAGGTCCAGGCCGAAGTCGATGAAGCTCCACTCGTTGCCCTCCCTCTGGTACTCCTCCTGCTCCAGGACGAACATGGTGTGGTTGAAGAGCTGCTGCAGCTTCTCGTTGGTGTAGTTGATACACAGCTGCTCAAAGGAGTTCAGCTGGAGGAGGAGGAGGAGGAACAAGGATGAAGGGACAGTTATGAACTCTTTATTTAGAATAATGTATGACATTGTTCAGTATAAACCTAACTGGTGGAGGAAGGACTAACAAAGAATAAAACCAATCCCACACAGTAAATGGAGCATCTCATGATAGAGAGAGCCTCCTACACTACAGGGCTGCGACGATTAGTCAAACCAACTTATTTGATCGAATCAAAATTTGCTGATCGCTCAACCAGTCGGGTCATTTCCGTGCCCCCCCATGGAGGTCTGTGACCGCCGGCCGCTCCGCGCACCTCGAAGATCTCGAAGCCGGCGATGTCCAGGATGCCGATGAAGGAGGCGCCCTGCCTCTTGGTCTTGTCCAGGGCCTTGTTGATCCTCATCACCAGCCAGCGGAACATCCTCTCGTAGGACGCCTTGGCCAGCGCCTCCACCGCGAACTCCGCCTGCTCCTGGGTCTGGGCCTTCTGCACGTAGTCCCGGCCCACCTGCACCACGGCGGGGGAGGGGAGACACACGGGACAGCGTTTGGGGGTCAGGAGTCAGCGTGTCAATAATGTGTGAATGCACTGTCTGCGGGGAGTGGGGGGGGGGGGGGGGGGGGGGGGGGGGGAGTCGCTCCAGCTGGGGGAACGCACCTTGATTCTGGGGGACAGGATGGCGCGGGTGAAGTCGGTCACGTTCATCCCCAGCAGATGGCAGACCTTCTGGGCAGCTGTGGGATGGCAGGGGGGGGGGGGGGGGGGGGCTCAGTTGGTAGTCATGAGAGCAGGAATTTGAATGACTTGATTGAATTGAATGATTGAATGTATGTACTACTGTGTGTGTACCAGTGTCATCAGGCATGGAGGCCTGGTCACAGCAGGCTGTGGTGTGTGTGTGTGTGTGTGTGTGTGTGTGTGTGTGTGTGTGTGTGTGTGTGTGTGTGTGTGTGTGTGTGTGTGTGTGTGTGTGTGTGTGTGTGGAGGGTGTTGTGAGGTGTGTGAGGCGTGTGAGGGTGTGTGTGTGTGTGTGTGTGTGTACCCGTTGTCTTCAGGCATGGAGGCCTGGTCAGAGTGGCGTTCCTTCTTGAAGCTCATGTTCCCCCAGCTGGAGCACAGCAGAGATCACCTTCATCAGGCCTGGCCGAGACACACAAGCACACAAACACGTCTTCAAACTACACAGTGGAGCGGAGACGGATACGGGATACGGATGCAGATACAGATGCAGAGTGTTGCCGAGGAGGAAACGCCGTACCGGTCCTCTCCTCCTCTGGGACGCTCATGATTTCGAAGGCCTCCATGGTCTCGTTGAACAGGTCCTGGTCCTGCTGGCCCGGGATGGTCACGTTACCGTTGGACAGGAAGCGGTACTTGCTGTAGTCCTCCAGACACAGCTCGGCTTAAAACAAAAACAAAAAACAAAAAAAACACAGACGGTTTATCCCAGGTGGACCGGTACACTGGCCGGTGTCGGACTCCACCCGACGCATTCAAAAACAACGCCGAAAACAAAGAAAAGGCGGTCCGCCCCAGACCGGGTCTTACAGCGCAGCTTCTCCCGGCACCGCTCAGCATGTAGTAGAAGATGTGGAAGCTCCTCTCTTCTTGGCCTGCCGGATGGCCCGAGACTTCTCCAGCAGGTCTGGCGTCGAGCCGGTCAAGGACATGCATACGAGAAAACGACCACAGGGACTGAGGAATGGCATCAGAGTGCAGCTCGGAGGACAGAGGATCCCGAGGGAACGTTAAGGATACACGTCTCGATGTTGGCTCCCACGATGTACCCGTTGACGTCAAAGTTGATCCGGATGAACTTCCCTGTTCGAATGAAACAGAATGAGACTTTGAAACGTTGGTGTCGTGATGTGACGAAGATGCTGATCTCATTACAAAACCAAAAGGAAGGGGCTGTGCGTCAGTCTCTGTAGGAGCCCATTTAGAACTTAAGAGGGCTTCCGCCTCATTTGTGAGAATCCATCTTGCCTGTCAATCACACAAGCATGAATGAAACACTTCTTCATGGCGGAGAAATGTATGGCGGGAGGGAGCAGAGAGGGTGAAACATTTTTCTGCCCCCTCTCTCTCTTTACAGCTCAAATCGGAGTGACTGGAGCTGTAAGTGGGAGGACTTTGACGCTAGCTTACGAATCTGGAGGAGTTGTCGTTCTTGACGGTCTTGGCATTGCCGAAGGCCTCCAGGATGGGGTTGGCTCTCAGCAGCTGTTTCTCCAGCTCACCCTGGTGGACGGAGGCGAGACCACAGCACAGCTCAGCACACACGGCTGCCACTTGCACAGTTTCCATTGCACTTCCCTAAAGTGTAGTCTGAATTCTTTCAACGGATTTTTGATAGTGCTAAAGATTTCAAAAAAAAAAAAAAAAAGTTGGCAATTCTAGTCGCAGAAAAGAAGTGAAATTGCTTTGCAAGTCTAACGTGATTCTCACGTGTTTCAATTAATTTCAGAATAAATACACAATAAAGCGCAAACCTGCCCTTTACATTGTTAACCAATAAAACAATAGGGCCCAGTTGTGATTGTGTTTTTTGTCATTCATTTTGGTTAAAAGACGCACACAACTCATTTATTATTATTATTGCAACGATTCTCAAGTGAGCATTGTGTTCCAGATTTGTAAACCGGTTCACATATTTGCACATGATTTAGAAACACCAACCAACACGTCCTTCCAGGTGAAACAATTCTGACTACACTTACAATGCTTCAGAGTTAAATTAAACTTGGCTTCCGTTTCAGTTGAATTTCTTTGCACCGAAAGCTAAATTACTGTATGAGAGAAGAGCCATAAATCACGCATGCAGCCATGCTATGCAACACACACGCATTCTACACATGTCCGTAAAACCTGTGCACGAGTAAGGACTTGCAGTCCACCTGAGGCTCTCTCTCTCTCTCTCTCTCTCTCTCTCTCTCTCTCTCTCTCTCTCTCTCTCTCTCTCTTCTCTCTCTCTCTCTCTCTCTCTCTCTCTCTCTCTCTCTCTCTCTCCTCTCTCTCTCTCTCTCTCTCTCTCCTCTCTCTCTCTCTCCTCTCTCTCTCTCTCTCTCTCTCTCCTCTCTCTCATCTCTCTCTCTCTCTCTCTCTCTCTCTCTCTCTCTCTCTCTCTCTCTCTCTCTCCTCTCTCTCTCTCTCTCTCCTCTCTCTCTCTCTCTCTCTCTCTCTCTCTCTCTCTCTCTCTCTCTCTCTCTCTCTCTCTCTCTCTCATCTCTCTCTCTCTCTCTCTCTCTCTCTCTCTCTCTCTCTCTACTCCCCAAGCCATGCCCATGCATGCACATAAAGACAGCGCTAGATGTGTTCAGCGATGCGGGTTAGTAATTCCTCATAAACCTGGACAGGGAAAGTGAGCCGATTTCTGATTTGGGGCAAGACGCAAAAAGTGGTTAATCATGCAGCATCGGAGAGAGGAACTCACTTGTGACAGAACCGCGCTGCCCTAGAGACAGGAGACAACACAGGTGATCGTTAAACACTTGGTCATAAACTCTTTCCTAATTTGTGTCATGCAGCTTGCATGAGTTCACCATTACAACCTGCAGGCGGGCTAAGAGAACAATACAGATGAGATTTCACTAGATAATATGGATGCCTATATTTTGAACTTCAGAACAAGACATACATTGGATAACACACACACACACACACACGCACGCACGCACGCACGCACGCACGCACGCACGCACGCACGCACGCACGCACGCACGCGCACACACGCGAGCGTCTGCAGGTCTGATCTCTGCCGTGAAGCAGGGCAGGCAAGTGTGGACCTGAAAGTGGAATGTAAGGGGAGAGCCGCTTCCCTTCCTCTCCACTGCACATCAGAGAGTTGAAAGTGTGGCAGAAAATAAAAGGTTAACATGGAAAAATACAGAACGGAGAACACAGATCTGAGAGAAATGGGAGCACAGACCAAAAGATGACGCTTGGGGACACAGAAAGGAGATGTAAGCGTCTTCTCATTAAAAAAAAAAAACATCCAAATGTCATCAGTGCAGGCCTTGGGCTGCTCCGTGTTCGCCTACTGGGTAGAGTCCAAGTTCAAACCTTCAGGGGGTCACCCAGGGGCGTCTAACACTGCCGTACGATGAAGGCCTGAGGGAAACTACACTTAAACCTTAAACATTTTCCCTGCGGCAGATGAGCATGTATGTGTACAGAATGAATCTGTGGTGGGGTGATATGGTCATACACATGGATACTACTCTACACGATCTAAAGTAAAAACCTAATCCGAGTTGTGATGCACAAGTTGTAGCCTTTCATCTATACTGTGTGTTACTGCGTTTCTCGTCTCGCTGCTAAATACTAAAATGAGAATGAACTGACCAATTCCCATGACTGGGTACAGCAGTCCCTGTTTAGAACACAAGGGGAGCTTTATATTGTTGGGGAAAAGTAACAGATCTCAAAACAAAACAAAATTAAAAAAACGTATGTAAAACAAATGAATGGAACATGGGACACAGGGTTACACGACCGCTGGAGCATCGGCACTACACGACCTCTGACCCCGACCCACCTGGTCTCTTTTGGACTTGAAGGATGAGGCGACGTGGGCCAGATACTGGATTCTACTTTCTTGGTGTTCTCTGTCTTTCCAGCGCCAGACTCCCCACTGTGTGAAACATGGACCGCCGTGAGCGCGTGGCAACAGAGATCACGTGACCAGTGACGTCAAATCAGCCCTGATGTCAAATCAGCCCTGACGTCAAATCAGGGCCGGGTGTTCCAAGGCCGAGGTCACTACTACTACTACTACTAGGATACAAGGAGCTAGGAACTTGAAATTGAAATGAGCAGCAGTCGCGAGTGTTTCCAAATGATCTTGGATGTAACCGGAGGTCACAACGAGAGGAGAAGCTTACGTGCAAAGGATGGACTGGGTCCTCGCGATCTGGAAGTGGGAGGGGAAGAGATAAAACTTAGTGTTAGAGTTCATGACATCAGTGACGCTGCATCCTACAGTGTGTGTAATGCTGTGGCAAAGGACGCATTGTGCTGGTATTGCAAGAAAAGCATTGTAGAAACATACCGCAATAATACATTGCTGAGACGAGACTTTATTAAAAGGTTGAAAAAAAGGCAATTAAAAAAAGAATATGTAATATCATAAACCATTTCAACTGAGGGCAACTGCATGAATCCATTTGTAAATATCATATCATATCATCACTACTTCAGTCACATACTCAACACAACACACACAGCAACATTCAGTAAACATTCACATCATATGACAGGTAAGCCCTTGGTCAATATTGGCCAGGTTTAAAAAAAAAACAAAACAAAACAAAAAGGTGCACTGTGTACACTTAGTAAATTAATTAGTGCGGCCGCAAAGAGACTTTTGGAATAGTAAACCATTTATCAGAGACTGAGGGCCCGAGTGAGCGAGCGAGCGTATAACAACATAGAGACCGCGCCCACCCTGCATCATGCTGCGGTAGGAGGTGTCTGTGATGGCGTAGATGTGGGGGGGCATCTCGTGCCTCTTCTTGCCCTTGTACATGTCCACGATGTCCTCCGTGTAGATGGGCAGGTACTTGTACGGGTTGATGACCACGCAGAACAGACCAGAGTACGTCTGGGTGAGGAAGAGGAGGAGGACACACAAACGTTTGCACTCGTGCTGAAGAGGGCTTACAATTAATGATCATGATAACAATGATTTTGTTAAAATCAGCAGCATAACACTGAAATTCAAGTACAGATATCAAATGATGATAGTCTAGTCAAGTGTTTATGCCATCAATGAACTAGGCCACGCCCACTATGATAACAGGCTATACTTTGTTTTTTTTTAAAAGCCATCATGAAATTAAGATTAAGACATGTGTGTGTGTGCGTGTGTGTGTGTGTGCGTGTGTGGTGCGTGTGTGTGCGTTCTGACTCACGTAGATGAGTCCAGAGTAGTATCTCTCCTTCAGGTTGTGCAGCACCGAGGCCTCGTTGAGGCAGGTGAGCTCCGCCATGTCCTCCACCTTGCTGAACTTGGGTGGGTTCATCTTCTGGATGTCGTCCTTGTTCACCTTGAATCTGAGGAGCAGGGCAATGTTTGGGACTCTGGCTCTCTGGAGCAGCCACCCTCGAGGAGGGGGGGGGGGGGGGGGGGGGGCATTAACCCGAGGGTAGATCGTCCAAAGTATTCCCACCAGCAGTCGTCAACTTTGCACGGGGGAACCCGAGAGCTGTAGCGTATGTCACTGAACTAGGAACAACTACGGCTGGAGAAAAGATGGAAACTTCTCATCGAATGCCATATGTTTGTTACCTTTGCCCCACCTGGTGGAGCGCTGAACAAAAAAAAAACAAAAAAAAAACAAGCTTCTAGCAGTGAGACCCACGGCTGAGCCCGGCCCACCGAGGCCGGACCACTCACCTTCTTGCCAGAGTCGCAAAGCATCCACCACGCACTCATCCCCGGTCTCCTCCTTCAGCGAGCCGGCCTCGAAGCCCGTCTTCCTCCGCCGGCACCCACACCAGCTTCTTGGTGGACCAATCGGCCTGCGCCAGGGGGCTGCTGTCCCGCGCCGCGGTCCCCATACAGGAACTTGTTTGCGTCCGTCATGGTGGCTTCGGGGCAGACAGGGGCGGGCGAGAGAGAGAGAGAGGAGAGGGAGTGAGAGATCGGATAACGACAGAGGGCGGCCCTTGCTGCAGAACGGCGTCGCAAGCGAGAACCGACTGTTACCGGAGTTGGCGCAGCCTTGGTTTTGGGGTGACTCAATGGCTTCAGGAGAAGACGTTAACATTGCACACAATCCTAAATGAAAGCGCAGCAGGGAGGGCGCACGCCGGAATGTCCTGCTTTAACGTGTTGTCAACAACCGTTGTTGTGGAGCGCTGAAACCCGGGGGTGCAGAGGGCCCGGCGCCAGGGGCGGGGCGTGACCCTGCAGGCGTGCTAGAGAGGACAGTGGTCTGAAAATGCCATGTGAGCGCTAACATGTGGAAATACAGGAACACGGACTGCAACACTGCAAGACAGAGGAAACATGTGGTCATGTTTATAAAGCCTGGAAGACACGCGAGCGCACACGCACACACACACACACACACACACACACACACACACACACACACACACACACACACACACCACACTCACACACACACTATAGATGTCACAGCCAATTATGTCATACGTGTAAAACTTATGTCGGATATTAAAGAAAATATAATGGATATGGGGGAATTGATTTTTCAATTTGGAAGTGAAAGAAATAAACGCAGACTTGGACTGTTTTCACCCCATGACTGTAATTTCAGTCAAGTTGCGGCAGGCTTGTCAAGCCTGTGTATTTAAAAAACACGTTCTTGCCTGCAGACTGTACTTTTGCAACTCGAATGATCACTTCCACGGAAGTTTAACATGCACTGTCCAGTAGCGTAGCACTGCATTCGAGATGACAACGACTGCCAGGCATTCATTAACACTGACTCAGGGGATGGTGGTAAACAAACAAAAAAAAAAGAAGAAAAATGCATGTCATTTCCCATTTCAGCAACAGCAGCCATCGTTTCCTCTCTTTCCTTCCCTCCCAACGGTTTCCACTGATAACTCGCTGCATCTTCACTAAACCCTTGACAGGGGCGTTGAGTTAAAGGTTTTATTTCATCGAGCCGTGATCAAGTCCACTCCATATTTCGCAACGGTGAACAGTGACCGTTTCAAAGTGTGTCCCCCTGGCTATGTGGGACGGTCCCACGTCTCGCCCACTCATTAGTCTCCGTCCTTTCTCTCCACAGCTCTCCGTGCCCTCAGCTATCTCAACTCCTCCGGCCGTTGGACCCAAGGATACGTCACAGTGTAGCTCACCGTTTGCATTGAGCCATCGCTAACTTCTTCAACTAATCGACTCTTCGCTAACTTAACAAATGGTATTTAAGGATGGCAAATCCCTGTTGCAAAGCGGGGTGGAGCCCAGCAATGATGGCCTGAATTAGCTTGCAAATGTGTGAAAAAATGACTTGAACTATAAATCGGACTATCAAAGTCCAATATAGTCAAACCAACAACAAGACAACAATCAAGGAATAATGAAATTGGCTCCAATACTCCCAACATGGCGGGCTTAACAGAAGTGAAATGGAAACATGGGTCAATTCGAACCCCAGCCCTCTAACGGAGTGTTTGACGGCCCAGGAAAGCATACCACATAAGAGACATCCTGGTATGACTAGAATTGATACATCCATCCTCGCATCACCTCCTCTATAGCCTATCAATACAACATCTGGCCACAGGTTACAACTCAACAGGGGCTGGGCAGAGGGGCTGGGGATCCCAGCAGACATGAGGTGGATCCTGGGCAGGACGCGGGACAAAGGAATGTTTAGAGCAAGTTACGACAAGGAGGGCAGAAATGTCATTACTCCCCCGCCACGCCCCGGAGGCTCACCACACTTGAAACACCACTTTGTTTTAATCAACACAATCAACACAAGCCTATTTGCCTTCATCGACCAAACGACTGCAGACGATATACAGG
>JAXIVH010000001.1:11121308-11172944 GCA_036785325.1 Urophycis tenuis | reverse complement strand
GAATCCTGTCGCTCGGCTTCATCCATTCACCAAACCAGGGGCTGTGGCCTCCTGACACTGTGAGTGATGTGTTACATAACACAGTGGCCGATCGAAAACCATCTCCCCCCCCCCCCGTGGTCAGTCATGCTGAGACCACCGACCACCGACTGGACCTCCACAGCGCAGGACAGCGAGGCTCACCTGGTGCGCGTTCTTCTTGTCGGTGGTGGCCCTGCGCAGGTTCTCCGCCCCCACCTTGATCTTCAGCTCCTTACGGATCTCGCTGCGGATCCTCTCGCGCTCCTCGTCCAGACGCTGCTGGATGCTGGACTCCGAGAAGTCCGAGCTCTGGTCCAGACCCAGCTGCTCCAGGACCGACAGCCCCACCGGGGTCACTCTGCAGCGGGCAGGAGGGGAGGGGAGAGAGAGGGGGGGGGGGGGGGGGGGGGGGGGGGAGGAGGGGGAGGAAAAGGGAGGAGATACAACATTGTTTTTGGGACGCTCATATATCTTTAACCAATGACGTAGAAGACACCAGTGACACTTTCATGATTAACAAAGAGTTTCCAGAGACAATTGAGAGGTGGCTACAGTGTAAATCTCTCTCTCTCATACACACACACACACACACACACACATCTCCGTCACCCTGACCAACTGCCAACTATTCGTGCATTAACTAGAGTGGGTTCCCTTGGTATGCAACGCACTAATCCCAAATAATCATGGCTCAACACCAGACACAGCAACCACTAGCAAAGGGGCGTGCATCCCAGTCTTCAGGGACGGGGGGAGGGAGTGTGAGGAAGAGAGAGGGGGAACTGCTGGGAAAGGAAGAACTAAACAGGGGGAAACAGCGGAAGAGGAGGAAAAAAAAACATGAGTGAGAGGAGACCAGAGGCTGAGAATGTGTGTGTGTGTCTGTGTGAAAAAAACAACCAGGAAGCCCCTCAAACTGTGTTCACAACACCTTGAAAACATCCAGTTTTCAAACCTCTCTACAAAAGCTGTACATGTTAGGCTGACACACTGCGCCCGGAGCTCGTCTGCGCCCAGCGGTCCATCTCTCCCTGTACCGGCCACAGCCTCCTCTCTCTGTTATCAACGCACGGCGGGCGTGTAATGGCACAGTGACATACGTCATGGACACCACAAGTGCGGTTCGGGTTCGAGAAAGCAACACTGCCGTATTCCCTTTCCTCCAAACATCTAGCCATCGTTGTTCTCTCCTTCCCGACACATACAGTATCTGGTCACGGTCATTCCTTCCCTCCAACATCGTCCCTGTTATCCGCTCCTTCCCGACCCATATCTGGTCACGGTCAGTCATCGAGGCTGGGCGATAACAGCAGGTATCACGCCAAGCAGCGGCTGTCCTCCCGCTGTCCCAGCCAGAGTCCGGGCCCCCACAGACCGGTCCAGACCTCCACGCTCCCCCCCCCCCAACGACCCCATGGAAACAAGAACGGTACGTTCACCTCCGAGCTGTCGTCGCGGTCCTCGTCGCCGTGCCAACACATGGTCCCAAAAAGTGGCGACGCCAAGCGCTTGCCAGACCGTCAGAGAAACTTCAAATACCGTCAGACATCCTCAAGCTCAGTGTGCAGCAGAGAAAGCAACCAGGACAGGAAAAATATATATGAGAGAGAGAGAGAGAGAGAGAGAGAGAGAGAGAGAGAGAGAGAGAGAGAGAGAGAGAGAGAGAGAGAGAGAGAGAGAGAAGAGAGAGAGAGAGAGAGAGAGAGAGAGAGAGAGAGAGAGAGAGAGAGAGAGGAGAGAGAGAGAGAGAGAGAGAGAGAGTTAAGTGAGGGAGCAGGGGAACGCCTTCTGAAGAGGATATCCGTCCCAACACCAAGCAGTTCAGGCCTTTCCTGTTTCCTCTACGGGTCCACCATCAGATGGGCGAGAGTCAAAGAGACTCAGAGAGAGAGGTGGATGGACAGAGGGAGAGTGAGCCAGTGAGGGAGCGAGAGAGAGAGACTAACTAAGAAGTTCCATCTATCATGCATAAATCAAACTGTCATCCATATTTTAATATTTACCCATGTTTTAATCAATGTTTTCTGTTCCTGGAACTGGATTTGAACCTGCTTATAGTCCGCCTGCTCGCTCTTTGCTGTTGGGAGTCATTTTGGCAGGAAGTGAATTTGTGTTAGGATTCCTCCTCCTCCTCTTCTTCTTTGGAGTTAATGCATACATTTGGGTCAGGGGTATCCCCGAGGGAGGAAGCCGCTCTGGAAGGATATGTTTTCTATGTACTGGAGGCGAGCCAGAGGATAGTAGTGGGAGGGGCCTGGGCCGTCTGCTCGACCACTCACTTCCTCCGGGATGCTGACCTCTGGGAGCCCATCGGCTGCGCGCCTCCCCAAAGCCCACTCTATCATAATGACCAAATGCCTCTGTTTGTGTTGTCGTAGTAGTAGTAGTAGTAGTGGTCCTAGTAGTAGTAGTAGCAGCAGTAGTTGCCAAGCTAAGTCATTTTGGCTGGAGGCAGCATGTCTTGACAACAATGTGTCCACTTGGATATAAATACACACAACCAACTTCCTGTTTGGTATCAATGGAGATAGTCATCGTCAAGATGACAGGGCTGAACCTCACCACCCAGGAGGATGTAGGCAGAGCCTTCATCTCCAGTGTGAAGGAGAGTAAATATAGGCCCTTGTGTTGAATCAACTGAATATACCTTTATCCTATTTGTTCCTAATATCTATCAAAATGGCTGAGAACTCCCAGCCAATCATCTTCAGTCATGTGTTTAGAACGCAGATAGCAACAGCATGGCCCCTTCCCTCCTCAGGGCTCCGACCTCTAGGTGTGTCTAGGGTGAACCCATCTGCATTCTGCGCCGCCCCTGAAGAGCTGAATCGGTCCCAGCACTGCCGCCAGCTCCCAGGTCGCACCGTAGCAACTGTTGCTATCCAGGTCGGGTGGAAGGGCAGAATCCCCCGAGCTGCCAAACAGGTTGCGGAGACTCCGCATCACAGACTCGTTGAGGTTTTGGAGCGGGAGCCAAGCGGAGGTCTTGTTTCGGTAACAAGACGCCACTCCCCCCCGCGGTTCAGCGGGACGCGTGAAGCGAGCGCAGGGAGGAGGAGGTCACCCGATCCGTCAGAAGGCCCCGCCGGGGTCTTATCAATATTTGCATTGGTTTGGAATGCCGTGCCGTCCACTGGCATATCCGTGACACCGTGGCCGTCTGGTGATATCTGGTGTCGGTTCGAGAGCACGCCGGCTCTCAAACGTCACTGAGTGGTTTCCCCCGTTTCACGTTCCCCGTAACCCTCTCTCCGTCACGAGCGCGAGTCAATGTTTGTACAAAATGTCGCACCCTGGCCTACTTTAAACCCGTGGTAGAGATAGCACAGCGACAGGCTTGCTATCTCAGGCCATCAAAACAAAAACAAGCAGCAGCCAGACACGACGAGTCAAACCACACCAAGGATAAACATGGCAACAACCCCAAAATCTGATTATTGCATCGTAATATTTGCAGAACCGCAGTACGCGACTACGTGTCAGGCCAACACTGTCCCAGACTCCGAGTGATATACGTACACCCAGGGTGTTGCCATGGTAAATATTGACATAATAAATCATACAATACGAGGGAGAGCCATGAACCGAGACTATGATCTGGAGAGCTAATGTTAAATGGTCAATAGTACTGAGATGATCTGCCAACTCAAGGGCCAGAGAGAGAGACAGTAAGACGGAGAGAAAGAGAGAGAGAGAAAGAAACCAGGCACGGGAGGACAGACAGACGTACATCAAACCATATAAGGGGTCAGACGGAGACGGAATATGAGGGAGACACATAGAGAGACAATCTGAAGACAGGCATATTCAGACATATTTACAAATGGTCAGAGAGGAGCATCAATCTTAACCTCCATACAGGGACGAGGAGGGAAGCGCTGATGAAGAGGAGCACCAGACTCTGCTGATGGTCACCAGGGCAGGGTGCCCCTCCAGCCTCCCCGGGCTGACCTCATGCCTCCTCTCACTAACCCTCAGTCCTTTTCCTGTCTCTCGTCCTCCTCCCCTCTGGGACCATCTCCTCGCCACACACACACACACACACACACACACACACACACACACACACACACCTCGCCCTTCCTTTGTCCAACATGTCAAAGCCCAAATGTCATGGGCACACACACACACACACCCACGCACACACACAGACACACACACACACACACACACACACCACACACACCCTAAAATATTCTCTTAACAAAATAAGGGTAAAAATAACCGCTAAACAACGTTAACGGTTAAACAACAAATGCCGTTGCTGGCCTGGCAGCAAAGCTCCCTGCTCAGCTGAAATAATATCATTATCGTTATTATACTATTATTTTTTAATACCAGCAATACCCTACTATATTTGTCCCAGCAGCGTCAGCTACGACCCCTGGTCCTACAGTGTCTCCTCACTGTCCATCTACCCCAGTGGACTGCAGGAGGAGACAACAGATAGCAGCACCAGGTACACGAGGCTGGATGATCTGCACAACGTCCACGTCTCTCTCACATTCACACACACACACACACACACACACACACACACACACACACACACACACACACACACACACACACACACAGCCCGACAGTTGGTACTGACGCCAATGACAACCCAACACAAAGCAGGCCTCTGGAGGAGGAGGAGGAAGAGGAGGAGGAGGAGGGAATGCTTCATCATGTGATGGAGAGACAGTGGCAGAATCCCAACCCTGTGTGTGAGTGGACTCTACACACAGTGTGTGTCGGCCCTGGGTTCTTGGCATCGGAGCTCAACAGGTCATTCTTCGTGATTCACATCAGTTGTGTTGATTCTGATGGTTTAGACCCGAGAGACGCGCAGCGCTTGCCCGTTAGCACGCGGGGCGGAAGAGGCGCGGGACAAAAAAACAGGATTAGATGCGGTCTGTCGGGATGGGATGGGATCACGTGGACGCGGTGGGACACGCGAGGGCAGCGTTGACGTGACGGGCGCGGAAACAATGAAAAGAAACCTTTAGGCGTGCAAGCACGGGCAGGCTCACATCACCACACAACAACACACACACCTGTAGAGGCCGGAGGAACACCAACGTGGTTTGATTGCGACACGCGATCACGGCCGATAACGCCGATGAATGAACGAACATGACGTGTGGAAAAGTGAGCACGCTGGCATCAAGACAGCTCTTTGTCACTGACCTCAGGGTACAGAAGGAGGGATTAGGATGAGCCGTAAATCAAAAAAGGGCCAGAGGAGAGCGATGAAAAGGTACAACATTGACAGATGGATTAGCAGACGCTAAATACAATACCAACAGAAGTGGGTGGGGGGGGGAGAGACGTGTTTCATGGACACACACGCTGAGGGGGGGGGAGTGTAAACAGAGGAGAGGCCGGTCCGTGGCGGCTGTCTGTCTGTCTGCCCGCCACGGCGGTCAAACGCGGACGCACTCTGAACAGGTAGGGAGAGGGGCAGCACCGAGGAAGAGGGGTGAGGCGAGCACACGGCGAGGAAGAGGCTGGAAACAGACAAAAAACTAACCCCCCCTGTCCCCTGCCCAAAAAACCTAAAAACCCCAACCAATAGCGTGAGAGAGAGGGCGAGAAAATCGAGAGATATTGCGGTTTTCGAGATTATCATTTGGGTTTTCAGTGTTTCAGTGCGTCAGAATGAAAACATCCCCCAAAATACACGCTCCCACGCGCTCTCAAAACCCCCCCCCCCCCCCCCCGGGAGACGCTCTACCGGCTGGTTCGAGCACCGCACGCACGCTCAGGCCTTCAGACAGCCTTCCGGGCTCAGCCAATCAGCACCCCCCTCTGTCGGACGCCCCGCCGCCACGGCCCACTTCACCCCGTCTTTCAGACGACCGCTGGGCTGCATCGCCCCACCGCGGGGCCCGTGGGGCCAGCCCGGACGCCTCGGTCGCCACGGTTTCGCTCTCCCTGTGTAGAGGGGGTTGGGGGGGGGCGGCTGTAGGCCGTCCGTGTCCTTCCTGCCTGGCAGGAGGCCCCCCACTACTCCCCCCGCAGACTGCAAAGCAATCCGTCATTCAGCTGTCACCTCCAACACTCCAACACATCAGCGAGTGGGCCCCGACAGCTGCCAATCACCGTCTGTTCCCCCACCACCCCCTGCCCCCCAACTGGGTCCACGAGGAGCCCGACCACCTGTCGATAAGCCCGAGGGTGGTACCCATGGCAACGGGCCCGTTCCCAGTGCGGGAGGAGGTTGAGCGACAGACAGACAGACAGACAGTGGTGGCTCCTCTTCCGTGAGGACTGCAGGGACGACGGCGCCGAATCGTAGAACGCGACACTGACTTTCACAGGAACTTTGGGAATACGGGGTCACAAGGTGAAGGGGCAGTTGGCTGACAAGGACGGTACAACCATGCACTGGTGGGGATCATGGATATGGAAAACATGAATGTACAGAGACCAACCATATATTACAAGATACTTAAACATGTCCAAATATACATTCTGGAGGGTTCTGTGAGTTGAATGCGAAGACGTGTGTGTGTGTGTGTGTGTGTGTGTGTAGGTGGAAGGCTAAATCCTCAGTGGCAGGGTTAGGAGTGCGTGGGAGTCCTGTCCTGTAGCGTGTGTGTGTGAGAGATGCGTGCTAGTGTCTGTGATTACTCTGACAGGCCGTTTGGAAGCGACCTACATGGGTAGAGTGGAGCCTCATAGACTGCCTTTGGATGAAATAAGCACGTCTCAAGGGACACACACACACACACACACACACACACACACACACACACACACACACACACACACACACACACACACACACACACACACACACACACACACACACACACACACACACACACAGGGGGGGTCCAAGGATCTTGGGATAAGTAAGTATAAAGTGTGCTTATTTTAATGCACACAATTGACACAGAGTTCAAAGTGCCTGAAAGAGGCAAACCAAGCCCCTACAGCGTGTAGTACAGACCATTATATTCAAATACATAACAAATATAATTTCCAAACTAAACGTAAGAGGTGTGCACCATAGATTAAGTCTTTCTTCATTACCGTTTAATGGCTAACCAATTGAGTGTTACTATCCATCTGCTGTGTGATTAACGGCACTTGAGCGCCAGAAAGGCCATCTTCCCTTTCGGTGGTTTCATTGTTATTGTCGACTGCACTCAAGCCCCGTCTTTTCAGGGTGCTGCTGTAGAAGAGGTCTGCGGGGGTTAACCCTCACTGAGCCCACCAATAACTCCAGGGGTTTGCAGAGCCTTGGAGCGGTGATTCCAGTATGAAGACTCAGATCAGTACCAGAGAGCGAGCAAACGTTTATGTTCAGCAGAGAGTGCAGGTCCATCCCATGTCTAATGCAGTCGATACACACACACACACACCGGATAGGAAGCAAATGTGTGTGTGTGTGTGTGTGTGTGACTCGTTCAGATTCATCTGCAGGCATTCCTGAGATGCCTAAGTTGTGAGGCGATTTGGAAGGCGAAGGGAAGAGAGAGAAGAGAGTGGGGAGCCTGGAGAGCTCCTCTGCAGCGTTGTCTAACACGAGCTCTTCGGCTTTGAACCGTGAGATATCAACCTGATAAACCGGACTTTCCAATGCTCCCTCAGTCCTTACAAGGAAAACTCCTTTCTTGGGCATTTCCTGTGTGTCAGTGTGAGTGTCTAATGTACACACAACAGCACTGAACTAAAGCTGAACAAGATAAATTGTTAACTTGTATTGGGATTATGTTTTTTCAGGACTGACGAACGGCCGGAAAGTCTTTCTGTTCAGACAGTTGGGAGATTTATTCAAGCACTTGAGCGAGTTGGAATCACTGAAATCCCCATGTGCAGAGGATCAAATGGGAGGTGTTGTACTCTTTGAGCAAGAATGCAGCAGTGTACTGTAGAGATAGCAAAGGGACTCCTACACATTAGGTTGGACCTTTCAATTTTGGAAGTTTACGGCTGCAGAACTCAAAACTCGGAATACAGGCTGAAAAGGCCCGAGTTAACGTCTACGTATATGGAGCCAGGCTTAGGTCAGTTAGCATCAGCCCTTGGTTTGCAGTGTTCATCCACCTGAACCTGGGCACACTGGATCATCAAAGCTAGTCTGCCCGGACGTCCCGTTCCTTGTCGGCTGGCGTTGCAGAATGAAGGCGTGATCCGAGTGGTGGGGAACACGTCGGCTTGTTCACATGCAATGATGGCAACATGCTAGCGGAAATCACCACAACTTCCAACATCCACACACTCACCCAAGTGTGGGTAAAAAAAATTAAAAAAAAATAAAATAAAAAAAAAATAAAAATCACAGCACAAGACACGACGCAGTGACGCGCGCAAACACGCGCCGTGTCAGCGGGACTCGTACAGAAGACGCGTTTATGACGGTGCCAAGCGGAACATCCCGTCTGGTCTGGTCCTCAAACCCTCCCCACAGAGAACGTCTTTGTGTGCGCTCGCCCGTCGGTTACTTTTAATAGCGAGCCTTCAGCATCACAAGACTCTGAGGCGGGTTTTACTTCTCTCATTCCTCCGTTGCGCGTCCCTCTGTTGACCGTTTTGAAACGTAGAGAGAGAGAGGACTGCTGGAAGACGTTTAATGTCTCCCGTCGAGAGGGGCGCGAACGCAGGAGGAAATCTGATCCGCACATCTGTCGTGCAGCAGGGCCGACTGTGTGGCCGGGCCGGTCGGCGGGGAACACAAGAGATTGTCTGTGTGCACGCGTGTGACTTTGAACGTGTGATTCTGTGCGTGCGTGCGGCTGGTGAAATGAACGATGTGGTTGTGGACGGGAGGACCGCTGCTCGTCACGTCACAGCCCGGCGTGGGTTCAAAAACACGGAGCGGGCTGCAAAAAAACACCGGATATGGGTTCACATTGTCTAATAATGACGACTCGCTGTTGATCTGCACGCCAAAGAAATGGGAGGACAGAAACGGAACTGAACAGATTTTTTTGTGCTCATTTAAGGGTTCCGACGTCAATCAACTGCGAATTAAACATTCTGTGAGACGTGGAGTCTGTGAAAGTGGAGAAATAAATGACTGCAAATTGACGGCAGCAGACCACAAACACAATAACAATGTGAGATGTAACAATGAGACACCAGGGGCATAACAGTAACAAATCCAGAACGTAATGAGCACCAATCTGCATAATATATTCACGTTCTCCAAATGACTATTGGACAATAAGGAGTATCTAGGGCAAGATTATGACTTTGGGCATCGGTGTGTGAAAAATAGCATTAGTGCCATTAGTCCACCTCATCAACCAAAGATGACAGCCCTAGATACATTCGAAAGCGACACCACCCAAAGGGAACAGCTATTTAAAAGTGTTGTGAAAGCCACCGCAGACATGTGTCGTCATGCATGGATTCTGTGTGTGTGTGTGTTTCAATACAGTGTTCACCTATGGTGAGGCGGTGGCAACAGACTAGTCTAACAGGACTAGAACACGTGACACGTCACACATCATTAATACAAGTGTGGTAATACAGGGGGGGGGTTGTTTTAGAGACGGCAGTCATGCTGGCGGTTGGCGGAGAACCATTTAAAAGATAACACAACTAATGACCTTTTATCATGAAACCAATAGCGCTTCCCAGGAAATCCTCAATCTCATTAGGGGAAACAACAAGAAGGTCAGCCGGGCCATTTCGCCGGCCACGTGGCCCACCTGTATGGACGGGAACCTCACACTGACCCCACGGCGGCCTGCCGTGACACGGCACCAACAGGGGCGCCATGGCCCGGCAGAGTCCCCCGCGTCGCTCTGCGTCTCGCGTCTCGCACAGAACATCACGGGTTACCCTGATGGATCACCCCGACCACACAGCGGAGTGCTGTGGAAAGGCCCGGTGTGATACATCCATACAAATGAGCGTGGCTTGAAACATCTTCTTCAATCGGATGCTCTAAGCTGCGTGTATTTAGGCCAAGTGGCTGTATTCTACATCTACACAACCTTATGGTGGGGAGATCTGCATCTGTTCTGTCACATGGAGAGGGAGAGGGAGGGGGGGGGAGGGAGAGAGAGGATTGGCTTCCTGGTAAATGAACTAATACAGACACACACAAGTTGGGTGAACAGTGTGTGTGTGTGTGTGTGTGTGTGTGTGTGTGTGTGTTGTTTGGATGGCTTTTTGATCACATTATGCAGCACGGTGTTTGGGGTAATGGAAAGAGGTTGGAATTGATTGAATAACAACAGCTTAATGCAGGCTACAGTGAATTTGAGTGATAAGAAATGAAAGCCTTTTAATACATTTTCTAATGACGCTGCAAATAAAACACAATTGCTCGCTACTTCAGCGCCTTCAAGGGAAATCCTCGCATTGAGGATTGCTTCGAAACAAGGGTTTGGAGCGACAGTGCTGTGCAATAGAACAGCGACATAATTAACTATATTTTGTCTATTTGATTACCAATTCGCTAAAGGTTACAAATGCCTAACACATGTTTCTTCAACAACTATAGTACAAGAACAAAAACAACAAACAGGCACAAGTAAAAAAAACAAAAAACCCAACACAAATAGTTTAGTGTACACTGAGCACGTCTACAAATATTTTACATTCAAATGAGGACATCCATGTATCACTCCGCGCGGTACAGAGTACACCCAGAGCAGCTCTCAGAGTACACCCAGCAAGTCATCATTAAACCAGATCATTATCGCGGTAAAATTGACCTCATTGGGTACATGGTCCAGGACTACAAATCCCTCAACACCTCAACCAAAAAAAAAAAAAAAAATGAAAACCACTGGCCTCATCCTGTTGGAAGCCATTCCCATGGCACCCTCGTCTGCAGGTAAGCCAGCCCCGCCCCGCCGCCCCCCCCCCCCCACCGCCAGGCCCCCGTAGCGCAGTAGCCTAGCTGTGGAAGAGCCAAGTCCCACGGATGGAGCATCGCTTGTGTGCCATGGAGGTGTGGAGACAGGCACGCCTTTGTTGGGACAGCGGCTGAGAGAACGCTGACTCAGGGCGCGCTCCCCCGTGTACATACTGTATATAAACCGGACACCTGCCTGGCCCAGCGCAGGCCCGCGTCCTGCTTTGAGCCGCGGAGCCGCAGGTAGAGCAGCAGCTGTAGGAGGATGTGAGGGACGTCGTGTATGTGTGGAAAGGGTGTTCTCATGGTGTGTGGGTGTGGGTGTGTGTGTGGGTGTGTGTGTCTGCGTGTGTTACATGCACGCGATTTTGCTTTTCCAGCGAGAGCTGCTGGGTCTCCTGGGGGCCGAATGCTATCAGTGCAACCTAATCTCCAGTCCTTTCGAACCAGAGGGACTTGTTTGTATTGGGCCTTTAATAACTCCTCGGGCCTATTTTAGGACACCAGGAGAAACACACAGTCAGGATATGACGCAAGGCATACATATACACACAGGGTACATAATCTTGGACAAAACATTGTTTCGTTAAATATTTGCCTCCAGTACTTGACTTGGCCAATACAATATTTATACGCACACTCAAAAAGATATTTCCCCTCCATTATAACTTTTATTTGTATTAACAGGGGCCCAGACCACGTGTTCTGCAGTGGAACACGGAAAACACATTGGCCCATCTATTTGACCTAAACATGGACCTGTGGAGTTTCACCGAAACCTGTCACCAACACGCTGCGAACCAAAGACTTACAGCTGGAGCCAACTTTCTATTGGAAAGCGCCAACCGTGACCGTCCTAAATCAAATCCCAAGTCCACTTAATGTGACACCTGCACTGCACCAAGTAGCCTGTACAACGGGGCAGTGCCTGAATGACTTAGTGGGCTGAGGCGCCGCTTGTGCTGCACATGTCATGCTTCCAAAAAAACGGCTTAATCATCAACCCTTCTCTGCAGGGCAGGCGGTTTTATCACCGTGAACCAAACGCGCTATCAGTGATACGCAAATATCGACCCGTTGATATTTCCATGTTGGCCGTCTTTGCAACTGATCAGGTACACACAAACCAAAACATAAAGGGCAGCTGGGGCCTGTCTCTGCATGGAGGGAAGCACAGCCCCCAGGCCAGGGGGGAGGGGGGGGGGGGGAGGGAGGGGGGACAGCAGCTGTTGTGTCCGCTGGCTTGGAGGGAAGGAGGAAGGGGGAGAACAGTTCGGTGCGGGGGAGCGATGACGGAAGGACTAAACGGTGGATCGGTTTACACGCGGGACCCCGAACTGTAGCTCTGTGTTGAAGACACTGTTGAAGAAGCACGGACCCGAGGTCACACCCAATTGGTCGACACATGACACGACCGCCGCCACCACCACCGCCATCATCATCATCATCATCAATGGGTAATCGCCTCGTTAGCCCCCCCCCCCCCCCCCCCCCCCATGGGAGCGATCGATGGGGTAACACCATCGACCGCATCACCTGACCGGCCTGCTGTGAGCGTGACAGAAACATATTGACGGCCGCGGGATCAGCCGGCAGAGCAGTTATCGTGGTCGTGTCACGGCGCTGTGGGTAATCAATGGAAGCCCCCCGCTCTCCCACCCCGTGAGAACATGTTGACAGGGGAGGGGGGGGGGGGGGGGGGGGGAGGCTCTGGGGCTGGACGGGTGGCAGGGATAGTTAATGTGGAAGAACTGGTTATCTTAACCAGATCACCAGATGTGTTCATACATGGATCCAAGTCTCGAGATGTATGGCTATGCAGTCCGGCCTTTAAATTAAAAATAAGGTTTTTAAAATAAGTTTTAAAAACTTAATCACAGAGGGCGTGTGGATGGCCACGTGAAGTCAGTATACCTTCCCCTCACATCCTGATCAATTTCAGAGCGTAGTCGTCATAACCCAATTCCCTCGGGACGACACCAAATCAGAAATGGGAACGAACCAAAAACTGCGGCTGCAGGCAACGGCTTCAAATCAGAAAAATGGAAATGGTCTTAATCATTCTTCAAGTGAGACACCATCAAACATCATTACTGTGATACACACCAGGTTCTGCTTGGGGGGGGGGGGGGGGGGAGTGGCACGGCTTGCTTTTCGCTTCAAGCTGTGACTATTCCACAGTGATGGAGGCAGGCAGGCCAGTCGCTCGACAGGCTGGTAAAACTACCCCCCCCCCCCCGTTTCTGAAGAGCATATTTCCTCCTGTGTGTTGTGGGTGTGTGAGCCGTTGAGGGCCCCAGGGGGAGAGGAGTGCCTGGCGGGGCCCATTAGGGTGCCTGACTGTCTGTGTGCGTGGCCTGTTTACCAGCACACACCACCTGGGGTGAGGAGGGAGCCACAGAGCTCTGTTTAGTGCTGTGATAAAAACAAACTAAACAACAAAACATTTTTTAGGGTTGACGCTAAGGCAGACTAGTTCATCAATATTAATGTCAACATTGAGACACTCCATTTAGTCTACCCTTTTTTAATCTTCAATGCTGTTGTTTTTGTAATGCTTTTCCTCGTCTGTGAGGCGAGGTTTTCCTTGGACCGAGCGACCGCGTCCCAAAGACAAACACGTCGTCCTTGGGACAGATTCTTTTTACCAACCGCAAATTGGAAGCAGCAGAACCGCTCCGTCTGTTGACACACGCGTGTGCGAGGTCGGTCGTCTTCTTCTTCTTCTCCATGTTTTTACACGGTACGAGCGCACCGTACAGGAAGAGCGCCGCTGTCAGCATTTCATCATCGAGCACAGGAGGTATTTTAGCGTCAAAACGGATTTCCTTTTAAAAAGTGCTACATCCTGTCGAGTCCAGATCGTCTTCAAGCACTTGGCGCAGCCACACGCAGTCGGAGAAGTATAAACTAGGCTTTAGCCGCGGCGTGGGGCTAAGCTGCCCCTCCCCACAAACAATCCTGTTAGCTCCCCCATAGATAGCCTACGAGCTAAAAGTGCCTGTTTAAAATAGCACAGCGCGGCGCAGGGCCACGAAGCCCGGGATCAAGCGGCGTCACCCTAGGGTGCCCCGCGGTGCACCGCCCTCATGGGACCCGAGAGGGGGCAAAGGTCGTGAGGGCATCGGCGAGCGCGGGGCGAGCGTGGTGGGGGCACAAGTAGGGCTGGGCGATAAACCGATTTTATCGATTAACTCGAGTGTGTAGTTGACTCGTCAACTTGTTTGAATGAAAATCGGTTTTCTCTTACGCTCACACTGGCGTTTTTTTTGCAGAGGCTTGGCGACGCGTTTCCATTAATTTCCAATGGCAGTGAGCGACGGGCGACAAAGCAAGCGTGTGGGCTGCAAAACGCGAGGAGGGCGGGGCAAAAAATAGAAACTAGTCCTATTCTATGCAAATGATGAGTGAAAAAACGCAGCGTTTTTTTGCGAAAGCCAATCCGAGCGAAGGAGGCGTGGCGGCCGCGCAACTAGAGCATAATCCAACATGGTGGACCACGTCGGCGAGAGATAGGATTATGGATATATCTAACGAATGTGACTGTACCCTGGTATGTGCTTCGAAATCTATCGAGAAATAAATGTCGTTAAACCAGAAAACGTCATGGGTATGGCTGGATATTATCAATGGCTGAATATTATAAATTGTTTTCGATCTGACACACGTTTCAATACTGTCGCTACAGACACTCCCCCGGAACGCCCACCAGGCGAAAATCGCCGAGCACAAAAACGCTAGTCAGTGTGAGCGTAGGGTAAAGAATGGGCTCGGCCCTCCCTACCCCCGCATAGAGCGCGCATTTAACAAATAGTGAGTGATGGGGGGTTGTTGGGGGCTGTTGAGAAAAACGATTTAAATCGTAAATCAGATTTTTTGTGAAAAAGTCAGGGATTTTTTTTAGGCCATATCACCCAGCCCTAGGCACAAGGTGCCCGGGAGAAGCGGCTGAAGCCTCTTGTTTGTTGCTAAATACAACGGGTGCTTTTGGTAAACACCACGGCTGTGATGGTACCACCATCACATCTCCCTGGGGGGGGGATGGGGAGGGGTTGCCGTTGGTAACCGACTGGAAAGGGCCCACTTAGTGCTCCAACTTCCATTGAGTCATACAGTGTAAACATTGGGAAATTATTTATCATTTCAGATTTCCAGTAGTGTATTGCATAAACGGCTGGTACTTCGTGACACGTTACACCACGGCCTCCCGTCAAAAGGTCATCTGGGCGTAGTTTTGCGTTCCAGTTTTACAAGTTGTGTGTAAGAGAAAAGCAAGTTAGGCTCGCCACGCTTGCCATGTACGGCATCAGGGCATGTGATAGAGGATAGGTGATGTCACGTCACTCTCTCTCTCTCCCCCTCTCTCCCCCTCTCTCTCTCTCTCCCCCTCTCTCTCTCTCCCCCTCTGGGGGGAAGGTGGGGCCGACTGGATGTTGGAACAAAGGGGTGTGTTGCTATGAGGTCATGAGAATTATGGGATGTTTGCACAGTGAGGAACCCATAGACAGAAAATAAGAAGCACAAATAAGCAACATTCCCAGCAGGGATCGCCAGCCCCCGGGAACTGCGGCTGGATGAAGCCGCTGGGAATGTCAACCAATGATAAAGCTGAAAAAGCACAAAGCAGGAGCTTGGCTGGAGCAGACGCCCGGTGACCGAAGAGAGGAGCAAGCTTCACTACTAAACCCCAGGGTGGACAGAAACCACCACCAGACATTTCCACACACACACACACACACAGCCCTGCTGATGCCATGGTGTCATTCTCACTTACCCTCATCCATTCCACTGGGACAATACGACAATGCGGTAACACCATCTGTACCGACGCAGCACCACTGTCCCTATTGCAACACCACCTGTACCGGGGCAGCAGCAGCAACACCACCGCCATCGCTATAGCAACACCACCTGTACCAGAGCAACATGGCTCTTGTGCTAACCACAGCACCACCACCACCATCACCGCAGTAACCTCATTGGGAAACACAAGTGACTACATCATTACCTCACAAAAACACCATCATCACAGCGACAACATAGAACAACAATAAGCCCCCAATATGCATCATATGCTTGTAATTACCATCACTGTGATAACCATCAGCAATGTTCTGCTCCACATTTGGGCTAGGCCAGTTCTACCCATGCACTGGAAGTCTTGGACGCGTCCATTGGCACGTCCAAGGCAAACCGGCCCATAAGGGCGTGGTCTCTGACCACAGCAGCCATGACACTAGGGGGAGATGAACACGTGGTGCTGGAGTGAATGGGATCAGGCCTGCTTGTGTAAGACAATAAAAGCCACTGTCCCCCTGCAGGCAAATAGCATAATCATCAGTACGACCGCCTTTAGAGCCCCTTCCCCCCGCCCCTGTGCCGGAGCCCGGCCCACAACCCCTACACAGATGGTCTCCCTGAAGTGGACACAGTACACCCAGCAAACAGGCCCCCAAAACCACAGACAATGGGAAGGAACAATGATGACACAAGGATGGCTGCACAGGGCAAGTCAACGCTCCTCAGCAAGTCTTTATTCAAACTGAAAACTCTTGAAGCACTCAGCAGCAGCAACAACAACAACAACAACAATGACCCTATGGTATTGGGAGGAGGAGGATCAAATTAAACTAAACCATGTGACGGGCCAATGCATACAAACGCTACTTCACACAAAAGGCCAATGGAGAAATCACATGTGGTCTAGCATGAGATAAGTTGCACATGTATGCTGGCATATGCATTACAAGCCACAAGGCTTTCCCTCAAAAGAACCAGGAAGCAAAAAGCCATCTATCCGGTCAATAATTACTTAACCCATGTGTGAAGGCCGAGGATAACATGCCAACAGGAAATGGTGCTAAACGAGACAGAACATATGACCCATTAAAAACCCATTGTGAAAGAAACTCCAGGTAACCAGTCCACTGAAATCACAAATGCATCACTCATTCAATAATCATTTGATTAGATTAAAATGAGTGTGGCGATGAGCACATTTTAGTGTAGATCGTCATTTAGTCTGTTTTTCGTTTATTTCCAGAGGACTGATGTGGTGCTAAACACATCATTTCCCCAACAGCCCAAATCTGCCATCAACGGCCAAACTAGTAGCCAGACAAATGTAAACATGCATTGTTCAAGTTGAACGTGAGGTGTACGGCCAAATGATGAATAGTAGGCCTATTTGGGGACCAGAACATTGGCCTTCTTCAGTAAACCCTGCTTCAGTGTGGATTCTGCTCGTCTTCCATGGCCACGGGGCGTTTTGCTGAGAGAAAAGAAGGAGATATGTGCATAACTCTCCCTTTACGTCATGCTTGGGTTTATGGGAGTAACCGTGTGTGTGTGTGTGTGTGTGTGTGTGTGTGTGTGTGTGTGTGTGTGTGTGTGTGTGTGTGTGTGTGTGTGTGTGTGTGTGTGTGTTGTCTTCGGCCACACTGGTGGCAGAAAAGCGGTATTCACATGGAGTCATGGACATGGTTTGGGTGACCTGCACGATCGTCTGAAAATGATCCCTCCACTTTATGTACGAGCACCACGCTACACACGCAAAAGACCTCTCTCCCGCGTTTACTGGCAACAGAACACAAAGAGTAACAGTCAGCAGCTGCGCTACCCTTTGCCCTTCATGAGGAAGTCTGATCTTTTTTACCTTCAGGGGAGGGGGAAAGCTGGCTGCGGTTCACATCGCCGTTTGATTTTTATTTCCCTGCGTAGGCCTTCCTGTGCTCTGTACCACAAGACTGCCTGGGACGTTCGCGTCACGCTTGGGACACGGCGGCGGTCTACACCCGGCCCGCGTTCTACAGCGCTCGCCGCGGCGAGGGCAGGAGGAGGCGTGGTCAGGGACGACACGAAAGACAACGTCAATGTAAAACAACGCTTCATCTCGGGCAGGAACGACGCTGCCGCGCATTGTTGAGCATCGTGAATTTGCCTTTAATTAGCCGTCTTGGGTGTCGCGCTCTGACACCGGCTGATCCGGGGGGATTAGGCTGTGGTGGCCAATATGGGTCGACCCCAATCACATGGAAACGGTCAACATTTGTGGATCATCTCAAAGCCCGCGCCGCTGAGACCGTCCCAGCTGGTGGAACTCTGGTGCTTATTTCTGCCTCCGTGATCACAGAGAGAGGTCCGGTGCTCTCCAAGAAGACCACCGTTGGCCTGGACTCTCTGGCTCTCGGTTTTGTCTTTCATGGGGGCGTACACTCGCCTGCTGTGGGCTTGGCCAGGGCACAACAGAGGGAGCTCCCCTGTGCGGGGAGGACGAAATGTCAGTGGCGCTTTGGGGCTCTTCAATTTTGCCTGTCTCCATTTGCTGGTGTGCCTCCGTTTTGTGCAGGCCTTTTCAGTCTTTTAGAAAAAAGAAAACTTTCCTGGCAGATAGCGGCGCCTGAGACTTGCAGAAGAAGTTGTTGCAGAAATCAAAAGCTTAGAGTTGCAACTGTTTGAGGGACATGCTTGATTTGTTTTTGTCTAATTTCTTCTCACTGAACCGGAATTGGGTAGATTTGTTGTGCCGCGACTGCATTATCATATCCTTTGTGGGCACAGACTAGGAAGCAAGCCACTTGTTAAGCCTTCATCAAATGATCCAGAAATAAGAGCTTCAATTGTATCTTCTGTGGCCAAAATGGCCGAAGAAGTAACACAACAAACCCAGGCTAGGTTTATGAGCATCTGGCCGGGGGACTATTTTCCCCAAGAGGGGTACTTGAAGCAGTTTAGCTGGGCTGAAGGTTAGCTCCATCTGTTGAGCAACTGAACTCTATAGCCCTGCAACATCAAGGCACCAAAGCTAGAATTATGCCTGGTTGAAGTGGGAAACCAGCACTGTGCAGATGCTTTTAAAGGCAGTTGGATGACACACATGCGTTTTAACAGGGCACATAATTAAACAGTGCGTTGCCTTGTTTCAGGTCCACCCGTGACGTGGTTCGTTCCTTCCTGATGCAACACAACCATGCATCTCAAAACAGCGGGACCATACTTCATTCTCACTTGTGACAAGTATTTGCGTGATAAGCGACTTCAGAGAAGTGTATAACTTTTTCATAGGCAACATTTGTGTCAAACATAGGCCTATGATTGCCACCTCCCAGGTTGTATTCTCTTGTTCAACTTAAAAAGTAGACCTACTTGACATTACAAAGGATGCACACTGAACCACTATACTGTGGGAAAGTCAAATGAAACACACACTGCCTCGGCTCGCAGACATACCGTCGTATGGAAAAAAGGAAAAGCACCACCGTACTGGTACTGTCAACATTACTGGGAAAGGCATGCAGGCCTACTGGCTCCATTGATGCAGACGTGTGCACCAGTTGACTTGCATCAACGTAAAAACAACCAGACAAATACTCGAATGAACTAGTGTTGAACGCCTACAGGCTCATTTAGAACATCGCTTCCTTCACACTAAAAAGGTGTAAAAAGGTGATGTAGCAGGTGTACCCGGTCCTTCCATTGTCCCTTTGTGCCAAAACACTAAGCGGCTCAAGTAGAAACGCAACAACCAACCGATCCTATCCACACACCGGAGCGCGTTTCTACGCAGGCCAGGGCGCGTCCAGTTCGGCTACAGAACCCCTGCCACAAGTGGCTCACTATACATTATTTAGACAGTCACAAACTATCCTTTTTCACGTCCGGGGCCACAGGCGGTATGAATAGTCAATAGGTTGCGAGATAAAACATGCAAACATGGTGCAACCCGCAAAAAAAAACACAAAAGCCGTGTTGTGTGGTGATTTTAACTTACTTGTATGGAGTCGTTTGCCATGTTGGCTCGGCGCTGGTGGGACAATACGGTCAGACGTTACCAAAACGAGCAGATTCACTTCAAAAATGGAAAGATCGGGCGTTTTTTAGGGGAGAAAGTGTTAGAAGGTCTCTGTGTGCATAGTTTTATTGACGCGAGGGTCCACGGGGGTTAATCCGCATTGTTAGATCGCCCTCTCTCGAGCCACTACCCCCAAAAGAACCGGACCCCCTGGGGTGTAATGTAGGCCACCGTTCAACACACCACAACTACAGCTGATCGGATGCCATCAATAAAACATCTCAGAAGGAGACTGGGTCATGAAAGAAGAAAAAAAACGAGCATCAGAGTCATTGTTCGGTATCCAGATTGGGCATCCAGCAGCACGAGTCAAACACAATCCATCGATGAACAAGAGCCCTCGTTGTGTGCGGCCAAGTCCGGGCGGACCAGGGCGCATCCACCGTTGACATGCAATGACCAGATCAAGTGAAAAAGCCTCCCTTCGTTCACAGTATCGGTTCACACATCTCAGTCAATGTGTCACAGGGTAAGGGGGGGGGAGCCTGCTGTCAATTTTTAGATGCCTTTTTTTGTCCGCCAGAGACAATGGACAGTCAAATCTCAGGGAGACAAAGGATCTCCAAAAAGGTTAAAAACCACGAGGACACGTCGTTCTTCCCTTTCAGTACGGGGTTGCGGGCTCACATGGACCGCATGTCTGCAGCTGACGCGAGCGGACGCCGACCACACTCTTCAGAAGCCGCGCTGCTCGCTCCCGCCCCTCGTGAAACATCGGAACCAGTCGGCGGGGACGCGCCCAGACGTGTCACGTGACAAAGTGACGGTTAGGTTACTGATGAGGCGGAATTGGCCGAGCTCACTTAACGCCGTGTGTTACGCTTCACAAAAAGTTATAGGGTTACACTTTTACACGAGCTGGTTACGAAGTCACCGCGTTCTATACGATGTATGGAGAAGCGTATGCTAAATTGTATGCCTAGACTAGTATCACACTCTTCCGAGACGAACTGCTCGCTCCCGCCACTCGTGAAACGTCGGAACAGTCAGCGGGGACGCGCCCAGACGTGTCACGTGATAAAGTGACGGTTACTAATTAGGCGGAATTGGCCGAGCTCACTTAACGCCATTAATACCTTACACTTGAAAAAGTTATCGGCTTACACTTTCACATTACATTAGTTTCTATAAGATGTGGATGGTCGAATGCTTACATTTGTATGCCTGAAGTGTTACAACTTTTAACGTCAAGGGAAGCGCAAATCAGTTTAAGATACAATTAAAATATCTAATTTGACATTTATATCAAAAGAGATACCTGTGATTTAATTGTATTCCAAGTCAACACTGAAATGGATAATAAATACACGGACTGCACCACGTGGCGGACTTGAGAGGTGAGCCACCTGATACCGCTCATCATTGGAATAAAAAAGTATTCCCCTATTATTAACAAAACAATACACCTGATGTAATGATCGACTCTCCTTTTAATCTGTTCCCTTTTCAGAACGCTGTGGAAAAATGTAATTTAAGTTCGGCAGTTGACATTAGCAAGTAAGTCCCCCAAAAAACAACGTTCCCTGAACTAAGGTTAGCCAAAGTGTGATTGACACAAACACTGATTCGGGGATTAAACTAGACTGCACAAGTTATTCGGGATGGCCAGTTTTTTTTGGGGGGGGGAATATGATTCACGGTGAGCGAAGAAACGTCGAAAGTCATCTGTACAGATGAACAGGAGGTTGAGGTCAACGGTAGCACACATGCAAAACTAGCTAAATAAGTCTGTGTGGTTGGTTTTCAACACAAAGCAGAAAGGATGTCTAACATCGAAGGAGCAGACAGTGTCAGGATGACCTCAGATTCACCACAACATCTAGATCCTTCATTAGGAGCTCAACCCCAGGAGACGACGAGCGAGGACCGGGGCATCTCCGCAACCCTGCTGGGTGTCAAGCAAGGTTGATCATGCGTCTATAAGCAAGGAGTTACCTGCTGTAAATGATGTGAATGATGAAACAAAATGTGCCGATAGTAAAACAACCTATTCTATTTAAGAGTTAAAGGAGATGCTCTTGGAGGTGTTTGATGGGGCTTTTGCCCCCTCGTGTGGAGAGGAAAAGACTTGCAGCGCAGACTCCTTCGAGGTCTCCGGTTCCATTGACATGAGAGCATCGGCTGCCGATATCCATCCCATTAAGGCCCAGCTACAGCTCCTCATGGGGAGAGCAGATGATTTACAGAACCAGCTGGCTCACGCGTAAGAAAGGAGCGAGTCATCGCTATATGGCTTTGTTAGAAGGCTGAGGCACTGCTTTTAAGAGTTGACAAATTGCATTTTAATGGGAGAGATTATGGATTTATTTGGACTACACGTATTGATTTAGTCAAAGGTATTAGGCACACATCAAATTATCATTGCCCCCGTTCCTCTGATGTTGTACAAAAAAACCTTTATATAAGTGTGTGTTTTCATATTGGTTTGTTTGCAGGCAGGACCAACTAGAGCGAGAGCACCTCAGCACCCTGGTGCCAACCTTTCTGTCCTCCTCCCAGCCCCTCTTCACCTACCTGGAGTCCAGAGCTCGGAGCAGGCTGAGCCAGCAGCCTGCAGGCCCACTCCCCTCCATCTCCTCATCCACAGCAAGTGTCCTCATGATCACCACAATAATAATAATATCTGTATTATTTCTATCTGTAAAGTCATTGTTCACCACATGCTGTGTGCTTGTGTGACCACATATGTGTGTGTGTGTGTGTGTGTGTGTGTGTGTGTGTGTGTCTGTTTGTGTCATGTAGTTGCTTGAACTCTCCCAGAGACTCTGTGAGCGGTTGGAAGAGCTGGTGCTGAACTACACCCAACAGGGACTCCTCTCAGTAGATGAGAGCCAGGCGGACAGGTACACATCTTTTAGTCGTGTGGTACTCACATGCCTCTGAACAGTGACTTCTCAGGCAAGAGAGAGTGGAGCCCGGGCTCCTCTTCATCGTACGCCTGTCTCACCTCTTGATGCCCTGTATCACCGCTTCATACCCTGTCTCACCTCTACATACGCCTGTCTCGCCTCTTGATGCCCTGTATCACCTCTTCATTCTGCCTCACCTCTACATACGCCTGTCTCGCCTCTTGATGCCCTGTATCACCTCTTCATACCCTGTCTCACCTCTACATACGCCTGTCTCGCCTCTTGATGCCCTGTATCACGTCTTCATTCTGCCTCACCTCTACCTACGCCCGCCTCACCTTTTTATACTCTTGTCTCACCTCTTCATACCCTGTCTCGCCTCTACATAGCCTGTCTCACTTCTACATCGGCCGGTGTGTGATAGATGGACTGAAGGTGTCTGTGTTCCGCTACCACTCGGCCACGCCCTTCCTCTCCGGGGGCGGGGCCCAGCCCGGCATCTACAAGCGCATGCGCTGGAACGTGGAGAGGCTGTCAGACGACCGGCTTCATCCCCACCAGCAGCAGCAGCAGCAGCACCAACAGCAGCAGCAGCAGCAGCAGCAGGAGGAAGTGGAGGAGCCAGAGGAGCGGCAGCTGGACACAGGCGGTGACACAGAATAGTGAGTTTTGCCGAGCGAGACGGAGAGAGAGGCTTTTTTGTGTGTTTCCCATTCATTCAAGACTCGCTTCACAAAGCAGCTCCCTGGGTAGGAACAGGCTACACTAGGGTCATTCTATAGGGCCCTCTCAAGTGCCTTGCTTAAGAGCACTTTAACAGTAGGCAAATATAAACATATCTTAAAAGCCCAAAACCCACTACAACCTCAACGACTAAGAGTTGAACTATTTTCTACTTTTTGTGTCTGCCTGCTTCATGTCAAATCTATGCTGATGTAACTTTGTACCGAAGTGACATTACCATTTAACAATCGCATCTTAACATAATTACATCTTGTCTAATTTGGTCTGTGTGTGTGTGTGTGTGTGCCTCAGCTTCTTTATGTGTTACGAGGACATTCCCGAAGGGGTCAGCAGAAAAGAGGGGGAGGGGCTTGTCCCTGGCGACCTGGCAACAAGGACATGGTCGATTGGTCGGTGGGTGCAGACCGTCCCTGACCCGGACATAGAGGACATCTATGACTGGTAGGCCCTCATGGGATTGGCTGCGCTAGTAAAGAGGGCGGTCCTATATTGACATCAAATTGTCCCCAGAGTTAATGGTCTGTAGCATGACAGTACAGTCTGCAGTACCGAGTACCACGCTGTGTGTCCGCCTATTCAAAGAAAATCAAGATCTTTTGGGTGTGAAGACAATCTGAAACAGGGGGGGGGGAACAACAGAAGTTTCACCTGTCTGAAGTCTTAAGACTTCATCTTTTAATATTAAGACCACCTGAAGACCCTGTGGCACATGTGTTGTGCATCTGACTCCAGGTCACAAGGTTGTCTGTTCAAATCCTTTCAAAGTCAATTTCACCAGTGTTCATTTTTGGGGTGGCAGTAGCTCAGTTGGTAGAGCGGGTCGTCCACTAACTGTAGGGTTGGCCGTTCGATCCCCGCGATCCCCCTCCTCTTAACGGTCCACATGTCGAACCCCACAAATGCACTGATTGTAAGTCGCTTTGGACAAAAGCGTCTGCTAAATGCACATTTACCTCATAATTTACCCCATCCTTGCCTACATGCTCCAGTCATTACCACTAACATTAAAAGACTGAGAGACATGTACACTAAATGTCTTTGATGCCTCCATAGCCACTCGAGGAGCTTCACAGGTAAAGCCTCTCTCTCACACACACACACGGACTCTCTCTCTCTCTCAAGGGGTCCTCTAGATGGCCTTCACGTTCAAACTGCTTGTCCTCCTGCATGCGTCACATCAGGACAGCAGCTGTTACTCGTTGTTGCAAGGACGTCGCGTTGCAAGGGACATTAACTTTGCTGCAAGCCAGTCTGCAATGCGTTTAGTTTGCCGCACAAAGCTCACAGGACCTGCCAACAGAACGCCATGATGCGCACAGAGGGCGTCTCTCCTGCATTACTTAGCTTTTTGCTGTGTTTGTGTGTGCACCTTAGGGTCCTTTGTGAGGTCCCTCGGGCCAGATACCTAAAGCTGGTCTCTCTAGGCAGCCAGGAGCCGTCGGTCTGTCATGCCACAGACTGCCTGCTGGGGGTGCTGCTTCCCCAGCAGACTGGAGGGAAGGATGACGCCCCATTTTCAGAATGATAGTAAGGTTGTGGAGAGTGGGCGGATGAGTCATTCCCAGAACTGAAGACAAACAATTCAAAAGAGCAAGCGAAAGGTCCACAGGGATTCGAAGCAGTCAGTGTGTTCATAAATAGTATTTGTAAAGAGTAGCGTTGTTGACACCACACATTCTTTCAAAAGTGTTTTTCCGGCTAGTTGTTCAGCTGATGTCAAGTGTTCCAAGTTTTAACTGTTGCAAAATGTGTTTGATTTTAATCACCTGTGTCAGGTTATGCACAGTCTTTTTTGACATTTATTTTTAACCGTCTTTTTATAACCTGTTATTGTTGGCATTAATATTTAAGTAAAAAAATATTTGACTAAAAAAATAACCCCATTTCCAAAGTTGTACGCAATTCATTTCCCCTGCAACATTACACACAACACCGGGTAAAAAAAAGGAATAATTTTATTCATTACATAATGCATTAAAATAATTACATAAAATCACATATTCTTGTCCTTCAAAGTCAAAGAGCACGAGGAAAATACAAAATATTTTTTCGAACAAGCTGCCAGAATCTTCCTCCAGTGGGCGCCACTCACTAAACACCAGCAGAAGCGTTCAATGTCGAGACCCAAAAGAATAGCCAGAATTGATTTGTATACATCACATGTAAAGGTTCCCTTGCTACTTTTGCAATAGTGTTTGACAGCACAACTACCAAATGTGCATCGGCCCTACCCTTTAGACTACTTTAATATTCATGCCTACCCATAAACTAAGTATTTTACTGACAAAACCTAAGCAGTTACAGCCTATATCCCTTCATACTACATTTTAAACGTCTATAACCGGACCGTAGGGGAGGACCAGCAAACCTCTGGTGGCATCAAATGTAACACTAAATGGTACACGACGCAACACCAGCTCCTTCATTACAGTGAGCGGGCACGTGACAGTACTCTCGGCTTGTTATTATGCTACACAAAAAGCAAACCGAAATGGGGTTTCGTATGAAAACTGGTTAAAGTCCCGCTTTGTCAAAAAGCGGACGATGCGATGATGCGAGTGAGTTACGTTACAGTGGACACCAGGAATGTATCTGATGACACCGAGCGTCACCCGCTCCAGCTGGGTGCTCGGGTCTGAACGTTGGTTTCTGATAAGACACTATGGATAGAATAGTAGGCGGTGTGTAAAAAGGAAGCTCCGTGAGCAACAATATAGGGAAACCAACAGGCTGCCTCGGAGTCAAATATTTGCTTATTGGCCGAAGGATCTCGGATTTCATTTGAAGCAGTAGATTAAAACATTAAAAAAAAAAAAAAAATCATCTTTTTACGATTCTGTTAAAATGGACCCATCGGCGCCGTTAAAAACAGTCCCAAGTGTGGACGCCACCACGACAGCACACAAAGCACCCCGGCAAAAAGGTAAACGCCAGTCAAAACGCATCGGACCACTGACGCGTCGCACAGCGGGTCGCCAGGAGAGAGCCGACCCACCGGTCCCACGAGGCAACAGAGGAAACGACGAGCACGAAAACACACCAGACAGACCGCAGACTCATGTACCATAATTCACAGTTTCTCCATACAAGAACCTACTCAAATAACCTGGAATAACAACCCCCCCACCCCACCCCACATGATCACTAACATGACCACGCTCACAGTAGTAAACCACCCCCACCCTCCCCGACATGATCAACATGAGAGCTCACAGCAGTAACCGGTTCCAGACGCCCAGTCGATGGTCACACACACACACAAACACACACGCACGTCTTAAAAAATAAATCCTTCGTCTCGCCCAACAGTTTATTGCGTCTTCCACCCTCTTCACAGGTGGCCTGCGTGCGTCAGGAGTGGGAGATGTGCTGCGTTGTGCTTCAGGGTTAAACAGCTGACGGGCCAGTTGAACGAGAACCAGATGCCTTACAAACCATGGAACTCCAGTCTGTGTGTTGCTGATGAGAAACAGGACTAGGACCTGTGTCAAACACCAGCACTACCCATCTCTGTTGGGCTAGTTAGTAAATATCTCCTTCATAAGCACTTTTTTTTACAGGTTTACTCATGACCATCCAACACATAGTATGAAAATAGATCCAAATTCTTCCTTCCATTAAAATTTTTTCATACCGGCAGCCAGCTACAAAGACGTGGGTTTAGACCTAGGCGTTGAATGACTGAACGGAATCTCAAAAGTGCATTTAAAGCAACACATGTTTTCCAGGAAAGGAAAAGCTCTCTGAGCTTCAGTAGAGTACACCACTCATCAGTAGCTAAGCACCTCCAGTGTGAACCTGAAATCCAAAGTCATGGCCAACATCATATCCGTGGCGTGATAAATGAGCGTCATGGCTTCAGTTCTCGCTACAGACGCTGCCCCAAAACCAGAGGAATAATACAATATACCCTCCAGACGTAACCCATGTATCCTTAGCATAATAGCCATTTGGCAACGTGTGTGTGTGTGTGAGATCTAGGTCAGTCAGTAGGAATGATGAGATCATCAGTGTGAAACAGTGTACGAGCAGTGTGTCGGTGTGTGGAGTATTGCTGTACTCCATCCGTGGTGTCATGTGTCCGAGTGTAGTCCTCAGCGACCACATGGCAACGTCTTCGGTGTTGGATTGCAGAGAGAACCCATGCAGTCCTCATAACACACCCATCACTTAGGACCTGGTGTGTGTGTGTGTGTGTGATCCTGAGCATCACTACGTACTAGTTTCTCCATCTACGCACTTCCCTGTATAATAACTATGCTCTGGTTTGTCAATTGCACATCTAAAAACAACTAGAAATACCTTGTTGTATGCATGCATCAGCATCAGTGCAGTCAGTGTGTGTGGTGTGTTGTGCGCGTGCGTGTGTGTATATGAGTGAGTGTTGTGTGTGTCTTAGGCAGGGAGCGGGGGGGGGGGGGGGGGGGGGGGGGAAACAGCCCTGGATGTGTTCCAATACTCCACACCCGACGCACTAAAGCCAAACCAGACTCAAAGCTCTCCCCCCCCCCCATCAGTGGTGCGTCTCCAGCTCCACCACCGTCCAGTCCCCCTGGGGGGCGCTGCTGGCAGCCTCCGGGGAGTAGCTGCTGACGGAGGTGACCGTGGCGGAGGAGGGCGGGGAGAGCGGCGGCAGCAGGCGGGGCCAGAGGCTGCTCTCCAGGGGGCTGAGGGTGCCCCCCGCGCCCCCCGGCAGCAGCAGCAGCGGGGAGGACGAGGAGGCGCAGCAGCAGCCCTCCGCGGTGAGCAGGAGGCTCTGGTTGATCAGCTGCTGCACCATGTCCACCTTCTTGCCCCAGTCGAGGGGGTGGGCGGGGTGGTGGAGGTGGTGGTGGTGGTGGCTGCTGCTGCTGGGTGTACGCGGGGAGTCGGGCTGGGGAGGAGGAGGAGGAGAGGGAGGGTTCTGGGATGAGAGCGAAGAGTCGGAGTCATCCGACGCCACGCGCTCCAGGTGAGCGTCGTCCTCCGTGAGCCGCTGTGGCTCCTCTGGCTCCTCGTCCGTTCTCAGCTCCTTCACCACCTCCTCCTCCTCCTCCTCCTCCTCGGCGGCGCCCTCCTCCTCGCTGTTCTCCAGGGCCTCGTAGATGGTGCAGAGGCCGGAGGAGGGAGACAGGAGCAGTGCTGCTGCAGACTGACCCTGTTGGCCTTCCAGCTCCTGCTGCCACTGCATGATCTGCTGTCTCTGCTGCAGCTCCTCCTGCTGCTGCTGGAGCTGCAGCTGAAGCTGATCCCGCCTCTGCCTCTCCACCTCCTCTTTCCTCCTCTCCTCCATCTTCTCTGCTTTCCTCCTCGCCGCCTCCTTCTCCTCCTCCTCCGCCTTCAGTGCCGCTCTCCTCCTCGCCTCCTCTGCCGCCATCCTCATCTTTGCTTCCTCCTTATTATGGAGCTCCTCTGTCCTCTCCTCCTCCACTCCCTCCTCTTCTTTAGCAGGCTGGTTCTGGAGCTCCCTGCGTTGCTGGAGCTCCAGGAGGTGCCTCTGGTGCTGGGCCAGCCGGTGCAGCTGGGGGCTGCGGGCCTGCAGGCCGCCTGCGTTCCTGGGCGGTAGGTCAGTGCAGGCCAGCCGGGGCGTGGCCACCACCAGGTCTCCGCGGGGCATGATGACATCACAGCGGCCCGCTGGGGGCTGGTGGGGGTGGGGGCCGCGGCGGCGACGGTGGGGTTGCGGCAGCGTGCTGAGGCCTGCATGTGAGAAAGAGGGGGGGTGGTGGTGGTGGGGGGGGAGCGGGAGAGATGGAATGGGGGGTGGGGGGGGAGGGGGGGAGATCACGGTAGCGTGGCGTTACAGAGTGACAGGCGGCAGAGGAGCAGTGAGTGCAGTGCATCATGGGTAAAAAAAAAAGAAGAAAGGCAAAATTGCTGCCAAATTATGTGCAGAGCTCTTTGGGAATAACATTAACGGTCATGCAAGGCATAAACATCAGCAACAAACCAGCAGTTGTGCTCCCGACACTTTTGAAGTGACCGTGGGTTCTTTACATGCAAGTTTCGCCAAAGTGCCCGTGTTTCAAGTTTTGTGTGAGTCAAGATTCAACACCAGAGCATTGTGACCGTTTACCAGCTACAGTACTGTGTGGGTGGGTGGGTGGGTGAAGGCTAGATCATATCTAAGCAGAGAGCAAAAGAAAGCATTCCTTTTTCATTATTTGGCCATTTTGAGTGAACCCCATAAGAGAAAACAAGCCATGTGAGCAAAGAAGAACAACAAAAAAAAAAGCAACTTCCTGTTTTTGCAAATACCACCAAATATAGTGAGACAATGTCAACCACAAAGTTAGTTAACCATTGCGAGTACTAAGCCACATGCATGCCTGGAGCCTCATCCATGCAGTCATAAGACAAACAGTGACCAAGGACCCAAGGGCCCAATAGCTTGGCTTTAGAAACAATCACTGAAGGCTCGACTCTGACTTACATTATGAGCCTGCTCATAAAACTACCTTGATATACACCAGTTTAAAAACTAATATCGTTTTAGGGCTGAAGGTTCCAGAGCCAAGTGAGTCTTTAGTGCAACAGTGCGGTCATGCATACGGTGATTTTCCCCGGGGGCATTAGAGATGAAATGAGCCAGAGCCAGCAAGAAGCACCAGAGAGAGAAAACACAAAAAAACAACGAGAGGGAACAGACGACTGGCCAGGTAATCGCTTGCATCCTCCGAGTACAACAGTCTGGCGTGGAGGGGGTGGGGGGGGGTGGGTCCTTCGTGGCGTCTGAAGGCGGAGCCTTCGGGACAAAAGGGGCCCGTCAGAAGGGCGTCCTGTCGGGACGCTGCAGACGGCGGAGCGGGGGACCGCTGCTGAGGTCAAACTCTACGGAGCGACAGAGTCCAGCGTGAACGGCTGACTGCAAGGCCGTGTCTCCATGAGGACGGCCAACATGAGAGCAGGCGCTTGTGGATCAGTTATGGATACGTTCATTAGCCTACGCCCATTATTAACTAAGGTTACGTTAAAAAAAAAAAAAAAAGAAAAACAACAAGATTGCAACTATCCAAGATGAAAAAATAGAACTAAAATCCAAACTGACATATCGTTGCCCCACCGCCCCCCCGTGTTTCAGAGACCAGGTTTTGTTTCCCATACACACTCCGCCCCCCTGCACACACGGTAAATAAAGCTGTCCAGGAAGAGAGCACTTAATGGTAAAAAAAAGTCTAATCTTTATTTAAAGCGTTTAAAGTTTCATTATTCCAAAATATGGACAAACAGAAATGAGGGCGGGAAGGCGCAGGGGATATTCAAACTTTAAAGTGCAAGGCAAGAAGAGGAGTCATGGGGGAAGGAGATTTGCAAAAATGGAAATACATTTTTCTTGGTATAGTAAAAAAGATGGGGCGGTGAATACATACAGGGGAAAACCACGTGTCTGACCGCATTGTGTTTTTTTTTTTTTCCCCGGGGTCAACAATCCATTCCTTTTTTTCCAATCCTAAATTGTAAACAGTCCTTGTATGGCAGCTGGGTGTGACAGGATAATGCAGTGTTAATTACAAAAGAAACACACATACAGATCTTGATCGCAATAGTAAATAGTAGCAATTGCACATACAGGAGTTTAAGCCATATCATCTGGAAGGGAAAGGCTATATGGGGGGCATGGCACTGTACTTTCTTCCCTTTCTTTTTGCTCTCTGTTAGAGTTGGACTTTGATCACGGCCACCCAGGATAGGAGAGGAAACGATGACACTGATTAACATTAAAACTGAAAGCCTTGTGAGGCAGAGAGGGTGCAGCCCGCCGTGACTCCCAGCCACTATACGTTACCTGAAAAACAGTTCTCAGTCTTTTCACAGATAGTCGAGTAGTACGGAGGCTGGGGTTCTTCGTCGCCGCCGTCGTCGTCGTCCTCATCGTCCTCTCGCGGCCACGCTTCGGCGCCGGGAGAGCGGGCCACCTCCGCCCGGTACGCCGCGTCGTCGTCCGCCTCCTGCTGGCCGCACTGCATGTAGTTCTGCTCCGGGACGCGGGCCTGGGTCAGGGCGCGCGGGGCCGGCGACTCCGGCCGGGGCCCGTCCTCCTTGGGCCTCTGGGGCCGCTCCTCCAGGGAGAAGATGGCGGGGCTGCCGGTGGGGCCCTCCCCCGGCGCCGCGGGGCCGCACGCGTCGGTGGTGGCGAACGCGCACGGGGACGGCGACTCGGCGTGCGGCGAGAGGGCGTCTCCGCCGTAGGGCGCCTCCTCGCCCTCCTCCACCGCTGAGAGGCAGCGCTGGGCCAGCCGCTGGGCCAGCAGCTGCCTGTCGAAGCAGGCGTTGACGATGCCCAGGTCCAGCAGGGCCTCTCCCTCCGTGTCGCTGGCCTCCTCCTCCTCCTCCTCTGTGGAGGAGCAGGACGAGGGCAGGGGGGAAGGAGGGCTGACCGACAGGGGCTCCTCCGCGCCCCCGTCTCCCTTCTCCGCGGCACGATCGGGGCCCCGCGGGTCGGGCTGGCCGGACGGCACCGGGGAGTGGTCCGCCTGGGGCTTCTCTGCGTGGTTGCAGTCACGCAGCTCCTCCGGGGTGCTGATGTCGCTGCCCAGAGACATGGCAGGGCCGGCGCTGGCCGCAGAGGGCAGGGTCTGCATCGGCACGGACCCGGACTGATCCATCTCCACCTGGTCTTCCCCTCTGGGCGCATCGTCCTGGTCTGAGGACTGCTGGGAAGCCTCGGTGATTGGGGGGCTGAAGGGCGCCGAGCCCAGTTCTAGCCAGGCGTGGGGCGGGGACTGGTTCGGGGTCTCGGCATCCGCTTGCCAGGTCAGGTTGAGGTCTGCGGTGGGGCTGTTTGGGGCCAGCGGCTGGGCGCCTCGGTCCAGGGGCTGCTGGGCCTGAAGGGGCTGGTCCCAGGGGCCGGCGGGGAGGCCGGGCCGGGCCCACTGGGCATCGGGGCCGGCCGGCAGCTGGGGCGGCGGGGGGAGGAGCGCGCGGTTCAGGTTGTCCAGCTTCTCGTCGTCGGCCAGGTCGTCTTCGTCGCCGTTGCCGTAGCTCTCCAGGCCGCTCTCCGTCACCGCCTCGCTCGCCATGTCCACGTCGTCGTCGTCCTCCTCCTCCTCCTCCGCCTCTTCGCTGTACGCCTCGTTGTCGTGCCGCGGTCTGGACGGCGCCTCCGCCCGCTCCGAGCCCACGTCCATGTCGCAGACGCGGTCCTCCTCGTCGTAGTCCTCGTCCAGGTCGTGGGCCGGGATGTCCGGGACCTTCTCCATGTCCGGCGAGCCGGCCGACGCCCCCTCCATGTCGATGGCCCCCTTGAGGCTGCCGTCACCCAGGTCGTCCGTGCTCTCGGTGCCCTCCAGGACCCCCGGGGCGCTGAGCTCCGACGCCCCCTGCTGGCTCCCGCTGACGTCCTCAGAGTCCATCTCCGACAGCAGGGGGCCGCCGGCCCTCCAGACGCCGCCCACGCAGCCGGCGGGACCCGCCGAGCCGGGCCGGGACTCCTCCGTGGGCTGGGTGGTGCCGCTCATCTCCGACACGGACACGGGCAGGCTGGCCTCGCGTTCCTCTTCGTCCTCCTCTTCGTCCTGGGCCTCCTTCTCCTCGTTGAGGTTGGCAGCGGCAACGGCTTGGTAAGGAGTCTGCACGTGCTGTGGCGGGGCTGTGGAGACCGCCGGCGAGCCCTGCGGCGCCGGGTCCTCGGGGTCCACAGAGGGGTCCACAGAGGGGTCCGGAACGGAGGCCTCCGGTGGGCTGGTGGTCTCGGTCTGTTCTGGTTCTGAGGGAGCGGCGCTTTCCGGTGGGCCCGCAGACGGAGACGCCGGGGGGAGGGCGGTGCTGACCGGGCTGCTGGGGGGAGAGGGAGGAGCAGCAGCAGCCGCCGCCGCTGCGGGGGGGCTCTCTGGAGGGGAAGCGGCTGAAGGCAGCACCTCGGACCCTTCCGTCGGCTCCCCGGCGATGGCGTCTACGGCCGCCGCCGCCACCACCACCACAGCCGCCGCTGCTGCCGTAGCAGTCACAGCAACCGAGGCGTCCGGCAGAGCGGCTGCTGGAACGGCGGTCGGTTCTGCCTTGGTCTTCTTGGCGGCGCCGATCAGGGGGGCCGCGTGGGTGGGTTTGAGGCCACATTTGGCCTGCGCTGCGGCGCCGGGCTGCAGCCTGGCGGCCGGGGAGGCGGGGGGCGTCCTGGCCGCCAGGGGCTGCCTGTTATTGGCCGGCAGCCGGGCGCCGACCGCAGACTTCTTGATGAACACAGATTTCACGGTGGCTTCTTGCGTCTTTGGGAGCGGCGGCTTGGACTCTGCTGACTTCGTGGCCGCCGGCCCTTTGGAGAGCGCGTGGGGCCGAGCCCCGGCCTTGGGCGGTTCTGACTTCTTGGTGGCGGCCGACGGCGCGGTCGTGGGCTTCTTGGCTGCCGGTGCAGCCGCAGGGGGCCTGGTGCGGTCATCTGTGGTGACGGCGAGACAGAAGAAACACCATCAAAATCCACTTGATGGAAGCCGAACATGAGCATGCAAATCCTGACCAGATTCTGAGCGGGTCAACAGGGGCAGCCATTACCAGAGGCCGCCATTTTCGGAGCTTCCTCAACCACATACCTTTCTTGAGGACAGCCGACGTCTTGGGAGGCTGCGGTGCAGTGGCCCGGACCGTAGAGGGCGCCACAGCTCTGGTGGCGGGTGGTTTAGACGGTCTGGTGATGGTGGTCTTGGTTCGAGCGGCGGTCTTGGTCGGAGCTGTGGTACTGGTGGGCTTGGACGCAGAGGTGGAGGACACGGGCCGAGAGGCAGCGGGACCAGTGGAGGGTCTGACCGGGCCTAGGCTGAGGCAACAGGAAAAGACAAGAATGGCTGGTCAGTGTTTGGTGAACATCAAAACCAAACGAGCGTTACATTGTGCAAGATGTCCTACCTGCTTTTTTTTTTAAAGACATTTTTAAGACATGAGTCTTAAAAATTGGCAAGATGCTTTGGAGGAAAAGCATCTGCTAAATGTCTCAATAATAGCAATAGTAATGCAGCAGCATCAGACCTTCTAATGCCACACACACACACCCACCCTTTGTAACATGACGCCCGCACCATCACGTGCAATTACAAGCACACATGGAGGTTGGAATTGCACCGTATTGACCCACAAATCCAATTTGCCAAAGTACAAAAGAGGAAGACGCACTTTAGGGCCCAATTCATCTCTCCAGCCACACCCTAACAGCCTGCACAGCCTGAGAGTCACCGGCTCATCCTCCCACAGAGCAGGAAGCGATGGACGGGTGATTGAATGAGGAGGACGCCGCTGCGGGGATCAGACACGCCGCTGAGGAGGGACGAAGGAAGGGAGACGAGCAGAGAACGGAGGGGAGAGGAGCAGAGAACGGAGGGGAGAGGAGCAGAGAACGGAGGGGAGAGGAGCAGAGAACGAAGGGGAGAGGCGGTGAGCCAGGAAAGTGGAACAATGTGGAGCAGGGAGGAGGGAGTGAACCACACCACTGGACGAAGGAAAGGTCAACAAAGAGGAGAGCGATCGATACTGGAGGTGGACGCCGCACGGCCGTAGTGGACTTTAGACAATGGTCGTTATGCCTCACTTGGGATGCAGAATTCCAGCCAAATTACCTCAATGCCGACTTTGAAAAGCGTTTGACCAATACCTCCTTCGACATTCTGAATGAGAATATAGATGTAGAACAACAATACATTGCAGGGGCCTGCAATTACTGCTTCATCTTTAAAGTTATAATGAATCATAGTTCTGAGGTTAAGACGTCATTATCAGCCTGCAAATACCAAGTAAACAAGTTTGGACCACATTCAAAATAGAGACCAACGACCATTATAAGGGCATATGAGAACCAGTGACCTACATCAGAATGCAGTGGCTCTGGCCCACTTACAAAAAGTCTGCATTCAGCATTATTTCTTGAACAATAATAAAGTGCCTGATATATGTGCTGCAGTATCTAGCGACCCTTTCAACAAAGTTATTGTGATGAACCCAAAGCTGCATTTTCTACCTGGGTGAACGAGCACACTCGTTCACAATGGATATCTTCCATGCCAGCCCAAGTGAAAAGCCACCTTTTTCACTTCCAGCCCAGGTTGTAATCACGTTCAAATACAAGCCGGTGCAAATGCAAAGTAAGCCGTCAATGGTGCAGAAGATCCCATCTGCATTGAAACCACGCCACAGCAGTGAGAAGCTCGGAAAAAACGTATTTGTGTTGATTGTTGTTACCGTCTTGTTATTGTTGTTTGTGGATAACAATCCACTGTTGCGCACAAACCACCAAGACAAATTCGTCATAGGTGCAAACCTACTTGGCAATAGACATCTTTCTGAGTCTTGAGTTCTGAGAAAGACCTCCTACGTAGGAACTGTTGGAGGACAATACATTCCGGTCAGTGAGGTGGGGTAGCGGTGGGGTTTTCTTGAACATAATACAAAAGCATCAAGACAGCAGACGCAGGGAATCAACAATATCATGTTGATCATTTTGAGGACAAAGCTATTTTTTGACATTTTCACCAATACAGGTAGCAAGGTCAAGTGTGAATGTTTCCTGACCATTCAGCACACATTCCCATATGTGTGTCTTTCCCATCCCAGTATCATGTGTAGAGAGGTTCTGGGTTCTGGAGCGCAGGAGTGCTTTCGCCCCTGAGCCAGACTGTAAGACAGCACAACAACCACATCGTACCCTGCATGACCACGACCCTGTTAATCATGGCCTCAAGAACCTCGTCATGATTGGCCATCTTCGTACAGGTCAGGCCAAGTGTGTGAGAGAGGATACAAAACTAACTAACTTAACAAGTGAACATTGCTCGAGTGGTTTAGCGGAAACCAAGCGATGACCAGGGTTACAGCTCAAGGACAAAGAACACTAACAGGACGACGGTGAAGAGAACGTAATAAGAAATGCACAACGGAAGGATGTTAGTGGAGATGTTCTTGTCCCACAGTGATTGTCCACTCAATCATCAAGTGATTAGAATCAGGAGGCCTGGCCACTTTCAAATCACGGAGACAGAGGAGGTGGAGAATGTGCAAAGAATATTAAACGATGATCCAGACGTAATGGATACAGGAATAGATTAATGCAGAAGACCTTCTCACCTTCACAAAGAAAAAGATGGTAGCCTGGGAACCAGACAAAATCGGCAAGGTCACGTTTTGTTTGGCATACAAGTCTGTAGGTCGTATTTAGCATTTTGAAAAATGGCCCGTGGAATGTCAAGAGTGAAGGAACATGCTGTAAATAAACCACTTCCTAAAACATAACATTATGCTAGGAAGTTTAGTTTGTTTGTTCAATGCCCTGTCACTTTTGCGTTTGTGCCAATTCATCACCTCAGTCAAGTCAAAGGTAAAGTCTGAGGACTCTCTCTGGGAAAGGGTCCTCATACCGGAGATGGTACTGTGTAATGCTGTGGTCACAAACACAGTATTGATTACATCCACCGACACAAAAGGATTGATAATCACTGGAAACCAAGATAAAGTATGCAAGTCTGGGAAGCGGCAATGCCGTTTATGAGATTTTAACGACCTAACGGCGGGTCTTCAGAGGGGTCAGAGGTCAGCAGGGGAGCAGTGATACTTCTGTTTTCTCTTTTCTTTCTTTTTTTTTTTTTTTACAAGAGTCTTCTGTTGCAAGCTCAAGAAAACAAAGCAAACCCTTCAAAGAACATGACTTAAAATACTGAGCAACCGCTGGAATAGTTCACATTGAGTCGGTTTTATACAACCCTCACACTGCCAATCGGCCCATTCCAGTTGAAGGAAATTATACTTTTTTCACTTTGTTTACAAAAAAATATCAATTCCCGTTCCAGCTGTTCCAAGTATAAACAGAAGACGGACATACAATACATTTAATGTCAACGCAATTCCTGAAGAAGGCAACCCAAAGTCCAATACCATCCAATACTCTGGTCTGCAAACTAAATCAAGAGGCAATGACAGAAGTAGAGAGGGGGAAATGACAACAAAAAGGTAGAGAAAAGGAACAAAGTCAAAACCCACATTCACACATAGTTCCTGTAAATTACTGGGATAATCTTTCAGCCATCTCGGGTGATTTCCACTAGTCACACACGCTGCTACGCTGTTTCATTTCAGACTTTCGCCCGTTCACAATGCTGCAATAGATGCAAAGGGACAGGCCAGCAGATAGTGGTAATGCAACACATGTTCTGGAAATTTGACTAGGTCTTGAGCAGGCAAATTGCCAGAGCAGATTGCCCAGAATATCGATCCCCGTTCCCATTCATGGGGGCTATGCAAACAGAAGAGAGTAATGTATGACACACACACACGCCAGCACGAAAGAAGTAACCCTGACGATACAGTGTTGGTCTTGTAAAACATCCAAACAAGTTGGTCTATCCCTGCTCCCGGACAGCAGGGCATGTTCCTGGCGCTTCTGTTTGCCTACAGCTGGCTCCTCCACAATAAAAGTCCTGCGGCCCCCAGTTGGCATGGTGCAGCCTAGCAACCACTCCACAAAACCATTAAAACACTGCTCTTGTGAGGCACTGGGCACAGTGATGGCTGCCATGACGGGTGGGTGTTATGGGTAGTTTAGCAGAGAAGACGACCCACAAGACAGCGTCCACATGCAGCACTGCACCCAGACAATCACACAAGCCATCGAGGAACCATCACAATTGTATATCAAGTTAACGATATTCACTAATTTAATGCAAGTTTGGCTGCCCGTCCACCTGAATCATCATTAAATCCCGCACAGTGGGCAACTGAGAACACTGTGGTCCACTGCAGCAGCGATAGGGCCACCACATCCCTAACATCCACACTATTCAAAGCCAGAAACAAAGAGGACACAGGGGTGTGGGGGGGGGGCCTGGATGAAGCCAGCAGCAGATGAGTAATGAGCGGTTGGCGAGGGGAGGGTAGATCACTGCCGTCTGATTATTGATTGCTGGCTGGGACGCAACGAGGGAGGGAGGGTTGGGGCCACCTGAACGCCCGGAGGAGCGGGCCACATGAACGATGGGAGGAGGGGGAGGAGGAGGAGGAGGAGGAGGAGCATATGCATGTTTGAGCGAGGGGCGGGACACGCGCGGGCTCATCCAGATGGCGCGGGCACACAGAGGAGGAGACCCCGCCGGTTCTACAGCATTAAGAGTTAACCTCGGTGTCTGCGTGATTGGCCACTGATGCCGCCACCCGAGACTGATCTGGGGGCCGGTTATTGGCAGGTGATCCGTCACACGGCTGAAGAGGTGGTACTCAGGAGGCCTCCGGGAGTGATCGTTTCACCGGGTGCGTCACCCTACGCCGCCGCCCCCCCCAAATAAAACACAACACACCACTTTGAACCAAACTCAATATGCTGTCATTTCTTCCCCCCCCCGGGGCAATTACCATCGACCCTTTACGGGATGTGGCCGTGAGTGCTGTCATGGCAACAGCAGCAGCAGCAGCAGTACGGGGATGACACAGCAAGTGAGTGTTACCTTCTTGGATTACGTGGTCCCTGAGAAGTGGGTGTTTGCCTTGGCTGCTCGGCATGGGGGGAGGGGGGGGGGGGGGAAGCGGCGCTCCGGGGAACGCGGTGCGCTCGGCAAACAACCTGCCGTCTGCACGCCTGAAACCCTGAACCTACCGAAGATGAATGTGAACTTGGGGTAACTGTATAGCTGTACAGAGGGGATTAAGAGTTTAAACTTTGGGGAAAGCTTGGCAGGTTGGGGCCCCATTGGTGAAATGGAAGCCATTACGGGAGAGCGGGCGCCTCTCAGAATCTATCACTTCCTGTCCTGTGTTAGCCGGTGCGTTACCGCGGTCTGTCGGGCCGACAGTGAAGTCTAAATCGAGATCAAATTAGCATTGGAGTTGACACAAGGTGTTTCATCACCGGGAGCCAGGACCACACAGCGCAGTGATGCGTGTTGCACCGCCTGTCTGAAACAACAAGAGTCTCAAAAGACACACACACGCCCTATATGGAAAGTGTCTTGAGATAACTTCTGTTATGAATTGGCGCTATATAAATAAAATGGAATTGAACCTGCAGTACAACTGTATGCACACATTTCTCTAACCCCACTTCATCATTTTACTTGGCAGGACGGCTTGCATACATACTTTGCATGTTTTCCACTGACCAGTTGGGATTCTAAAACAATGACGGCCCTCTGGCATCGGCACTTAAAACACATAATAAAAGCCGACGCAGCGAAACGCTTGACGACTGAAATTCCCTTTCCAGCCATTCGAAAAATCTACACACTTGGCATAGTCACTCAAGAGAGTCCCGCATGCCAGAGAGGTCGACAGTTAAACAGTACCCCCAGAAAACTTTGCGTCTTTTCTTAACTGCATCCTGTTCAAACGGATTTAGCTGGAGTGTTTGGGTTGGACAAAGCCCCCCGTTCTCCAGGCAGGCCCGAGTGCTCGGGGCCTCCCAGTGTCGGGTTATTTCCGTCGTCGTGACTCAGTGGGGTGAAAACCCGAGCCGCCGTCGGCCCAGACGGGCCACAATGGAGGCCCTTCTTTGTGGGCGTCTTTCTTCTGGCACTGGTGTCAAACAAAGTCATCCCTTCATCACGTATGATGCCCGCGGGCGGGAATGAGCGCTGCGTGGGATCTGGGACCCACCTCACAGTGCAGAGTGGCTGGTCTTTGGTTGTGGCTGGTCATTGGTCAACCGAACTGCTGTTAAGACCTGACCGCACACGCGCGCACACACTCTCTACTTTGAGTTTCAACAAAACGGAAAAAAAAAAAATAATAATAATAAAACCTATTCTTCGCAATTATTTGAGTTTGGCAAAATAACTTAATATAAATATATATAAAAAATACAACTAAAACGGGAAACAAAATGCAAAAAAAAACAAAACTTAAAATAAAATAAATAACAGTCACTCAAATGATCAACTGAAAAGGAGTCGTTCATGTCTTTACAACAACAACATTGGGGAGGTCCGTGTACACGCGTTTGTCCGTTGCATATATGAAAGTAAGACCTACTGCGACACCTCAACCTTCATCAAACTGATCTCACCAGGTCTCCACCATCGTGTCGGTGAAGCCATGGTAACACTAGGGCTGTGTCACGCAGGACCAGCGGGGCCTACCTGGTGGTCTTGGAGGGGGCCGTCCCGTCAGGCTTGGCTGCCGCAGAGCCGGGCGATTTGTGGGCGGTGGACGTGGCCGGCCGACTGGCGGGACCTGAGGAGAACGAGGGAAAAAGAAGAAATTTTAAGCACACGGCAACAAGACACAAGAGTCACATGCCGCTCTCGGTCCCAAGTTAGGTCACATATGCAAAATGAAGACAATGGAAAAAAAAACAAAAAAACAAAAGCCTCATGATCAATTGAACGGGACTTGACACAATTGATCGGCTGGAATCCAGGAATGGCGTCACTGATGGCGCATCGAACCGCTGACCTTCTTGTGCACTATATCCTCGTCATGACGACGACGTGACTGTATAATGAAATACAATGAACAACAACAGATGTTGCTGGCCTGGGGAGCCCAGCTCACCTGTGGTTCTGGGCCTGGCGCCGTTAACGGGCCCCACCGGCGCCCTCTTGGGGATGCTGTTGGACTGCGGCACGTTGCTGCCGTTGGTTGCCTTGGCGGCGGCGGTGGAGGGGACCCTCGCACTTCCTACGGGCTTCTTGTCCGCCATCTTGTCCGCCACCTTTGTCTGGGTGCGGACAGAGGCCACAGCCACGCCTACGGGCCGTTTGGGCACCGCCCCCGATGTCAACGCCGCCCCTTTGGCCGTAGAGGTCGTGGTTTTCGCCAGCCGCCCGGCGGCCGCATTGGGCGCTTGGGTCCCGTTAACGCCGCGGTTTAGGGTGGTGGCTGGGCGCCTGTTGGGTGGGGCGGGAGACCTGGTCTTTACACCTCCTCCAGCAGCAGCAGCAGAGGTGGTGGCGGTCGTCTTCGATTTGAGAGAGACGCTCGGCTTGACTTTGGCCTCAGCCACGGCCATCGTGTCATCGGGGGGCGACGCTGCGGTGTCATGGACCTCCTCCTCTGGCGACACCACTGGCCCCCTCTCCTCGGCCAGTGCGGCTGCGACCTGGGTGGAGGGCGGCTCTGTGCCCGCTATGGCTTGCGTGGGCTCAGTGGTTTCCATGGTAACCCCATCCGGTTTCATCCCCTCCTGAGGCACAGGGGTTGCGAGAGTCTCCTTTTGATGTCAACAAATTGCAGGAGCCTGGCTCAGCCAATCCGGACGCTCAGCGGTGCCTCGGCGACGCCCAGACTGTTTCCACACTGCAAAACACAAGACCACAACAGAAAGCACAGCATTACTGATAACTGCCACACGATATTAAACAAATGTGTGCTGCTGACGCAGTCCAATGGAACATTAGAGCCTCGGTTTAAGCTGGGCTTCAGGCACCACAGTGGCAGTGGTGTCTCTAAACGAGACGGCAGTTAGAGTCCATCGTCCCACACTGGGCCAAATCAAACATAATTTGGGCCTCACAGGAATTTGGGAGAAAGGGGAAAAACAGGAAGTGCAGGGAAAACACCAGCGGGACACACGACTCCAGCTCTGCACCCGGGAGAACAAGAGCGACCACCACTTCGCTGCAACAAACACATTCTGGTCCAACGCTGAAAGACCACAATTTTATGTTGCAGGGTTCCCAAAACCCATGCCTTGAATGGAAGCAGCAAGCGGGAAGGAGGGGGTGGGGGGGGGTGGGGGAGGGGGGTGGTTCTGAGTGACGGGCGAAGCTTCACAACCTTCTGACGAGACGGACAGCAGCCCACAGCGGGAGGCCCAAACCCACACGCCCTCTTGTGTCACCACTGAAGGGCTCAGTTGAACAGAACAGTGGAAGCCCTCAGACTAATAATGTGAGAGGATACGAGTGCGTTAGCTAATCTCCGTTCACACACACACACACACACACACAGACAGAGACCTCGGTCGGCTCCTTGGGCTTGCTCTGCGTCCCTCAAGACACTGGTGTGTTTGCCCATTCCCAGCCTACGGCGAGCTGCTATAGAGAACACTTCAAGTAAACCCAGAACTACCAAGCAAAGGGTTTGTGCGGCGTGTCCGGGGGGGGGGGCACATGGCGACTTGAGCTCACACCCAGTCCTGATCTCAGCAGCAAATGTATAATTTAGAAAAAGGCATGAATGCTCATTATAGTCCCCCTGCAGGAGGACTTCAGACGCGCACAAAATGAGTTGCAACATGAAGGCTTGTTAACGTAGCGATCAAAAGGACATTCTTACGCGTCGGGAGGGGGGGGGGGGGGGGGGTGATGATGGACAATGATTTTGGCACCACTCCCCTCGACCGCTCACTTTAATTTGTTATTCTCGCAGCCTCCGTTGAAGTGTGATGGAGTACAGAGACCGCTACAGCAAAATCATTTTTGGCCCGTCTCACCCTTCTGTGGGAGGGTTGGGAGTTCCTGCTGACTGGTGGTTTCTGGGAATCGATACGGCGCTCGTCTGGAGGCCCCGCCCCCGCCCAGACCGCGGGCCTCGCGGGCTTACACATTAACCTCGGCGCCCGCTCCCCCCCCGCTCACAAAACACCTTTTCAGGGCTGGCTCGCCCTCCTGTAGCTCATGTTACCGTTTACTAGGGAAAACGGTAACACGGGGGCTTTAACAGAAAGCCTTATTTTTGGGTGGTTGGGGGAAGTTCAAAGCGAGTGATTTGTTTGTTTGCCCTCCTTCACACACACACCGATTTGGGCGTTCTGGAAAAACTTGTCTTGCTGGTGTGGGGCCCGCTGGTGGGAGTTTGAGTTGAATAAGTTCACAGGGTTGATGTCCCTGCCCCCGGCCGACCAGACGTTGTTGATTCAGGGCGATACTGACCAAACAGTTCCGCGGCCAATCTACTGACGACTGCAGCCAATCTAATATCTAAAAGTATCCAGAAGATTTAGTTACGGTCAATTAGATGAGAGTTGAGTGGCGAGGTGGGGAGGGGGCGTGCGGGGGGGGTGGATAATGCGTCTCACTGCCGCATCCAACAACAAAACCTGAAACTCAACAGTTCTTCGTCAGCATGGGAGCTGAATGCAAAAAAAAAAAACTTGAAAAAAGGCCCAATAAGCCCGGACGTCCCGTCAGAACCAGAACACAGCGAGCATGCGGCACGCCGCGCCACTTCAGCCCTCTGGTTGCTGGTGACCGAGCAGCGAGTGGGAATGAGTTACACGCTCAATTAGTCCAGAATGAGCACCAGAGGGGGGGCCTTGCTTGGTGTGAAAAACATACACAAAAAAAAAAAAAATAGAGTGACGCATTTTGATCAAACAGAAAAGAAACCCCTCCATTGTTTCCCCCCCGTCCAAAGCATTCCACTGGGCCCTCATTAGCATGACAAACACCCCGGGCCCGAGGAAGAGCCGATACCTCAGTCACAACTCCTCTTCGGCGGTAGCGCCGCGCAGCTATCGTGACGGCGGGCTCGGCGATGCCGAGGCCAGAACCGGGCCGGCGGCGGAAGATCAAAGCCCGCCTGCAGACGGGACAAAGTGCGCGCGTAGATTTACACGAGTTTACGAGAGAGCCCCTTGCAGCCATTTGCATTCCTCCCGTTGTGATGAAGAAGGCCTTTTTAAACTCATGACTCTCCCTGTCTCCCCGAGCACTTTAATTACATCTGCCTCAACCTCCACCCCCCCCCCCCAAATCAGGCTCTGTCCAGACAGCGGAGAGAGGTGGGAGACAAAATAGGTCAGCTTTAATACGGTGTCTACCGTGCGAGGGGGGAGTGGGGATTTAGCCTGGTTGCGGGGGAAGCGAGCGGGCGAGCGAGCAGGGGTAGAACGAGGTTAGGAATGCATTGTTCTGAGCGAGGAGGAGAGAGTGAGACGAGCGGTGTCCGGGCGGGGGGGGGGCGGAGGAGGGGGGGTGACACTGATGCCGGGGCTTTAAGTCCAGAGATGCGTGTGCCTCTCAAACCCCGGGCCGGGGGCGTGTGCGCCCGAGGCCGCACCGCTAATGTGAAGCAGACCGGGGGGGGCCGTGGCAGAACGCCAGCGCTGTAAAACACCGCCACTGAGGCCGTGGCTGCTCACGCCATACAAGGGCAGGCCAGCGAGAAGGCTCGCCGCTCACAGGGGGGGGGGGAAGCCCGCCGCGGGGTCCGACGACGGGCCCGGGATACAACGGAGTACACATCAACAACACGGACCCCATGGCGACGGTGGCCGTGAGATGCGTGCGTGTAGAGGTATTCAGACAGGCCAACATTGGGGACATGTCTGCACACGCACACACACAGACGGCACACTGGACCAGAAGCCGAGCAGAACCGGCCCACGCTCCCACCAGCTTCCCCGGTGCCCCTCGGGGCCGCAGCCGACAGCTGGCCCAGTGTGCGGAAGTAAGGGAGAGGGCGAGCGAGGGAGAGGGAGAGGGCGAGCGAGGGCCAATGAATGGGAGCGCTGGTGGGCGGTTGGTACGTGCGCGGCATGGGGCGAGAGTGCTGGTGAGCCAACGGCTGGGGAATGTTCCGGATGTGGGGAGAGGGAGCGAGGGGAAAGTGTCAACGCCAAAAGCACAATAAAAGCCGTCCCCGTTTCCTCAAAAGAGAAAACGGCCGATAGGCGCGGGGCGCAGCGTATTGTGATCTTGTGATCTGAAAAAAAACATTAACCAAAAAAAAACAAACCACATCTAAATAAATATTGTTGCAGCACAACGGTGCGCTTAGACAAACAGAACACGCCTACAGGCAACATGAACAGGCAGTGTCTTTCACAGGAAGGGGGGGGGGGCATCTTCTCTGCTGATATCCTTTCCCTCTGACATCACAGCCCCGGCCAGCGGCCTGCCACACGCTGGCAGGGAGCCTCACAGGGCAGCGGGCAGGCGGCCGCCGCGGACAGAGAGCCTCGGCCCTGCGTTCGCTCCTCAACTCGCTGCGTAGGGACGGTTGGCGCGCGCACAAGGGCACTGACTGCAGACGAGAAGGACCGGGCTGGGGCGCTGGGGAGAGAGCGAGAGACACAGAAAAAGGGAGCAGAGTGGAGCCCAGACACAGAGGGAAAGGGAAAGGGAAGAAAATACCAGCAGCACAAAAAAAAAAAAAAAGAGCATGACATGGCATTTCCTGCCGAGAGTGTCGGTTTGGTTGCTGTTACTGCGTTGGGATCGCATAAAACTCAAAAAGTTTGAAGACATCCAGCTGTCACCGGGTCACAAAAACACACTCTGAGAGGCCCTTTCATGTCCGTAGACACAACACTCGAGCAGCGCCGGCTCACAGGTCGCCACTCAGCTGCCCCAACAAAAGCAGCCGCGCCGTTTACACAGCGATCGGCGACCCGGGACAAAACCCACCGATGTGCCCTGCGGTGCTTTGAGTGTCCACATGACGACCAGGGAACTAAAAACAGGTGTTCTGAGAGAGGGGGAGGGGGGGGGTCGATCAAACACTTGTGAATGGGGAGAACGTGTGCGTGGCTCAATCTCGCCATACAAGGCTGTGCTGGCGGTTGAGAGGAGAACTCCGCGCGGGAGACAATCCGCCGAGTGCAGGAGGAGGAGGAGGACGACGACACTGGATACCCGCAAAAGGAAGACATTCTACCTTTCCCCTCCACGGGTGCATTCCACCCAGGGACTCGTGCGTCACTGCGCGGCTCTCGTCTTACACCTCCCCGGTTGGGTTGAGTCTCCGCTTCGTCGGCCCGTTTGTGTCTGTGTCCTTCTCTCTCTCCCTCCCTCGCCCCCGTTTCACTACATACACGTCCACACACACACACACGACTAATCTTAAGTGCTGGGATGCAGGATGAGACCATCAACACGGGACGCTGCGGCCCGTCAGCGGCTGATGTGTGCGAGCAACGCCACTGCCGCCGTTGCGGGATTACACACCAGATGGTCCTCTACAGGCCAGGAAGTCACCGGAATCCACCGCTCATCTGCAGCAGTGCAGTCGTGTTTTCTTTGTTACCCTGGTGTGTCTGACACACACACACACACACACACACACACACACACACACACACACACACACACACACACACACACACACACACACACACACACACACACACACACACACACACACACACACACACACACACACACACACACACACACACACACACACACACACACACACACACACACACACACACACACACACACACTTTCGGTATGAACCAACAGACCAGGCCAATCGGCTGCAAACTGCTTTTGGTGTCTGAAACTCGCACACTTCCGCCACACATGAACTGCAGCCAAGCGGAGCGCACAGGAAATTATAGTTTACATCTCGACACTCTGCAAGCACCGGGCTTCCGCAGGCTGCAGGAAAGAGAAAAAAAAAAACCCACACAGAGGGTTTGTGTTGAAGGGGGAAATCACTTCTCAGACTACACCGGACCACAAACAGCTCTTCAACTGTAGGCACAGGCCAGGCCGTCCTCGACCTAGTGTTGATATGGCCTGCCTCGTCATTGAAGCAGCCATCCATCAGAGCGGCTGCTTCAAACCTCAGGAAAACTGGATTGGTTGCTTTAAACAAAATACACAAACACAAAATATTTGGGGGAAGGGGGTGGGGGGGGTTCAGTTGTGGCCACATCTGCTGTGAACATCCTGCATGGGGGTGGGGGTGTGTGTGTGTGTGGATGACATAATCCTCTAATCCGAGAACACAAAGCCATTTTGAAACCCCTTTGCCCAAGCTCAACTGGTGCATACATTACACCCCAGAGGGGCAGGGAGGGTGGGGACTGGGAGCGACACAAACTGGGGGTGTGGGAGTTCACGACCCGGGGGGCACAGGGTTCTTCTGGGGGGGGGGGGGGGGGGGATGATGCAACCCCTGCATGATCATCCACACTCGAGTCTACTCACTTAAAAACATCAAAACCTGCACAGGTTCGTTCGTTGAGCACGCAGCTCAGTGTGGTCGGGGCCACGGGGAGCACACAGGAGGTGCTAACTCAGGCACACAGAAGAAGAATTACTGTTAATTACAGGAGGCGCTAACTCAGGCACACGCTAACTCAGGCACATGGGAAGCGCTAACTCAGGCACACGGGGGGCGCTAACTCAGGCACACGGGGGGGCGCTAACTGAGGCGCTAATTGATGGCAACGCCGCTCAATACGCTCGGGCAGAGCCATGTGTCAAGTGTGCGCCGCGAGTCAGGCGGACTCGCGGGCCAGCCTTTGTGGCCCGGGCGGATAATCCAAAGCGTGACAGCCGAGCGGCAGCGGCGGCCCCAAGGGGCTGCAAAGAGAGCGGGTTACAAGCTGTCCACAGACATGGCAGGAGCTTCAGACCGAAGCCCCGGGGCCGAGGCCCGGGTCCGAGGCCCGGGTCCGGCCGGGCGGCCAGCCAGCGGGGCTGAGAGATGCCACAGGGGGACGTGCAGAGTGACTCCAGAGGGTAGGGCCCCATTGGCACACGTTTATTTAAGACGACAATGCCGCGCTAAAATGTCCGTGCACGCGTCGCGTCGGTTGGCTCATCAATATTCATGACTTCCTTGTTCAAATCTTGACACAAAAACGGGCGTAACGCGTGTTCACGGATTGCGTGTGCAAAGCCTGTTTCACTGTCGCACACCAACCAACAGCCAAAAGAAACACAAGCGCGGGTCTGCCATGGCAACGTCTCCCTCACTCACAGACGCTCTCCTGCAGCCAGCAGGTGAGCAACTGTCCAAACGCCCCCTCTCTCCCTCTCTCTCTCTCCCCCTCTGCGCGGGAGGCAAGCATTTACAGTTCGTTAAACAATAAGTGCATGGACTGAAGCCAGGCGTCTTAATGGCAGTACAACACCCCCAATGTTATGGAGAGAGGGCGGGGGGTCCGGGGTGGGCTTCGGGCTGTGGACCGACCCTTTTGTCTGTACAGCTCATCAGTCCCACCCCCCCCCCCCCCCCCACCAGGGTAGGCCGTGGGCGGGGATTAGGTGCAGCCAGAGGATGGGGGTGGGGCAGCTGGCACTAGAAGGGCCCTGAATGACTAGACCTCCGAGAGGACAACCCAGGACACCAGGTCGTCTTCAGAGAATGGTTTCTTTCCCCCCCCCCCCCCCCCCCCCCCAACAATAGCCTCAGTGTAATTTACCAGACAAGAGTCACAGCATCGCGACAGCAATTCTGTAGCAACAGCGGCGTATGGAAAAAATCGCTGTATTTGCACAAAAACATTAATGTTTACCCACTGCCAGAATTGTACTCTGAATTCAGCCAGGCCCCCCCGTCTGCTGGTCCAGCAGCTCACTAGGCAGCGGGCCAGCAGATAGTCGATACGCTGCCATGGAGCCTGAGGACTGGATCATGAACCCATCGTCATGGGTGAGCTCAGGGCAGCTGGACACCCAGCCCACATCTCACGTATCAGCGAGAAACACACACACACACACACACACACACACGATCAATTACCAAACAAACAGGTTTGTGTCTCATGTGGGCATCTTGCCGCGCGCACACACACACACACACACACACACCAAAAACAACTATATTTGATAAAAACACTGCTCACCTCAGAAATAATCCAATTCTATTCCGTTTTTTTTTTTAAACCAGACAGCGGGCCGAGCAAAATGGTGCCCCAAAACAATGGAAAATACAAACAATAATTACCGGGTAAGCGCTAGGCTCCGTGCTAAAGCCATCAAACCCGGCCCGCGGCTCTGCAGTCGCCTCCGAGGCCACAGGAGAAGCGCTGACAGAACAGGAAAAAGCACCGAGGTGTGGGTTCGATAATTACGGCGTCTCGGGGGCCCGTGCCACTCCATTATAAAACCGGCGGTAAAAATGGCAGCCGGCAAACCCATGGTGACGCGAGCAGCCGCGGGCCGCGGCGTGGCCCGGTAGCCAGGCCGCAGACCGGGCCCCCGGCCAGACCCCCCGACGGCTGATGGAATGCGCCGCGGAGAACTGTGGGGAACATCGCCGCGGACAGAGGGGGGGGGGGAGAGCGGGGTGCGGCCCTGCAGCTGAGACGCAGCATGCTGGGGCCAAGCGGACCCCGATCCTCTCAAACGGTTCAGATCTGGGGTTGGGCCGCCTGTTCAGACCCCGGAGGAGAGGCTGAGAATGTGGTTTGTGTTCACCGAGCAGCAGAATGGAGAGGCCAAAACAGCATTGGAGTCAAGACAAAAATCTCAATCCATTGACCGGTTCCACCAAAAGAAAACAATCCTTATTGTCCTACTCGGCCACAAAATACGTCTACAGTGATCATCTCACACAGAGGCCTGGCAGTCCAGCCCCTTCCAATCAGCTTATAGACCGAGGGACCGTGGCGTTAGACTTCAACCCACCAAAGAGAGATCAACTCCCAAGGGGTGGTCTGTGCATACACAACCCACCCTGGGTGCGGCCAGCCACGCTGAGCTGTGATTCAACACATTGTGTTGACGGGGCAGATAAGAGGCCAGGGGGCAGGCAGTAGCCTGGAATCACAGTTAATCATCACGCCACACAACACGGGCAAACCCCCACAGGAACCGACCCGACACCTGCTGCCTGCGCTGCCACTCGGGGGGACCGCCTCCTACAGCTGTTCTTGGTACGCATTCAGAGAAAGGTCCAAAAACAGACCACCAGGGGAGGGGGGGGGGGGGCCCTACCGCTGTTCAAACGATCCAATAAGACCTTCTTGTGGCACCGGAAAGGGCGGGGGGGGGGGGGGGGGGTGGTCACCCACGTTGGGCTTTTGGGTTCGATCCAAGCTTGCGACGGGTGGAGCGGGTGGAGCAGGTGAAGCAGGTTTCCCTGGAGAGGGCCTGGGGGGGGGGGGGGGGGGGGGGGTGAAGGTTCCAAGAGATAAGCACGTCAGAGTTGATGAGGGAAAAGTGAAGGCGTTCAGCCCTCGCCGGCGGCCAGGATGAGTGAAGCGCACCTAGACAGCAAGGAGGCCGCCAGTGGGGCCTCACAGACCAGAGTGACACGCCCCCCCCCCCCCCCCACAGGCAGCTTTCCTTCTAGAAGCCCCCGCTGAGTGTCACGCACCGCTCGAGAGTCGCAGCGCCGCCGCCTTCCTTTCGCACAGAGCTGCGGCGCGAATCGTAACAAACGTCAGCGTGGAAGCGAGCCGGCCCACATCCCCCCGGGGCCGAGTTCCCGCCTGCGTGGGGAACCTTGGAGCGCGTCAAACCCAAAACCCTCCACGGGAGACGCAAGGGCCCGCATGTCAGCCCTTCAGCTATCGTCATCTCTCACACACGGCGAGGAATGCGTGAATAGTTCTGATAAGGGGCGTGTGGGGCGCACTTCAAAACAAGAGATACGTCGGGCCATTGTCCTCCGCCGACAAGTGGGGGGGGGAAAAGGAAAAAAAAAGTGACGAAATTTAAGATGACAACAGCATGAAAGAGGGGTTTTCATAGTCCAATACAATAAACCAACAGTCCATTTAGAAGGCATTTCACGCCATTTTCACAGCGGGCGGCAAAAGCAATTCCCACCAGCCAAATGCTCGGTGGCGATGCAAGCTCAACCCAATTAACACAGACACCAAACATGTTGAGAGGGCAACAGGCTTTTGCCTGCAACCCGTTTTCTGTGAGGCATCAGTAACAGTGTTTGCTTACTTGAACAGATTGCCTCATTACGAGCAGACAGGGAGCATCATAGTTTCACAGTATTCAGCCACAGTTGACATAAAGGCCCATTGAGGCCCCCCCCCCCTGCCTACCATCCGTTCAGCGCCATATAATGCATGCATGTACAGGAAGTGGTGCAAAGCGGGGGCATCCAGGACGTTGACATGATGCACGTTCCCATCACAGAGCCCCGTTCTCATGGCCGGCTAACCAGCGGTGAACCGGTTACTCGGTCTGTGGTTTACAAGCGGCACTGGACCGACCAGGGCATCCTCTCGGAGCAGCTGGGAGTCCACAGTTCAGGAACCCAGCGGAGGAAATGGACACAGATGGGAAAGGCCTGTGACTCCCACGATTCACCCACACATACATGCATACATACTGTACATACATACAGACGTACGTAGCAAGGTGACAAATGAATCAATATCACAGTATCACAAGTTTGATACTATAGGTTGTGTGGGATATGGACCAAGAATCCAGCAGGTCTTACATTTTCTAAATTTTGTGTTAATTAACAATAAAGACAGTAACCATGTCCTGATGTCCTAGGTGCACCCCGAGTCTTTGACTCCCATTAGGTTGACACCCATCAGCCAGGGCCTGCTCCGTGACTCCCTGCACGGCGTGTCAGGGCGGTCTGAGCTTCACTTCTCACCGAGTGGGCCAAAAAAAGCTAAGAAAACACAACAACATTCGGAAGCCAAGGAGAGGAAATCACCCCCCCCCACCCACCTCCCAAATGACCATGTTATGTAAGGTTGATTCAGAGCCCAAGACCACGTGACGGGTTGTATCCACTTTAATGTCCGGATCCATAAACGGATAATGGGGTACCGAGTGAGACCCACGTCCCATCACCATCTACAATGTATATCCCCATGC
>JAXIVH010000001.1:11114369-11121108 GCA_036785325.1 Urophycis tenuis | reverse complement strand
GGCCAGGAAGGTCACCGTGTAATCCCGCAACGGCAGGCAGTGCAGTCGTGTTTTCTTTGTTACCCTGGTGTGTCTGACACACACACACACACACACACACACACACACACACACACACACACACACACACACACACACACACACACACACACACACACACACACACACACACACACACACACACACACACACCACACACACACACACACACACACACACACACACACACACACGACACACACACACACACACACTTTCGGTATGAACCAACAGACCAGGCCAATCGGCTGCAACTGCTTTTGGTGTCTGAAACTCGCACACTTCCGCCACACATTGAACTGCAGCCAAGCGGAGCGCACAGGAAATTATAGTTTACATCTCGACACTCTGCAAGCACCGGGCTTCCGCAGGCTGCAGGAAAGAGGAAAAAAAAAAACCACACAGAGGGTTTGTGTTGAAGGGGGAAATCACTTCTCAGACTACACCGGACCACAAACAGCTCTTCAACTGTAGGCACAGGCCAGGCCGTCCTCGACCTAGTGTTGATATGGCCTGCCTCGTCATTGAAGCAGCCATCCATCAGAGCGGCTGCTTCAAACCTCAGGAAAACTGGATTGGTTGCTTTAAACAAAATACACAAACACAAAATATTTGGGGGAAGGGGGTGGGGGGGGGGGGTTCAGTTGTGGCCACATCTGCTGTGAACATCCTGCATGGGGGTGGGGTGGTGTGTGTGTGTGTGGATGACATAATCCTCTAATCCGAGAAACACAAAGCCATTTTGAAACCCCTTTGCCCAAGCTCAACTGGTGCCATTACATTACACCCCAGAGGGGCAGGAGGGTGGGGACTGGAGCGACACAAACTGGGGGTGTGGGGAGTTCACGACCCGGGGGGCACAGGGTTCTTCTGGGGGGGGGGGGGGGGGATGATGCAACCCCCTGCCATGATCATCCACACTCGAGTCTACTCACTTAAAAACATCAAAACCTGCACAGGTTCGTTCGTTTGAGCACGCAGCCTCAGTGTGGTCGGGGCCACGGGGAGCACACAGGAGGTGCTAACTCAGGCACACAGAAGAAGAATTACTGTTAATTACAGGAGGCGCTAACTCAGGCACACGCTAACTCAGGCACATGGGAAGCGCTAACTCAGGCACACGGGGGGCGCTAACTCAGGCACACGGGGGGGCGCTAACTGAGGCGCTAATTGATGGCAACGCCGCTCAATACGCTCGGGCAGAGCCATGTGTTCAAGTGTGCGCCGCGAGTCAGGCGGACTCGCGGGCCAGCCTTTGTGGCCCGGGCGGATAATCCAAAGCGTGACAGCCGGAGCGGCAGCGGCGGCCCCAAGGGGCTGCAAAGAGAGCGGGTTACAAGCTGTCCAAAGACATGGCAGGAGCTTCAGACCGAAGCCCCCGGGGCCGAGGCCCGGGTCCGAGGCCCGGGTCCCGGCCCGGGCGGCCAGCCAGCGGGGCTGAGAGATGCCACAGGGGGACGTGCAGAGTGACTCCAGAGGGTAGGGCCCCATTGGCAACAGTTTATTTAAGACCGACAATGCCGCGCTAAAATGTCCGTGCACCGCGTCGGCTCGGTTGGCTCATCAATATTCATGACTTCCTTGTTCAAATCTTGACACAAAAACGGGCGTAACGCGTGTTCACGGATTGCGTGTGCAAAGCCTGTTTCACTGTCCGCACACCAACAGCCAAAAGAAACACAAGCGCGGGTCTGCCATGGCAACGTCTCCCTCACTCACAGACGCTCTCCTGCAGCCAGCAGGTGAGCAACTGTCCAAACGCCCCCTCTCTCCCTCTCTCTCTCTCCCCCTCTGCGCGGGGAGGCAAGCATTTACAGTTCGTTAAACAATAAGTGCATGGACTGAAGCCAGGCGTCTTAATGGCAGTACAACACCCCCAATGTTATGGAGAGAGGGCGGGGGGTCCGGGGTGGGCTTCGGGCTGTGGACCGACCCTTTTGTCTGTACAGCTCATCAGTCCACCCCCCCCCCCCCCCCCACCAGGGTAGGCCGTGGGCGGGGGAATTAGGTGCAGCCAGCAGAGGATGGGGGGTGGGGCAGCTGGCACTAGAAGGGCCCTGAATGACTAGACCTCCGAGAGGACAACCCAGGACACCAGGTCGTCTTCAGAGAATGGTTTCTTTCCCCCCCCCCCCCCCCACCCCCCCCCCCCCCACCCCCCCCCACCCCCCCCCCCCCCCCCCCCCCCCCACCCCCCCCAACAATAGCCTCAGTGTAATTTACCAGACAAGAGTCACAGCATCGCGACAGCAATTCTGTAGCAACAGCGGCGTATGGAAAAAATCGCTGTATTTGCACAAAAAACATTAATGTTTACCCACTGCCAGAATTGTACTCTGAATTCCAGCCAGGCCCCCCCGTCTGCTGGTCCAGCAGCTCACTAGGCAGCGGGCCAGCAGATAGTCGATACGCTGCCATGGAGCCTGAGGACTGGATCATGAACCCATCGTCATGGGTGAGCTCAGGGCAGCTGGACACCCAGCCACATCTCACGTATCAGCGAGAAACACACACACACACACACACACACACGATCAATTACAAACAAACAGGTTTGTGTCTCATGTGGGCATCTTGCCGCGCGCACACACACACACACACACACACACCAAAAACAACTATATTTGATAAAAACACTGCTCACCTCAGAAATAATCCAATTCTATTCCGTTTTTTTTTTTTAAACCAGACAGCGGGCCGAGCAAAATGGTGCCCAAAACAATGGAAAATACAAACAATAATTACCGGGTAAGCGCTAGGCTCCGTGCTAAAGCCATCAAACCCCGGCCCGCGGCTCTGCAGTCGCCTCCGAGTGCCACAGGAGAAGCGCTGACAGAACAGGAAAAAGCACCGAGGTGTGGGTTCGATAATTACGGCGTCTCGGGGCCCGTGCCACTCCATTATAAAACCGGCGGGTAAAAATGGCAGCCGGCAAACCCATGGTGACGCGAGCAGCCGCGGGCCGCGGCGTGGCCCGGTAGCCAGGCCGCAGACCGGGCCCCCCGGCCAGACCCCCCGACCGGCTGATGGAATGCGCCGCGAGGAACTGTGTGGGAACATCGCCGCGGACAGAGGGGGGGAGGGGAGAGCGGGGTGCGGCCCTGCAGCTGAGACGCAGCATGCTGGGGCCAAGCGGACCCCGATCCTCTCAACGGTTCAGATCTGGGGTTGGGCCCGCCTGTTCAGACCCCGGAGGAGAGGCTGAGAATGTGGTTTGTGTTCACCGAGCAGCAGAATGGAGAGGCCAAAACAGCATTGGAGTCAAGACAAAAATCTCAATCCATTGACCGGTTCCACCAAAAGAAAACAATCCTTATTGTCCCTACTCGGCCACAAAATACGGTCTACAGTGATCATCTCACACAGAGGCCTGGCAGTCCAGCCCCTTCCAATCAGCTTATAGGACCGAGGGAACCGTGGCGTTAGACTTCAACCCACCAAAGAGAGATCAACTCCCAAGGGGTGGTCTGTGCATACACAACCCACCCTGGGTGCGGCCAGCCACGCTGAGCTGTGATTCAACACATTGTGTTGACGGGGCAGATAAGAGGCCAGGGGGCAGGCAGTAGCCTGGAATCACAGTTAATCATCACGCCACACAACACGGGCAAACCCCCACAGGAACCGACCCGACACCCTGCTGCCTGCGCTGCCACTCGGGGGACCGCCTCCTACAGCTGTTCTTGGTACGCATTCAGAGAAAGGTCCAAAACAGACCACCAGGGGAGGGGGGGGGGGGGGCCCTACCGCTGTTCAAACGATCCAATAAGACTTCTTGTGGCACCGGAAAGGGCGGGGGGGGGGGGGGGGGGTGGTCACCCACGTTGGGCTTTTGGGTTCGATCCAAGCTTGCGACGGGTGGAGCGGGTGGAGCAGGTGAAGCAGGTTTCCCTGGAGAGGGCCTGGGGGGGGGGGGGGGGGGGTGAAGGTTCCAAGAGATAAGCACGTCAGAGTTGATGAGGGAAAAGTGAAGGCGTTCAGCCCTCGCCGGCGGCCAGGGATGAGTGAAGCGCACCTAGACAGCAAGGAGGCCGCAGTGGGGCCTCACAGACCAGAGTGACACGCCCCCCCCCCCCCCCCCCACAGGCAGCTTTCCTTCTAGAAGCCCCCGCTGAGTGTCACCGCACCGCTCGAGAGTCGCAGCGCCGCCGCCTTCCTTTCGCACAGAGCTGCGGCGCGAATCGTAACAAACGTCAGCGTGGAAGAGCGAGCCGGCCCACATCCCCCCGGGGCCGAGTTCCCGCCTGCGTGGGGAACCTTGGAGCGCGTCAAACCCAAAACCCTCCACGGGAGACGCAAGGGCCCGCATGTCAGCCCTTCAGCTATCGTCATCTCTCACACACGGCGAGGAATGCGTGAATAGTTCTGATAAGGGGCGTGTGGGGCGCACTTCAAACAAGAGATACGTCGGGCCATTGTCCTCCGCGACAAGTGGGGGGGGGGAAAAGGAAAAAAAAAGTGACGAAATTTAAGATGACAACAGCATGAAAGAGGGGTTTTCATAGTCCAATACAATAAACCAACAGTCCATTTAGAAGAGCATTTCACGCCATTTCACAGCGGGCGGCAAAAGCAATTCCCACCAGCCAAATGCTCGGTGGCGATGCAAGCTCAACCCAATTAACACAGACACCAAACATGTTGAGAGGGCAACAGGCTTTTGCCTGCAACCCGTTTTTCTGTGAGGCATCAGTAACAGTGTTTGCTTACTTGAACAGATTGCCTCATTACGAGCAGACAGGGAGCATCATAGTTTCACAGTATTCAGCCACAGTTGACATAAAGGCCCATTGAGGCCCCCCCCCCCCTGCCTACCATCGTTCAGCGCCCATATAATGCATGCATGTACAGGAAGTGGTGCAAAGCGGGGCATCCAGGACGTTGACATGATGCACGTTCCCATCACAGAGCCCCCGTTCATGGCCGGCTAACCCAGCGGTGAACCGGTTACTCGGTCTGTGGTTTACAAGCGGCACTGGACCGACCAGGGCATCCTCTCGGAGCAGCTGGGAGTCCACAGTTCAGGAACCCAGCGGAGGAAATGGACACAGATGGGAAAGGCCTGTGACTCCACGATTCACCCACACATACATGCATACATACTGTACATACATACAGACGTACGTAGCAAGGTGACAAATGAATCAATATCACAGTATCACAAGTTTGATACTATAGGTTGTGTGGGATATGGACCAGAATTCCAGCAGGTCTTACATTTTCTAAATTTGTGTTAATTAACAATAAAGACAGTAAACCATGTCCCTGATGTCCTAGGTGCACCCCGAGTCTTTGACTCCCATTAGGTTGACACCCATCAGCCAGGGCCTGCTCCGTGACTCCCTGCACGGCGTGTCAGGGCGGTCTGAGCTTCACTTCTCACCGAGTGGGCCAAAAAAAGCTAAGAAAACACAACAACATTCGGAAGCCAAGGAGAGGAAATCACCCCCCCACCCACCTCCCAAATGACCATGTTATGTAAGGTTGATTCAGAGCCCAAGACCACGTGACGGGTTGTATCCACTTTAATGTCCGGATCCATAAACGGATAATGGGTACCGAGTGAGACCCACGTCCCATCACCATCTACAATGTATATCCCATGCATACTCAATAGAGTATGCATATAGAATAGAGAATGGCGGTAGAAACCTAGAATACAATTCCGGTTTGTGGGAGGACGTATTGGGTTGACATAAAGGCCAGCCCACTGCATTGGAAAAACTTTTAGATTAAGATTGACCGTCTATAATTAACGTTTCGGACTACTTCTCATCCAAACCAAAACAGGGGCATCTGTTGAAATAGAGGACTTCTGGCGGCTATGTGCATGTGATCTCCTGCTCCACAACCCCACGAGAATAAACTTGGCTGCTGGGTGCACGGTATATTATCTAAAATGTGACTCCACGCCACCCATTATTAAAAGAAAAGCTTTTGAAGACATTGGAGCGACTTCAAAAAAAACAACAGCGCCAGCCACAACTGGTATCATTACACGCCAAATGATCCCACGGTTTTACCAGAAGCAGAAGCCACCGGAGGCCCCACTTGAGGGTGACGGAACAATAGACGCCTGTGCAGTGTGGGGCTTCATACGCAAATATGTCAAATAAATGTTATCAACCAAAACGTGCGTGCTGGCTGCCGAGTGATACGGCGAGTCTGCGCACCACGCACTACTGGGCAGCAAGCGAGACAGAGAGACAGAGAGAGAGGGAGAGAGAGAGAGGGGGGGGGGGGGGGGGGGGGGGTGGGGGGGGGGAAAACACAAGCACACCCCCGCCCCGACGATTACCAGCGACGCTAAACACCCATCACCTCATCCAGCAACAAACTCCTCGCTCTCGATTTTTTAGCAAGCAACCCCGTGCAAGTAGTAAAACGCGTTCATTCAAAATGCATGGATGCGATGACGATATGGAGGCATGGGGATGGATGGGGAGCAGCGACGGGCGAACAGCGCTGGCTGCCCGTAACAATAACACACAACCACAACAGATGCGCGCAACGTCTACGCATTTTAACGGCATCTTGAACCCGAAACCCCTGTTTGTTGAGCGGTTAACAAACAATTTAACCCGGGCTGCGCTCCGACGTGACACCGACCTACCTTCTTCGGATGGTCGAGGCACGCTTTCCCCCCCCAGACGTCGCGTCTTCTTCGGAGAAACAAACAGTGCCCTCCTCCTCCTCCTCC
>JAXIVH010000001.1:11066869-11109369 GCA_036785325.1 Urophycis tenuis | reverse complement strand
GCTACTGCTTGTAGACTTGGTCGAAGAGCGATATATTGTCACTTTATGCACAGCATAACATTGTCCACGATATCTGCGACCGTTGTTATGAGTAGGGTACACCTCGAAGATATCTCAGAGGCCGACGTATAAAGAGAAGAGAGCGAGAGAACACCTTGTGATTTAAAAGGCGTGAGGAGAGTTGGAGCCCAGAACAACGTGCAGGCCCACCGAGTCACCGGCTGGCCCGGTGGGGGGGTGGTGGGGGGTGGGGTGGGGGGTGGGGGTGGGGGTGGAGGTGGGGGGGGGGGGGGGGGGGGGGGTTGTCATGCGCTCACCTGTCGCAGCAGCAGAAGATGGAGCAGGGGAGGTCTCAACGCCGCGGAACTTGCCGGAGTTGGGCATGTCGGTGCACTCTGCGATGAAGGCCTGGAGGTCCGTGATGTGCATGGGCTCCTGGACTTGATGCTGCCGGTGGGGACATGGGGGGGGGGGGGGGGGGGGGGGGGGGGGGGTGTTTAGTCCTCTAACTTCACAAAGAAGACCTCTGAACAGCACTCTTTACACGGAGGAGTCATCGTAGGACACACGCGGGCGGGGGGAGTCTTTGTCACGCCCCGGTACGTCACAGGAGCAGACCCATGGCTGGGCCTCTGGGCCACGCCCATCTTTGTCCTTGGAGGACGCCTCTGAGTAATGTCTCTCATCCCCTCCACAAAACTCTGGACAAGCTTAAGAGCAGCTTCAGCAACAGACTCATTCAACCCCGCTGCCTTAAGGAACGGCGCATCATTCCTTCCTGGTGCCATCAGACTGTACAACACTTCACTCCAACGGAAATGCACTTAATTTTTATTTCTATTTTTATTTGTTTACATTTTGATTATATATATACAGTATATTGTTTTTAATGTTTTTATACTGTATTTGTATGGTGGCTGCTGCTACGACAACCTAATTTCCCCTCGGGGATAACTGATAACGCAAGATCTATGCAAGATGTTCAATGTGAGAACATCTTCTATTGGACTGACTTTGTTCAAAGAAAAATGTGCACGCACGCACGCACACGCACACACACACACACACACACACACACACACACACACACACACACAAAATCTAAATCTAAATTAAAAAACATTGAGAACATTTTAAAATCTCTGATGATCTTGGTGATTTAGTACTGAATGCCCTGGGACTACTTCACGAAATTGCCATTAAATCACACAAAAAAAGTACACAAAATGCATATCATATGTAGACACAACATTACATTGGTTAAAATTGATTTATCTAAAATTCACAATTACAATTTCACCGCTTCGAAGCCGATGATGATCAATTGTGAGTAATGAAATGTAATAATGTTATCAATAAAATCACATCTTATAACTGATATAGTAGTCTTTGTTCACAAGAATTGTAGCAACGCACCTCCCGAAGCCCCGCCCACTCATGCTGCCCACCCAGCTGAGCTGTGCTAGTTCACGTCACACAGATGAACCCCCCCACACTGGGCGGTACCTTGATGGTCTCGTAGGCCCCGGTGATGAGGGCGATGAAGAGCGACAGCACCATGTAGATGAAGAGCGAGATGAAGGAGTAGAGGTACACCTGGCTGAAGACCCACACCAGGGTGCTGCTGCCCTCCAGGCCGGAGAAGGTCACGAACATGTCGTCGCCGTTGATGAGCGAGAACAGACACTCGGACACGCTGGACAGGGTCCGGAACTGTGGAGCCAACACCACCACACACACACAACACACGGCCCGGGTTCACAGGGAGCTCGCTTTGGATGGGAACGAATGAATCCACCACAAGAGCACCCACACACCCACAGCGCTACACCGCTAGACCCCGGGTCCTAGCACTACACCCTAAAGTGTCGGTTATGGTTCCGCGTAGTGATCACGCAATGGCCACGCAGTTGCTTGGACGCAGTCATGAGACCGTGATGGTTCTGTGTGGGGTTTACGTGTCGAAATGCAACTCAATGCCACACCGGTAGAGGGCAACCAGAATGACCATTCTGGGCATTACATACGGATTACTAGCGAGTAAAAAAAAGTTTACAGAAATGAAGGCAAAAGTTATACATGTTATATATGTTATATATGTTGTTGCCAATCAGTCGAAGCATTCATCACACCGTGGCGGTGTTTATGAGTGGAAACCGGAAAAGCGGTCTCCAGCGGACGTAGTTAGTGGACCAATCACAGCCAATGCCGCTGCGTTGGTGTTGCGTCGCTTCGATGCATGTCTAGGATTTTTGAGAGGTACACGTCAGGCCCTTGCGTATAACTTACACTTAAGCATAACTTACACTTAAGACCCCTGGGTCCTAGCGCTACACCCTGATACCCTGGGTCCCACTGAGGCAGTGACCAATGAAAACAGGACACCCGCTTTCCTGTTGTTTTCCGTGCGGTAAAACAACGGGCTGAGGTCGTTTCGCGGAGGAGGACACATTTTCTTGTTGCGCGCCTGGCACATTTCTGGTGTTTCTTTCACTGCGTGTACAAAATATCTTCAACTTTGGGCGCTGGGCACTTGCCAACGAAAAAAGCCAAAGACGTGACAAAATGTGCCGAGCAAGTACCCGAGTGCGAATTGGGGGGTACGGGTGGCCGGGGGTCACTGACCTTGACGTGGTACGGCCCCAGAACGATCCAGCCACAGAAGCAGTACCCCAGGTAGATCACCGCCACGCAGCAGCAGAACCGGATCACGTTGGGGAACGCCACCCGCAGCGTCACTATCAGGATCTGTACACACACACACACACACACACACACACACACACACACACACACACACACACACACACACACACACACACACACACACACACACACACACACACACACACACACACACACACACAGGCGTTAGCTTGGCAGTAGCTCTGCGTGGAGACACACTCGATACTCAACACCCTGGTAGAGGGAGAGAGAGTGATAGAGAAACGTTTCTATAGATAAATAGGGTTTAGAGTGGGATTGGATTGGATTTAGAGACTCATACTGTGTTGTTTTTTTTGGAATGCTGATGTCATTACCAGGGGAGTGAGGGAGTTAGTGACTAAGTGGGTGAGGGCGTGACTGAGTTAGTGGGTGAGGCAGTGAGTGAGTGAGTCGCTACTTACGTTGTACTTCTGGAAGAAGGTGAGATAGCGGATTACGCCCACCCACACCAGGAGGGTGGAGGTCCCCAGCAGGATGCCACACAGGTCATAGGAGGACATGTTCTGTTGGGACAGACAGGGGGACACGCTTATGAGGACATGCTGACTTGGAAAAGACAAGGCAGTGAAAATGATATATGTGCTTAGGGAATGACGTCCGATATAGTACTATGGATTTCCCACCCCGGGAAAGCCCAGACCACACAAAAGGACAGATTAACAGCAGCCCCCCCCAATTGCAACAGGAAACAGGATACATCAAGACAGGCTGACCTTTGACTCGATGCCTATCTTGATGAAGCTCCCCATGATGGTGAGGAGGTCGCTGATGATGAGGAGGATGTACCAGCCGTTGATGAACTCCATGCGGTCGGCCCAGCACACCTTGCGACTCAGACTGTTCTTGAAGAACGCCACAAACTCCTTAAAAACACACACGTGGTCCCAGCGGAGAAACACACAGGCACAGGCGAGGAAGAGTGAGGGATTGCACAGACTGGATCCCTTCATTCTATATTCTACTGTGGATCTGTTCTCTGTGTAGACCACCGCCACCCCCCCCCCCCCCCCCCCACCGCCTCCCAGGCCCCCAAAGTGAATAAAGAAATCAAGCCTTATTTAGTTTCAGAGCCTTATTAGTTTAGTTTATGAGTTCACTTGTGATTTGAGGCTGGCCAAATCAGCCAGGCTGACTTTAAAGAACTACGCAGGGAATTCAACCCTTCTGAATTCATCCCATCGACAGGAACGCGGTGGAAAATGGACCACCAGCGCGATGTCCTCAGAGGCGGAGGTTCTCCTTACATATTGCAGCATGATGCCTCGCAGGATGGAGCGGCCGCAGAGCGACAGGGACAGCAGGCACACCAGCGCCACGGCCACGTCAAAGGTCAGCCGCGCGTAGTTGTCCGCTGGGGGTCGGAGACACAGGGGGGGGGCCCACGTTAGACCACTGGGGAGCATTCTCATGGATCCTGTTTGTATTATGCTAGCGCTGGGAAAATCAGTCCACTAGAGCCCGTTTGTATTATGCTAGCGCTGGGAAAATCAGTCCACTAGATGATTGATGCGTTTGTATGATGCGAGCTCTGCGATTGGGAATCTCTTTGAACCGAGTACTCTATGAGAGAAATGGTCAGACCACCCTTTTCAACTGAGCCCATTTCTGGCCTCATATGTTTCATGGGTGATTGGGCTAAAGAGACCCAGCTTGCCATGGAGGCATGCACAGGTCAGTGTGCTGAGTCTAAAGAACAAGTAACAAATACACTGAAGAATTATTGCAGCTATCAGTATTTTGATGGAATCGTGTTTCCCTGCAAACCGAGGGGATCTGATCATTAAAACGGTGACAGGTAACATTTGGGAACTGTAATTGGGCTGTATGAATAAACATGATGTGAACCAACCCTGTGTTTTCACATCTGAGCAGACCGCTTCTGACACGTCACTCAACATTTCACTTCTGCCTCTAGGGGTGTCAGACAACAATGTGTTTGTGTCTACAGCGACATGCAGCTGCATAGCAGCCAGTGAAGAAAGGCACTGCTGCACGTAATCAAACAGAGCATATCCCCGAGGAGCATCTCACAGAACCATCAACCGAGCCAACCGTAGCCTTCCTTTCATTTAACACATGAACTCAAGCCATTAAACTAACTTTCCCCCCCCCCCCCCCCCCCCCCCGTGTTTTTAGCTAGCCACGCACCCTGTCCCGAGACGCTGGGGAATTTGCACTCCTTGATGGTGGCTCGGTTTTCAAGGCTGATCTTCACCTTGCCGCTGTGGGCCTTGTTGTCCAGGACGATCTGCAGGACGGAGGGAAACAACCACAAGGGCTGGTGAATCACCAACCACTCGCCAGCCGGAAGCCGTGAATGACTCCGCGCCGCGGCTGCTAGCTGTGGTTAACAGGTCACATTTAATTACTGCTTAAAAAACACTTATGTTGCGCCTCCGTGTGTGTGTATGTGTATGTGTGTGTATAGAAGAAACACTGACCATGATATAAAACGTGTAACAGTCGGGTATCTCATCGTTGATGATGGTTTGAATGTTGATCGCCTTGAGCTGGAACTCTATGGTCACGTTAATGAGCCTAGAGGCAGAGAGAGTGAGTGAGTGAGTGAGTGAGAGAGAGAGAGAGGGTGAGACATGCGGTAGACATGCAGTGGTCATCGTGTCTAACAACAAGGGACGTGACTTGAGTGTGAGACCTGGAGATGCAAAGACATGTCAACGCCAAATACAGCCTTACTTGTGAAACTTGAGGGTGAAGTTCCTGTAGTCGACAGAATTGGAACCAGCGGGGATAGACAGTGGATCCACCCCAACACATTCTGTCATAGACAGGGGGAAAAGGGACATTACTGTACAGTGAAAGGGGAGACTGGGGAAAGCAGAGAGCAGAGAGAAGAGAGAGGGAGGGAGATGAGAGAGAGACCCAGAAAGACACACGCAGAGGCTAAGAGAGAGAGAGAGAGAGAGAGAGAGAGAGAGAGAGAGAGAGAGAGAGACACACACACAAAAGATTTTGCAAAAAATAATAAAAAGAGAGGAAAGGAAGATGTCACAATAGTGGTGGTCATAGTGAATGTGTGATGTGCAATGTTAAGTTAAGCCCTATATGAGTTTCTGTGGTCAGGTTTGTCTGAACAAAGACTACATGCGGGTTATTAAAAAGCAGGTTGGCACTTGGCTTGTGGATGCTTACAGGGATTGCGCACAAAACAAAGAAAATGAAGATCAATTCAACACTAAATCAGTTCTCAACAAAAAGACTGGTAGACTGGTAGAAAGTCCAAGATAAAAACCATGACCGAAGTCTATTTTGAGTCTGTTGTTGCCGCCATTTACAAAAATGACCAAATATCTTGCTAACATTCTTAACTTAATACATAGCAGGCTATCCGCTGTTACGTAAGCAGTGAATGCTGAGAAACGAGGTCTTTGGAAACAACAAGCGTGCCCTGGAAACCAAATGTGCTCCTAGCATGCAACACAATCTGCTGATGCCGTGGAATTTCCAGCAGAATGTCAGTACCTGCAGTCTGCATCCTGGAAAATGTTACTAACACAACGTTTGGCATGTGACTCACTTTAATGCTCCCATGCTGACCAAATCCAAATGACCAGTCAGCCTGACGACAAAGGAGGAAGCGCAAACAAAAGGGAAACCATTTTGTGATTTGCTGCACAACATTTGACGCGAAGTGAACCAACATTGTTGTGAAACCCCATAATATTGGGCCGCAGAATCTGAAAGGCTCAATCGCTCAGGAAACGCAGACGAGGTGAATGTGTGCCGACCGACAGACACACAGACAGTCCACGACTGGTTTGAGCTTAAAAAATTGATCTTGAAAAAAAGTCACAAAGCCCCCCCCCCCCCCCTTTTCCTAGAAGAAGGGCATTTAGCAGACGCTTGTGTCCAAAGCGACTTACAATCAGTACATTTGTGGGGTTCGGCATGTGAGCAGTTGGAGGTGGGGGGGGATCGAACCGCCGACCCTTCCGGTTAGTGGACGACCCGCTGAGCTGACTCAGCGGTTTTCACAGAAGTGTAGCGTGAGCGTGAAACTGGGGGGGGGGCGGAGGGGGGGGGGGTCCCGGCGGTCCCGGCGGTCCCACATACCGGTGACCACCACGGGGTCGATGATGAAGGTGTCGTTGGCCGGGTCGATGCTCCCCTTCTTGTAGAACTGCTGGCAGAGGGACAGGGCGCTGCCGTTCACCCCCACGTCGTACACGTAGGCGTAGCGGCCCACCGTGGTCTCCGGCAGCGCCAGATACTGGGGGGCGGGAGGGAGACACCGCGGTGTTAGCGCGCGTGATGCTCTCCGGTGACCGGTAACCGCGGCGGCGTGCGCTCTGCCCTGGCCTCGCGCCACGAGGACCCCCTCAGGAGGCGTTGTGAGTGACACCACCAAGCGGAGGACCGCTCGGTGTCTACAGTGTCGAGAGCAATCTGCAGAGCTCTCTACGGAGCTCTAAATGTATTTGACACGAAATACATACAATACAATAGTTCATAGAATTCATACAATAGCAGATTCCTACATTGCATATTTTATCTTATTGTATTGTCTATCTATAGTAAATGTCTTATCCGTTGCCAAATTGTATGTTTACTTTTAGTATTAGGAAATGTCTTGTCTTATCTGTTGTGCCTGTGCACTTTATCTGTGTCACCGTGGGAGGGTGAGAAACGTCCTCTCGATTCCTTTGTGTGTCTTGACATGTGACGGAATTGACAATAAAGCTACTTTGAAACACAACATCCACCCTCATCCTGTGAACGGCATTGAAAAGCGAGGCTGTGCCCCCCCCACCTTGTCGATGGTGTAGAAGATGTGGCTGTAGAGGTCCTCCTGGGTGTACACCGCAATGCTCTCGCTGCCTTCGTCAAAGTCCTTGAGGAAGAGTTGCTTGAAGGTCATGGTGTTCTCCTCCTTGAAGGTCACCACCACCTGGTTACTCAGGCCAAACAGCACCAGCTAGGGAGGGAGGGGGAGGGAGAGGGAGAGATGGAGACAACAAAATAATTGATCATTCAATGATTAAAAATACAACTGTGTGCATTGATGAAATTGTTGATTGATATTCATTCACTAATTTGTGTCATGTTATTGACTGTAACAGTTAAGAGAGAGGCTAGCAGAATGTGAGAAGAACTGGGAGAACCGGGAACCGGGACTTGAGGGAGACACAGAAAGAGACAATCTAAAGGCACAGCTTTTAGCTGTGTGTGTCGTTCGGTATGTTTTCCAACGGTTTGCTGTAAAATGAATTGCCCCCGTGGGGATGATAAAGATGTCTCTACTCTACAGAAGCCTCATCTTCAGCAGCATGGGGCCACTGGTACTGTGCTCACAGAGGCAGCCAGCGATGCTTCAAGCCCCGCCCGCACATCCTGCCAAGCCCCGCCCACCCGCCCTGCCAAGCCCCGCCCACCCCGTACTGCACCTGCACGGTGACGATGACGATCTTGAGCAGCTGGAGGCCCAGCTTGATGGGCTTGCGTCCCTTGGCGTGGTACTTGTCACACGGGCTCATGAAGAAGTACTTCAGGTCCCGGCGGAGGGCCTCCTCCTCCGAGTCCGCCGCCACCCAGTGGCTTGCTGTGTCCGCCGGCAACACGGGCACGTCATGGTGGTTGCCAAGGCTGTTCCCGTGGTGACAGTGGTCGCCACTGACGCTGTCGCCACCGCACTGAGAGATGGAGGAGGAGTGTCCGTTGCTCTCTGAGGGAGGTTGAGGGAGAGAGGGAGAGGGAGAGGGAGAGGTAGAGATAGTGTGTCTTGAGAATCTCCACCAGTGGTATCCAAATCTCTCCACGCTGCTCCAGCATGATTGACTACATGTAGGACTACTCAAGCCCCATAACCTGTTTACATCCAAATCACCGTTCAAACATTGAGCTCATGCGGTTTCGAATGAAGAAATAGCCACTCAGATTCCAGTTTTATTCAAATGTCTGCATGGCTTCATGGGGACTCGCTCTGTTGGGTTATAAACCAGACTCATCAGAGTCAACATGGTATTTGGCACCAAATGTCATTCTCCAATATTTAAAAAAGTTGCATAGTCAGACGATTTAGTGTCTGACGAAGTGTTTTTGTGAAGAAGTGAATCCACAACGCTGCATATTGATTTAATTCGATTTGTGTGTGGATCACTGACGTTATCACACCCTGAGAGAGCTTCTAGATATCCCATGACCACATACACATACTGTACACTTGGCGTTGAAAGCATTGTTTACAGTAAATAACAGTACAGTATCATTTACTGTGACAACAGTAAACACTACATCATGACCATGTCGACATTGATCGCCCTCATGTGACTGTTGCATCAAGAGCAGAGTTCACAAACTTCTCTTTAGGTCCTGTTCGGGGGGGGGGGGGGGGGGGTGGAGGAGTGGAGGAGGGCATGTACTACCGTACCTCAGTATTACCGCCACTTTAATAACCACTGCCACTTTTCATGTCTTGCACATTTGCACTTCTGGTTAGAACGCCAACTGCATTTCGTTGTCCCTGTACTTGTACTCTGCACAATGACAATAAAGTTGAATCTAATCTAATCTAATCTAATGTGGAGACCACTCTCTCCAATATTGTGAGTTTGCTCTGCAGTGCCCAATTTAAATACTCGGTACCAGTGTGTTACATGCTGTACCTTTAAACACGCCATATAGCAGGGCTGTGTTCAGATATCCATACTTCCCGCACTTACTATGCTTAGTTTGAGTATGTAGGGTGTTCCGATTACGATCGTGGCGAAAAGAAGTGTACTGAACGGCAGCCATCTTAGCTACGTATCGGAAGAGGCGGAGCCAGACTGAGCCGCGTTCGGTTCGAAAATGGCTAGACGTCAGTGGGCGTAATGGATTCACGTGTGTTTGGTGGGTGACGCGGCCGCGCAGCTGATAGTAATTTCCGGTAAGTGCACCATTTGGAAAAACACTAACATCTGAAAATCTGCGCACTTAGTGAGTGCGGGTAGTGTACTACATTTAAGTGTACTCATGGAAGTATGGCTATTGGAACACAGCTCTGGGTTCTCCGTCGGACGCTCACAACAACACGAACCCCTTCCGCAGCGGCTTCAGTGTGGGAATTGTGTGAACCTTCAGTGTTTACGTGGTGTGACACGTCGTCGCCCGGGCATATTGTGCACAGTCATGACGGTGCTCTGTGACACCGCGCTCACCGTGACGACCGTGCACGGGGCAACGCGGCGAGTGGACCACAACGGACGGCCGAGAGCAAGGACGACCACCTGCCGGTTGTTCTTCGTCGCCCGCCACACTTCGGCTGCGTTGCGGCCTTAACGCGAAAAATGACCTGCATGTCTGGTGTGCTTTCATAGACGTGGGAACGCATGCACCACATATCACAAGAACCAACGCATGGCCCGGCGAGTAACCGCGACGTCGGGTCCTGAACCCGCAGAAACGGGTTCAGGGCGTGTTCCCGGCGGCCCGGACACGCCCACTGCAATCCACCACCGGCATCTTGTCGTCGCGGCGCGTTCCAGCGGAGAAACAGGCTTATCTCCCTGTGAACGGTGAATACCTCTCCACGGTGCCGGCCGGCGGAGGCTGTCAGACACCTGTCAACGGCGGTCGCTTCCGCCCCGCGGCAGCGAGCCGCGGCCTCCGATCCTGTTCCTGCGACTTCGTTTTGAGGTCAAGCAGCCGTTTGCTATTTAGCCGAGGCGAGATGCAGGGTACATAAACGGAGGAGTCTGAGGTGAACCCAGACCGACCTGTCAAACCGGGGACACGTGGGCTTAGACATGTCGTCGACATGTCATGATGACTGATCATCCGACTGTTCCGCGTAAAGAAAAAGCAGCACCTTTTTTTTTTTTTTTACGTGGTGCCATTTTGAATTAGCATTATGAGATCATCCAGGTGTAATAGTTGGGGTTTCGTAATGAATCGCAGTCTGGCCCTGGCCTTGGTTATTGTTTTCCACATATGGGCGTGGCCTCGCGTTGTTCAGTGAGCTCCGGCCAATCAGAGTGACGCTCTTACGCTCTGGCTGAAGAGAGCTAGCCTTCCTAATCTTTCACATCGTTGTTCAGTCTTGTTTTGATTGCTACGCCTTCCTTGGGCGCCGCCATTGTTTTTTTGTTTTGTTTAGGTTTTTTTTCTATTCTACAGGCTGCAGCGCTCCTTGTATCGTCATCCACTGAAACTCCCTCCCCCTTATGCTGATTGGTCCGATCATTTTCTTACTTTTATTCGCGGCCAAACTGTGGAGACATCTGCGGAGAGAAACCAAATATTGGCTCCAAAGATCAGGATGGTCTCATGAGCCACATTTTTAAGGACTTTTGAACACATACCTACTCATTTTAAGCCCAGGCTTAAAATACAATGAGGAAAAGAAACTAAGAGTAAAAATGTTGACCTTGTCACAAGTGTAGGAGAAGCCGAGTGTGAGGGACAAGAGAGGACACCCATGGGGACTCTGCACTTCCGTAGTTCGCTGGACTGGCCTCCGTGGTGACATGAACAAGAAGCCTTTGGAGGAGTTCATACAGTGAGGAACAGCAGGATAACAGTCACTTGCTCAAGGACACCTTTACACCATTTGCCAGGATGAGCTGAAGGGGTCCAAAGCAGCAACTCTCCCGTTGTTGGTCTGATTACCTACTCTGGGGCTGACGCAAGCTACTGAGATCAACAGCTATCAAGAGAGACATACGTAAAGCAATACAATCACATCAGCAATAAGTCGTGTCCACACAAGTATGTCATACGATCTAATGAAGTGTAGGGAAGATATCAGACATCAGAGTCAGTAACACAATCAAATCAATCGAAGGCATGATAGTAAGCAACCCAATCAAAAGGCAGGAAAAAGTGATAAAGACGCATTCAAAGAGAGTTCAAATCTGAAATACACTACGAGACACCTCAAGAGCAATGGCCTTCCTTAAAGCACATGTCACGGCTAGATCTAGGTATGTTTACCTTGAAACACACCTCTATAGCCCACGTGGCCTTTGTTCAACAGTCAGCACACATTGTCATCTCCCCATTGCCCAACATTCGTATGCCGGTAAGAGGAGCAGCACAGATAAAGATGGCGATGAGTCAGAATGCTGATCTGAACTCCAGTAGCACACAGGTGTGCATCTGTATGCCAGACAAAGGAGGAAGCACTGCTGCTGTGTGCGGGCAGCAGCCAGCAGTGCACTAGTGGTGCACTGTGCGGCAGTAGCTCAGTAGGCAGAGCGGGTGGACAGAGCGGGTCGTCCACTGACCGTAGGGTTGGCGGTTCGATCCCCGTGATCGCCCTCCTCCAACTGTCCACATGTCGAACCCCACAAATGTACTGATTGTAAGTCGCTTTGGACAAAAGCGTCTGCTAAATGCCCCTTTACTTCATCCTAGAGGAGCTCCTTCAATAAGCACAATGCTTGAACTGATAAGTGTGTTGCATGACTCAAATGACCAAAGAACAGTGATAAACAGAAAAGCGAAGCCTGTGATTACTTTCAAGAATTAAACTCCCAAGGGCAGCCATTTGCGACAATTATAAGTTTGGCAGGCTATATGTCATGCTGTGCGATTTTGTCCACTTTACATATTTGGAGTGACAGTTTTCCAGCCTTGAGGGAAAGTTGGACAATGAAGTCGCCACTTTTAGGTTATTTCAGCGTCTTCTACTGGGCCATTATATAATGCTTCTGTGCGTAGGATTTCTCTGCAGACATTGTTTGCATATTAAAATCAAAAGGATTCACCACAAATGTGGCTGAAGTTAAAAAAAACATTGAATCCAGCTGCAAGGCAGGCAGAGAGTGAAAGTGGTGGAAATGAGTATGAATAAAGTCCCCCTTGATGCCGAGTTTCTGTCGCGAACTTTAATAGCAACAACAAAATGCTAAATCAGACAACCGAGTTGTGCTAGCTAACCATAGGCGCAACCAAGTCTAAAATTGTAGGAGTGTGTGTGTGTGTGTGTGTGTGTGTGTGTGTGTGTGTGTGTGTGTGTGTGTGTGTGTGTGTGTGTGTGTGTGTGTGTGTGTGTGTGGTGGTGGGGGGTCATAGTTAGGCTTTCCTTAGCTATATTTTTGCAAATGTCCATATCCCACAGAAAGTACTGCGTGAAATGGACAACAAAACTGTACACAGGGTTAGGAAATGGCTGTGTCTTAATACACACTCCACCAGATGTTTTATCTTTCAGAAAAAACAGGACGGGGGGCTTGGTGTTCCAAACTGCATGTGGGAGTATACCGCCACAAGACAGTCTCACCTCACCAACATGCTGAATTGTGACGACACCAGCGTGAGGCAAATGGCCAGAGCATCCGTAATGCTGGATTTTAAGAGACGGAAAGTGCTACATGCATGCAGTGGGGAAGACAATTTCCTGGGCTTTAAAAGAAAGCCCAATGGAAAACTGGATGGACGAGCAAAGGGCTTTGGCGTGTCATCTGACTGGCCAGACCTAAATGACCTATGCCAGAGAACAGGCACTGAAGTGAAGTGGACTTCCCATCTCCAACCTGTGGAGGTCTCTGATGCAGTTGTGGAGGATCCAACTGTTGTTGTGGAAGCCAGGCTGCACCATAACTGCGTTGTTCACCTGCTCCAGCCTAGAACATCTAGGCAGACTCTCCTGTCTATTCAGAGGGCCCAAAATATGGAGTACTGGTCCAGTCTAAAACTACAGGGAAAGTTGGCCAAACTGCCCTGTGCGGACCACTCTCTATCACACACCATCTATAGCAATGCCAACATCAGTGAGGAGATCCTTATTTTCTGCATAAAAGCACATCTACAGGTTCTCCCCACCAAATACAATCTTTCACTGTGGTTTCCCTCCATCCATTCACCCCTCTGCATGCTGCATGACCCCCCTCAACACCTGGAGTCAGTAGCCCACATTAAGAACAGTTGCACATCACTTAAAGGACTGTATATTGCCAGACACGACAGACTTGTGGATCTCATTGCTGCCCAGATCCCCTGTGTGGCTGATGAAAAGCTCTATAAACACACTACTGTACAGTCCGATTGGTTTAACTCACCTGCAAACACTTTTGTAGGAATTCCAAATACACCAGACATTGTTGTCATATCTCAGCATTCTAGAACAGTTAGGCTATTTGAAATATCATGTGCATTTGATCTGTTCATGGAGGACTCTTACCTCTCTAAGACTGTAAAATACCAATCATTAATATCCACCATTGAAAACCTTGGCTACAGATGCCAGCTTATTGTGCTGGTGTTTGGTAGTCTAGGGCATGTACACAGGCTGGTGACTCGGGGACTTTGCATTGGGGGGCTACTTAAAACAAGAGCCAAACAGTTGGTAAAGTACTGCTCAATTTCAGCCATTATAGGAAGCATGTATATTTGGAAAAGGAGATGTTTTCTGTACCCCTGAGATTGTATTGTCATACATAACAATGTGCTGATCTGTTTTAATCTGTTTGATTATTCAAAAAATTTGATTCCTAATGAAAATTTACTTGTAATGTGGAATTGAATAAAGTATCTAAAATGTGTGTGTGTGTGGTGGTGGTGGGGGGTCATAGTTAGGCTTTCCTTAGCACATGGAAATAAATAGAAAATAAATAGGAAATAAGAAGACATATGTTGACATGTCATGACGACTGATCATCAACTATTGCGCGTAAGAGAGTAGAGTTCAGGTAAGGTCTACAGGTCCTTGCAGTGACTTTGCCTTGCACATCGTTGAGCTCTCTGAACCAAAACATTGAATTGCTTCCTAAAAACAACCAGCTATGATAAACCACCGAGAATTCTCAACTGACAAAGCCCGCAAGTGAGCAACGCCCCTGGTCTTCAAACACATGACTTCATAAGGATTTTTAGATTCAGTGTCACCAAATCACAGATCATGCACTCGCAGCCTCGCCTATAACTTCTGGTACACCAACTTATTTCAAACCCTGTGTCATATAACACATAAGTAAAGGTCCAAATAAGAGGAAGATCTTGCTGTGAGTCCGACCCATACCAGCACATTGCAAGTCTTTTCGGATCACCTGATAATATTCTGCTTCAACTAATAGACCAGCACATATTGTAGAAGTTTGCTGACCTCTACAACAACTTAACAGGTCAGTTCAAAGCCAAAATGAAATCCACAGGGCTACTATGTGTGGCCATTTGGTTTGACAGTGCAGACATTGTTGAGTGTAGACTTTAAACTTCTAGGTCACATACATTTCCTGACCTTAACTATGGTTGCGTGCAACGTAAAACAACAACAACAAAAAAAACAAGAATGAAAGGCAGCCAAAAGAATGTGTCCACTTAACAAGTCATTATGGTTAGGACGAAATCCTGAACACATCTCTGATGGCAGATAGCACTCAGTGCCGGCATCAGAGGGCGTGGTGACGTTGCTGTTCCACGACGATGAGGCGAGATAGAGTCAATCAAACCATTACAAATAATATCTACAGTCACATCTGGCCCCTGCCACCTAGGTTGCAGCTTGGAGCGGCGACAGACCCACTGACAGTCATCTCGGCAGCAAGATAGTGCATGTCAGTCAGTTCAATGTCACGACTGTCACCCAAAACGAGTCCACATTAATTACTAAGCGGATCTATCGACTTCCTACTGCTCACATTGGGTAGACAACCTGAAGGAAAGCATCGGATTACTTTGGTTCTGAACAATTGGGTGGAAAAAAAAAGAAAGAATGTCGACGCACGATTCAATGTCAGTTGATCGTGAGTGAGACACGTGGAACAATCTGTAAATGAGATGACTATGAATGCCAGACAGATTATTGCCCTACGGAGGAGTGGAGGGGGAGAAATGGGACGGGGTTCGGGGGGGAAGTAACTGGAGCTACAATAGGCTTATTTATAAGAACTCAGCAAGCCTCAATAAATTAGGTCATGTACTCCAGTATCAACAGGTAAAACATACCGCAAACCAGTGCTACGAAGCCAATTCGTAGAATATGTTCAGATGTTAAACTCAACAGACCAACGTTCGTTTACTGAGCGAAAGTGTGTTAATAAAGTAGGTTTAGTCACACGACGGGGAGGGGGGGGGGGGGGGGGGGGAACGACAGAGACAGTGTTCAAGTCTCTCCATTGCGCGACAGAACCAGATAGTTTCTCAATTAATACATTTTTTATGACTTAATTACCAAAGGCAGACATACTTCTGCAATTCCTTAATACATCTGTTACAGAACACACAGGGATTTGGAAACTCCTCCATGACAACTGGCAATGAATAATAAACACTATTTGAACAGTCGGACACTCATTTTTACATAATTTATACAGAATTACCTGAATCATCTTGGTTCCCACTTGTAGCCATGACTTTGGAAGTGTTAAAGAAGTTTATCAGCGCCACAAAAATAACAGCAACGGCCCAATATACTCAACCAGATCTTTAGATCTGTAGATCATTGATGTACAACATGAACGGATGTATAAAACCTTGTACATAAATAACTTCCTTTGGGAATATCCATGAGGCAGCGAGTGCGGCTCGGCTGTGTGTGTGTTGTTGCTGTGAAACTCTTCCCTTGTAGGTCATGTGACGCAAACCACGTGACACAACCCCCACGAGAATACGCTGTTCATAGGCCCTTCACATCATCTATGCTTCACATTCCCTTGTGCACAAGGGATTGACATGCAGTCAACTCTTGTGCAAAGTTTCAATGGAAATAGATCAAATAAGACACGGTAGAGCATTCAGTTATTATTTGCACATTAATGCATGACTGCACTCTTCATTTTATATTAGGGCCGCCATCTTGCACTGTGTTGATTGTCAGTGTATTGCTTATTGTCCAAGTCAAATTCCTTGTATGTGCAAATCTACTTGGCAAAACATCTTTCTGACTTTTGACTAATTGTATGGACTATACGTGGTGTATATAATAAAACGTGCCACCTAGGCTACAATAGATCTCCCATGAATCGCAGTGTTTTCATAATATAGTTTATTAGCATATTTCTTTGAAGTTGAACGGAAAAACAAAAAAGACATGAACATTTAGATGGAACAGTATTTTAAGAGTGAAACCACAGAACCTACACATACAATTCGACATCCCTTTTCTCAGCTACCCGTGTTGTTATTGCATGCGGTTCATTAGACAGGATGTCTGCTGAAGTCGAGTGGAGTTGTCACGTTAACCTCAGTGCAAATGTCACGCGTGGCAGCCATCATTAAATAATAAGTAAATAATACACATACTTAATCTGGCGCATCACTGAAGCTCTGGTTTCTGGGACGATGGGGCCGTCCACAGAGAGACCCGTAAAATGCTACCTCATTGTTAAAAACCCTCTGAGAATGTTTAGTTAAAAGTAATTGACAGTCCTCCCCCCCCCCCCCCCCCCCTCCCCCTCGCACGCCTCTACCTGCCCTCCAGGGCCTTGTCCCTGGTAATCACCGCCTCGTCAAACTTGATCATGAGCGTGGTGCCCTTGTGCCAGTGGACAGTGACCTTGGCGGGGAAGCCGCTGTGGGTGAGGATGGCCTCCACCACCCCGCCTGTGAATGCGGCGCAGTTCAAGCTGCTGTTGTCCTTGGGCACCGAGATGTACAGGTTGACCAGGGGCTCCTTCTCTATGATGTAGTAGGTCTTGTCGTCGTCGTTGGCTTGCTCCAGCTTGTCGGCCTCCTTGCCGAAAAGGGACTTCCACACGGACACCTGTAGACGAACGCACCTTTAGTGTGTGGTTCACACATACGTGCACTGAGACGGTCGACATAAGACAAAACGCCCCTCTACCTTGATGAAAAGAAGAATATTCAACACTTTCGTTTCCCTCTTCCCGTTCCGCTCCCTCAGCACCAGCACGTCCAGCAGGCTGACCCCGACGCCCTGGCCCATCTCTGCCAGCCGGGCCTGAAGCTCGGACACCGAGTAGACCCGACTCTGACAGTACTGCACCATCTCGGAGAACAGCAAGGCGAACGCGCTGACGCTCACTTCTGTTTTGGGTCGAGTGAGTGGTCGCTCAAGAATCGCAGACTTGCCTTTGGTGAATCGAGTCTCCATCGTCTATGAGAAAACAGGGACGAAGGGACAAAATGGATGGACTTTAGAAGGTTACGCTCAGTATCGACAAGCGGTGAATTAGCAATGTATGACAAAGACATTTTTTAGATTGTAAGAAAGTAGAATGGACATCAATGCAAAACACGTTACGACGGTGAGGGATGCACATACGTTTCATCCATGAACGTAGACCTACCAATGTTGTCGTCTCGATGGAAGTACTTCCTTTTCCGGGTGTTTACGTCACGTCACGTCACGTGTCACGTTCATTTACAGCGGAAAGGCACTGGGGTGTACTACTACGAACCTCGATTAACATACCCAGGCTTTCTTTGGATAACCTGGATCGACAAATACGAAACTCGCAATCAAAGTTAAACGGTACCACGAAGCTCACTTACGATTTGATTTGTCAAGCCAGGTTTTCCGCTTTAGTTTCAATGCGCGTTCCCGTAAAAGGGGCGTAACCCAACGTTATTCACCATGACGCAATGGATCCGACGGAGCGAAAAGGGGCTATGTACTTCACTCAGGAGGAGCAAGTAGTCGTTATGAACTCATACGAGGAGTTTAAAAGAAAATAACGGCAAGGGGCAATACTGTTGCCCATGCGTGCTGGCAAAAAATAGCAGATTCTGTGCGTAAGTGAAAAGATTCTGCATAGCCTAATTGTCTAAAAATAACTATGCCAAATGCAGAATTGTTCGCCATTAATCAGAATCAGAATCAGAAACAGATCAGAAAGTTTATTGCCAAGTAGGTTTGCACCTACAAGGAATTTGACTTGGTGCAATTGGTGGAAGAGAAAAACAGTATTAATAATATGAATAAAATAACTATAAATATATACGATGTACAATATATACGGAGCAGTAGTGCGTGCAAATTACTTCAGATGTGGGATTCGAACCCACACGCCTCCAGGGGAGACTGCGACCTGAACGCAGCGCCTTACACCGCTGTTCCATCCTTACATATTGAGAAAAGTGTGCATATGATTGTAAAATGCAAAAGCAACCTCCAACCTGCTTTATTGTGTAATTTAGGGAATTTATTTCAAATACATCCTATATGCTCCGGGAGAGCTTCAACCATGTCCCGGGGGAGGCGGGGGACATAGAGTCCGAGTGGACCTTGTTCCGTACCTCCATTGTTGAAGCGGCCGACCGGAGCTGTGGCCGTAAGGTCGTCGGTGCCTGTCGCGGCGGCAACCCCCGAACCCGCTGGTGGACCCCAGCGGTAAGGGATGCCGTCAAGCTGAAGAAGGAGTCCTACCGGACATTTTTGGCCTGTGGGACTCCTGAGGCAGCTGATGGGTACCGGCGGGCCAAGCGGAGCGCGGCTTCGGCGGTTGCGGAGGCAAAAACTCGGGCGTGGGAGGAGTTCGGTGAGGCCATGGAGAACGACTTCCGAACGGCTTCGAGGAGGTTCTGGACCACCATCCGGCGTCTCAGGAGGGGGAAGCAGTGCTCTGTCAACACCGTGTATGGGAGAGACGGGGCGCTGCTGACCTCGACTCGGGACGTTGTGAATCGGTGGGGGGAATACTTCGAAGACCTCCTCAATCCCACCAACACGCCTTCCACTGAGGAAGCAGGGTCTGGGGACTCGGGGGGGGACTCTCCTATCTCCGGGGCTGAGATCGCCGAGGTGGTTAAAAAGCTCCTCGGTGGCAAGGCCCCGGGGGTGGACGAGATCCGCCCCGAGTTCCTAAAGGCCCTGGATGCTGTGGGGCTGTCTTGGTTGACACGACTTTGCAGCATCGCGTGGACATCGGGGGTAGTGCCTCTGGATTGGCAGACCGGGGTGGTGGTTCCCCTCTTCAAAAAGGGGGACCGGAGGGTGTGCTCCAACTACAGGGGGATCACACTCCTCAGCCTCCCCGGTAAGGTCTATTCGGGGGTCCTGGAGAGGAGGGTCCGTAGGATAGTCGAACCTCGGATCCAGGAGGAGCAATGTGGTTTTCGTCCCGGCCGTGGAACTGTGGACCAGCTCTATACCCTTGGCGCGGTCCTCGAGGGTGCATGGGAGTTCGCCCAACCAGTCTACATGTGCTTTGTGGACTTGGAGAAGGCGTTCGACCGTGTCCCTCGGGGAGCCCTGTGGGGGGTGCTCCGGGAGTATGGGATACCGGGCCCGCTGATACGGGCTGTCGGGTCCCTGTACTCCCGGTGCCAGAGCTTGGTCCGCATTGCCGGCAGTAAGTCGAGCCTGTTTCCGGTGAGAGTTGGCCTCCGCCAGGGCTGCCCTTTGTCACCGATTCTGTTCACAACTTTCATGGACAGAATTTCTAGGCGCAGCCAGGGCGTTGAGGGGTTACGGTTCGGTGGCCTCAGGATTGCGTCACTGCTTTTTGCGGATGATCTGGTCCTGTTGGCTTCATCGGGCCGTGACCTTCAGTTCTCACTGGAGCGGTTCGCAGCCGAATGTGAAGCGGCTGGGATGAGGATCAGCACCTCCAAATCCGAGGCCATGGTTCTCAGCCGGAAAAAAGGGTGGAGTGCACTCTCCGGGTCGGGGAGGAGATCCTGCCTCAAGTGGAGGAGTTCAAGTATCTCGGGGTCTTGTTCACGAGTGAGGGGAGGATGGAGCGGGAGATTGACCGACGGGTCGGTGCGGCATCGGCAGTGATGCGGGCTCTGCACCGGTCCGTCATGGTGAAGAAGGAGCTGAGCCGAAAGGCGAAGCTCTCGATTTACCGGTCAATCTACGTTCCTACCCTCACCTATGGTCACGAGCTGTGGGTAGTGACCGAAAGAACGAGATCGCGAATACAAGTGGCCGAAATGAGTTTCCTCCGCAGGGTGTCCCGGCTCTCCCTTAGAGATAGGGTGAGAAGCTCGGCCATCCGGGAGGGGCTCAGAGTAGAACCGCTGCTCCTCCGCGTCGAGAGGAGCCAGTTGCGGTGGCTCGGGCATCTAGTGAGGATGCCTCCCGGACGCCTCCCTAGGGAGGTGTTCCGGGCACGTCCCTCCGGGAGGAGGCCCCGGGGAAGACCCAGGACACGCTGGAGGGACTATGTCTCTCGGCTGGCCTGGGAACGCCTCGGGATCCCCCCGGAAGAGCTGGACGAAGTGGCTGGGGAGAGGGAAGTCTGGGCTTCTCTCCTCAGGCTGCTGCCCCCGCGACCCGACCCCGGATAAGCGGAGGACATGGATGGATGGATGGATCCTATATGTTAAAAAAAAGTATTGCATGTGCCGGAAGGTAGTGACGGTGGTGTGGTGGATCAGTATGTGAACTGCACGCCAGCGATCGGTGTTCATATCTTGCCTGTCCATCATCATGCCTTTTACCCCATCTAGATTGGGTGTTAGCACGACCGTCCGAACATGGGTACAAGTAAGAAATAAGCACAAAAAAGAGTATTTTATTTTTATTCTATTCTATTCTATTCTATTCTATTCTATTCTATTCTAAAAAAATATTCAATGTGGTAAGTTGCAATAATGTCAGGTGAATGTAGCCTATGATTTGCAATAGGATAGGCTCTAACCTTTCATCTGATGTTGATTACCTGTAGCAAATAAGAAAAAAAAACTCAGCGAAACACCCTGATTAGGAGGTGGGGCCCAGCTTTAAGTAGCCGATCTAATCGGAAAGTTAGCTGAAAACCTCCTCCCGACCAGGTTTAGTTGCGAGCATAAGTTACCATGGTGATATAGCGCCGCTAAAAGAGAGCGACTTTCGTATGACAGCTAACCCAGGCTTTGAGCGCAACATACCTCGCTAACCCACTAATCGAGCTTCGTAGTACACCCCCCGGCCAAAAACAACGGCCCTGTTATGAAACCTTATTAATACAATAACAGACAAAAAATTAATAAAAATACATTCTTAAACTATGCCAATAACAATGCATTATATTTCTGAACCAAACGTGGGATCCAAAATACTCATATTTGAGTATTTACCTAATACAATAATAATAATAATAATAATAATAATAATAATAATAATAGAAGAAGAAGAAGAAGAAGAAGAAGAAGAAGAAGAAGAAGAAGAAGAAGAAGAAGAAGAAGAAGAAGAAGAAGAAGAAGAAGAAGAAGAAGAAGAAGAAGAAGAAGAACAACAACAACAACAATAACAACAACAACAACAACAATTATTATTATTATAGAGACTACTTGTTACTTATTATAAAAGCACATTATGATTTATATTGTATTTGTTATATTTATCAGCTAATTGTTCATGTCAACCACAACTTAAACTGGTATATTATTGCTGTGCATGTGTAGGATATATATATGTTTGACCATATATAGCCTATATATAGGCCTATATATATGGTCAAACATCAATATGGTCAAACATCTGATTGAGATAAGTATTACTTTGTGTAACCTAGAAAGAAGTTGAACCACAAGTTGAACCTTTGTATTTTGAAAGACATAATTCAACTTTGGTTTAATCAATAGTTGGAACCACAGTGTACACAGCACCCTCCCCTCCTTTGGGAACACAAGACCAAACTCACATACGCACACTCTTACACAAGTACACAACTCCCCGACAACAGTTTTTGTGTGGGGAGTTGAGCGTAACCAAAAACAAGTCCTGATGTCTGCTCATTAGAGGTCACTGCAGGTAGCCCCATGGTGTTTCCTTTCCCACAAACATCATCACACTGGAACAGTGAGTGTTTTTGCAGAACTTCTATTTTTTTAAACATTGATGTTCAGGGAAGCCTATTTCAAGAGTTTCTGGACAGTGACAGGTGAATCAAGGACAACATGGCCTCGTTTGGACAATCCTTCTTCCTGATCGTGGCTCTATCGACTCACGGTGCCGTAAGCCGTCCTGCAGGTAAATGTAAGTCATTTTACAAGTACATCAAAATTTCTCCCTCAAAGCCAGAAACGTTGAATGTGCCACTGATGCTCTGACATAAGTCACCTGAAGTCTTGTAGTATGTAGTACTACAAGTACTATAGTACTTATAGTACTACATAGTACTCATAGTGTGGCGTGCAAACACATGGATTGGATTTATTTCATATCTAATTGCAGTTCGGTTGAAGGAGAACCCAAACAGTTTAGACATTTCACCGATCACAGGATGTTATTTGCTTATTGTTTAATGGTTGGCTCAACAACCGCCCACCAGCTCACTGACTACTCAGTGCTTATTGCCAGGGCCGGACCCAGACCATTCGGTGGCCTGGGGGAGCTTCCCCCTGCCCCCCCACCCCCACCCATGTAACCCAAGCCCCCACCAGGGCTTGGCTACGTTCCCGCAGCCCTGCTTTTGCATAGCCTGCCCTCACACTCTTTCATTCTGACCCAGACACACACGCAGTCACCCTTTGACAGGGTTAGTGTGAGGTAACGGGAATATAGCCGTACCAGCTGAGCTGAACCAACGCCAACCTGAGACCACACACTGGATATCTTGACTACACTACACCCAATTTTTACTTCATGACACAACAAATATGCCGCAAATTACTGGACAGTTGAACTTGTGCTTTATATGTTTTGCTCCACATAATTTCTGCTTAATGGCAAAAACGTTTAATGTTTATGTTCTAATTGTACAATGGCTACCACCCACCTTCTTTGGTTCGCTCCAGTGTCAACCTCCCACCTTCTCAATGTTAATTGGTTCGCTCCAGTGCCAACCTCCCACCTGCTTATTGCTCATTGGTTCGCTCCAGTATCAACCTCCCACCTGCTTATTGTTCATTGGTCCGCTCCAGTGTCAACCTCCCACCTGCTTATTGTTCATTGGTCCGCTCCAGTGTCAACCTCCCACCTGCTTATTGTTCATTGGTCCGCTCCAGTGTCAGCCTCCCACCTGCGCAGCATGGAGAGCTTCATCAGCGCCGTGGAGCAGGTGGAACACTCCAACCCCACCCTGACGCCGCTGGCCCTGGTCAGGGCCTTACGGAGGATCGCTGGCCACGACGACCCGCTCACCGTCCACTACCTGGGCGCCTCCAACCACCTGCCCGGCCACTCCGTCACCCTGGACCGGCTGGACCAGGCCATCCTGAACGCCTCCTCCTTCAGCTTCTTCGACAAGGCCCTGCACCACATGGTGACGGACGGCGGGGAGGAGCGCGGCGTGGCGCTGGCTCAGGACGGCACCACGGTGGCCCTGGCCCCCCTGCTGCTGGGCATCGAGGCGGGGCTGAGGACCCGCGAGGCGGCGGACGGAGCAGCCTCCTCGGCAGCAGACTTCGGGCTCTTCCCCCTCACCCTGGGCCGCTCTCTGGGCCTGTCCTTCCTCAGCCTGCAGGACGTCCCCCCCGAGCTGCGCCTGGGGCCCGGCGGCTGCTGGGACGACGTGGCGCAGCCCCGGGCCTTCCGGCTGTCCCGGGAGCCCACGCTGGCCACCGACGCCCTGATCAACGGGGGCATGGACGGGGCCGTACTGGGCGCCGCCCTGGGCGAGCGCTCGCCGGGCGGCGCCGGGCCGCCGCGGGCGAGGCTCAGCGCCACGCTGCGGGGGTACTACGGCTACGTGCTGCGCGAGGGCCGCGGGCTGGAGGACGTGAGCGGCCACGCCAGCGCCAAGCGCCGGGAGCTCTCCAGGCGCATGCTGGAGCCCCTGGAGCCCGTGAGGCGGGTGATGGAGACGCTGGTGCTGGTGTGGAAGCTGGAGAGGACGGAGTGGATCGCCCTGGACGACGGCGTGGAGGTGTCCGTGAAGGAGGGGCTGCGGGTCTTCACTCACAAGTACTGGGGTAAGACCCCGCAGTCCACGACCCCGCGGTCCACTATATATATATATATATATATATATACACACACACACACACACTATGCTATATATACTGTATTTACTCATATGCTCACATAACGAGTAGGCATTCAAAATATAAAAGGTTAAAACAGAAACAATAACTTAATTTTAAACTTACAGTAAGACAGGGTTTATAAATAAATCCATTATGGGTTTTTGTCAAGCTTAGAAGTAAAAATGGGTTATCAATTGTCTTTGTCAATAACATTGCACTTAAAATTTTATAGTTTTGGGGGTTTTATCCACACAATGGTGATCAACTCCTGGCCCCAGCCAATGCAACAAGCCCCTGGATTCCACCGACACAGTATCGGTACTAATCAACACCTCCAGCTCGCCGCTTTTACGTCCTAGTGTGCAGTAAAAGTGAGACTCATCACCCGGTCCCGGGGCTCTCCTCTCCGCAGACTGCCCGCCCGTCATCCCTCGCTGCCAGTGGGGAGCGCAGGAGAACCGCAGCACGGCCGTGCTTCTGTCTCTCCCGCTGCGCTACCTCTACGTCCACCACACCTACCAGCCCTCCGAGCCCTGCCGCTCGTTCCCCGACTGCTCCAGAGACATGAGGGCCATGCAGCGCTTCCACCAGGAGGAGCGAGGGTGGACCGACATAGGCTACAGGTACAGGACAGTGATCTTCGTGGTGTCTGGAACCTCTCGGCAATGCGCTGAAAGATTTGAGAAGAGAGAATTAATAATAAAAAAATAAAATAAAATAAAAGCTAAAAACATCCTCGTCATCAATCATGTTTCTAGTAAATTATCTTTTAAATAAAAAAAAAACCCTACTAAAATCTAGTTAAAAAGAGGGATCGCCACACAACTATTTGTTATGCCTTGTAAAGTACATCAGTAGCGTTATTTTGTACTCCCCCCAGCTTTGTGATTGGCTCTGATGGCTACGTTTACGAGGGCAGAGGCTGGAATCACCGCGGCTCGCACACCAGGGGGCGCAATTCCATTGGCTACGGCGTGGCAATCATCGGCAACTACACGACCGCGCTGCCGTCGCGCTACTCCATGGAGCTGTTGCGCCACCGCCTGGCGCAGTGTGCGGTCGACGGGGGGAGACTCGCTGTAAACTACACCCTGCTGGGACACCGTCAGGTGGTCAATTACACCTCCTGCCCCGGCGATGCCCTCTATTCCGAAATCAGCAGCTGGGAGCACTTTGGCGTAGGCCTAGTATGACAAAACCGTGATCCCACCCCAAAAAAGCAAAAAGCAAACCATTCACAGAGAAAATGTCCTGTTTACCTTCACCCCATTGAAAACGATATGGTTGTTGTTTTGATGATTGATTAAATGTTTTCTCTGAAGTTCTGAAGTTTTTTCTTTACCAGCTTTCCTACCAGTTAAATGTAGGCATGAGGCCACTGGGATGTGAACCTTGGGGTTCCCTACTCGTATATGGCCGAGGGCGGCCCACCTATAAAGAAAAGGGTATTGGTACTTAATGTAGGCTCACCCTGACCCCACCACCAAAGTGAAGCCCTGCAGTCTGTCGAGTTTGCTAATTTAGTTACTTAATTATGTTTTATGGTTTCCAGGAATTAACATGTCTGCTTTTGGTTTCCGTTTCTTAACTTGTGACTCATTGCCTCGTTAAGGGTCTAATCACACCTTCAACACAACATCGTGCGGGACTCTTGTTGGTCCTGGTTATACATTCACTTTTAAAGTTTAATTAGACTTACATTGATAAAGCAATGGGTCAAATGTCACAATTGCCTGCACGGAATACAAGGTGAACTGTTGACCCAGGGCAATCATATGTCAAAAAAAATTATCCTCCAAAGTGAAAACTCTCGTGGGAAGGAATTGTAAACTGTGACGTTTTATTCACCCGACAGGTTTCGAATGAATGGTTTCACCCTGGCTGCTTTACATTACAACAGCGCAGCTTTTTAAAGTCAAAGTCAAAGTCAAAGTAGCTTTATTGTCAATTCCTTCACATGGCAAGACATACAAAGGAATCGAGAGTAGGCCTACGTTTCTCACCCTCCCACGGCGAAACAGATAAAGTGCACAGGCACAACAGACAGGACAAGACATCCCTAATACTAAAACTGAAGTGAACAGATAAGATAAGATAAGATAAGATAAGATATTCCTTTATTAATCCCCCTTAGGAGAAACTCATAGTGACCAGCAGTACAAGGGGATAGAGGAGTGCAATAAAAACCTATAGACAATAAACAATAAATAGATTTACCTAAACAAGATTAAATTATATGCGAGCTCTTAAAGTCAGATCAGGTGAAAAAAATGAGAACCTATATACATACATAATCATCATTAAGATACGACAGAAAGATAAAAAAATAAAAATAAAATAAATAAATATGCAATATGCAATGTCGGAATCTACTGTTATATGAATAGCAGCATAAGTAAGCACATAAATAGATAGTGCAAACAGTAGTGAGTATTGACAGTGCAAAAAGAACAGCAGACAATAAGGAATTTGTCCGTAAATTCACGGGGGCCCCCCAAGGATGTGTGTGCTTAGCCCCCTCCTCTTCACTCTGTTGACCCACGACTGCACACCAACATCCAGCTCCAACATCTTCATCAAGTTTGCGGATGACACGACTGTGGTGGGTCTCATCAACAACGGCGATGAGACGATCTACAGGAGTGAGGTGAACAGGCTGGCTACGTGGTGCAAGGACAACAATCTCCGTCTGAATGTGGAGAAGACGAAGGAGATTGTTGTGGACTTCAGGAGAATGCACACGCAGCATGTGTGGAGAAGAGAGGGAGAGGGTGAGCAGCACCAAGTTCCTGGTTGTGCACATCTCCAAAAGACATGTCCTGGAACCACAACACCACATCACTGGCCAAAAATGCCCAACAACGCCTGTACTTCCTCCGCAAACTGAAAAGAGCTGGGGCCTCATCCACCCTCATGCAAACATTCTACAGAGGCACCATCGAGAGCCTCCTGACCAGCTGGATCACTGAGAGCAGCTGAGAGGATCATCGGTGTCTCTCTCCCCCCCCTATTGGACATTTACACCACCCGCCTCACCAGCAAAGCCATCAGGATTGCAGGTGACCCCACCCACCCATCCCACAGTATCTTCAGCCTTCTGCCATTGGGGAGGAGACTGCAGAGTCTCCGGGCCAGAACCAGCAGGCTCAAAGACAGCTTCTTTCACCAGGCGGTCCGGAGGCTCAACTCCCCTGCTGACCCCAGGAGAATGTGGCAATGTCTGGACCACATCACAGACTTCAGGACCAGCTCAAAAACCTCCACCATCAGCCCTTCAGACAGCCTGCCAGACGACCTCAACGCCTTCTACACCCGCTTCGAGACCCCCACCCCCACTACCTCTGTGGAATACACACACACCCCGGCCACTCCTCCCCCCTCCCCCCCGCCAGTCGTCAGCCCAGGTACACAAAGCCCTGAGGAGCGTCCGCCCCCGGAAAGCAGCTGGGCCGGACAACATACCAGGACGCGCCCTCAGAGCTTGTGCTAACGAGCTGGCTGATGTTCTCACCTCCATCTTCAACCTCTCCCTCAGTCAATGCATCGTCCCAAGATGCTACAAGACCACGACTGTCGTCCCCGTCCCCAAGAAGAACCCCCCATCCTGCCTGAATGACTTCCGGCCAGTAGCACTCACTCCAATCATCATGAAGTGCTTCGAGAGAGTGATACTGGCCCACATTCACAACAGCATCTCAGACACCATCGACCCCCTGCAGTACGCCTACAAGCACAACCGGTCCACCGCCGACGCCATCGCTGCCGCCCTCCATGTCTCCCTTTCCCACCTGGAAAATAAAGACTCCTACATCAGGATGCTCTTTATTGACTACAGCTCCGCCTTCAACACCGTCGTCCCCCACAAACTCACCCATAAACTGTCTGCTCTAGGACTTCACCCCTCCCTCTGCGACTGGCTCCTGGACTTCCTGACTGGCAGACCACAGTCTGTCAGGATTGGGAAAAGGACTTCAGCCACTATCACCACCAACATCGGGACCCCGCAGGGCTGTGTCCTCAGCCCCATCCTCTACACCCTGTTCACCCACGACTGCGTCGCTTCCTACCCTGACAACACCATCATTAAGTTCGCCGACGACACCGCCGTGATTGGACGTATCACTGGCGGAGACGAGGCGGACTACAGGAGGGAGGTGGACAGTCTGGTGACGTGGTGTGGAAACAACAACCTCACCCTCAACACTGACAAGACCAAAGAAATTATTGTGGACATGAGGAAGGAGAAGAGGCCTCATCAGCCACTGTTCATCCGAGGTCTTGAGGTTGAGAGGGTGAGCAACCTCAAATACTTAGGGGTCCACATCAGTGACGACCTCACATGGACATTCAATACCACACAGGTGGTGAAGAAGGCTCAGCAGCGGCTGTACTTCCTGAGGAGGCTGAGGAAATTTGGGATGGCGCCCAAGATCCTCAGCAACTTCTACAGCTGCATCATTGAGTCTGTCTTGACCACCTGCATCACCGTGTGGTACGGCAGCTCAACTGTGTGGGACCGCAAACGCCTGCAGAGAGTGGTAAAGACTGCGTCTAAGATCACCAGGACACCACAGCCCTCTCTGCAGAGCATCTACCAACGCAGAGTCCACAGGAGAGCTGCCTCCATCACCAAAGACCCCACTCACCCCCAGCACGGACTCTTCACACTCCTGCCCTCAGGCCGGAGGTTCAGGAGTGTGAGATGCAGAACCACCAGGTTCAAGAACTCCTTCTTCCCCACGGCCGTCAGACTGTTGAACAGCTGAACCCCCTTAAGGACAGAGCGCCCCCCCCCCCCCCCCCACCCCCCCATGGACATCCTCACTGGACACTTTACTTGCACTAACTTTTGCACAATAATGTTAAATGTTTACAGCTGCTGATGCACAATGCACATTTACAATTTCATTTCACCAATTCATTTAATTCAAATCTTCTAAATTTTATATTTCTATTTTATTTTTCTTTATTTTTATTTTTATTTTATGTATATTTTCTTATTTTTATTTCTATTTGTACAGTTTCTATTTATATTCTATTTTATACATTATTTATATATGGTATCCAGTGTGGGCAGCAAAGTAAGCATTCCATTGTCCAGGGAAACGCGTTTCTTTACTGCACACATGACAATAAAACCTTTGAATCCTTGAATCCTTGAATCCTCCCTCCCTGCTCTGCCCCTGGCCCTCCTCCCTCCTCTGCCCCCTGCCACAGACTCTAACCTCGCACCCACCAGCATCATCTGACCTCAGACCATCTCCCTCCCACCACCACTCACAAACTCTGATCTCCACTTTGTCACTTTAGATTGTCTTTTGATTGTCTTTTGAATATATTTTGCACTGTTCAACAAAGCACTACCTCACTTTTTTTTTCTCCATATTTGTATTTTTCTGTGTTTCTGTGTTGTCTGTAATGTCTGTCTGTTTGTTGGTCTGATTGTCCATTTGTTCATTTTGCACCGCAGGTCTGAGAGGACTGCAATTTAATCTGTGCTATATGCCTGCCATGTAGCACAATTGACAATAAAGTTACTATATAATAATAATAATAATAATAATAATAATAATAATAATAATAATAATAATAAAAGTGTAAAAGGACAATAGTGCAACAGACAGATAGTCCAGAGTCCGGAGGGGGGGGGGGGCAGGTTTCAGCTTGTTGTGTGTCCTGTTGTGTTGTGTGTCCTGATCAGCGTTCCTGTGTTCCAGAAAGGCTTCAGTGCAGGAATGGAAGGCGCAGGTAAGAGTTTGTGTTTCTATGGAAAGTTGGAACACTTCAATAAATGGGTGTAACTCCAGGTAGAGCTACGGAGACACGACTCTTACCCATTCTTATAGGCTATCGTTCAATCTTAATGTCTATGAACGTAACGAATGATACATCTAGGGTACAACAGAGACATCATGAAGCCAACTGCCTAAATTAAGCTTTTATTTAACTAAAGCCAATATCACTATATCATTACCCGTATACTGCTTCGGATTCAGGATAATAGCGCCACCCCAAGGCCAGTACTGGTCACTGTCCTTTTTGACACATTTTATTTGAACTACAACCAATATCACCGGTTACCAACCGTTGACTTTAGGTGTACCAGCGCCACCGTCATACACAAGAAACACTGGCCTACATGTTCCTGTGGGGCGGACTGGGGCCATGACTCAAGCCATTTGTGGTTGCTTATGGGCAGGGACGTCCCTAGGAATTCTGGGCCCCCTGACAGAATGCAGAATGACCCCCCCCCCGCCCCCCCCCCCCCAAAAAAAATATATATATAGAAAAGATATACATTTCAAATGTTATATATTCATTTATAATAATTATTTATTGGTTAATATTGGGTCAAAATTGGGTAGTAATTATCATCAGAAGAAACTTCCTTTTCAGTAGCAATGCAGCTATTTGTAGATAGGTAGGCTATTGGATATCATGTGAATGGTAATGCAAACACACTTTTTAATTGTAATTCATTTTCACGCTGTAATTATTTTAGATTCAGTAGTGCTAGCTGCTAGGCTAGGCTTGTTATCAGGTTGTTGGGAAAGTGTAGAGTGAATATAACTTTCTTGGTAAAAAAAACTGGGTGACCAACTGTCAACCCCTTTTATGTCTTTCCTCTCTTTCCTCTTCTGACAACCTGACTTCTTCATTTTACCAACTGGCATACAAACTGACTGACTGTCTGACTTTAGACTGCTATCTTGCACCATGCTTCACCACGGTCTGCCTGGCTACTTCGTTCTGCAGTAGCCTAAGACTTGGGCTGTACCAAATAATGACGAATGAGAGGGGTGATAATAAGGTGAAGACTTTCCAATGATTTTGTAAAAATTGAGAAACAAACCACATGTTCATTTAATTTGATGATTTTATTAAAAAAACAACATTCATCAATATTTCGGCAAAATGTACTTGCATATAGTTTTAATAATACCAGTGACATCTGGGGCCCCCCCGTCAGTGCTGGGCCCTTAGAATCATCCTAATTGACCCCCCCAAGGATGGCCCTGCTTATGGGACAACTTACATAGTGCAGGTTTACGTTTACATTTGACCAAAAATCACAGCACAAGCATCTCATGCAAGGAGGAGGATTCTGAAAGAATAAAAAACAGATGTCGATCATCAGTGAGGTTGGGAAAAACATATATAAGCTGCTCATTTTGATACCATTGCACAGAGACAGATTAATGGTTTCCACGTCCTGCAGGCCTCGATGGCTTTGTGGCATTCTGGGCTTCTGAACAACAAATGAGAGGCATTCGAGCCCCCTGATCATAACAAGCACCATAACAAGCATCATCCAAAATTGCCAAGTAAAATATACATCATGTTTGCATCATTTATGACAAGTTCCGTCAAGGTCAAAGTCTATTTAACTTTCAAATAAAAATAAATACGGTCGTCACAATGTTTGGACATAAGTACAGACATTTGCAAGTCACTTCTAAGTGACAATATTTCTAACCTTGGCTCATGACCCTGGCTTCACAGATAACACTTGAAAGGGAGCGTCACCCTCCTCACGCTGACCACAGCGATCCGAGCGCCGTCACAACTTACACCACCGTGGTGTCCCCGGTCGGTGTGGCCTCAGCCGTCATCAGAGGCCGCTGAATCCCCATGTCTCTCTTTATCAAGATGAAGTGCATCATCTCCCGGTGTCCGCCGTCAGTCCTCACTTGTAGCGCAGTGGGCAGTTGTGCTGCCGGAGCGCCAGCTTGGTGTGGAAGCCGAAGCTGCAGCGCGGGCACGGGTACGGCCACTCCCAGCTGTGTTTGCGGCAGTGCGTGATGAGGTTGGAGCTCTGGCTGAACGCCTTGCCGCACACGCGGCACACGTGGGGCTTCTCTCCTGGAGGAGAAACGGAGCCGAGATAGTTGTGACACATGATCAAAACCTTTACTCAACCAGATGACTCATGTGAGATTACCTCAGACCTATACTTTTTTTCGAGTGCGATCTGGCCAATAAAAGCAGCGATAAAAGCCTGTGGTATTATTTTAGGCGGTTTAATGATTTTTTTTTTTCAAAGGTCAATGACTCATGCGGTTGCATCTCATCTCATCTCGGGTCCCACAATCCTGTTAAAGCAGAACTTCTCGGGGGGGGGGGGGGCGACCACAGAGAACCGGGTCCGGAAACCCAGAAAAACTGAAGGGACGGAGTTACGCCTTATTTCCTGTTACAGTACAGGGATTTCCACGAAGAAAAAGTAATTTTGCAAGTGGATAACATTTTCAGAAGGGAATCTGAAATCTGAACCTTTTTACAGTTTTTTTTAACCTTTCTACAAGAAACATGATTGGTCAACAAAACAAAGCGACAAAATAAAGCGAAAGAAGGTGAAAGCTTCCTTCTGTCCAGATTTGAGGGAGTTCGCCATCAGACACATAAACTAAACTTCAGATTTGGATCTTAAGACTGATTTGTGAGAATACATCTCGGCATCATGTTTGTCCTCATGAGCCCACAGTTGAAGTGTAACTTTATGCTGCATATACTGGTGGAGGCATGCGCAGAAGTCCTATTTTATATGTCTGGTTAGTCTAGTTACTAACTAAAGTCTAGCTACTAACTTAAAATGTATTTTACACACCCTTTCAGAGAAGTCTCCAGCAGGGCAATCAAGACAAATGAGTGCCAACTACAACGTAATCTTTGCCGTTTTTCATTATCTTTCTATTCGAGATCCGTTTTCAATGTGATCTTGTCCCTGGAAAACGATGCTGTGCAACACTTTCACTAAAACATTTTATTCTCAAAGTTGGTTGGACAAAAACCGGGATTTCTATTTCTAGCCGTTGCCTGTGGAAGTCCACCACTCCCCCTGACTCACCCGTGTGTATGAAAGTGTGCTTCTTCATGTCCGACTTCTGGTGGAAGCGCTTCCCGCAGTACTGGCAGGGGTAGGGCCTGATGTCGGAGTGGATGAGCAGGTGCGTGGACAGGGTGGAGGAACGCTTGAAGGCCTTTCCGCACACCGTGCACCCGAAGGTTTTCTCCTGCCACACAAACACCACGGAGAAAGAACAAAACGTGTCTTTAGATTCCTGTCTGATCTCTAAGTGGCTCTTTTCTTATGTTCCCACTCCTCGCCTTTAGTGTTTTCTCATGCACTTAATTTCAATTGTTATTTTTATTATACACTTAATTTTAATTTAGATTTACATTTGTAATTTTTATTTTTATTTATATTTTATTTTTTATAAATTTTGATTATATATACCGGTACATATATTGTTTTTACTGTTTTTTGTTTTATACTGTATTGTACTGTGGCTGCTGCTACGACAGCCAAATTTCCCCTCAGAGATAAATAAAGTTATCTATCTATCTATTGTAGAATGTGTGTGGGAGTGGAGCCGGTTGGGTTCTGAAGCAAAGTTGAGTAATTACTCTATATACTGTATATATTTGTTTTTATTTCTTTTAACCAAAAAGCTCACCTTACACACGCTGCCTTTCCCTCTCCACCTGATTGGCCTCACTGTATATTTCATCTGAATGAATGACACATCAGCTGTGTTGTGTCTCAGTAAAGGTAAATACGTGTGTTTCATTGAATCATTTAAATTGACTTTGTACTTAGATTAAATTCTGACGGTCAATATCCACACTCGACCATTTGACTGGGACATACCATTGGCGAGAGCGGTGGTGATCTGTTTCGGCCAACAGAAGTTGAATCATATCTACTGTCAGGACTGCAGGTGTCAGTATCTCCACAATCTACAACAAAGAAACACGAAGTTCACCAGATGTGATCGTTCAACCACTAGAAACAATATGTATTATGATATTACATTATGTCGTTTTTTTTGCAGTGATTGTTATGACCTTTTTTTCCCCCGACAATCGTATTAGCCCTAAAGCTAATAGTTCCCAAACTGATCTTCCTCCAGTTGTCTCATTACTAACAAACACATTGTACAGCACAACTTAATAACATAACTAATTGTAGTAAGGTTACTCATTTACGAATTACCAACCAACAAGCTGATTAACTAATCAATACACATTCTAATCAAATCCAAAACAATCAATTAATGCTCTCTCTCTTACTGGTGGTCTTGGAGCTGAGTGGCTGAAAGGCGGTGGTGGGCTTTGGCAGCAATGAGGAGCAAATCACGGTGCAATTACTGTGTATTATTGCAGAGGAGTTCTCCAAGGCGCTATCCCAGGGCCCCTTTTGTTTCCGGAGTTCACACAGTGTCATCATAGCAGAGCTCTGGCGAGAGCTTCTCAACGTTGACCGCTGGCGGGCCATGTCCCTTCTCTTCACCAGGAAGGACCGAGGCATGCTTCAGACCGGCGGTGATGCACCTGCGGATGTGCTGTGACAGAGACAGAGCCAGAGACAGAGACAGAGACAGAGCCAGAGACAGAGACAGAGTCGTCAGTAATAGCCATCATTGGGGTTCAGTAATAATAATTGCTGAAATAATTTTACTTTGAGTGATATTTGTAAAAACAGCAAAATATGAGAACAGAAGCAACAGCAACTTAGTGTAAATCCTTCTGTGTTTGTATTTAATGTTTCAATAAATAAATAATATGTGTACACTTACCAAACTATGATTTCTACAAGCCTGTGGGGAAATCACATCAGCAAACGGATCTCAGCATATTTTTCTGAAATTGAACTGAAACGCCTCACTCAGAAGAGAACCGTAAGGTCAAGAGTAAAAAAAAACGCCACAAAATTAGCTTGAGAAAATCAATCACATCACCGCTCCGAGGCTGATACAATGTAGATGAGCTGTGAATGTCGACCACTATACTGATGAGAACGAGGAAGTGTGAAGCTTCGCTGTTGGACCACAATGCTTCCTCAATGCAACCGTACCGCTGAATCAACACAAGAGCCCCTAAAAAGTAACAATGGTTGAAGGGGCTCAAAGAACAGCAAAAGACAAGCTAACAATTTGGCATTTACGTATACTATGAACAAACTGACTGAGCAGCCCTTGTGGCGAAGCATTAGGGGGTGGGTCTGTGTGGCGTATCAGGTGTGTGTGTGCGTGTGTGTGTGTGTGTGTGTGTCTGTATGTGTGAGTGTGTCTGTGTGCGTGTGTGTGTGTGTGTGTGTGTGTGCGTGTGTATGTGAGTGTGTGTATGTGAGGGGGTGTTGTGGCTAATGTTGACAGTCAGTGTGAACACACTTTTGGATTACCAAAGAGTTAGAAAGAAGTTCCAGGGAAACAGAAATTAAAGAGAAATACACTTCTGTTAGTTTTTTTTGGTAGATGTTTTAATTAATTTAACCGGTACAATGAAATACATGTGACTATAAGGACTAGTTTTTTTTACATTATCACCCGCCCCGAAATAAAAGCTCTGCAAATACAATACAAAAATAGAATAATACAAAATGAGGATACAAAATAATACATAAGGAATATATAAAATAAAATGAATTAATAATTATAAATAACCAACCCTGTCTTCTTATCACAGTGGTCAAGACAACGATAAAACAAAAGAACATGTAAAACAACAGTTTTTCAATATATTGAAGTGTTGATATGAATTAACATGTTCTGAGGTGTTTTGACAAGTTTGAGCATATCAACAGTGAGTATCTGATTTGTAGGATATTTAAATTAATGTAATTAATCATGGGGCCCCAAATTTACTCAAATGACCCCCTCAGGTTGTACTTTTTTCTCTCAAAGTTGTACTGATTATTATAATTTTTTGGAGCCATAGAGAAGCTGCTGGGGAAATGGTAACTTCCACTCCAACAATATTTGTGCTCATAAGAACGCAAAGCCAATACTGTCCATTGTTTTCCTAATAATTTTTCAATGACCTGGCAGACCTCCAAAAATGGCAAATATTTCTGCACATTTCTCTCTTTGTCAGGAGTCCAATAACTCCCCTCCCCTCCTCCCCTCTCCTCTTCCACACAGAGTGGCTACATCAAACCACGTGGACTTGAGCAACCGCCACGCTGTGAGCCACTCAAGGTGCAGACCGCCGACGGACTGTCGCGTTTTCACCATGACGATTCAACAGAGAACCTGCTCCTTGGTGGAGTCTCACACCGGTTCAGCGTGCCGGTCTCTGGCCCCCTTAAAAGTCAGCTCACAGGATGGGTTGGCTTGGCTCTACATTTCCATTAACCGTTCAACTAGTTTCCTAAGTTATCAGTTACCCAACTGCCCCCCCCCCCACCCCTGTCCATGGTGGGTTGATCCTTTCAGACCTGGGGTGAACGCAGGTGTTTCCCACACCATTGCTTGGCTGGGACCAGGGAGGCAGCGTGTTAAGATGTGTCTCACTGTGAGGGAAGCGTGGCACTTAGAACCCCAAACATCGGACACCCATCAACAAAAGCAAACACAACACTCAGACGCATCGCCTCTGCAAATGTGCAGTGTCAACGTTTATTTTGTATCATGAAGGGGATACAGAACACTGAAGGGTAATTCCACGCCATCATATGTTATTTATATCGCTTTCACCGTCAGTTAACGTACAGGCCTACTGTCAACAACATCTGCAGGTCTGTAGGCGAGTGGACAATGTTCTTGAAGCATGGTGGATGTCGAATGTCTGTGTCCTGTAGAGTACACCGCTGCACCGATGCAACTGTCTCTGTTAAGTTCGGACCGCGCTGAACCTACGACCCGTCAGAAATACAGAGACGTGAATCGTTTTGAGCCTGTGGTTGTTTCGGTTTTGGTAAACACGTTGGGGGCTGCACTAATACTGCTAATACTTTTAAAAACCTCATCGTTTCTGTCGGCGTTTCTACACAGACAGATGTGGTGTTTTTTCACCATTCTCGCACTGATTACCAAAACAAAAGGTGCAAAGTTACCTAATTAATTCACCTTTTTTCATAGTCTACAGACAAAAGAAAATACTTAATGGTCCATATGAGTCCTCTACATCCTGTTTCTGCAATACTTGTGGTAACCATTGCGATGGCAACAGGACTGTCGACTAAGACTCAACATGATGTTCAGAGAGAACAGTATTACCAGTAGTAACATTTCAGTTGACAGAAGACTACAAACCTTTGAAACATTAGATGGTGCCCCCCCCCATCTCCCAGTACAACTCTGGCCCATGGATAGCACTGGCAATGATGTCAAACGTTGAGAGTACATTGAGGTAAAGGGTGAGCTACTGAATGTGTACACTTATAGCTGCATTCTGGAACAGAATGCGTTTGTCCAGAAATCTGATCTGCACATGTGTGTGTGTGTCTGTGTGTGTGTGTGTGTGTTCAGGAGGAAAGAGGTGACACAGTCCTTACATTAGATAAAAACAGTTATGAGAAATCAACAAAATAGTATTCAATCGTCATTTACAAACAAACAACTTGCTTGATCACAGTTTATCCAGGTGTTTTGCGTCTTGTAGAGAGCACCATAACTGTACGGCAGTAACACACGTGTCTACATAAGAGCTGATCTCAGCCTTTCGGCAAAACAATAGATGGAACCGAACACTAAAGGATAAAACTCAACCTCTGATCAAAACTTTCATTTTCAAACGCCACATTGTTCACATTCAGTTAAGCGTGCATTGAGACAATATACAAACCTCACAGCTCAGATTACGATATCCTACCATTCAGCCACATGTGTTGAAATTAATAAATACAGGAAATAACACAGAGATTTCTATCTGATAATAATACACAGGAGGAGTTTGTTAATATTGCATTGAGTAGGTGACCAATGGATAGTGGTTATGTGCAATCCCAAAAGCTAACATCCTCTTTAGCGCAGTGGTTGGTTTAACTGGAATAGTCCAGTTTCCTTATTTCTCTCCAGTACTGTATACTTCTCTAAACCGCAACCAGAATCAGTTACAAACCTGTCGTTTAATGGTTTCAGGGCGCAGATTCATTACGTCTGTTATTAATCATGACTCTGCCTGTTTCCACGCGAGTCTGAAGATCCCTCAGTGTTTAGTGTAAAGGCAAGCTGAAGGCAAATACATTAGGATTTGCCATTGCTTCGGTAGTGAAATCAGAGGTAAACCATCTTGAACAAATGACTCGTTGACTGGTCTCACGAAAAACGCATCATCAATAAACCATAAAAAACCCTGGATTGACAGTGATAGGTATATATTCATTTCTATAATCAAGACATCTCCTGTCACAACCCTAGCAATATACATGTTTATGTCCCTATGTGTTTATATGCGTTACGCTCTACTCTATAAAGATTTATGTTTGATGTTTGATATGTTGACATGTTTTACCGAACGCATTCATACCATGAGAAGTCCTCGTGGACTTGTCCTTGCAATGGGCGTCTCCATGTTTTGTTCTGTCGTTGGCTCCGGGGGGACACATCTGCCTCAGACCCAGAGGCCACACAAACAAAGTAGAAATCATAGCAGCACACCATCCGTGACCAGAACATGGGTTTCCACGGTTACAGCGGTCTCTTATGGACCAATTGGCACAAAGGACAGAGGGGGGGGGGAGGTGGTGACCCAATGCAGTCATTGGACCCCTGCTGTCGTAGATATATATTTTTCATACAGATATATAGATATAAAAAATAAAACATATCAAAATAAATTACAACATATAAATACTTAAATAAAAGAAAACAAAAAAAAAGAATGAAAAAAAAGAGAAAAACTAACATTTGGCAACATTAACTTTTTTCGTCGTTGTTATTGTAATATGTGTCATATTGGATATTTTCTGACATGCATCATTGTTATAATTTGCTTGCCTTTCTTTTCCATTTGCCAGGCGTGGACACAGACAACACATTAAGCATGGTAAAGTATAAATTACTCCTTTTATAAATGCCATCTAATGACATCGCTACGATATCAAGTACGACCTCATTCTCTCCATCCATCTCTCTGACCCTCAGGGTCCCTGGGCTCTGTGTGAGGGGGGGGGAGAGAGAGAGAGAGAGAGAGAGAGAGAGAGAGAGAGAGAGAGAGAGAGAGAGAGAGAGAGAGAGAGAGAGAGAGAGAGATAGGGGAAGAGAGAGCTATCTAAAGAGAGCGAGAGAGCTGACAAAAGAGAGAGACGGAGAGACAGAGAGAGAGAGAGAGAGAGAGAGAGAGAGAGAGAGCGCTATGAGACTATTAACAAATGGCATGTTCAAAATATTTCCTTTGTCCATTCCATGTGGTCTGTTCATCCACACACTGGCGCCCCCTCTCCTGCTGGAGCCCCCATCCCGTCCTCCAGTGGCAGGATGGGGGCAGCTTCATCGGCACAGCTGGGGCTGCTGAACCCGTCCACCAGCCCCACCTGTCTGTGGCTCCTCGCGGCCCCCCCCCCCCCCCGCGGCTTGTGTGTGTGTACCTGTTTGCTCCCCATGCTCTCATGGCGGGCCGTGAGTTCGTCCGTGGACAGAGCACCGTCACAGAGACAAAGACAGGTCCCTTTACCAAGCTCAGGTGTACACAGTGTGTGCGTGTGTGTTTGCGTGTGTCTCTATGAGTGTGTGTGTGTGTGTGTGTGTGTGTGTGTGTGTCAGTAGGGGGGTGGGGAGTTCAGAGTTCAAGTGATGGAGGGCGATGCGTTGGGGGGCAGGGGGGGGCGGGGGGCGGCGATGCTACGTCTACATTTCTGGGCGGAGGAAGCTTCTCTAGGAGGAGGGGGGAGGAGGGACAGGAGCAGGAGGAGGAGGAAGAGGAGGGAGGGAGGGAGGGAGGGGTGGTTTGGGGCAGGAAAGACAAGCCCTTGGTTTCTACCGCCCCCTACCCACCCACATCATCATCTTGAAGGTCCACTCGTCCAATGCTTTCCATTTCCCTCAAGACGGGGCGAGGGGACAGAACTGTAGACCTCAGACGTTACCGCATCCCAGCATGCACCTCTGGTTGATCACCTGATACGCCCCCCCCCCACCCCCTTCCATCAGCAAGTGACATGTGTCATGTGTGTGTGTGTGTGCGTGTGTGTGTGTGTGTGCGTGCGTGTGAGAGTCAAGATCAAAGTGGATCAAAGTGGACCCACCACCCACTCCCCAGTCGACGACGCTGTCTCTCTTGTCCCTCGATCCATGCCCACAAATACTCCACCCGCCCCCCAACCCCCCCCCCCCCCCCCCCCCCCCCCCGGGCTCTCCCTCAGTTGTCCAGGGCCTCCGCGGCGCACATCAGGTTGCCATACAGGTGGTGCTGCTGCTGCTGCTGCTGCTGCTGGGGGTCCGTGGTGGCGGAGCACCGCTCCTCCACCTCGCTGTCGGTGCTGCCCTCGCTGTCCAGGGGGTGGGGGTCGTGGGCGGAGGGCAGCGGGGGGAACAGGGCGTTGGGCGGGACGGGGCTGGCCAGCAGCTCGTCGTCCGAGCTCAGGAAGTCCCCCTCGGCCGAGGCCGGGCTGCCCAGGCCCCCCGGGTCCTGGTGGTGGTGGTGGTGGTGGAGGTGGTGGTGGTGGTAGTTGGTGCCGCCGACCCCCCCGCCACAGGGGGCCACCGCCTTGTGCCCGCGCAGCTGCCTGACCTGTGGTTCGGGGGTCAAAGGTCTTAGGTTAGGAATTTGTTTTGATTGATCGCGGTATTTTGATTCGGATCGCAGGGTGGACTGTGTCTCTGGACGGAAAGAGGCTGCTGTGTGGATGTGGGGTACTGCAGTGGGACCGGGGCTGTTCAGTGGATGTGGGGTACTGCAGTGGGACAGGGGCTGCTCAGTGGATGTGGGGTACTGCAGTGGGACAGGGGCTGTTCAGTGGATGTGTGGGTACTGCAGTGGGACAGGGGCTGTTCAGTGGATAAGGGGTACTGCAGTGGGACCGGGGCTGTTCAGTGGATGTGGGGTACTTCAGTGGGACAGCTTCTGTTCAGTGGATAAGGGGTACTGCAGTGGGACAGGGGCTGTTCAGTGGATGTGGGGTACTGCAGTGGACAGGGGCTGTTCAGTGGATGTGGGGTACTGCAGTGGGACAGGGGCTGTTCAGTGGATGTGGGGTACTGCAGTGGGACAGGGGCTGTTCAGTGGATGTGGTGTACTGCAGTGGGACAGGGGCTGTTCAGTGGATGTGGTGTACTGCAGTGGGACAGGGGCTGTTTAGTGGATGTGGTGTACTGCAGTGGGACAGGGGCTGTTCAGTGGATGTGGTGTACTGCAGTGGGACAGGGGCTGTTCAGTGGATGTGGGGTACTGCAGTGGGACAGGGGCTGTTCAGTGGATGTGGTGTACTGCAGTGGGACAGGGGCTGTTCAGTGGATGTGGGATGTTGGGGTGAATGGATTTCCATCTTCTGGAGGAATGTTGATTTTATATTGGCCCAGTTAAGAGTGTTTTGAGGTGGGGGGATTGTGTTGATATAAAGGGGTAGGGGACTGAGAAAGGCTGGTGGTCTGTGCGTTGGAGCCACGGGGCCACCAGGGCCCTGTGGTTCGCCTTGGCCAGTACAGTCTGTATATTTTATAGTTTGCCACAAAATTACACTTGAAATGTACTTTTTATAAATGACTTCGATGGACTTAATTAAAATATAGAATTAAGTAGAAAATAAAAACATAGGAAAATATAAATTCTACCCTTCCAGACTGCTGTCCATGCTTTCGTGTTCTGCTAGACAGAAATTCACGATTCAATCCTCCAGACCTGTGGAAGCCCCCTGTTCACGCAGAGTACACCGAGAACAGCACTCGTATGAAGCCATCTAGCCTGTGGTTAACCCATCACATACACAGACGAGCGCAGACAGTAGGAGGTAGCTGAAACCACTATGGCCTTTCTCCCCTCACACAAATGAGGCAATAGGTGACTGTGTGTGCCTGTGCCTGTCTGCGAGAGTAAGAGAGTGTGAGAGAAATGTTTGCCGGTGTTCTACTTCACTCACACACATCACACAGATCGATGACAAATCTCAGTGGGCAAGTATGTGTATGTATGTGTGCGTAGAGAGAGAGAGAGAGAGAGAGAGGGAATGAGAGAGAGGGGGAAACGAGAGAGAGAGGGAAACGAGACAGAGAAAGAGAGAGAGAGAGAGAGACAAAGAGAGAGAGACAGAGACATGTGCGTTTTTTGGCTAGTGTGGGAAAGCAGGCGAGATGCTACATCTGAATCACACCTTG
>JAXIVH010000001.1:11059120-11061620 GCA_036785325.1 Urophycis tenuis | reverse complement strand
GGGATCATTTGTTTTCCACGCCGCGTCCCAGCCCAGGGAACACAAGTACAAATAGACATTCCCCACCCAAAAGCCTTCGTTTACCAAATTTATGGAAAAAGGCTTTGTGGCGCGGCGTCCTGCGGCCTCTGCATGGCGGACCCAGATGACCCCAAGGGAGGAAGTAAGGCTTCCTGAGAACATGGACAGAGATGCGTGCTAATCGCTGGCTAATCTCACAACTGGATTACACTGGCGAGTCCTGTTCAAGCAGGAGGTGATTGGCTGCAATGCCGCGGCTTTGCGTGAGGTCGGTGAGCGGTGACCTGACCTCACATGCTACACAAAATGACACGGGCGCCTATGCACATGCAATGCAGCACGTGTGTCTTTTTCTACCCTGGGCACAACATAGCACTCAAACGGTGTAGGCCTATGTGTTCAGGCTGCTGTAACTGTGTTATTGCTGTGTATTGTTGATATAGGGCTCTGTAGGCTGTTCCGGGCTTGTTTTTACATCTAGCGGTGAAGTTAATGAATAAGGAAGCAAAGAGCCTCAAAAAAACAACAACAAATGAAGCCCAGAGCAAGTGCTGTCCAGTATGGTGGCGTGCTGAATGGCTGCATTAAACACATTTTAAAAACCATTCATAGACATTCACTATTGGCGCAATGGCGGTTTGCTGTAAAGATTGTTTGTTTCCAGTCTCTTGTGTAAGCCACAAGGCCAAAAGCATTTTGTAGCGTAAACAGTGGAGAACAAATCTATGGTAAGAACACATACTAACTATACTGCAAACTAGTCACACTGAAAGAAAATATTGAAAGGCCTACTTTAAGACTGCCATAAGAAATACAGTACTACTACTACTACTACTACTACTACTACTACTACTACCTTCAGTAGCATGCTAGTGAAAGCTAGCCTGTTTGCATGATGACAGATCTAAACATGCTGTCTGTATATATATGGGCGGCAGTAGCTCAGTGGGTAGATCGGGTGGACAGAGCAGGTTGTCCACTAACTGTAGGTTCGATCCCCTTGTAAGTCGCTTTGGACAAAAGTGCCTGCTAAATGCCCCTTTATTTGAACGTACATGAATGAAATTCTGAAGCTGTAGAACAAACACATAAATGCAGTATGGAATTCATGTGTCGATAAAATCCTTCAGTGCATTAGTACACACCACTAAGTTGCTTCCACTTTTTGAAACCACCTTACTTTAAAATACAACTGTATTATGACTCGGCAATATAGACATAACAAATCATTATAAACAATTGATTTTAAACTGGCTGATTTGCATTCATCACCATTTTATAATCATTTTTATAATCATTTTCCAGGAAAACTTCACAATGTCATTGTGTTATCTAACTAGATACGCTGCAGGCCAGAACCACGGTGGTAGTTTTTTATCAACTGATTTAATTATACATCAGACGTCCGTTCTTATTAATAACGGAAAAATATATGACTTCAAGTCTATCCTTCCTTCATAGCACAGTAAGTACCATCCATATGTGCGTGTGCATGCATGCCTGTGTGCACATTAACTCTTCACACTGAATATATTTGTGTAGCTTTATAAAATAAACGTGTGAGACATGTCTTGCAGTATTGACATCCATTGTCCTGTGATTAAATGTGTAATAGGTACTGTCGTGTGCCACAAAATGAGTTGCAGCGCGGTGTGCAGCTTCTCTTGACGCCTCCAGATACAAAAACAAGTGATTGAAAAACTGAACTGATTGTTGCGCCGCTAGCTCTCACCCAGCGCACAGGTGTTTCCTCCCGGAGGTCAGCCTTTCTGTCTCCAACCAACAGCATTGCATGCGTTGTATTAATCATACTCCTACAGGGTTAGCCACAGTCAATTATTCCCTCGGGGGTCATGTTCCTACCAGTCCAAATCCACCCTGCTCATATATCGGCGAATGAGCAAAGTCTAAGACTATTTTCCATCTCGTTTCCATCCATCCTGCTATGTAGGCACATTCTCTGCCACATCAAAGCAGCCTAACTCCACTGCAAAAAAAAAAAAGCCAGAACACGACCCATCAAATATTACCAACTACAGACAGCTTTGCCTTCTCCCTTTTCTTTACAAATCACCTGGGCCGACTGTCTTCAAAGAAATCTCTTGCTCCTATAGAGCAACCTGTAGGATCCGAACCAGGCTGCCTTACTGACCCCTATGGACAGTCCCAGCCAGCCCAGAGTGGCCGGTATCAGTTCGTTTAGTTCGTCTCATTCTGACACGTTGGACTCTCTGATCTTGGTGATGCTTTTCACCTCGCTGGTAGGTCCTTCAGGGTTTTGTAGAAGGGTGTGGTGTGCCACAGGAGTCAGTTCATAGGCCTCTGCTCCTCTCATTGTACACATCCTTACAAGGATATTTCATTGAGGGGCATGGTTTGGTTTCTCCTACCACTGTTAGGCAGATGTTACTGATCTCTGCCTTTATCTGTCTTTAAAAGGAAAGCACTATATTTCAGACTATTTATTTCAATATACCTC
>JAXIVH010000001.1:11039120-11056620 GCA_036785325.1 Urophycis tenuis | reverse complement strand
AAGAACGTGTCATTGCATGAAAGGAAAATCGACCATTTAAGAAGGTGATTCACAGTACCTATCATGCTTTGCAGTGACATGGTGGCATATTTATTCAAAGCAGGGCGCCACGGGTGTTCGCCTGTGTAGTGACTAGGCTGCTTACAGCCTATATTTAGTGGTGGCCCACTGGACAGTCGGACTGAGTCAGGCCAATGCATTCATTGGCTCTGCTGGGTGAATGATGGGCCTAAACAAACCGCAGTCCACCGTCGGATGGGTTTTACATGTGTCGCAAAAAAAAAAAAAAAAATACAATTCTCTTAAGCATCAGGCAATGTCACCGATTTAAAAAAACGAACATGATTGTGTGTACCCGCATATAAAATAGGCCACAGAAAAAAAATCGTAATAGTGGAGAATCCTCTTCCTCCGTGTGGGTCTTCATAGGCATGTTGTACAACGGAATTTTACAAGGTGGCTCGTTAGGGAAGAACTGGTGAGGCTGCGAGGACATCACTGTGGTTCGGACGACCATGTCTCCCATTTACTATAAAAATGACTATGTCGTTATCATGGTATGTACGCGATATGTGCCCCACTGACTATAGCCGAGAGTGAAATGTGAATAAAAACCCGCATGATGTTATTAAACGCTTCAAAATAAAACACATCAATAAATAAAGACACCTACCTTCATTGTCTTTCTGTGCTTTGGATTTGGGGGGACCCGTGTCTCCAGTGACCATTGACTGTAAATAGCTAATCGCCGTGATAGATGATAGGATAGGAAATAGCTGAGAAGCGTCCCCGGTGCGCGTGCAGAGCCGTCTACACTAAGCCATAGCGGCGCAGAATCCCGTCGCGAAACACTGGGGGGTCATCAATGGGGAAGAGACGAATCTTCTCCTTAGAAACAGCTGTTTCTCAAACGATTTCCAGAATGTCACCGTAAAAGCCATAGGGCAGATAGTGAGACTACCTGCTGGTTTATGGGCCTCTAAGCCAAGGCAAGACAAATCATGGAAGATTGTCGATCTTTGATATATATTCAACGAGGTGGGGCGGGCCAATCACGTTGGAAAGTAAGATGTGATTGACGTGTCAGGAGCCAATCCTCGGATCTAGCTAAGCCAGGATAACGCCATACGCCAATCACGTGTTACTTTTATTCTGCGGTAAGGCGGGACTCACAGGTGTATCTCTAGATAAGATTGACACAAATACCCATGCGATAGAAATACCATTTGCGTTGCAAATAGATATTTCCATATTTCATCGTTGTTGATATTAGGTCTATCTTTAGTCGTTTTTAACCAGATTTCCATTTAATATGAGCTACATAGGCATATATTAATTTAGTATTAAATACGCACGACGAAAATGATTTGCGGGTGTTTCAAATCCAGATGTATAAAAGTTAAGTGTCTCCTACACAATTTGAGGTGGACATGTTGCCCTCAGTTGGGTGAAAAAAAACACGTCACTGCCATCGAGAGGACAACATTGAAATATCAACTCATTTTCGTATGACTTGTTATTCAATAAATACTCATAATAAGGCCTAAACTACAAGTTTTCAAATGTTATTTGTGCCTACATGCACTCAATGAACCCCTTTGGAGCCACATCGTCATTCACATTTAGGTGTAACCATTACAAATACACGCGTTAACCATTTACCCAATGTTTTAGAAACAGATTCCTGTTTATGCGTATTCTCTAAAGTATTCATTATTCGTTATTACGTATTCTAATTCAAACGAGTTAGATATATGCCACAACGACGCAGAAATGACCGTAGACGGAAACTGGCGGAACCAACCAATCGGTGTCGGTCCGGGTTTCGTGTTGCTACCGGAAGCGAGGACAGCGTACTGCATGGGAACACTCGTCTCGCTGTTAGCTAACCAGTAGTGAACATTGACATCGAAGCGGCTGTGAAATAACACAAAACGTAAGTAAAAGGCCTAAGTTAGAGTTATATCTGCAAACTCCGGTATGATTGTCTACGTTTAGTTCTGTAAGGCTTATTAATTGTTCCACCCCACCGGGAATCACTATTTAAACTCAAGCGTTTTACCTGCGGCTTGCTTGAGCGAACGGTTTTGTGTGTTAGCTGGCGCTAGCGTGTTCCTTGGTCGTGTCGCAGGCGTCCATGGTTTGGTAACGTTAAGAGTTTCAATACGGTTAGATTTTTCTTATAGTTTTCATTTTATCATTATGTAACTTAGGAGTAGTCTTATCATCCTTATCGATTTAGTTTTAAACTTGAGAATATCGAACAACACGATCCTGTGGCGACGTGCTAGCTAGCAGTTAGCATGCTACTCAGCGGAGTTTGAATGAGCGTCTGTGAAAGAGAATCCATTGTTGACTAATGGAGTGGCTGGAAACCGTTACCCATGTTGCTGATTGTGTGCATATTATTGTTTTGTGTGTTTTTTTTAACTGGCTGTATTGCTTTGATTTCACGTTGTTATATTTGGTTACGGATTCCGTGTTTTTCGTGAATGTTAAACATGCTTCACGGATCTCTACGAGGCTGCGGCCTGCTGGACAAACGCGTAAATCCAACTTTTAATTGCCAATTTGGTTGCTCTCCTTGGGTAACCAAAGCACCTCGGATCACCATTTAAAAGGAATTAAATTCTAAACAAACCATTACCCTTGCTTCTATGTTTTTTATTCTTGTACTCCTGCAGGATTTACGTCACGATGTCTTATTTTAAACAGTTAAAATGCGTTGTCATACCTGTTGCGAAACAAAATATTTTAATCTTCCACAGTTTGACCTTGCATGTAAAAAAATATATTTTCTCCCTAATGTGAGCCATTAAAAAATGTCAATTACCACATTGGTCGATTTCACAAATGGACCTCTACCCCAAGTTCCTCCACTACGTGATTTAATTATGACCATATCTTCCCTCGCACAGAAAACATGGCAGAAACTGATGTTGACAACGAGCTTCTGGACTACGAGGAGGATGAAGAGCCCCAAGGAGCCCCCGAGAGCGTGGCCCCCGCTGGCAAGAAGGAGGTGAAGGGATCCTACGTTTCAATCCACAGCTCTGGCTTCAGAGACTTCCTGCTCAAACCAGAGCTGCTTCGAGCCATCGTAGACTGTGGGTTTGAGCATCCTTCAGAAGGTGAGTGGCATGCGCTTTGTGTAATGGCATGCAAATGGCACATCGGTGACTATAAACCGGTCTCTTAAGAATGGCGCCATACCCGGGGCGCTGTGATTAACCCACCCTGTCAATCGGACATACTGCTAACACTTGGATGCATTGGCGTTTCAGTGCAGCACGAGTGCATTCCCCAGGCCATCCTGGGCATGGACATCCTGTGCCAGGCCAAGTCTGGCATGGGGAAGACGGCCGTGTTCGTGCTGGCCACGCTGCAACAGATCGAGCCCGTGGACGGACAGGTGGGTTTGCCTTTTGAGTGTTCTGTGTTTTTTCCACCCCGGCTGCCTGGAAAATGGGCAACACAGTCTAGTGTGTTGGGCCAAAGAAAAGATAGCGAGCCCAATTTGCAAGCGAATGGACTGCGTCTGCCCCCTCCCGTCTAGTTGACTGCGCCCAGGTCGGGCCACTCACAGCCGTTTCTCTAGTATGGGGGCTGTTTTGATAAGGTGACTATAAAGAGGAGCCCCATTAGGTTTTCATAAACAACAAAGATGGCTGCCGCTGTGTCGTCACACATCACATTGCTCTGATTGGTTGTCGGTCCGTCCAATTGCGTTCAGAGACATTTCAGTCAGCGCCTCTTGATAACAGCCTGTAGAAACTGAAAATGACCAGAGTTTCCAGACTAATTCTTATTTGTGAATGGGTCTGGTGATGTCGGGTTCAAGAAAAGCAACATTAACCTTACATGAAAGTCTTGCATTTTATTATTTATTTTTAAATTTATTGATACATTTATACATTTCTTAGATCATCCAATACATTTCACTGTGCAGTATGACTAAGTGATGCTGCACATTCGATAATAAACCACTTGAATCTTGAGTGCCTTGTTGGAGTAACATTGTGTCCTCCCATCGCCCTACTCCTCCCACCCAGGAGGGAGTTGGGTGAACGCAATGTCCTACCTAATCAACATCTATTGAAATGCTGGTGTGCTCATTTGGCTCCGCTCCTCTCCCCGGCCCACAGGTCTCCGTCCTGGTCATGTGTCACACGCGAGAGCTGGCCTTCCAGATCAGCAAGGAGTACGAGCGCTTCTCCAAGTACATGCCCACTGTCAAGGCGGCCGTGTTCTTCGGCGGCATGGCCATTAAGAAGGATGAGGACGTCCTGAAGAAGAACTGCCCCCACATCGTGGTGGGCACGCCGGGCCGCATCCTGGCGCTGATCCGCAACAAGACCCTGAACCTGAAGAACGTCAAGCACTTTGTCCTGGACGAGTGCGACAAGATGCTGGAGCAGCTCGGTGAGAGTCTGTTCTTTGGCCCCCGGGGGGGAGGGGGGGGGGGGGGGGGTTGGAGGTGGGAGGGCGGTCGTTTAGGTTTGTTTGGTTGCATCGTCGTAGAAACACTGCACTCGTAGTAGCAGAGGGACTGAACCCCGAGCGAGCTCCCTCCCCTCTAGAGATGCAGATATCAAATAACAACAATAGGAAATGCCCTCGTCCACAGTAGTGCAACTCACCTCTGTGTGTGAAAATAGTTGAATGAATAGCAATCCTTGGACGAATCTCGACCCAAACCCTTCCTGCGTTGCTCGTGTTGAACACGGACACACGCTGCTCCCGGTGAACACTAAAGGCCCGTCTTTCCTCCCCCCCCGGCAGACATGAGGCGCGACGTGCAGGACATCTTCCGGCTGACGCCGCACGAGAAGCAGTGCATGATGTTCAGCGCCACGCTCAGCAAGGAGATCCGCCCTGTCTGCCGCAAGTTCATGCAGGACGTGAGTCGGCCGAACGCGTGATCCGTGGCTAATCGCAGCTCGGTTGTTGTGTACTCTGTTACAGTGCCAATGTTACAATGTTAACGTGGCGTCGCCCACGGCAGTGCTCCAGTAATGCGGGCGCCTCGTGCAGCTCACGCGTGGTGCACTGCCCGGTGTCGCGGTATCCGTGGCTCATGCCCTGTGTGTGTGTGTGTGTGTGTCCCCACAGCCCATGGAGGTGTTTGTGGACGACGAGACCAAGCTGACCCTGCACGGCCTGCAGCAGTACTACTGTAAGCTCAAGGACAGCGAGAAGAACCGCAAGCTGTTCGACCTGCTGGACGTGCTCGAGTTCAACCAGGTGAGGCCCGGGGGGGTGCATGTGTGAAAGGGCGCGTTCGGACCGCACCGGAGAGTTTGGTTCTCTCACGTGGAAGTACCTCTATGTAGTCTTTCTTGTTGTCCTATACTGCCAAAGTAACTGTTAAATTGTCATTTGCTGAGTAAAAGGAAAATATTTTCGCGAGTCAAGGTTTCAATAGGTAACCGAAGAGATGTACGCACTATGTAAACGACAGTTTCTACGAATGTAATATTATATGATAGGACATGAACACGAATACAATGCACGAGTACAGGCAAAGGGGCGGGTTTCTCCACGTGAAGTGTGTGTGTGTGGGCCGAGCCCTGAGCCCTGTGGCGTCCCTGCAGGTGGTGATCTTTGTGAAGTCCGTCCAGCGCTGCGTGGCGCTTTCCCAGCTGCTGGTGGAGCAGAACTTCCCTGCCATCGCCATCCACAGGGGCATGGCCCAGGAGGAGAGGTGAGGCACCATCCCCTCCACTCTGGTTGTTTTTATGATAATGCTGCAGTGTTTACCTTCCTCCCATGCTCATCTTGTTCAATGACTTTCACCCAAGATGTTTTTTTATTTTTTTTAAATTTTATTTCTGCCAAATGACGTCATACCCCAAATACTTCACCAGAATCACCAATGTAAATTCTAAACTGCACCTCTACCAAACGGAACCCTGAAGTTCCAAAGACATTTCTTCTAAATTGTTTTCTAAATTGCTGATCCTGATAGTCACACGCAGTCTGTTCCAGAACATTATCTTTATTACCATACCAAAAAACACCGCCTATTTAATGAAGTGATCCTGAACGAGGTGAAAGTCCTGCAGAGGGGGCGTTTGGCACTGAAGCCTGGCCCTTCCTTGAAAGGCTCTCAACCGATTGAAGATTCAAGATTCAAGTATCTTTATTGTCAAATGTGCTACATGGCAGGCATATAGCACAGATGAAATTGCCGTCCTCTCAGACCTGGTGCAAAATAAACAATGGACAGACAAACGGACACCGTACAGAGAAAAACACAGAAAAATTGACCCAAGTCACAAACAGGCCTCAGGTTGGACACCAGGGGGAGACATTCACCAAGCTACCAGATCACAGCCATTTGGTCACGTTTTCCTTGTCCAGTCATGTCCACACCCCCGTGGGGCCCCTTTAAGCCTTCCTGATGTCATTTTTATTGATCTGTTGAAACCTAGACCCCAGATATAACGGGCCCATCCACTTTTATGAAGTGTATATCGGAACCTCCCCCCACTTTTTCCACAACTGTTTTGAGTCACCCCGTCAGCCATGTTTTCCCTGTGGACTGACGCGTGCCCCCCCCCCCCACCCCCCGCCAGGCTCTCCCGCTACCAGCAGTTCAAGGACTTCCAGAGGCGCATCCTGGTGGCCACCAACCTGTTCGGCCGAGGCATGGACATCGAGAGGGTCAACATCGTCTTCAACTACGACATGCCCGAGGACTCTGACACCTACCTTCACAGAGTGAGTCCCCAACCCCCTGTGTGGGTCTAACGCTCCTGTGTGATCCCCGGCAGCCGTGCCCTGACCACCCCCCCCCTCTCCTCCTTGTGTGTCTCCCCCCCCCCCCCCCCCCCCCCCCCCAAAGGTGGCCCGTGCCGGCAGGTTCGGGACCAAAGGCCTGGCGGTCACCTTCGTCTCGGACGAGACGGACGCCAAGACGCTGAACGACGTGCAGGACCGCTTCGAGGTCAACGTGGCCGAGCTGCCCGAAGAGATCGACATCTCCACCTACAGTAAGCAGCCCTGTCCTGTCAGGAGCCTGACATGTGTGTGCGTGTGTGTGTGTGTGTGAGCACTTTCCAGTTAAAGCGGCGGTGCCATTTTAAACGCCACGCCAGCTTCCCCCTTGAGTTCCTCGACCGGGCCTCCGGTATTTCTGTCGGGATTAAAATAACATTTTCCCGGGATCTTTTTACGACCTCTAGCGCTGCAAATCCCTGACATGTTTTTCCTTCCCTGTTATTCTTCCCCCTCCAGTCGAGCAGTCCAGATGAGCGGGCCCCCGGTCCAGGCGGGCCTCGCTGAAGCCGGCCCGGCCGCGTACGCCTTCTGCCGCGGAAGGAAAAAGTAAAAGATTCCCTCGATGTACTGTGTCCCTTCGCAACAATTGATCAATGGCTAGTCCTGTTTTATTTTATTGTTCCCTCTCTCCCCCCCCTGATGGATGGATTTTTTGTTTTTTTTAAAAGTTCCTTGTCATTATAGAATTTGGTTGTATTGTTTTTGAGTAAGGAAATAAACCTTTTATATCATTCTGCTGTGTCGAGTCTGATGTGTGGCTTTCACCTGGTCATTCAAGACCTTATTAGACTCTATCGAGCCCTCTATCCCGTTCTAATGTATATATTTCTAACAGGTGACATAGCGTGGAAATGTCAGCATTAAAAATAAGGGTATCATTTTACTGCCATCAAAGGACTACAAAATATTGCACAGATTAGATTAGATTCCATTGTTGTCATTCTCAGTTTTTTTTTAGATATGGGAACAAAATTTGTTGTCTGCATTTGACCCATCCTATGGTACATAGGAGCAGTGGGCTGCTATGTTAGTGCAGTTTCAGACAGGTAGGGAGCGTTTCTTGCAACAGATCCGCCCTCTCCCACGCAGCAACGTTTAGCTCTGAACTGGCTGCCAAGTTGGAGAATAAACTGCACACGTCGAGTTAAAATTAAAACATTGAACGTAACCTGAGCGCTAAATTGTACGACAAGATTTGGCCAAATCGGTGACTGCTGCAAGGCAAAATTTGCTTTGCAGCAGTCACCGATTTGTTCAATGTTGGTAGCTCAAAAATATGCTGCAAATGAGTTTGCTCAACGGCACTTGGGAGAATGAGCCACATTGAGGGTGTTTAGAAAATGTTCTAAGGAGGATGCTTTGTGAACATCTAATGCACAGTGTGTCATTAGACGTCACTGTCATTGGATTGTGTTTGTGTTGGGAAGCACTTATAGGACACTCTTCGTTTTACATTTCACACTGGATTTTTTTATTAACTTGAAATAAAACTTTTCAGTTTGCAGCCTGAATGTCCCAAGAAAGCAAGTCATCAGCGTCAAGAAAGAAAGAAACTCCCCCCTCCCTCTCGCTGCGTTCAAGAAAGGATTTAAGTGAAATTGTGAATACAATTGATATCTCAATGGTATGTTCCTTGACGTCTCACGACTCACTCTGCTTTCAGAGCAGTGATGACCGGCCTGCTGTTCAACACAGTCCGGTCATTTGATCTCTGGGTGCGTCACGGGAAACCATAACACCAAACAACGTCAACCCACCTGGCTTCCATGACCAGGGTGATCACCGAGGAAAGCCAGAGTTCATCTGTCATAAAGGAAAGTGCAGTTTAAAAAAACAAACAAACAGGCGTGACACAGTGCGACTATGTCCTTGTCTTATTTCTCGCCTGGCCTTAACAGACTGTACACCTGGCTCGTTAAGCTCTGGCGCCAGAGTGCTAAAAATCAATGGCGCCGTGGGAATCTATTTCAAGGAACTCGGGGTGAGGGGGGGTTGGGGTGGGAATCGGTAGAGGCCCGTCTCAGCCCTCCCCGGTCACGCACACACAATACCCTTCAGAATGTTTATTTGACAGCAAGCAAGCGCCGCGGCTGCCCGTCTGTAGTCCCGCGGCAGCGAGCGCTGGCGGTGGTAATAACGGTGTTCAGACACTTCAGACCCTGCACGCGAAGTCTCCTCGTCTCAGGGCCCTCGTTCTTCAGATGATGGATCTCTTTCTTGGAGGGGAAAACTCCTCGTCTCAAAATGTCTCTCTTTATGACAAAGAAAGACCCTTCATCTTGAAACCCATCCCGCGAAGGGGACGGACACTGGGACCTCAAAATACCTTCCTCCGCCCAAGGCAAGGTCCTCGGGTCTAAAAAGGTCCTCCTTTATTAGAAGGAAGGTCCCTCTCTCCTAAAAATACCCGCCCTTCATCAGAGCCAGGCTCCTCATCTTAAAATGTCCGCCCCTCATCCGGAGCAAAGGCTCCGTCATCGTCAAAGGTCTTCCCCTTCGTCAACCCGAGGCACCGTTCTCTTCAAATGTCTTGCCTCCAGCCGGAACGAGGAAGCCGGAACGAAGCCGGTGGCTCAGGCCAGGCTGGGGGGTCGGGGGGTGGGGGGGTGGGGGGGGTGCCCTCAGTCGATGAACTTGTGCGTGTCGCCGTACATCCAGTGCTGTGGCGGCAGCGCCGCCTCGTTGAGGTGCCCGCAGTCGGCCCGGCTGCACTTGCACGACAGGATGACCATGGCCAGCTTCTGGAAGCGCTCGCCGTCCGGGCAGGCGAAGCGGACGGCCAGGGTGCGCGTGCGGCGCGGGGCGCAGCAGCGGCCGTCGCTGCAGGCGCCGCAGAAGGCGGAGCGGTGGAGCCCCTCGCTCACGCACTCGCCGTACGTCAGGCGGACGGGCCGCACGGCCTTGTGGGTCGCCGTGCATTTCTTCCCTTTCTTGAAATGGAGAGAAAGAGGAGAGAGGGGGGGGGGGGGTTAGACACACATTTCACAGCCGACTCCTGTTTGTTTTTCCCCCCGATTTGAAGGTCTATAGCGGTTCAAAGAGGGTTTGATTCTGGTGAGAGCCGGTGGGTTGAAGGGGATTCCCAGCGGAACCTGCCTGGGTGAACAGCCACAGGATTGGGTACTTCAACTCGTTACTCCGGCACACAGAAGTCCTTGGAGGTTTGTGTGTGCGGCTCAGATTAAGTATTTAACTCACTGGAGAACGAGTTCCCTTTCATTTCCCTCGCACATTCGCACCTCTTCTCATTAGCACCTCCGATTGAAGCAATGACAGCCAGGGAGAGAGAGAGAGAGAGAGAGAGAGAGAGACAGAGAGAGAGAGAGAGAGAGAGAGGAGAGAGAGAGAGAGAGAGAGACAGAGAGAGAGAGAGAGAGAGAGAGAGAGAGAGAGAGAGAGAGAGAGACAGAGAGAGAGAGAGACGCTCACAGACCACACTGAGGATTAATATAGTCCTACAGTGCCTGCCCTGGCTACCCAGAGTACACAAACTGGACGTAGCAATGGACAGTTGCTTGGCAGGAATGCTAGGGGTGCCAGACTATATTTAAAAAGGCGCCGGCCTGCCACCCAAACACCGGTGGCTCTGTCAGCAGAGCTGCTCTCCCACTGGGTGCACACTGGCCCTGTTTCCCCACAGCACCATTGAGTCTCCACGTGTGATCTCAAGGGATCAAAACACTTCTGCCACATTGTTTGAGAGTCTTTTAGACTCTGGTCTTTCATTCGAAAGGTGAAAGCACGCCACAAGGAAATAAGCGCTGGCACCCAGATTAGATAAGCTTTTTACTATGCCAGCAAGAAAGTATTATTGACTGTGTATCCTAAATCCTCGCTGTAATAAAGGGACACTTAACCTGTTATCACGGGAACTTAGGAATAGCGTGTTGGCAGCTCCGCTATACACCTAATGAAGCCCCTGTTGCTATGACGATTGGTCTGGCATTCTTTACAAAGCGTTGACCTTTCGCGTTTGTGTGTCTGTGCGTGTGCGGGGTGTGTGTGTGTGTGTGTTTGTCTGCGTTCGCATCCCTCTCTTTGTCTCGCTTTACGCACGTACGTTAAGTACTGAGTACACACCGCGTGCACATACACACGCGCACACACGCGCACACACACAGACACACACACACACACACACACACACACACCTTTTGGGGCCGTTAACACCGTACCTTTGAAGGGACAGGGAGGCTGTGGCACGGCCGCACAGTGCAGATCCTGGTCTCCCTCTCCAGCTTGCAGTCGGCGTTGTTGTTGGTGATGCGGGAGGACACGCCCATCCCACAGCTGCGAGAGCACTGGGACCACTCGGTGGTCTGGGCCACACACTTCTCCTTCAGGTCCCATACTGGAGGGGGGGGGGGGGGGGGGAGACACACTGTTGTAGAGGGTTTGTGGCCACTCCCAGCGCAAAGGTTCTAGGCCCAGGGGTAACACCGAACCTGCTTGTTAATGTAACGTGTTTCTAAAACATATAACCATTTGTGCTCTGGATGAAAGTGAATTATGTCGACTAAATGAGGAAAGTCGAACAATCTCAGATCGTTTTGAAGGATTTTTTGTTTGCAGAAAAAAATACCAATGAGTAATAATTTCCATTGCATGCAGGCATGCGATGCCAGGCGTACGTATGGATCCTACCAGGCAGGTGATTGAAGCCGTGCTCCTTCTCCCAGCTGATGGGTGGGCTCTCCAGCAGCTGGTTGCCGACTGCCAGGTCATTGGTCGGATTCGGTTGGGGCTTGGTTGGCTTGGGGTAAGGCCTGGGCTGGGGTGGAAGTACCTGAGATAAGTGGGGCCATAAAGTCAGATGGCGGCGTGTGGATGTGTGTGTCTACATGTTTTGCACAGTACAGGTATTTTGATTTGGTTCCCGCACACACGCACACACACACACACATTCGCACGTACGCACACACACACACACACGCACATGTACACACGCACACACACACACGCACACACACACACACGCACGCACACACACACACACACACACACACACACACACACACACAAACACACACACACACACACACACACACAAACACACACACACGCACACGCACACGCACACGCACACGCACACGCACACACGCACACAAACACACATTGGTTATGTGGTTATGATGACACAGACACTAGAACCGTAAACAGTACAACAGAGGACGTACCTGGTGTTTCTTGGCAGGGCGCCAGGTGCCGGCGTGACAGTCCACGGTGTAGCAGCAGTGTCCCGGGACCCTCACCAGGCGGGGGGCCGGGCAGGAGGCCGAGGGCGGGGGCAGCCGGTCGTCGCACAGCGGGGCGCAGCCCACCGCGCCGTCGATGCACGTGCACTGGTGCTTGCAGCCGGCGCGGAAGCTCTCGCCGCTCTGGTAGATCCTGCCGCTGTACTCGCACGTCCGGCCCTCGGATTTGGCTGCGGAGAGGAGAGGAGACGAGACGAGACGGCGCGCGTCCGTGATGAGCAATGAGCCTGTGGTGAATGGCAGGGGGGGGGGGGGGGAGGCGCCGCCGCCGCCCACGGGGCTGTTTTTCTAAAGCAACGCCTTATCGCAGCCGCGGGCCGTCCTCGGAGCTCAGGGCGCGATGGTCACACAGTGCGGCTGTGTGAGGGCGGTGATTGACGCGGTGATTCACTCCACCGGCGCGGCGATGGGGGTCGACGGGCGGCGGAGGGAGGAGGAGGGCTCACGTGGCAACACGTGTGACTCCGTTGGCGTGGCTGGCGTGGGGGGTCATGGGTGTTGACAGCCCACCCCCCCCGCCCCCCACCGGCCCCCCCGGGATAGGGTTGTGTTTTGAAGGCAGACTGAATGGCATTCGCCGCATTCTCCGTTTCAACGGTCCGGAGCAACCATGTTGGGCGATGTGCTGTGTGGCCGAGATACACGACGCTACCTGACAAACAGGCACAGGCACACACACACGCACACACACACGCACACACGCACGCAGCACACACACACACACACACACACACACACACACACACACACACACACACACACACACACACCGCACACACACACAGGCACAAACACACACACAGGCACACGCACAGACATGCACACACACACACACACACACACACACACATCACACACACCACACACACACACACACACACACACACACACACACACACACAGTATGCCTGGCACACAGGCACAAACTCCGGCATGCACGCACACACACTTATGCATACACACACCCACACCCACACACACATACACACACCAGACACATGCTCAGGCAGGCTGACACATCGGCAGCCCCACAGAGAGAGACACACACACATACACATACACCACACACAGAAGCAGGCGGCGGAGAGCTAACTCGTGAAGGTCAGGGTGTGGGAAAGTTCAGCGGAAAGCAAGCGCGACACAGGAAGTCCGACACTTTGGTCACCGTGGACGCACGAGAGCTGCTATTCATAGTGCGGACTACCCCCTCCAGATAGCAGGTGTATTTTTATCCCCTCGCACCCAGATTTGGTTGACAGAAATTACCACCACCAATGGGACGATAATGGGGATTTGTGACCAGACGGTCAGCGTCAAAGTAATGACGAGTGAATGGGCGATGTATTGCAAACTGTACGTAGATATTCAGGTAAATACACATAACCAGCTTGGTGCCAGTTTGAAAGACTATTTGCATTCGTTGGCCCCCCCGAGCTGAAGTGAACACACACTTCCACGCAAAGTGAAAGGACAATACCGGTCGGTCTGCAGGTGATGGAACCATCATCAGGCTTCACAGGTGAACCTCTCATCTTCACTCAACATCCTTTACCCTATCACAGGTCAACAGGACTCCCTCGCATCGAAGACGACAGTCAGACAACTTTCGATAATGCGAACAGCCCCGAACGGAATAGTCCTTTGAACATTAAGAAGCTGAGTTAACAGCAGTCACACGCCTCTCTCCTCTCTCTCTCTCTCTCTCACTCTCCCCTCTCTCTCTCTCTCTCTCTCTCTCTCACTCTCTCTCTCTCTCTCTCTCTCTCTCTCTCTCACTCTCCCTCTCTCGCTGTCTCTCTCTGTGTACTCACCCCTACAGATGCCCTGGCCCATGCTGGCGTCGTTGCGTAGTTACACTCCAGGCCCTTGTGGTGGTCGCAGGCGCGGCGTGGCTGCAGTCCTGGTTGATCTGGGCGGCGCACACCTTGCAGCACCCGCAGGCGTCCACCACCGCACTCACCCCCGCGCCGCACACCGGGGGCCGGGCGGGCAGCTGCACACCGCCGCACACCCCGAGACCACCTGGACACGGGGGGGGGGGGGAGGAGAGAGAGACGAGGGGAGAGGGCTTCACCTTTCTGCCGTGGTGTGTGCGTTTCACATTGATTTCATGCATTTTCACTTTCACTTATTTCACTTATTTGAGGTGAAGGGTTTCCCCCTGAGGGGTCGGGGGCAAACCATCCCCCCCCCCCCCCAAAAAAAAAAATAGACATTGTTGAGGTGAGTAAAACAATTAACGAACTGATGAGGAATAGTGATTTGAATTGTGATTTTGAATTGAATTGTGATTTTCTGAGACGTGCACATTGTAGTTAAAGTAGGGTGCTGCCAATTTCAATGAGGGAGCCTGTAGAGGGCTACAGGACAACACACCTCGTGCCAATGTTAACAATACAAAGGGGGGATTTAACTTAGTTTCTCCTAACTCAGGCGAGTCCTCCTAGCTTTGTCCAAACACATTCTCAAACTAATCGGGTTTAGCGTTATGACGTTAATTATAGCGTTATGACGTTAATTATAGTTTGAATCTCGCCATAGACATAAGTGGATTTTGTAATGGGCCATTTTGCAGCTTGTAGCTACAACTCAACAAGTCAGTGCTGGCTGGCCGTTTTATGTTTTGAAATCAATCTGGTCTCATTGAGTCAGGGCCCTCGCAACTCTCTGCCAACCTCGTTCCAGTGAACAGGGTGGAGTCAACATACTCCTACTCAGCTCAGAAAACAAGAGTTGGTCCTGGAAGTCACGACCTGCTGTGTAGCCTTTTTGATATTTCATTTGCCATTTTATAAATAGCCGTTTGGAAGAACCACCACGAGTCCAGTAATGCATAACATATAGCACACCAAACATTATAATCAATTATAATCAATTCATAGTTTTGTGTTGCGGAGAGTCTCCGCAACACAAAACTATTGATAATCATTTATGAATTGATACTAGCGTATTACCCGAGCGGTCTATTGTTTTTTATGGACCTATCTCAACAGAGCGCACGTATCCATTGCGCAACAGCCACAATAATGGAAACATGCACCCATAGTCCTCATGTTTGACCCTGACCTCAAACATTTCAGCCCAACAGTGAAAAGCCTTACCTGAGCCGCACCGGCACATGCCAATAGACATATTAGATATATAAGAAAAGCCATGATCTGTTCCCAAAAGAAAGAAAAATAATTAAGTTTGGGGATCCGAGAATTCCAAAGAGAATTTCCCTCAGTCTATGATACACTTTTTTCTTAGAATAATCTAAAAAGGTCGTAGAGGTCGAGAGCAGCCCAGTAATCTCTCTTTATTTAATCCGTCGCTTTAAAGTCCCAACGCCACTGCTCCTGTAATTTATACCGAGCAGTGCGCCCCGCTAAGGCCCCGCCCCTGCCCATCTATCTAGCCAATCAACACCCGTGCCGTGATTTAGACATTCCAGATGCACGGGGATGGCAAAACAGTGACTTTATTTGGGGGGGCGTGTTTGGGAATCAATGCAGCCATTCATAAAAATGTGCCGGACACTCTGTATTTATTTTATGGGTTAAAAAACTTGCTTCTTTCAAGTCACACTTACGCACATTACTGCCTCTGTGGGCACCGCTTGTCTAACACCAAGTAAATATACCGATCTGGTCGACGGCAGGGCCAGACCGGAGCTCAACATCAAGAGGAGCTCCACCTCAGAGAGATTACAGGAATTCCATCTGCTTCTCTGGCGGACGCACAACTCTATTAACTGCATAAATTACCGGCAGTTGTCAGGGCACGACTGCGTCTCATCTTGGTTCGCCTGTTATTAAATAGGCCTACACTGCGAATCCGGGAACATATGTTACCACAAGGCAGGAGATGATGTTCTTTTGCAAAAAAATATATTCCGTGTTAATATCATGTATTGGTTTTCCGCCTTCTCAAGAGTTATTTCTACACACGAGGTGCGGAGACGGGAACTCAGTCGGCCCAAGGTGAAAGAGCGCTTGTTGATATAAAGAGGAAAACAAGAATCCTCCTAATTGCTCGCTCTAATCCACCCTCGTGCTTTCGTTAGAAGCGTTTCACCCAACCGCACCTGTCCCAACACAGAGAACCCCTTTGATAAAATCACTTGCGAAATGTGAGGCCTGCCATTGAATGCCAATAATAGCACGTCGGGCCCAGCGTGACCCTGGCTCAGCTGGGCCCTACAATCACCCCACTTCCTTAGAACACGTCCATTGTGTGGCAACCATCATTTCCAAGCATCGGTAGACGTCCGACCGCGACTTAAAGGAATCGAATGACAGGTCTCCTTGTGGTTAACATCAAACCTGAAATCTGTGTGTGTCGATCCATTGTTCCATCCCACACCCTGCTTATGAAATGATAACATCTAACATTATTATATGCAACACAAAATTCTGCAAATAAAAAAAAAAGTTTGGTTTTTAATGCACAGTAATGTGACACAATTCTGATTTCAGTTCTTCATCTCTGCAGAGATGGCGCCGGTACAGCTGGGCCAACCAGCAAGCCGACGCCAATCTCACATGCACTCGCATCACATGACCATGCACAATCGCCACCGCACCTCACACTGCAGTGCTGTTCAATAGGGACGTGCAGTATCTCATCTCCACGCCTGTTCACGGTGGGCCCACGCAAGCAGGACGTTCCCCGTTGAACCTGACAGCCTCTGCCTGTCTCCCTGCAGTGTCCGGCTAACGATGACACATGGTAATAAAACGCGGGTGACCGCCATGTCAGCCACGCGGCCTCCCCGCCCCTGCTGTGGACTCCGGCAGGGCCTGCGTTGTCCAGGCGTCAGGCACAGTGCTCCTGCCTGTCCTGCATCGGGCTGCAGCCCAACATGGAGCACATCGCCACGCTTTTACCTTGGCGAAGATGTTTTCTCATCTGAAAACACGCTCTTATTTCCCAAGCAAAGAAGTGCCCCTCGAAAGGCAGACGGGAGGGCCTCAACATCTCAGACCCCCGTGCCCGTGTGTGCGTGCATATATGTGTGTCTGTGTGTGTGTGTGTGTGTGTGTGTGTGTGTGTGTGCGTGTGTGTGTGTGTGTGTGTGTGCATCTGTGTGAGTGTGCGTGTGTGTGTTTGTGTGTGTGTGTGTGTGTGTGTGTGTGTGTGTGTGTGTGTGTGTGGTGTGTGTGTTGTGTGTGTGTGTGTACGTGTGTGTGTGGGGGGGTCTCTGCTCTCGAGCGCCAGTGACCCTCGTTAGTGTAACTCAACCCGGCGGCCTGCATGCAAACAAAACACGAAACCTCACAGCAGGGTTTCCAACCTCAAGGGGGGGGGGGGGGGGGGGGGGGGGGGGGGGGGGGGGGGGGCTCGGGGACCCCTGATAGGCCACAAGGGGGTCGGGTCGTCGCCCCGGGAGACGGACGGCTGACATTTTGTGTCCCGCACAGCGGGGGTCGGGGTCCTGAGCGGCCCTGGTGGGACGCCGGCCCCCTTCGTACCCCCACGGC
>JAXIVH010000001.1:11013045-11023045 GCA_036785325.1 Urophycis tenuis | reverse complement strand
TATTTTCTTCGTACTTCGTTCAACTCCGTGTGCAAAAGTTTGTTAGGCCCGCTTCAATTGAATTCCTTGTTCCAAAGTACAGTTGTTTATTGCAGTTAGACCTGTATTTGACGAATAACCAGCCCTCAATAGACAACCTCAGAGTTTTGTTTTGCAGGTCATTCATGTCGTCATTGACATTATCGGCGATGTGTTTGGTTTGAAATACTGAAGGTGATTTAGAATCATCTTAAATGTCATTATCCTCAGCTACAGTGAAATTTTGAAAGGGCATCAAGAAAACCCATTGAAGGAGAAGGTATGCAATTGATCACATGCGCATGCCAGTTTCCTGTTTGGAAAAGTCAATCTCACCTTTAAATGGGAACTCCACTTCTAAACTGGTTTGCATTGGATGACTCTGGAGTACTCCCCTATGAACCGATGACTGCAACAGCTGAGTGAGTGAAGTTCATGTTGTTAATTCATGAAGTTGCATTCGGACATTAGATTTCCTTTCTCTTTCGTTTAAGTTAGATGACATGCTTTCAGCGTTCAGCCCGGAAGCACACGGCCGTGTCGGAACCGAAAACAAATTAGACTAGAGTCCAAAACAGAAGAAATAAAGAAATACAGCCGCCCTGCTTTGTTCCGCCAAAACAATATGATTCCATTTCTTTTTTGGGGTCGTGCCGCGTGGCGCTCAGGGATTTACAGGGAAATTGCCCCGCAACAGTTCCAGGACGGAGCCTGTGAATGGTGATCGCAGTGCGTTGCCGTTCTGTGCAAGCTGTGTTGGTGCAGTGTCTGAAGAGAGGGATGGCGCGCTTGTTGCCCTGGCTGGTCTGCTGTTTTACTTGGGGAAGTGAACCTTGTTTTACACACCAGTGTCTCCGAAATGTTAGATACTATATAGATAGTACTCTGTCACCTGGCAACAGGACTGGCTTGGCTGGACAAAACACTAAGCCTCAGGGAAATTCAAGTCAAATCAACTCCAATATGTCGCATGAGTCTCGCCCTAGGAGGCAACTCAGATCAGCGGCTCTTTACACTGACGGTGGGCGCTCTTCTGCCCGTGTAATTCATGGAGCTTCTCTCTTCCAGGTATCTGGTCAAGGGCTGAAATGGTGACCTGGTGTTTAGGATTGACTGGAGAGAACGGTCACAGAAACGGCGGCTTCATGTTCCTCCCTCTATGGTCCTGGCTGCTGGACCATTGACTTCCAAAATGACACGTTGAGAGAGATAGAGAGAGAGGGAGAGAAAGAGAGAGAGAGGGAGAGAGAGAGAGAGAGAGAGAGAGAGAGAGAGAGAGAGAGAGAGAGAGAGAGAGAGAGAGAGAGAGAATTTAGCGAGACACTATGGCTGAAATTTCCAACCATTCTGGAATTTTCACTGAGCCTTTCATAACATTAACAATAAACGCTTCATTAAAATCTCACCTCATCAAATCCCAGGCCTACCTTCCTTCCTTCCTTGTCCACATCTCTATTGGAAGCAACATTAGAGAGAATACCTCTCAGTTGCTGATGGGAGTAACAGGTGTGAGACCTTCATAAAAGCGCCAAACTGTTCACCAAGCGTTCTTTGACCGGCCGGCCACAAAGACAGGCTCACCCTCAGGCTCACCTGCTGACTCCTGGACGCTGGCAGACACCCTCTGGATGTCGGTCAGAGCGCTACGGGTGTAGCGCTGCGACGGAGGCAGCAGAGGTCAGCGGTGTGAATACGACGGACGGCTTGTGTGTCCGGGCCCCACCACCACCACCACCTGCTCCATCACGTTGCTCACTGAGCCTCTTCACCGTGACGTCTACTGTAGTTGCGGGTCCTGGCTCTGTTAAAGCCTGTTCGACGGACTCCGGCACAGTAGGGGGCGTCGTGACTAGAGGAGGGTCCAACCGCAGACCTCCCACCTCGGGCCCCTTAGTTGTGTTATCCAATGGGGGTTGAGAATGAGGTCGCCTCTAAAGGGAGCATTTAGCAGACGCTTTTGTCCGAGGTGACTTACAATCAGTACATTTGTGGGGTTCAACATGTGGAGGTGGGGGATCAAGGGGATCGAACCGCCGACCCTACGGTTAGTGGACGACCTGCTCTGTCCACCCGCTCTACCCACTGAGCTACTGCCACTCAGGCCCCATAGTTGTGTTATCCAATGGGAGTTGAGCATGAGGTCCCCTTTCAGATCCCTTAGTTCTGTTATCCAATGGGGGTTGAGCATGAGGTCCCCTCTCAGGCCCCTAAAGGCTGAGTTATGCTTCCGCGTAGGGATTACGTAGCGATCACGCAATGGCCACGCAGTTGCTCGGACGCAGTCATGAGCCTGTGATGGTTCTGCGTGGGGTTTACGTATCGAAATGCAATTCAATGCCACACCGGTAGAGGGACCAGAATGACCATTCTGGTCATTACGTATGGATTACTAGCGAGTAAAAAAAAAGTTTACAGAAATGAAGGCAAAAGTTATATAGATATGTTGTCGCCAATCAGTCGAAGCATTTATCACACCGTAGCGGTGTTTACGAGGGGAAACCGGAAAAGAGATCTCCAGCGAATGTAGTTCACGGACCAATCACAGCCAAAGCCCGCTTTGTTGGTGTTGCGTCGCCTCGACGCGCGTCTAGGATTTTTGGGAGGTGCACATCAGGCCCTTGGGTTGGACGAAAGGGGGACGTAAAGGGTCCGCAACCCCCCAGCGTTGCGTCAACGCGGAAGCATAAACGAAGCATAACCCAGCCTTTAGTTCTGTGAGTCAATGGGGGTTGAGCAGGAAGTCCACTCCCAGGCCCCAATTCTCTCAGCCAATGGGGGTTGTCTATGTAAGCCATATGGTTACTAAACCCATATATGTTATTTGAATGTAGTTACTATGCCCCACCCCAAGGTGGCGCATCAGCCGTATGTGTTGATTTTCCCGCCCGTGAGCGAGCCACACTCACGCTGATACACCGAGCCGAGAGCAACACACTCGTTGAGTGAGCTGATGAACCTGGGTATGAAACGTGAAGTAAAACTCAATACATTCTCAATTAATTTTTCGTGTAGTGTGTTGATAAACCTTTCGTTATTAGGAGAATCTTGTGAGTTTCGATAAAAAGAGAGAGGAGCTGCTTTGACCGTGCAAGCCCTCTGTGGACTCCGGTAAGAGCAGAGCCACATGTTAAGATGCTAAGAGGCTAGCCCTCGGTTATTAGCTTGTTGATATTAGCTCATGTGAAGATGTTGCTTATTGAGACACTTTCATAAAACCAGTCGGAGTTATTATCCAATGTTTTCACCCACCGTGGTACTGTTGTATCATTGTGTTATGTGAAAAACAGCTTTGAAAAGATCGCTAACTACCGTGCTAATGCTAATCGCGGGTAGCTCCGCTATGCTAGCTCACGTAGCCTGCTTGGTATTAAATATAGGTGCTAAGGTGTAGCCGGCCAAGCTAAGGTGCCACCACCATATTTAATGAAGGAAACAAAGATGGAGTATGATGTTAGGATGTAAGAATATTGTTCTAATGTACTGTTTTGTGTACATAATGTGATTTATTCGATGTGGTTATTTAAGTACTCATGACGATTAAAAAGAGTGAATTGATAAAATTCATTTATGGTTAAAAAGGTTAAAAGAGATAAATATGCTGTAGTTCAAAAGATAGATATTGCTTTAAGAAGCTGTTCTTAATATAAATACTGCTTAAAAAGACCAATAAGTCTATTTATGTTAAAATTGCAAGTTATAATGAATAATTGTGTTAAAATAACACTACTATAAGTGTGTACACCATCATTTACAATGATTTAAACTGTATGTACCGCAATTGGCTATGAATGAGTAGAGAATCAGAGTAGAAGTAGTAGGAAGTCATGAGATGAATATGGTATTAACGGAAGTATGTTTCTGCACCATGTGTGTAGATTGCTTTTTTATACCGATCAGGGATTGATCGGTACGAATTCTGAACCTACTGCGGTTCATTGGCGAGCCAGGCGATAGACAAGGAATGGAGAACGCGATCCACTCCGAAGACTACAGACACCCACTCACTTCACTCTGACACAGATAAGAACGTTCACCACAAAACCTACCTTGGTAGTAGAACGAACAGAACTGAACTTTCTCTTCTGATACAGAACAAAGACACTTTTATTTGAACTTTCTTTTCTTTCTTTTTTTATTTTGTTTATTAAAGAGCTCTATTTTGGTTTTGGGGATTTCTAATTATATGCACTGCAAAATAATCCTTGTTGGATGCAATAAATGATCATTGTTCAACCTTCGCTCAGAGTCCAGCTTTCCGAACCTAGAGAATGTGGTTTCTTCCTAACATTGAGGTAAAAGGTGCTACATCTATATAAACACAAGTGCCCTCGAAGCTGGCCCGACATCATCTCCAACAGTTAATACCACAATACCACTATCACTCCCCTCCAGGAAACACACAAGGCCAAAGTTCTTCAATTACTGATGGATTTATTCTCTTTCTTTATTCGTCTTTTTCCACCGTTGAACTGTTAAAAACAGTATGACAATACAATTAATAGACAACCCTACAACACATTAAAACGCAAGTAAATCAAAGAAAAGAAAACATCAAGAATACAAACATAACTTGTTGGCTGCATACCAACTGAGAAGGGAAATGAGTCCTTGCCCTGCAGGTTAATAACCAGAAATAGTCTTTAGACTCAGCGGTGTACCGCATGACCGCAAGTCGGCATCTTGTGTCTTTCTCAGGTGAAGTGTGCAACAATATGTATGTGTTCAGCCCAACCCACATGACGTCACTTCCAATTAATTTTTAATGTAGAAGGACGTAAAGAGTAAAACAAATATGCATCCAAGGACAAAATAAACAAAACAAAAGCAAACATGAAATTTAAACAGTTAAACTCCCACCAAATCACACACTGATTTCTCCAAAGAATACATGAGCATAATAATTCTGACCAAATTGTGACCTTAAAATTAAACATGTGCAAAGTACAGCATTATTGAGCCTCCTCAAGCAGCAGAACAATCTTTTGAACTGGTCTATCGAGATACACAGGCTTGGAAGTAGGCCTTCCTAAATGGTCTAAAGTTGAATTGCTTGACAAAAGCTTGACCTTTCGCACCCAGCCATCAGAGCTGGGATAAACTTCAGATACTCTAGCCAATCTCCATTGATTTCGAGGTGCATTGTCTTCTTGGAGGATGACTATGTTATTGACTTTTGTATTGCGCCTATCCTTTTGCCACTTTTGTCTTTGTTGAAGGTTGAGTTGATATTCCCTTTTCCAGCGGACCCAAAATTCATTTGACAAAAACTACCTGTCTCCATCTCTTGCGCAGGTACAGATCCTGACTCACAAACTGGCCAGGAGGGGGCGACACAATGCTAGATTTAATTGTCAAGATGTGATTTGGTGTGAGTGGTTCAAAACTTGTTGGATCGTTTAAGTGCTCAGTTGTCAATGGTCGGCTATTTATAATGATAAATACCTCTGTTTCTTGTCTTTCTTCAATGCTTGTGGTATGACCTGGGTTTGCCTTACAGCCACTGAAATGTTTAGCATAATGCTTGAGACATGCAACAGCCTTGACGGCTCTTTTCCAATCAGAGAACTTAGTCAGACGATCTAACAATGTCCTTTCTTCCCTTGCCTTGGTGCTAAACACCTGAACGGCTTTAAGCTCTGGATCACCATCAGTGACTTCTCCCACCTTGTCATCTCCTACAGGTAGCTTGGAATGGAAGCTATGGAAAAGCTGGCTTTTCCATAAGAAGTCTGGACCGGTGAACCAATTTGAGGAAATGAGTTGATCTGCCACTTTAGGTTGAGGGATAACTTCTCTTACAATGATGCGGTGACTCACGGGGAGCGCATCACCATAGTGTTCACCTGGGTCAGAGTAGCTCACAATGCTCCAACCCAAGTCGGTTCTCTGTGCGAATGGTTGGGTTTCTTCTCCGCGGAAAACCTCCCTGGGCATTAGAGCTTGTGGGCAATTGTGCCCTATCAGTAAGCCAATTTCACATTCCTTTTGTGGAGCAATATGCTGTGCAAGATGCTCCAAATGTGGCCATGCATTTGCGGTCTCCAGGGTGGGAATGTGTGTCTATTGGCAGGGATAAATTCTCTGGTGTACACTGTTGGCACTGTGATTTTCGTGGTGGAATTTAACCCTCTTATTTGTAAACCTTTGAGTCTTTTGCATGGGACGATTGTTTCCCTTGAGGACATAGTGGATAACTTCAGTTTTATGGGTTCTGTATTTATATCCAGAGCATCTGCCACATGTTCTAGAATGAAAGAGGAATCACTCTGTGAGTCTAGCAAGGCATAAACTTCCTTGCCTGAGTGACTGGACACAATGACTGGAACTATTGCTGAAGTTTGATTGCTACTGCCATCCTTCAAGATCCTGTTGGAAGTTGTTTCTGCAGTGAGGTCTTGTGCTGTAGCACCTTCTTGATGACCAACTTGATTCTGCTTAAATTTCCGTTCTAAGCGCTCCTCATGTAAGCAAGTGGGGTGGCGTCTGGAACAGGAATCACAAGTCAACCGCCCCTTACAGCTCACTCTGAATGAATTTGACTCTCTCAGCAACTGGTCGCTCAAGAAATATGTAACACTTCTGGAGGCTGTGTGCAGTTTTCTTACAAAACATACAGGTGATCACGTCATCAGTATTGGTGTTGAAGCTCTTGGCGTTAACAGTTGGAGTTCTAGAGGCAGCTGCACTTTGATTATTGGTTCTGGACTTATCTGGCTCACCTGCCCCTAAAGCTTGGTGCAAGGTTATTGGATTGCAAGCAATACTAGCCTCCATGGACAGGAAAGTTACAAGATAACTGAAGTTTGGAAAACTTCCATGTTCTAGTTGGTAAAGTGTGGCTCTTCTGTTCCATCTCTGACTTAAGCATTCAGGTAACTTGGCAATGAGCTTTTGATTCTCCATTGGATCATTAAGAATAAGCAAATTCTCATTACGGGGCATGGCACATTCACAACTGCGGAGGAAGTCTACAAACTGTCTTAGTGCAACACTATCTCTACTGGCTATGCATGGCCAAGCATATAGTTTATCCCGGAAGGCCTTTGCAATGACAAATGGCTGACCATACCTTTCATTGAGCAAATTCCAAGCTGAACTGTACGAATCTTCAGAGTCAAGCTGGAAATTACCTTCTAAGGCCTCTTTTGCTGTGCCCCCAACATATTTCTGGAGGAAGAAAATCTTCTCTGTGTCTGGAATATTCTTCCTCTCGATTAGGATTTGAAAAGATAGTTTCCAATGATTGAACTCGAGTGGGTAACCACAAAAAATGGCCGGTTCTGGAGCAGGTAGCCTATTTGCTGATATAGCCTTGGCTAAAGCTTTGACAAGATATTGAGAAGTCCCATTATCTGAGAAGCCACGCCTTGATGGCACATCCCTTGGTTGTAAGTTGCACACAGGATCGGCTTGTTTAGCTGCCTGCACAATTATGGGGGGATAGGCCTTTGAAATGCGAGATCTTGGTCCATGTCAAGATTGATTTCATCATACACTTGTAGCCTTGCCTTGGCAGCGTTAAGTTTCTTTAGTCCTTCTAAACGATCTAGCTCTCTTTAAGGTTTCGACCGACTGTTTTCTGGTGGCATTTTCTTCTTGTTGCCTTTTCAACAGAGCAGCCTCTTGGTTTTGTTTTTAAATTTTTCGTTCAACTTCTTTCTTCTCTTCCTGGAGACGCCGGGATAATGCTGCTGCTTCCTGGGCGGCAACTATCTGCTTATCCTCAGCCTCGAGTGCTTCTAATTCTTCTCGCCTGCACTCTTGTTCGCTCATGATCTTAAGCATGGCTTTTGTATGGGCATTGTCTGCGGCAACCTGTTGTCTTCTTGCTAGTGACTGATTAGAACAAGTTGAATGGGATCCACAGCCCTTATTGACAGAAAAGGAAATACTAGAAGCTGAGGATGCAAACACAGAGCCGGCATCAGGCCAAAGCATCTCTTCATCAGTTCCCTGAATATGAGACTTAACATTCATTGTCATGACCTTAGTAATTGAGGCACTTTTATCCAATTTGCAGCGCATGTCCTGAGTTGGAACATCAACTTTTTTGTAGGCATCATAAATATTATTAAGTTCGGCCTGTTCCTTTTCGATGCGGTTTACATGTTCTTGAAGAATGTCACTTGGATGTTTTTGCTCCAGAAATCTTTAAGCCACTTTAGTCAGAACCTTCCAACATTCATAGACACTGTTGAAACGTAGCAGCAGTGACTTTAACTTGTTTGTGTGCAAGTCCTCCCCCTTCTCTGTCAATTTACGTGATCCAACACTTCTACGAGGCTCATTTTTATTGGACATATTGGATATCCAATATTGCATATTGTATTGCGTATAGCTAAACTAGGCTATGAACAATCAGAGGACAAATTTCGGGCTCAGTTTGAACAGTTTGGCTAAAACACAGTCTTTCAAACAATCAGTAGGCCTATGCTAACCCAACTTGATAGCTGCTTGATGCTACACATGGGCCTATTTTCTAAATGGCATAACAAAGACAAACGCGCATCAAACTTAAATTCAGCAACCTAGTGAAATGTGCAGACTTATTTTCAATTAAGTTACATTAAGCTCCCAATATCAGTTTTAAATGTCCTTAAATGTGACAAGTAGGGTGATCAAGGTAAACTCACATTATCAATATTAGTTTGTTGACCAAAGCCTTATATCAAGAGACAGTCTAAAGGAAATCACTTGAGCTAAATATAGCTTATCTGTTTCATGCCGTTCGTCCACGATTCTTCAGTCACTGAGAAGCACGTCCGGGAACTGTCTTTCATAAAGCCGAAGTCAATCCATGCACAAAGTCACCCTCGGCAACGAGTCCAAATTGTTTTGCTTCTTCGGCGAAACAGTGGCTTTACTCCGAGAAACTTGCTTCAATCACGGAAACGTTCCACTTGCCGACAAGCTGACGAGTCTTCACATTGCGGACGGGTAGGCTAGGTTAATCCATGTGCCGATGTTGACTTCAGCTCCAAGTTCGACTATCACTCCCCTCCAGGAAACACACAAGGCCAAAGTTCTTCAATTACTGATGGATTTATTCTCTTTCTTTATTTGTCTTTTTCCAATGTCGAACTGTTAAAAACATGTATGACAATACAATTAATAGACAACTCCACAACACATTCAAATGCAAGTAAATCAAAGAAAAGAAAACATCAAGAATACAAACATACCTTGTTGGCTGCATACCAACTGAGAAGGGAAATGAGTCCTTTAAGTAGGTTAATAACCAGAAATAGTCTTTAGACTCAGCGGTGTACCACATGACCGTGAGTCGGCATCTTGTGTCTTTCTCAGGTGAAGTGTGCGACAATATGTATGTGTTCAGCCCAACCCACATGACGTCACTTCCAATTAATTTGTAACGTAGAAGGACGTAAAGAGTAAAACAAATATGCATCCAAGGACAAAATAAATAAAACAAAAGGAAACAAGAAATTTAAACAGTTAAAACCACAATACCACAACTGGCCTTAATCTGTAACGGTCTCTCTCACATCTACACACGTGATGATTGGTTCACCTCTGAAGTCAGAGACATTCTTGATATTCCCCTGTGTGCAGGCCTGGCTGAACATGGTCAGTGAACACAACAGCTGGACACCACTGGCCCACACTGTCTCCTGAATGTTTTCTCTTTATCAAGGTGTGCTTCAGCTCTGCCCTTGCTGCCTGCAGCTGCTCTAGAATGTGTCATTCTGTTCACACAACTGGAGTGACAATTATAAATGGAGTGGAAGTTGTCGAGGGGCTTCGTAGCTCATTCTGATCCCCTGTAGTTTGGAAGGATTGAAAAGTCACTCATCTATATTATAATGATTTGAATAATGGGTATTTGTTTTTGTGCCTCAATAATTATTTCAATAGCTACTCTAACATGGACGTCTCTTAAAATTTGTGATATATATTAGAATTTCATAGTCTTCATACATTTCTTACAGTACACATATTTAGTTTTCATTTAATTGCATTT
>JAXIVH010000001.1:10979297-11002845 GCA_036785325.1 Urophycis tenuis | reverse complement strand
GTGATCTCCCCAACATGGCGGGTGGTTGTATTAATAGCCCCGCCCCCCCCCCCGTGGACGCACAGAGACGCCGCTCCCAGGAGCCTCTCTCCTCCAATGAGCTCCCAGCAGCCAGATCTCCACGCCACCGTCACGCAGCGTGGAGCCATGAGACGAGGCGTCTCGCGTTCCGTTGGTCCGGGGGGAGAGCCAATCAGAGGCTGGGGTGACACTTCGGTCCGTCTCAGTCTGTCACACACACAGACACACACACACACACACACACACATGCACACGCACACACACGCACATACACAACATGCACACACATGCACACACACGTACACACACACACACCACACACACACACACACAGACACACATATGCACACGCATAGACAGACACACTCACACGCAGACACACACAAACACATACACCTCTGGGACTGAGCGCCTTCTCATTCACACCTTGAGCCAGCCGCGTGGAACTACATTGAGAGACCGTAGAACCCTGCACACACATCTGGCACGCACACACACACACACACACACACACGCATATACATTCAGAAGCGCACACACACACATGCACAAACACACACACTCTCACTGATGCAATGTTGTTATGAAAAAGTAAGAAGAGTTTCTATTTTTGAGAATGTGTCACAGGTTTGACAAGCCTGCTTTGATTTCATACAAATGCTCAGTTTAGTTGAGAGACTCCCACATCAATTAGCCTCGTTGTGAGACAATCCAGATATTCATGTTTGTGTTTTGCCAAAGAATATCAGTCTCAGGCTGGGGCGCTGGGGGGGGGGGGTGCTGGGGGGGGGGTTGGATTGATTTCCACACCATGTGCGCGGCCATACATTGTTAAATCAAACTCTATTCCGATTTATTTACTGAGTGAAACTCCTCACCCTTGCGGACGTTTCAGGTTTCAGGGTGAAAAATGTGTCCGCCCGCATCTCTTCGCTCCTCCACTTGTTTTATGGCAAAGCTCCCCTGACTGGTCAGAGGCTGACAGATCCATTTTCTGATTGGCTCTTGTAGTTAGGTGCCTAACCCCCCCCCCCCCCCCCCCCCCCTTCTACCGTTTGAACCAATCAGTGCCGGGCGGTTTTGTGAGGCAACGCTGGAGTAATGCTACAGTATATACTGATATGTATATACTGATACTGTACATAGAATATTATGAGTTTCATTCAAAATGAGGATGGCTGCCCAACCAGCCCACATTGGCCCACGTTATTCAGCTGGTCGATGTGCGTTCAAAACGTTCCATCAACAATCTTTTATCCATTTCCTCGTGTTTTCAATCTCTCAGTGAAAGCAGAATTGCCGGAAATGACTGAAAGGGTCACAATGATGTTTTGTCATTATTTCTTTATTTGGGACACTTTCCAAGTGGCCATCTGTGTGTGCTTTTCTCTGCCACTCCAGAGACTTCTCTTGGGAACAGGGGGGCAGCTACGGCCCTGTCCACAAACCCTCCCCTGTAGCCGAGAGATGGGTAGCGCCACTACACTTTATTTTACCGCACTGCCCCAATTCCAGACGAAACTAGAGCAAGGAAAGACAAACTCTATCAGGGCAGCGGTGTCACAAATCAAACAGGGGAATGTCTTCCGGCCGTCGGACGTCAAATGCGTGTCTCGCCGTCATCCCAGCGAGCGGGACTTCCCTCGCGGGCCTTCGCTGACGACGCGACATCCTGAAAGATCAGAGGGTTCAACCGGTAGTGGTAGTGGGGGGGGGGGGGGGGGGGCGATCCCACCAGGCTGCTGTTGAGCAGCCGGGAGACGCTTGAGGGTTGCTGAGCACCGCGTGGGTTTCCGTGCTCGGAGGGCCCTCCGACGCCCCGAGGGTGAGGGTTAAAAAAAACAAAAAACTAAAAAAAACGAGTGGCGTGATTGAATTCAAGCGTGTCTTTGGCTGATGGTTCCATTTTCTACGCTTGCTCGGTAGATGGGGGCATTGGGGTCGGGGGGGGGGGGGGGGGGGGGGGGGGCAACATGTGCCCCCATGAGGGCATCTTGCTGGTTCCGGTTTGGTGCACGTGGTTTTCCAGCACGTGCACGCGTGTTTATTGGTGAGCCAATAAACACCAAAACAAAAAAAAAGTGTGCCTTTTTTTTTAAACACAGTCGTTTGTAAGGGAACCCCCTTTTTTTTTTACGAAGCCGAGCCAGACGGACAGACAGACGGACACACAGGCCTGTGCGGCCCGGCCTCAGACAGCAGTGCCGTGGGCGCGGCTTATCTCAGAGCCCCCCCACCCCCACCCCCCGGTTGGCTTTCACACGACTCAAGTCACATGGCACTGTATTATTACCTCTCTCGCGGCGGACATATTTGCTCTCAGGTGAAGAGACGCACGTGTGCCATTAAGTGGCGTATCGTCGGCCCGATAACCGGGGAAAACAAACCCCGTGTGCCCTCCTCGAGTCACAGGCACACACTCGCCAGAGTGCACTAATCACCGCCTGTGTTGTGTGTTGTCAGCGTCCCGCGGCTCCGCCGTGTCACGCTGGGTCACCTCACCGGTCCGGGGATGCTGGGCCGCCGGGGGCCGTACGCAGTCTCCAGGTTACCTGGGGTTGCCTAGGGTTACCCCTCCAGGTGACCTTATGTAACCGGGGCTGATGATGTCGTCGTCATGATGGTGGGGGGGAGGGGGGGGAGGGGGGAGGGACCGCCTCCAGTTACACACGCCGCTGATTGGCTCGGGCTGGCTTTCTGCCCGTTGTGTTTATATTCAAGGGGTCTTACCTGTCCGATCCGGACACGTTGTGTTGCGTGTTATGCGGCCTAGCATGTTGACGTTCATGCTTTTTATATGCAAAGCCACGTGTGTGTGTAAGCACAAGGGCAATGGGAAGCATAACATTAGATAGTCATTAAAAAAATTGTGTTGTGCCGAGATATAAGAAATAAAGCAAACCATCGGGACACGGGGTGCAGCGTGTGTCACAGAACTGCTGTGAATGGGACTCATCGTTGCGTGAATGCAGTGTATGTGGCTGGTACCCAGACAGCGCTCAGCAGGGGGCCAATGACACTCACCAAGGGCTTCAGAGGCTCAAAGTGATTGAAACAAGTGGGAGGCCCCCAGAGGACATGGAAGGCCATCTCCATCTCTGTCTGCCGTCTCTTTCACTCTCACCTCGACACCCCCAACCCCACCCCACCCCACCTTCCTCCCGGGGGTCAGAAAAAGACAATTTAAAGGGCTGAATGTGAAAGTCAGGACAGAAAGCTTTTTAGTTTTTGTCTTCATACCCAGGGGCCGGCCTGGGGGCCATGTGTCTTAGTCAGAGCTGTGCGCCTTGTGCCCCCCCACCCCGTGGGAGAGGTGTAGCGCCGGGTGGAGCTGTGGAGCCAGGCGCTACGCCTCACCTGTCCTCCCTCTGACCTTCCTCTGTTGCTCCACAGCACACACTGCTGTCTCACGGTGGGTTCGCCCAATTCATCCCCCCCCCCCCCCCCCCCCCCCCCCCCCCAGCTGTGTCAGATGGTTTCTCCCCGGTGATCGACTCTGCCTTTTTGAGTTCATAGACATCACAGAACAAAAAGTGTGTGTGTGTGTGTGTGCCTGTGCCTGTGCCTGCATGTCTGTTTGTGTGTGTCTGGTGGTGCGCTTCCATGCATGTGTGTGTGAGTGTGTGTGTGTGAGAGAGAGAGGTTTTGGAGGAATGAAGATGCAGACTTTTTCTTATTGTTTCTGATGAGTGAAACCTGTTGTTCCACTTGGGGATAAAAAGTCACCATTAATCAAACATAACTCCATAGAATTTAACTCTTTCCTCAGAAACTGATCCTTTATGTTTTTTTGATTGGGACCGGTTCCAAGTTTTGTCCGTGAGACGTTGCTGTGAACCCCTGATGTCACAACAGCAGCAGCACACGTCACATGACGCTACGTGACTAGCAGCACTCTGATGACATGATAGCAGCACTCTGGTGACATGCTAGCACCACTCTGATGACATGCTAGCAGCACTCTGATGACATGCTAGCAGCACTCTGGTGACATGCTGGCACCACTCTGATGACATGCTAGCAGCACTCTGATGACACGCTAAGCAGCACTCTGATGACACGCTAGCAGCACTCTGGTGACATGCTAGCACCACTCTGATGACATGCTAGCACCACTCTGATGACATGCTAGTCTCTGCAAAGGTCGCAAATGAATGATGAGCCGCCGTTCTCACTGAGCCAAAGGGGTTTTCTTCTGTCGTCATCGTTACTAAACAAGCACTGTGACAGTGACTGTGGCTCAGCGCCGCGGGCCGACAGGCAGAGTGCGAGGAGCCACGCCGGGCGTTGCTCTGAGGAAACACGGCTCTGACTCTGACTTACAATTAGCTCGTGGGTACAAAGAACCGCCAAGCAACACCTCTACACGCTATCGGCATGTGTGTGGTTGTGTGTGTGTGTGCATGAACACATGCACGGCATGCACACGCACAGACTCAGACACAGAGACGCACACACACACACACACACACACACACACACACACACACACACACACAAACACTCTCTCTCTCTCTCTTTCTCTCTCTCACACACACATACACAAACACACACACACACACACACAACACACACAACACACACACAGCACACAGGCACACACACACACACACACACCACACACACACACACACACACACACACACACACACACACACATACATACCACACACCCCTTCATCCGGCTGAATTATACATGCCAATCTCAAATCTTAAGATGTCAACGAGGCACGATGGTAATTTTCCATTTTCCATTTTTGCCTCGGCGACCCCTTCTGAATAGTGATGTCTTTGTGTTCCGGAATATCCCGTACATTGTGGAAGTGTCGCGGTTCCCAAGGGCAGATGCGTGACTCGCCCGTAGACGAGGGAAACTGCTAAGAACTGTGAAACGGGGGGGGGGGGGGTGACCTTGTGTCAGTCATGTCTGGTGAAGGGACGTCTGTGTGCGCTGGTGAACAATGGTGAAACACATTGACATGCATTGGCCTCTCTGTGAGGAGGGCAGACTCGGTGAAGAGAGGGGTCACCAGCACGACACCTGAGAGCGGTCCGCGCTACTCGCCGCCCAATGAAAACCAAGACGAAGGTCACAGGGTGACAGTGGAGGAGCCACTTATTTTCTCATGATTAAGCATGAGAAACCCGGCTGTAAATCACCACCCTGAGGACTGAAGTGTTGCAGGTCATGGACCCGGCTGCGCTGGGAGATGGCATGTTGACTGATGGATACTTCCTGTGTGGAAGTATTCAGACATCAGCATCAGAGGGCGGTGATATTCCTGGCAGCATCCCAAACAACTGCAATGGACGAGTCTCAGTGTGTGTGTGTGTGTGTGTGTGTGTGTGTGTGTCTGTGTGGGTGGCTGTGTGTGTGTGTGTGTGTGTGTGTGTGTGTGTGTGCGTGTGTGTGTAGGTGTGAATGCCTTTCTGTCTCTCTTGGTGCACTACTGGCTATACTAGAGAGTGAGTGTGTGTGTGTGTGTGTGTGTGTGTGTGTGTGTGTGTGTGTGTGTGTGTGTGTGTGTGTGTGTGTGTGTGTGTGTGTGTGTGTGTGTGGGTGGCTGTGTGTGTGTGTGTAGGTGTGAATGCCTTTCTGTCTCTCTTGGTGCACTACTGGCTATACTAGAGTGTGTGTGTGTGTGTGTGTGTGTGTGTGTGTGTGTGTGTGTGGTGCTGTGTGTTGTGTGTGTGTGTGTGTGTGTGTGTGTGTGTGTGTGTGTGTGTGTGTGTGTGTGTGTGTGTGTGTGTGTGTGTGTGTGTGTGTGTGTGTGTGTGTGTGTGTGTGTGTGTGTGTGTGGTTAGAGATATGTGTAAAAAATAATAAAAATACAGAATGTCAAGCCACAGTGAGAACTACTAATCTTGGAGCCTGACAGCATCTCTTTACCTTCGGAAAAATACGTACAGTACCTAGGAGAAAGTGAATATTGAATGTAAAATATTGTAGCTGGTGTTGTCACTGAGGCGGGGCAGGATTGGAGATTTGTAGATGTATTTGTTGGACAAACTGCTTCCTCAGCTTGGAGACAACTACTGAATAGTTGTCACATGACTGCTCAGGACAGACAGCCACATAGCCCCCCCCCCCAATAAAGACACACACACACACACACACACACACACACACACACACACACACACACACACACACACACATACACACATACACACACACACACATACACACACACACACACACACACACACACCAGGACACCAGGACACCCAGGACAGCCACCTCCCTTCTGTTCCTTCCCTCCTACCGTCCTTCCCTCCCACCCTCCCATCTGTCTTCATGTGCTTCTTCTGTTATTATTGTTTGTCCATGAGGGTCTTCCTCACGTTCCTGCTGACTTGATGCTGAAAATCCATCTCTTGCCGCGGGATGGACGTTCACTGTCCGTGCTCCTCGTGTCGACCGAGCTGGGGGTCTTTCCCTGTGTTAGCGACCTGATTGGGCTGTCCTCCCTCATGTTCCATGTGGGGAAGTTACAACATAGCTCCTTTACAGGAACGTTGCCCTTAGCATTCACCTCACCATTCCAATAAGGCCTTGTAGAAGTGGTCCATGTGGCCCACAAGCCTTTGCCATAAAAGCTGTTCTTCCATGAACTGAAGCGGGGATTTCCCGAAGCATCTGCTGTGGACTGTGGACTTCCAGCCACGTATTCCCGTCACAGCCCACCACGAGCCCACCCTCCATGCCCCATGCTCTTGGCCTGTTTACTTCTGACATCTTTCTTCAGTTCATCATACCCATGAACCGGCCATGTTCCATCCATTCACCATCGTCGTCCATCATTAATCATTCATCCCCATCGGTCCAACCTGTCCAACCATCATCTGTTTCTCCAGCCCTCCCTCCTCGTCGTCTCCATCACGTTATGTCATTCAGCTTATGGGTTTATCCAAACAGTTAAAGCATCCAGCCACACATGGATGTTTTGGGCCTATGTATTTGAGATTATGTATTTGCATATTAGCATCTGTGTATTTGGCTCTATGTACTGGGTCTGTGTACTGGGTCTGTGTATTGGCTCGATGTACTGGGCCTCTGTACTGGGTCTATGTGCTGGGTCTGTATACTGGGTCCGTGTGCTGGGTCTGTGTATTGGCTCTGTGTACCGGGTCTGTGAACCCGGTCTGTGTACCGGGTCTGTGTACCGGGTCTGTGTACTGGGTCTGTGTACTGAGTCTGTGTACCGGTCTGTGTACCGGGTCTGTGTGCTGGGTCTGTGTACTGAGTCTGTGTACTGAGTCTGTGTACCGGGTCTGTGTACCGGGTCTGTGTGCTGGGTCTGTGTACCGGGTCTGTGTCCTGGGTCTGTGTACCGGGTCTGTGTACCGGGTCTGTGTACTGGGTCTGTGTTCCGGGTCCGTGCAGCAGGCTCAGTAATGCGCAGTGGGTAATGTGCGGTGGTGTGATTCTGTCCACATGAGTCACCTCCTCTGGCCTGACCCTCTCCTCCTTCTTCTTGTCTTCCTCACGGACGTAGGAGGGAGGGAGAAGAGAAACCAAGAGTTCTCTATTCTCGTCCTCCTCCTCTTTAACTCTTCAGAAAACGACTGAAGCCGTTCCTGGCGGAGCACTAGGGCAGGTGGAGCCACTCTGGGCCACTCTGTCCTGCTCATTTACTGCTCCATGGAGACTATCTGCTCCGGCAGATCTGGCTCCTCAGATGGCCCGTGATCATCGATGTTAAACAGGGTGACCGACCGCGTTGTTGTGGTTGGTATGAATATTTTCACCCAGCCCTCTGTGACCAATTATAGACTCACACATGGGCAACGCATGCACACAGACCTCTGGGTCTCTGACTCTGATGTCTCTCCCCCCCCCCAGCATGCCTTGAAATGGAAGTTGTCTCTTACTTTTCTTTTATTAATACAGCATTTTGTTATAATGAGGCCATGTTTCCAATGCTGTGACCGCGACCAAAAGGTGTTTCTCTGTATTATGTTTCAATGTGTCTGCGCTTGTGTGTATGCACCGACTGAGCTTGTGTTCATAATTGCATGTTTGCATGGGTGTGTGAGTTTGTGTGTGTGTGTGTGTGTCTGTGTTTGTGTGTCAGCGTATATACGTGTGTGAGTGTGTGTGTGTGTGTGTGTGTGAGTGTGTGTGTGCGTCTGTGTGTGCGTGTGTGCGTGCGCGTGTGCGTGCGTGCGTGCGTGCGTGTCTGTGTGTGTGTGTGTGTGCGTGTGTGTGTGTGTGTGTGTGTGTGTGTGTGTCTCTGTGTGCGTGTGTGTGTGTGTGTGCGTGCGTGCGTGCGTGTCTGTGTGTGTGTTGTGTGCGTGTGTGTGTGTGTGTGTGTGTGTGTGTGTGCATGTGTGTGTGTGTGTGTGTGTGTGTGTGTGTGTCTTTATTGCTGGAAAGCACGGCTGTGCGATGCCGGTTAGCGGGCCACTGGGGAGGTTCTAGGCAGCAGTGGGGGGCCGTCAGCAGGGTGGAACTACAGGCAGTAAAGCTGCCCTGCGGAGCTTTAATGGCCGCCATGGGCATTCAGGTGAAAGAAGTAAACACTTTACAGAGGCACACCGTGTTATCCTCCAGAACACCAGAAGCCCCCTCGACATCTGGCCCCACCTGGAGAAGAGGTGCTCCAAATGGGAATTTCCTAGAATTTTTTTTCGGAAGAAGCACTTAATTTTTTTTGCGTCGGTAATTGGAATGATTCTGTTGGCCGACAGATGAGAGAGAGATAAAATGAATAGATGGCTTCTGAGTGATGCTGTTAGCGCCAGTCAAAATGAAAAAAAAAAAAAGAGAAACCACTTCCTCCCCCCTCCCTGCCCCTACTCTCTCCTCCCCCCTCCCCGTACTCTCCTCCCCCCCTCCCTGCCCCTACTCTCTTCCCCCCCCTGCCCCTACTCTCTTCCCCCCCCCTGCCCCTACTCTCTCCTCCCCACTCCCTCCCCCTACTCTCTCCTCCCCCCTCCCTCCCCTACTCTCTCCTCACCCCTCCCTCCCCCTACCTCTCCTCACCCCTCCCTCCCCTACTCTCTCCTCACCCCTCCCTCCCCCTACTCTCCTCACCCCCTCCATCTCTCTACTCTCTCCCCCCCTCCCCCCCTCCCTCCCCTACTCTCCTCACCCCCCCTCCCCCTACTCTCTCTCCTCCCCCCTCCTCCCCCTACTCACTCCTCACCCCTCCCTCCCCCATGCTCTCCCCCCAAACCCCTCCCACCCTCAGACTGTGAATCTCTCCGGCTCCCCGCTGCTGCAGTGAAATGAATCTGGAGCCCTACAGACCAGCCTCTGACCGCCTCTCCACAGCAGTGCCCCCTTCATGCCAAACTGTGCCTGCAGGAAGGCCAGTGGCCAGCGGGCCACAGTGGACAGAAACACTCTGAAATGCTGCTCATACTCCCAGTCTGTTTATGAAGCGATGAACACAAAGATGGAAAACACATGATGGGAGTGCACAAAGCAACGCTATTTTTTAAATTTGAAAGCCACACTATTTCCATTGATAAAGCAATATGTAAGATCTATCTTTACTTCCCATCTACATAATGAGTTCCCTCCGTGGTCACATAATCCCACACGGCCCCTGCAGTGCCCCCCCCCCTACCACTGGTGGCGCCGCGCGCACCACAGGCTCCAGACCACCGTCTCAGAGCACATTTGCAACAACAAACCTTGAACAAACACCTCCGTCCTCCGGCTCGGCCCGGGGGGTCAGCCGCCGGCGCCAAGATGGGGTGGGGTCACCGGGGGGGGGGGGGGGGGGGGGGGGAGGGGGAGGGGGAGGGGGGAAATGGGGGAGTGGGGGGGGGGGCTCGCCGTGCCAACACCGTGAGAGAGCGCCTTGTGATTGTCATCCTGCGATAGCTGGCGAGCCAAGTGGGGCTATAGCGCACGACTCTGTTCCCATAGCAACCGTCCGCTCCTTCCTTCCCTCGGCAGAGTGAAGGTATAGAATTCATCCCGCCGAACAGATTGCCCGCTGCTCATTAAAACGCTTCATCAGAAATGAGGAGACGGTGGGAAGGAGGTCCGACAATGATTTTTCCAGAGACCCTGTGTTTGAACCTTTCCTTCAGGTGTGGCTCTGCAGTGTGTGTGTGTGTGTGTGCAGTGTCTCTCTCCCTGCTTGGCAGCTTGTAATTACCTCGTAGACTCCTCATCTACCGTACAGCGTAACCCTGATGACTTAGTATTGAACCGGCGAATATGATTATCACTGGTAAATGATAGTAATCCAGATTTTGGTTGGTAATAACAGCATATCAATATTTGTGGATTTGACAGGCTCCTACCATGAATTACAAGGGAGAAGCTAAGAGCCTGTAACACCATGGAAACAAATGAGGCTTCCTTCTGCAGTACTGTTTCAGCTTAAGCAAATTAGTCATGTTTTACTCAGTGATGTTGTGGAACGTGTTTGGTACAAGTTCAGTTGAACTGCACCAGCAATGCAATAGTCTGTTAGAAGGGACATTGAAGGAACGAGCTAATGCATGGGAACAAACAAGGCTCCCACAGTTTCAGCTTTCTTTCTGTGAACAGTAAACTGTCAAAGTGTCTGCAAGAACCTAACCACTATTTAAAAAGATGTACCATGACCTGATACATTTTTCAACTTGAATGAAAACAAATCTATAGTGCTAAGGTAAATCTGATGAATCCTTTATTACAGGGTGGAGCTGTAAACAATAACTATTTAAGGAAAATAAGTGTCTTAATTGGATTGTGCTGATTGGGCTGTTACCAAAATAAACCTTTGATAACTACAATTATAACTAGAGGAGGTGTTTTGAAGAATTGCTTGGCTACTTCACTTAAAAATGTCAATTACGTCAGTTATTTCTGATTAAAAACGCTCGGGTTAGTGTAGGTTCTCCGTGTTTCAGCCATTGGTAATTACCCCGCCATTGGTAATTACCCAATAATGTGTTTATGTGTATCATATATTTAGCCGGTAAATACTAATTAGGGACGTAAGGGCTGGTTACCCATTATGGTCCTCACTGAATCTTCTGTTAAACGATTGTTCCCATAGCAACCTTCTTCTGCTTCAAGTCAGAAGGATCAGAGGGTGGTCTGATCTCGACACTCAGAGGCGCCTGCGTGAGGAAATCTCATTTCAGACTATAGCTGAGGCCGGCGCGGGCTTCGGTGTACATGAGAGACGGCCCCAGTCTCCGTAGGGCTCCCCTGCAAACCCAATTGCTTCTGTGTATCACACTGGGCACAAGCCTGGAGACTGATCTACTCTCCCCCATGGCCACCTGTTGCTTATGACTTGGAACTCGACATTCCCAGTTCAAATGGAACACACCACAACGGTCCCCAAAATCCCAGAATGAACTGAGAGGTCGCAGACTAATATGCATTTCCTAGCGTGTCTTGCAGTGTCAGGCTGGGGCTCAAAATATACCAGAGGAAATAAGTGAACAAAGCAGGGGTGAATCTAGGTTCCCAGTTTTGGGGGGGCTAAGCCCAAGTTCAAACCTTTTTTTTTCCTGTGACCCAAGAAATCTAGGGGTGGCCTGGGTGCATGCTCCCCCATAAGAAATCTTAGAAAATATCCCTGTAAATGGTGTCATGTAGTGGGTTGTAGGAAGAGAAATTAACTCATTTAGATTTATATAATTAACTCTATATTTATATAACTGTCTGACGCAGTGTTTTACCACAGGATTTTTGTAGACTATGGTGGGGGGCTCGCGATCCTCTAGGGGGGTCCGGGGGCATGCCCCCCAGGGAGAAGAAAATCAGTAGATTTCATTTAAATGCATCAATCTGGTGAATTTTGAGAGCCAATTTATGACATATCAATTACTGACAAATTACTTACAAACTGCTGGTACTGATATGAATGTTGATGATACAATGTGTCATACTAAATGGGGTTGAGGAGTTTTCAGAAAGCATTTATACAAAAATGACTAAAACACAGTGCTGAGCCTTTATACTACTAGTGAACTGTCAAGCGCACAGCTGGGGGGGGGGGGGGGGGGGTCGCGAGGACGCCTTGCGTCCGAACGTTGGGGAGCCAATCCAGCCGCGAGGATTTCCCCTTATATTAAATGCTGCAGCCCACCTGTGTAGGCATATTATTGAGCTGCTAGTGAAGTTTATATGCCTTGGTCAAATGAGTCCGCCAGAGCTAGTGAGCGGAGCGGAGCGCTTTTTTTATTTAGACGCCGGAGCGGCCGCTCTGTTCCGCTCCAGTTTCGCTCCGATACCGCTCACACCACGAGTCTGAGGCATGCCCAAATCCAAACGTGTGTCTTCTTGTTGCATTTGTCTATCTATTAAAATAAATGTTCTATGACTGAAATATATTGCCGTTGCTCTTAGTTCTTTAGGATGTACGTTTTCTGTTTAAGGTGGCAATTCGTAGTAGATTATTTCTCCCTCATTTAAATTGGAGCGAGCGTGGAGCGATTTCAGTGGAGCGGCATGATTTTTAAGTGGAGCGCGGAGCGAAAATGAGCGGAGCGGTCGGACGCAATTTAGAGCGAGGAGCGGCCGACAGAACAGCCATCTGAGAGAGGAGCGGAATATTCGCACCGCTCAGCTCTGCTCACTAGCTCTGGTCCGGGAGGATATTGAAACTATGGCGGCCGAAATTAGACTATGGCGGTGCGCCATAGTCTAATGACGCCATAGTCTAACGCCATAGTCTAACGTGATGTCATCAGTAAACGACGGACCCCGAGCCGATTTGGAAGCCGAGCCGATCTGGTACCTACACCGGCATGATAACAGAGAGCCACGACATCTATAATTAACTCGTGATGATTTAACCATTTAATTTATTTTACTATTTTAAAAGATAATCTGTTATACCTTTATATCCAGCTGATTGTGGCAGCGCAGCTTTTACCAGCTTGGGTCATACATTCACTGTCACAGTCTGTTATCGCCGTGTCTGCAGACTCACGAGACTCACTGCCAAACAGAGCGTGGGCTTGGAACAGGCGGAATTCCTGCGCTACTCGAGACTATTTTATTTCTAATTCTAAAAATTAAACTGGATCTGTTCACTAAATCAGTTGTTAGGTGTGAATTTGACGATCTCAAAAAAAAAAAAAAAAAAAAAAAAAAAATCTGTATATTTTTGGGGGGGGCTAATAAAAGTTTTGGGGGGGCTCCAGCCCCCCCAAAATAGGGCTAGATACGCCACTGGAACAAAGCAATAGAGGTCGACTTGCATTTATTTTTTTAAAGCAACTGTTACTGACGCCTGTCGTGCAGAAAACATGCTAATGAATGGCTTGGTTAAACACATAATAAAAAATAAACACCCTCCGTGTCTTCATTTAATAATTCAAGGTGTAGGCCTATGGCATGCTTAACATTCTCAGTAACATGAACAATAACAAGGTCCAATCTAATCCATCTGAACACCTCAGGGAAATAGAGAGGCTACGCAGATACAAGCCAACAGGGAAGTGGACCGCATCGTAACAGCATACATGAGCACAACACACACACACGCTCTGTTGAAATGGACCACATGAAGGCATCTGCTCCTTGGTCTTCACGGGCCACCGTACACGAGGAACATGGAGTGCAGGTGCCGACACAAGCCCAGAGTTGGTGGGGGAAGGGGACTGAGGCCACGTTTACACATAGCCGGGTATTTAGAGAAACAAATATTTTCCCCCCTCTGATTTTCAATAGTAACATTGTGCACACTATCGTTTTCAAAAAAGTTGTCATGTACATCAACCCACATAAATAGCCAAACAAACTGTAAACGTAGGGCGCTCACATGACGTTAAGCATTGTCTGGTGCATAACGTGACGTTTGAGAACCTAAAGCCCTGTTTCTCCCAGTTGACACGGCAACACATAACCGCCATTTTCCGAAATCTCCACTCCTGGCGTTGTATAGAAATAATCGTTTTCTGTGATAAAAACAGGGTTTTTGTGTAAATGAGAGGCCAAACCGTAGGGAAATATCTGCGTCTTCCCTTTGTGTAAACAGGGCCTCGTTGAAAGCAGGTGGAGGTAATTGTTTGTTAATTGGGCCACAACAACATAGTTTGGAGCCACAGCAGCCAGAAGGGGACCCAGGAAGCCAGTTGTTCGCTTCATTCCAGTACAAGGGGGGGGGGGGGGGGGGCATGACATCATCATAAGACCACTGAAGACTGTTTTCTGTTTCGCATACCTCGGGTTACTCAACGTTTGAACGAATTGACTTCTGAAGCTTCATCCTGGACATTTGGTGAGGTAGGAGTCGTTGACTTTAAGTTGTTACTTTGTTTTTCTGTCCTCCTCTGTTCTCTTCTGTTCTTTTCCTTGATCAATGGATGTTGTTTGTCTGCTAGCTCCACGGACCGCCCACTGACTGGTGTTTTTGCATTTGCAATATGAGATATCGAGTAGCACACAGTATCTAGAGAATTAAATCGTCATTAATATATGTATACAAGATGAGCCCCGATGTTAGTGTTAGAGTCTCCCCCTCCCTCCCTCTCTCACCCTCCCACTCACACTCTCACCCCATCCCCCTCTCTCTCCCTCTCTCTCCCTCTCTCACTCTACCTCTTACCCACTTTGTCCCTCCCCACTCTCCCTCTTTCTCCCCCTCAACCTCTCTCTCTCTCTCTCTCTCTCTCTCTCTCTCTCTCTCTCTCTCTCTATCTCTCACATCCTTCTCTCAACCTCTCCCACTCTCCCTTCCTCTCTCACCCTCCCTCTCACTCCTCCTTTCTCCTCTGTCACTTCTACCTTTTTTTGTATTGATCTCTCACCCTGTCTCCTCCCCTCCTTCCCGGTCCTGATTGTTATGTTGCTCCAGCTTACCACAGCCATGCCCACACCTGAGCACGGCCCGATCGACACTCTGCTGCACACACGCCTTCCACGCAAATTAAAATGAGACTGAACAGGACCACAGTGTGTGGAGCAGTGCAGTGTACTGCAGAGCTGTTGCTGGTGCTGGTGCTGGGGTGCGCTGAGTGGCCTCACTGCTGGTGTTTTTTAATGGATGGCTGCCTGACGACCAACTGATCACTGAATCATACAAAATCGCGTCACATCATCCTGCATGCGTGCATATCCATACAGCCAAAATATGGTTTTGTCCCTTCTCAACTATACACACACACACACACTTATCTCACACTACCTCAAATTTACATTTACAATTACGGCATTTAGCAGGCGCTTTTGTCCACAGCAACTTACAATCAGTACATTTGTCATACATTCGTGGGGTTTGGCATGTGGACAGTTGGAGGTGGGGATCGAACCGCCAACCCTTCAGTTAGTAGACGATCCCGCTCTACCCACTGAGCTATGCCGCCCCCCTCAATTGAACCCCAAGCACACGCTGTTGTGTGTGTGCGTGTGTGTGCCTGTGTGTGTGTGCGTCTGCCTGTGTGTGTGTGTGTGTGTGCGTCTGCTTGTGTGTGTGTGTGTGTGTGTTTGTGTGTGTGTGTGTGCATGTGCCTGTGTGCATGTGCCTGTGTGTGTGTGTGCGCGTGTGTGTGTGTGTGAATGGAGCGCCACTGAGCTATGCCACCCCCCTTAATTGAACACCAAGCACACGCTGTTGTGTGTGTGTGTGTGTGCGTGTGCCTGTGTGTGTGCGCGTGTGCCTGTGTGTGTGTGTGTGTGTGAATGGAGCGTCAGTGGAGCGTATGTGTGTGTGTGTGTGTGTATGTGTGTGTGCATGTGCCTGTGTGCGTGTGCCTGTGTGTGTGTGTGCGCGTGTATGTGTGTGTGTGTGTGTGTGTGTGAATGGAGCTCTGCACCTCTTCACAACTCTCTGCCCGAAATGGAAGCTGACACAATGCGCGGCCCTCGCTGTGCACCGCTCACGCTGCCCCACTCAGCCGCCCGGCGATGCATTAAGCGAACGATGAGGTAATGTGTGTTCCAAGCGGTTTCGCAGGGGGAGAAGTGTCCTGTTCAATCATCACACGGTTGTCACGACGATTTAGATTCCACGAACGGTCGTCGTCAAGGAAATACTTCAGAGCATCCTTCGATTCCCGATTTTGTCGGTGCTCTGTTCGGCGGGTCCGCGCGTCTCACGTGTACGTCTCTTTCACATCTCTTGATCTTGAATGCTGAAGTTCTGCGGGGGGTGGGGGGGGTGTTTCTCCTCCACACGTCACCCACAGGATAACCCTGGTTGGCTTCAGTAACGTGCCACTTCGTCCCTGTGCTGCGGCGGTACAGAACGAAGCAGCCTCGCACTTTTACATGCATTTGCAACTATGTGGCGACCCCGTGGAGCACGCAGTGTAAGCGATGACACCGCGCCGCACGGCGGAGGCCTGCGTCTGCCGGGGGCGAGTGTTCCCCACCCCAGAGCCGTGCGCCTGGTGTGAAACACACGGCGCCAGGCAAAGAGTAAAGCCCTCAGAAAGGTGTAACAAAAAAAACAAAAAAAAACAACCTGCCAGGTGAGAAAAGGCACCTTGACGCCCCGTCCGCCTTGATGCGTATGCGGCGTTGACAGCCGGCGTGACGCGGCGACACCGCCGGGGAAAGAGAGAGAGAGAGAGAGACGTCTTAATGAGTCGATCTGAGTGCACAGGAAGGAGCCTGGATGTGTGGGCCGTGGCTCGGTTCATCCCGTTCACCTCACGCTTGTGGAAGAGCCGCAGCGCTGCGCCGAGGAGCTGCGGTGTGACGGCGGCCGGCAGTGGCAGGCTGTGTTTTCCGAATACGATCGGCGCAATCGACTTTGTCGCAACTCTGGCCGCCATTTTATTTTATTTTTTTTATACTTTTTTTAACTTTCCCTTTGTAATATATACGTGAACGGAGTAAACACTCCTCACTCTCAACGAGTAATCAGTTTGCCAAAGCCAGGTAATTACGGCCACTCCTAGACTCGTATTGGGGCAGTTATGAGGGCGGCCGTCGCGGTGTTGACTCAGGGCTCATTGGCGGGCGCACAATATCAGGACAATTAGTATGTATACACAGACAAACCCTGCACTGTTTGAACACGCCGGAAAACGTCCACGGATGCTTACACAGAACCCCCCCCTTTCCCGAGAATTCATTTGCTCAGACGCCTACGTGCGGGGCACGCGGGGGGCGTGTCCACCCCCCGACGTGGCGTAGCAACACGGCCGGTGAGCCGCCTCACGTACATCATGTCACTCAAAGTCCAAGGCATGACTGTACACCTGGATGCTGCAGGTTCACTGATGGGTGAAATGACGAGCAGGGGGTTGAGGGCTCCAACTAACAGGGGCCCCCGTTCCCGCTCCACTTCGTCCCCGCATGCTCTGAAGTTGGGGAAACAACTGGGTTCCCGCAGGTGTCCCTATATTCCAGTACTTACGGTAATAGGCGCATCCATCATTTCCTATGCGCTCACACACATCTCCCTCAGCGGAGGCTGTGAGTATGTTGACATTTCCTTTTGCAGGAGAGAGAGGAAATGAGCCCTAGTGAAGGCAGGTCATCATCTACAAGATCCAGCATATGCAAAGAGCTTCCGCCCAATCTCTCTGCTATGCCAGCTGTACAAGCTGTTTAAACGCCTGATCCTCAACAGGCTTGCCCCCAGTCACTGAACCAGCTATCAGCCCTCAACAAGCTTGATTCCGACCTGGCAAATCCACAACAGTTCAACTTCTGAATCTCACACAGCACATTGAAGGCGGGTTCCATAAAGGACAGGTGACAGGAGCCGTCTTTGTTGATCTGTCTGCTGCATATGACACTGTGAACCACCCCCTCCTCCTGAAAAAGATATTGGAGAATACCAAAGACCTGGCACTCACGGACCTCATCGGAGCCCTCCTGAAAGATAGGCCGCTTCTATGCTAAAACAAGCAAAGTCGCTGGCGACGACAACGAAATGACTTACCTCAAGGAAATGTGCTTGCTCCACTACTATATAACATCTACACCAATGACCAGCCAATGGGCCAGAACACTGAGCTTCTGTGTAACACCCCAAGAGAGTACGAAGCTTTGAAGCTGTAGAAGCGAATCTCACCTCAGCCCTAGATGAGCTACACCTCTACTACGAGCGCAACCACCTACACCCAAACCCTGCGAATACCCAAGCCTGCTCCATCCATCTCAGGAACTGGGAACCAAACAGACCTCTTAACATCACCTGGTCTGGAACACCTCTTGAGCACTGCACCAACCCTGTCTACCTTGGTGCAACACTGGATCACACTTTCTCCTATGAGGAACACATAAAAAACACCAAACTGAAAGTTAACTCCTGAAATAACATCCCCCGGAAGCTGACCAACTCCAAATGGGGAGCCACAGCACACACTTTAAGATCTACTGCTCTGGCCCTGTGCTGCTCCTCTGTGGAGTATGCGTGTCCTGTTTGGGAGAGATCATCCCACGGCAAAAAACTAGACCCAGCATTGAATAACACCTGCCGCTTAATCACTGGCCTACTCTTACAGACCGAAACTGTGTTACTGTGTTATAAGGGAACTGCACTCCGGAACCTTTATTAATTAACCATCCAAGGTTATAACACCTACCAACATACACAACCTGCACCTCCTCCCTGGCATTGCCCCTGCTGATGTGAGACGGGAAGTTGCCAGCCGAGTAGAGAAGACCAAGGCCACCAGTGATGAACGCCACCTCCTCTACGGACGTGTACCCCGGCCCAACCGCTGAAGTCCAGGAGAAGCTTTCTCAGCCATGTCCAGCCCTTAATAGTATCACAGGATAAAACCAGACTCAAACTATGGATAAAAAGGCTTGAGGACGACCCCCCTCCTATTGACATGGGTATCCCTCCTTCTGAATCCCTCCCTCCGGGCTCAGAAGCACCATGGGTCCAGTGGAAAGTGCTCAACCGCCTGAAACCAGGAACAGGGCGATCAAAAGCTGCCATGGCCAGATAAGGCTATGAAACCGGCCAAACCACCTGTGAATGTGGAGAAGAGGACCATACAATGCAGCACTGCCTTGTCTGCCCCCAACCAGTGCAGCTGAAAGGATCTCGCATTGTTCAATAAAACACAAAGGACCATGTAAAGAAATGGGAAACTGTCATATAAAAAGCTTCAAAGACACGAAAAGAAGAAGAAAAATCTACAAGCAAAGGTTGAAGGGAGCGTCTTAAGAGAACACTGTTTCCCACCCCCTCTGTTGCTGTCCATCCGCACGGGCCTGTTTAGCAAGAATGGTGTGCGGTGTGTTCTGCTGATTGGCAGTTTGGTAGCGCAGGGTTCCAAACAGAGAGCTGAAGTGATCAACATGATAAAATGTCAGGCCTGGGTGTGTGTATGACTGTAGAAGCCGTGGGGTGGGGGTGGAGTGGGGGGGTTCTGGGTAATGAGCACCACCACCTGGGACCCAGCTGGTACAGTGACCTGCTCTGCGCCAATCAGGGCCGAGACGGCGCTGGAAAACCTGTCTTGCTTCTTCTTCTTCTTCTTCTTCTTCTTTAGCGCCGCGAGGGCAGGAAGGAGCAGCAGACTGATGGGGGAAGTGGAGATTTCTCCACAGAGTAGGCAGCAGGTGGCGGGCTTAGTGGATCCTCACAAGCCTGTGGCTGTGAAAACTTTGGGCTGCGTGTGTGTGTGTGTGTGTGTGAGAGTGTGTGTGTGTGTGCGTGTGTGTGTGTGTGTGTGTGCGTGCGTGTGTGTGCGTGCGTGCGTGCATAATCTTATTAATCCGTACGCCATTTTAAATCTCGCCGCTATTACACGCCGCGAAGGCTTGAAGCCTCAACCGTCGTCACTCGACACGGCGCTGGTTTCACGGTGTGTCTAGGTTCTGCGTGCGTTGCCTGAGCGGGGCGTCCGGGGGCAGAGGGGCTCTCTTGGTCACACCCAGACGTCCCTGTTAAGTGAACACACGGAGAGGCGGTTGGCGGCCATCGACCCCGTTTCACCCGGAACGCTTTGATGGGCTGTGCTTGTGGCGTGGCACACATCCCGGCATCAGAGGAGAAATACAATTATGATACCCTCCATCGACTGTTGTTGTTGTTGTTGTTGTTGTTGTTACCGCCGCGTGTGGATCGTGAATAATGCAAAAAAAAATTTGTGCATATCTGGATGGATAAACTTTCTGTTGATACTCCCACGTAGGCATCTCTTTTTGCCTCTGTGGATGACCCCTGGAGAGGACGCTGTAAGATGGCTGCCAGCGAGGACAAGGGGTGTGGGAGTTGTAGTTCTACCAATAAATAAATCCGGCGGTGACCTTGAGGTTGTTTATGAAGTGTCGACGATGAATGATGATGATGATGATGATGGCGATGCTGGGGATGAAGGGCAGACCGAAGGCTATTGGCTGATTCCAGGAACTCTCTTGGTCTTTGCTGTTATGTATTACTCAGACCAGTGTTGCTAAATAGAGTATCTGAGAATATAGCATCAGAGCAACCTACACTCATTGGAGGTGAGGTGTTGAGCTGCACAATTCCTCAGCTATAGTCTGCTATAGTTGAGACACACACACACACACACACACACAACGTGACCACTCACTCACTCACTCACACTGTTTATCACTTGTCACATGAATTCCACAGTGTCTGTGTGGCTTCAGAGGGGCGCTGTATCCCCTCACAGTCAGGGAGCTGCGTCTGAGCTGCTTGTTTTCAGCACTATTTATGTTTTTTTTATTCATTGCTATCATGTTTCCAATGCCACCAGGATGTGTGCTCAGGTGAAATCCCTCCCAGGGAAGATTTACCCTCGCTGGTTTCCTTCTGTCAGCGCACAGCTAACCTGTGGTGTGTCAGCAGTGACAAGAGATTTAAGAAGCTTATTGTCAAAACAAGATATACGGGGGATTCATTTTTTCACCCTCCATCAAAATATGTTATCCAACTGGCTTTTCTGTGTTTGTGTGAAATATGCACAAATGAAACCAGGCACTGCGGGGGATCGAACAGACACAAAAACACATCTCAGCTCGGGGCTTATCCCTGCCGGGGCTATTTCCTTCACTTTGTGTTTTTTGCGCAACCTTGATTTAAATCATGCTGTGTGGCAATAATCCGCCTCACAGTTCCCTCTATCACACAAAAGTCATTTGGCACAAACAGCCCGTGAAGTCATTCTGCAACACGTCCTCTCAACTGGAATGTCTGGTGTGCTGCACCACCACCGTGGGACCTGTCAGCAAACAGGGAAACCATCTCCGTGACCCGGAGAGGGTTACAGCAGCGGTGGTGGTGGTGGTGGTGGTGGTGGTGGTGGTGGTGGTGGTGGTGGTGGTGGTGGCGGTGGCGGTGGCGGTGGTGGCGGTGCAGCCATGAGGCGGAGGGCAGGAAGTGTTTCACTGGATACACTAGGCTTTATGGTACGATACGTTTCTCAGGAGGTCGACGGCGTGACTAACGTTTATTGTGTTTGCCGTTGGTGCAGCCCGTCCTAATCAGAGTGACCTTTTTAAACATTTGGAGTTAAACTAAAAGCAGACACTCACACAACTAGCGACAGCTCAAGACACTGCACACTAAGAAGTTATATTCCTCCAGGATTTTGATGGCTTTCTTTGTTCTCTGGTGTAGTATAAGATCTGCAGATTTTCTGTATGTATATATATACACTGTTTACAGAAACAGAGTATTGCTTGACATTGTCCATCCCTCTCCTCACGTCCTGCCCATACGTTTGCTCGACAGTGATGTCCAGTGCATTGAGCTGCATGTGGCTGGGCGGTGGCCAGCCACATGCCCGCTGAAACATGCTGGGGTCCACCAACGTTTTTGGAGCTGTATTTTGGACAGGCAAACCATCGGACAGCCGACCTCACCGAGATAGGCAGGGAGTCGTGCTGGCAGCCTCTCTTTACCCCTCCCCCCCCCCGAACGAAGAGCGAAAGGCACCTCCGTCTCTTGTTGTTGAGGTGTTGAGCTCTTGTGACAGGCGCGTCTTTCACGTCGGCCGGCGTTAGCGTCTCTTCCGCCGACCGGCCGCGCCGCGGAGCACCTGTTACCCGGCGTCGGAGCACCTGCTGTCACCGGCGGCGGACGGGATCTGAGGTGAAGCGCTGCAGCGGGGCGCCAGCTGCCCCCGAGAGAGAGCGCCGAGCGTCCCTGACCTCGGCCGGAACGCCACGGCAGCCGTGCCTCGGCCCGGCCGCGCGGCTCGCTACTTTGACCTCCGGCTCCAACGCCTTCTTATCAAAGTCAAAGTCTAGAGTAGCTTTTATTGTCAATTCCGTCACATGGCAAGACGTACAAAGGGAATGGAGAGGACGTTTCTCACCCTCCCACGGTGAAACGGATAAAGTGCACAGGCACAGCATGCAGGACAAGACATTCCTAATACTGAAACTAAACATACAAAAAGATCAAACATAAAAACATAATAAACAAATATCCCTCCATCCATTATCGAAACCGCTTATCCTCTACGAGGGTCGCGGGGGGGCTGGAGCCAATCCCAGCTGCAACGGGCGAGAGGCGGGGTACAGTACCCTGCTGTCCAGGTCGCCAGCCTATTACAGGGCTAACATATATAAACGAACAACCATTCACACTCACATACACACCTATGGTCAATTTAGAGACACCAATTAACCTAATCCCCAACCTGCATGTTTTTGGTCTGTGGGAGGAAGCCGGAGTACCCGGAGAGAACCCAGGCAAGCACGGGGAGAACATGCAAACTCCACACAGAAAGGTCCCGGGTCCCAGGTGGATTCGAACCCAGAACCCTCTTGCTGTGAGGCGACAGTGCCAACCACTGCACCACTGTGCCGCTAATAAACAAATAGATAAACAAAAAGATGAAAAATAAATATGCAATGTCGGAATCTACTATCTACTATTATATGAGGTAGGGATAGCAGCATAAGTAAGCATAAGTACCTGTGAAAGTTATTGCAAAAAGTATTAGAGTAGAGTATTGACAGTGCAAAAAGAACAGTAAGGACAGCGATAATAATACTGGTCATACTTTTGAAAGTAATGGTAATAATAAAAGTGCAATAGTGCAAGAGACAGATGACAGATGACAGATTGTCCAGAGTCCGGAGGGGGGCGGGGCAGGGCGGGTTTCAGCTTGTTGACAGTCTGAAGGATGTGGCTGGGGGGAGTGGGGGGAGAGAATTTAACTTCCTGACAGCTTCATGTATGAAGCTTTTGGTGATTCTGATGGTGCGACCACGGAGGCTCCTATACCTTCTGCCAGAGGGCAGTAGCGTTGTAGCGTTGTTTGATGTGCTGCACAGTAGGAGAGAGAGAGAGAGAAACATAGCATCCATAGCTGGCTGCTATGCCAGTTTTTCCGTATCAGTGCGCACACGACTAAACCTAACCATCTCTAACCTAATACGTTCAACCCTCTGACCAGCTAGAACGAGCAGTTTATGAAGAACTTGACCTCAACGTAATTTGCAACGCTATCCTCTTCAATGCAAAAGGCGCCTCGAATGCAAACAATAAAATGGAACCGCAGGTATTTCCAGGACGCCCCCCCCCCCCCAGGAGGAGACACAGCTGTGTATCACGTACCTCAGACGAGAACTGTGGTTCCTCTACCATGGGCTCATTATCTGCTCCTGTGTGGAATTGTCTACAAAGCTCACCACCGCATGTGTCCAGTGTGTCCTGCCCCTTTGGCAACTGGAACCACAGTA
>JAXIVH010000001.1:10952788-10979097 GCA_036785325.1 Urophycis tenuis | reverse complement strand
CTATGCCAGCCTGACATGGCCAAGCGAAGCAGCCCGCCCCAACATTTGACAGTTCAGTTTTAGATGCATCTTTCCGTCCAGGTGCCGTTCTTAGGAAGCCCTCCAGACTCATTTTCCCACAAGTCCATGCATCGATGCACAGGTGAATCAGAGAGAAGCAGATTGGTGGTGGGGGGGTGGGGGGCGGGGTTAGGAAGCTCATACTTGGTAGCTCTAGTCCAGGGAACGATGCTCGGTGACTGCTCCCTGCATTAGCCGTGGACAGAACGGTACAGAGTGAATGTGATACAGTTACACGTCACGCAAGCGCAGGTCGTCACGTTGCCAGAGTTGTAAAACTCTGTACAAGGTTACACCATTCAAGGGCAGAGGAGAAGAGACGGAGAACATTAGGACAGAGCACTGAACAATACAATTACAAACAATGGTTCATTGGCATAAATAACCTGTGTGTGTGTGCCTGACCCTCTCTTATCGGATGAATCAGATGACAATGAAAGCTGCGTCCTGGGATACATTGTGCAAATTGTGCGTGGTTGTACACTTACTCTACGATGCGTTACGGGTATCATATACACACAGCAAGCAGCGAACTACAGGCCTATAGGGGGGGGGGGGGGGGGTCAGATTCGTACACATTTCGGACAACACTACAAAATGGTGACCCCCCCCCCCCACCCCCCCCCCCCCCCCCTTGAAGAGTGCCCCTGATATCTCTGTGTGTGCGTTGTCTTACGTGGGAGCTCCAGACCGGTGTGTCCCGTGGTGGTCCGCGTGGCGGGGGGGGGAGTGGCGGCCGTCAGCCATGTCGGCCTCCGACGCGTGGGCCTCCCCGTGGATGACGGCCAGGCCCAGCCTCAGGCGCTCAGCATAGGACTGGGCTCTGTACACACACACACGCACACGCACACACACACACACACACACACACACACACACACATTTTCCAATGACACTTGCAACAACACATGTTCACACATCGGGTATGTTATGGTATTGTTCACACATTGGGTGTGTTATGTTATTGTTCACACATTGGGTGTGTTATGTTATTGTTCACAATTGGGTGTGTTATGTTACAATAACATTGACAAATTGCCAAACTTTAACACACACACACACACACACACCCTACCCAGGGCATTAAGACAACATACACACACATGCGTGGCCCCACAGCAAAACACTGGAACCAGAAAAACACCAAAACATGTACCGACGCGAAGAAGCATTTTCAATGCTACAAACATCAGACGAGCGTGATCAAGACCGTCACACACTCACACACACGCACGCACGCATGCACACACACACACGCACGCATGCACACACGCACGCACGCACACGCGCGGGGTCTCATCGCCGCCCGAGTGGCACAACGTGTGCGTACCTCTTGGCAGCCGAGGGGGACTTTGCAACGATCACAGCATTCCTGTAGTCGGGGATCTGAGGACGAGGGAAACGCACGTCAGGCCCACTCCGTTCCGATGCACGCGTTCAACCAGTTCCACAGGCAAGAAGCAACATTGCGCCGTGCTAATGGCCAGCCCTCCTATACATCTCGTTTTTACATTTGACATTGCAGGTGGTGGTTATGTCATTAGTGGTAGTGACTGGATGTAGGAACATTTCTGAAACAAGAAAACAAAGCTGTTAATGTTCATTTCAGAGTCAAATTAGTGACTAGTGCAAGCCCCGGAGAGCCTACACATCCATGCAAAACAAAGAAGGACTGTACACGTTTGGATGCGACCCCTGACCGGTAGGTGCGTTAGTTTGTTTAAAGCAGCGGAGCCCTGGGCTGGAGTCCTACACCAGTTCCAAGGGCAGTGGAAGCTCCATTCACTTTCAATGCGTACCTTGCAGCACTGTGTTGTGACGCACTTTGCAATGCGTGCACAGAGATCTGCACGCCTTTAAATGGCTCAACTCTTGACTCGAGTCGGACTTGAGAATCGCTTGAGACTAACGCTGATAACAGACTTAACTTTGACTTGGTATCGATGGCTTGAGACTAGATTTAGACTTGAGACAAAACAAGAGGGACTCATAAGGAAATATTTGCACGTTTTTTTGTTTTTGAAACAAAGGCTGCATCCGAATACTCAGTATATACTATTTCTGTTCAGTGTCTACTACTTGACCGTTAATGTAGTATGTGCTACAGCCGTACGTAGAACGCCTCCGAACGCTTCCGAACACCACCGAAAACGCTACCAGATGTTTGGAGATGACGTATTTCCCCTGTGTGCGCACAGCAGATTAGATGCCGGCAAAATTAAAAAGTCACCTCCGATAATTTACCTCATAGTTTTCCGTCTTGTCGTCGTTGCTAGTGAATTAAAATGTCTCTTTCTGCACGAATGGCTCTTGATATCGCTGCTTTTATTTATTTTAATTTTCTCCGCGGCGTTCTTCTTCGGTGACCAGACTCTCGCTGCATTGTGGGATAGCGTAGTGTCCTACCGTTGTACACTGTGGCGGTAGTACGCATTCGGAAACTTTTCCCGTACTACACAATGCGTACTGAGCATTCGGACGAACTACATTTGTACTACAAAATGCATACCATATAGCAGTCAAGTATGCGTATTCGGATGCAGCCAAAATGTCCAACTCTACGCACAAACGACTACAGAGTTAGAAGTGTGCTGAATTTCAAAAACAAAAAAAACAGCCACACTCCAAGTGTCCGTCACTCACAGCGCGACACCTGGCGGACCTGGCAGAAGGACCACAGACTGGCTCCACACATCAACACACACACACACACACACACCGTGGCGTCAGCGTACCCGGTCGGCGGTCGCCTCCCATTCGCCGTGACATTGACACGTTCCTCCCAAGAGGCACTTTGACGTCACAACAAACAGGGCCCACGTTTGGAGCGCAGCAGAATGTTCACAAACTGGTTGGCAGAGATGGCAAAAGCAGAGCGATTTTTACACCCGGGGTTTTGTTTTGTTTTGTTTTTTCCCCCTGCGTCACCCGTGTTGACTTCCAGGGAGCGGGGCGGCTTGTCGAGAGCCCTGGGTTCATTGTTGACGTCGTCGAGGAGGAAAGGGGCCGTGGTATTTGTCCAGCCCACCTCCTCCGGTGGTGAGGATGTGTTGCGATTTTCGGAAGAATACTCATTTGCATTATTCTCCAAACGAGTATGCAGCTGCTCCCATAGCTGCATTCTGATTGGTCCAACCCACGACAGTGCAAGGGCATTGCCCTGGCAAGCTCTAGGATGTATATCATTTCTATTTAAAAAGTTTTGATTTTGTGTTTACACGCCACTGCGCAGTGCTCACAAACTAAAAGACTCAGGGCGCTGTGAGAATGTTTGACCGTTTGACGTTTGAGGTTTGAAGACTGTGTTATAGGGTAAACGAGGGTGTGTGTTCATGTGTTCAGCTACCTAGGCAGGGCGGTGCATATGAACTTACCTGGGTTGGACAAAACCCAGATAAAGCTACGAGAGCTGCCCAGGACTCTCACTCAACACTCTGGAATATAATGGACGTCAAACGCTAATTCTAAACCCGTCTACAATTTACATCTGGACATGACAATGTCAACAACTAACCTTGGGGTCTTGACAAACCAGCCAAATCTCTTCAAATACGTGGTTGGATACACCCCTCTGTGACATGTTATGAGGTCATTGCACTTTTTAGCTCCTGTCATCCACCCCTTAAAGTGTGGATGGACACCTGAAGAAAACACCGGTGTGGAGGGAAGGATTTTGAGGTGACGCGCCGTCACTGCGTTCAGTCAGCCGTGGTCGGGGCGCAGCCTTACCTCCTCCTGGATGTACTGGATGAGGAAGGGAGACGCTCTCAGGTTGTCCACTGGGCAGCTGAAGAAGCCCTGGATCTCCTTCTGATGGAGGTCCATGGTGATGATGTGGGTTAGTCCTGCAGTACAATAAGTGCCCCAGAGAGCATGACTCACACAATTAAGCCATGGGTTTAAAAGTAATCGCTCTGCAGCCAGTCCGCGTCACACTCCAGGCAATCATGCACAATCCAAATACCTCAACAGTCATGTCACAATCATGTCACATGGCAAGATATCAGAGGTGTTGTGGACACCACGCCACACACCACTGGGGAGTCCCAGTGAGTACCAGCGCTCTCAAGTTCAAGATTCAAGATTCAAGATTCAAGTAAACTTTATTGTCAGTTTTCATGAATGTACAGGACATACACAAAAACCGAAATGCCGTTTCCCTTGATCCCCGGTGCTAGACAAGCATGCAACTATAAATATAAATATATAAAAATATAAGTACCAAAAAAATCTAAATAAAAAGGTGGTCGCGAGTATGTGCAATTGCAATTTTTGTGAACAGTGTAAACAGTGTAAACACTGAGGTGCAGTATGGAGGGTAATAAACAGTAATAAATAAACAGTATGGACATAAGCAGTGTATAAACAGTATGGACATAATAAAGTATAGTATAGTATAAGTATAAAGTATAAACAGTGCAGAAAAGTATAAAGTATGAACAGTATATAAACAGTTGTGTAACTTAACAGATTTATATACAGTATGAACAGTGCTAAAATGTAAAGTGGCTGTGCATGGTGGTGGGGGGTGGTGGGGCTTTGCATGGTGGTAGGGGGGTGGTGGGGCTGTGCATGGTGGTAGGGGGTGGTGGGGCTGTGCATGGTGGTAGGGGGGTGGTGGGGCTGTGCATGGTGGTGGGGGGTGGTGGGGCTGTGCATGGTGGTGGGGCTGTGCATGGTGGTAGGGGGGTGGTGGGGCTGTGCATGGTGGTAGGGGGTGGTGGAGCTGTGCATGGTGGTAGGGGGGTGGTGGGGCTGTGCATGGTGGTGGGGGGTGGTGGGGCTGTGCATGGTGGTAGGGGGTGGTGGGGTTGTGCATTGTGGTAGGGGGTGGTGGGGCTGTGCATGGTGGTAGGGGGGTGGTGGGGCTGTGCATGGTGGTGGGGGGTGGTGGGGCTGTGCATGGTGGTAGGGGGTGGTGGGGCTGTGCATGGTGGTGGGGGGTGGTGGGGCTGTGCATGGTGGTGGGGGGTGGTGGGGCTGTGCATGGTGGTGGGGGGTGGTGGGGCTGTGCATGGTGGTGGGGGGTGGTGGGGCTGTGCATGGTGGTAAGGGGTGGTGGGGCTGTGCATGGTGGTAGGGGGTGGTGGGCAGGTGTGTGGTGGTGGATGGGTGGGGGTTAAAGTCCAGGGGGAGAGAGGTTGTGTGCAGGTGTCCGGGGTTGAATGGGTGGTGGGGTAGGAGGGGGGGGGATGGGTGGGGCTGGGAATGGGAATGGTGGGGGGGGCTGAGAATGGGTGGGGGTTGGTGTCAATGTCCAGTTCAGAAGGTGTGCCGCGGAGGAGCTCCCACTCAGCCCTGTGTGTGTGTGTGTGTGTGTGTGTGTGTGTGTGTGTGTGTGTGTGTGTGTGTGTATGTGTGTGTGTGCGTGTGCGCGTGTGCACGACGAGGGAACACCGACCTGCTTTGGCCAGCATGGAGGCCAGCAGCTTGCACACGATGGAGCCCCTCTTCCTCATCTTGCACTGCTTGCTGTAGGGGAAGTAGGGGATGACGCCGATGATGTTCTTGGCACAGGACGTCTTCAGGGCGTACGCCATCACCAGCAGCTCCATGATGGCCGTGTTCACATCTCTGGAGGAGGGAATGAGCAAAATCATCATCATCTTCATCATCATGGTCATCTTCGTCGTATGGTGACCAACCGTCACCCGGAACTTCCCTTCATGATGCAATTTTGAGTTTTTTGAGAATTACAGGAGGAAAATATTTGCACTTCTAAAAGATGTGCTGAGCGGGGGCTGTTTGGTATTTTTACTCGACGAACAAATCAAACTACAAATCAATTATCAATTCACCAAATGACTTTCCCTTTGATTGCCAAATAATTGTGGAGCTTTACAGCCAAAGATAACAATTTTTTAAGTAAAGCTGACTATTAAGCCGGAAACAAAACACAGGACAAATAGCAGTTGACCCGTCTGCATTTCACAGGGACCAGTGAAGACTGCTTCATTTCCAGGTGGACATGTTAAAAACCCCCACCACCGTTTGTGACACAACACGGGCCCACCCTTCGGGGGGGGGGGGGGGGGGCTGGGATGATGACAACAAACAAGCAAAGACTCAATCTACTCTAGAATGAAGTGGATAGCAATGTGGCTTTGACGTGATTCACTATTCTATGGTGCAAGTTGACGCACAATAGTGATCAACAGCACACCAAGTTCAGTGAGCGATATCACTTCATGTGATGTGTGAATTTCAACCATGCGCCGTGACGGGAATTTAAGTCGGGACAAATTGAAGCGATCACCTGTGCAAGTGGGGACCAGTCATCCCGTCTCAAATCTGTCGAAACCATTTCAGCCGGCTTCTTTATGTGGCATTTTTCATGTGCCACACCTCCGTGTTATGTCTTTTGAAAATAGGCCAATGCAACGCACACTCCGCCCCGTAACCTGTCTGTCTGCCGCCGCTGCCAAACAAACCAACTTCTCAGGGCGTTGTTGACCTGATTTAGACGCAGCGCGACACACGGCATGCCATTCCTCTGGTGCAGAAACATTCCAAAATGGCTGCCGCGCGACCCCAACTTGGACATTGATAAAACGCCACAATTGTATCGCTTTTGGCTTGTGGACAATGGCTGATTATGCGTTTGGGGCCTGATTTCCCCCTTCTGTGCCTGTAGATACCTGAGGTGGTAGCACTATGGAGAACATAGTGCAACATCAGGCTTTAGTCAGAGGAATTCTCCTCTGGTCCAGAACAGTCTGCTGAGTGTGTGTGTGAGTGGGGGGGGGGGGGAAACCAAGGCATTGTAGAGCAGTAGCCTGAGGAATCTACGAGACCTGGGGAGAGAACTAATGGCCCTTTTACAACCGCAAACCAACACAGCCTTTATACACAGGCAAACGGGAGCAAACGCCTTTCAGTAGCCCCTGCCACGGGAAAAAATCTCCCCACCTCACGGCGGAAATCTGATGTACGGACTCCCAGTACACAGACAACACCTCGAGGACAGAAGCAGTGATTGTCCAGTGTAAATAATTCTGGTTCTGAGGGCTGGTCTCAGGTCTGCCGTACAAACAGAAGAGAAGAGAGGACCTTTCGGTCTTTATTGGTCTTTCTTTTTTTTTTTTTTTTTTTTAACATATGGGAACAAAATTTGTTCTCCCATCCTACAGTACACAGGGGCAGTGAGGGGGCTGCTAGTTCAGCAGCCCGGGGAGCAAGTTGGGGTTCGGCGTCTTGCTCAAGGACACTTCGACATGCGGACAGTTGGAGGGGGGGGGGGACCCTGCAGTCAGTGGACGACCCGCTCTGTCCACCCGCTCTATCCACTGAGCTACCGTCGCTCCCAGGGGGGGGTGCAGGGGATTGGCTCTCTGCATTGGACCCATCCTGTGGTACACGGGAGCAGTCGTGGCTGCAGACGTGGCTCATGGCGCGCGGTGGACTGACTCCCCTCCGTTGCACACCAGCCACACGAACCAAACAGCAGACTCAACGTTCAGAACGTAACAGGGATGCATAACCATCTGCAACACCACACCAAAAATGTTAGAGGAGCCGAAGATAACGGAAATGTACGCCGCTGCCACTTACTTTTAGAAGGCAGAAAGCGGGCGTCCCTTGAGAAAATAAGTGCATTTGGCACGTATTACACAAAATAAGGCCGTGCAAATCAATTGGGGGCGAGAGGCCCGAAAGGAGAATGCGCGGCTCACCTGGGAATGGTCTGGATGATGAAGATATCTTGGCCACGGACCGATTCCTTCACATCCACTCTCGTCTCTGACAGGAACACAACGGAAATATCGGTTTGTGTGGCGAAAGGACAACGGAAGATAAACTCACCTTACATCTTCATCTCAAACAATCTTACCTCCATTTGATTCTTGATAAACTACTGACTTGCCCAAGTCAACTCCTAGGCGCCTGAAAAAACAACAACACAAAATGACATTGTCAGGCACGTGTGTCGGGGAAGGCCTGTCTACTCATGTCAGGGCGACACAAACTGTGTCATCTCAACATCATCCAGTCAGCTGGTGTGCCTGTCTGGCTTTCTATTTGCCACACCTTTCCCAACGCTAAATGCTTTGGGGACGGTTGCAAATCAGAAGAAAGCGCTTTCGATGACGTCTTTTGGGTGTGTTGTGTCTGAGGGGTGTGGACTTCACACCGTCACAACATGCAGCCGACCACAACAACACTGGAAATGCCAAAGGAGAGAATGCTGCTGCACTGATCCGGGCTCTGCCGGAGATAAAGGCAAGCCAGGGGGCCAATGAGAAGCCTCGCTCTAGCAAAGGGCTTGTGGCAACAACGTCTTAGTGGGGTAGTTGAGAACGAGTGTGCAGGAGCCCGGCAGGACAGGACAGGGCAGTCTCGCCCGCTACTCTGCCTCGCCCATGGATGCTCCCCGCCTGCCCTCGGACAGAGACCTTGCCCTAGCTCCAGGGCCAGGACGGCTCATCGTCCGTCAAGCAAATAGAAAATAATAAAATATGCATTCTGAACCAACGACTAACCAAACCTCATGCCATGCTTTCCACTGCCTAGAGTGGGAGGAAATAATGGTGAATGTCAGCAATTGGAATAACATACAATTATTGGCTAATTAGTACTGGAATTACCCAATGAACATGGTCCGGGGCCTGAGGCTGCCTTAACTCTGCTCCACTTTTACAGCTTTGACGAAATATGGGGTTGTTGTTTTTGTTTTGGCTTTTCCTCATGGCCTGGCGCAGTAGACGCTCATTGTAAACTAAAACGGCATTAATCATCCCAGGCGGCTAATTCCCCACACATCTTGTTTCCCTCCTGCCAGCGGTTCCTCTGCGAAAAGGAAGCACACTGCCTTTGTAGGACTGAATGTCTGAGCATTCGGGGGGCCACAGCAATGACGGGGTTAAGGTATGGAAAGGCCCCAGGTTTCCGTTTCTCATAGCTCTGTTATTGTTGCACAGAGCCGCATTAGTAACTAATGAATTCAAGGGGGAACACACACACACACACACACACACACAGGTCGTTTTTCATGTTTGCACAAACTACTAATTTTGATCTGTGGAATCAGATGTCAGAATACTGACATCATGCGATATAGATTGTTTGCAAAGATAGTTCTGGGGCCTCAAGTTGATTTGAATAATGGAGCACAACTACTGTTTAATGACATAGCAATTGTTTTATATCTGTTGCACTATGCACTTATGCAATTTCCCTCAGGGATCATTAAAGTATGTCTATCTGTCTGCACTACATTCTGCTTCCCAAATTTGAAATGACAGCCTTCCAATCCACACTCCTAGAAGCAAAACAGTCTCTGTGACTACTACTGAATATTCAGCAGTATTCCTGCCAGCCAATCACAAGTCACCTCTTCTCTAGGAAAACAATCTGTGTAGCAGGTGAAGGGCCTACTCTACTCTACTCTATTGGCCTACTTGTCCTGGTAATACAACTCTGGCTGACAGACAAAGTTGCAGGGCAAAGTAGGCAGCGTTGACTCACATTCCTATTGAGCATCACAGCCTATTTAAAGAAAATATCTGCTTTAAAACTAAAAAAAAAAAAAAAGTATTCTCTAGCATTTAAGGGATGTGATGCAGAAGGGGGAAATAGCGTGTGTGTGTTTTTTTATAGTACAAGAATACAGGCCTACAAGAAGACTGATATGGCTGGGCAATAGTTAATAGAAGAAAACTAAAGGAGACATGACGTTTTTCCAATGAGAACATATGCCATCAAAATGATCAAATATAAGGTTTTGAAATGCCAGATACCAAATATATATATATGTCCATTATTGCATCATTACATTATCAAGACCGCAGCAGGCAACATCACAAGTAATGAAGTTGGGAGATAGGCTTCCAAGCTTTCACTTTCATATTGAGACTGATGTGGCGTTTTGCCTCGGTTGAATCTACATGTCAAAGTGACCAGATGCATAGGCCCACATTCATAAGAGCACTGGACGGCTGTTGAAATGCTAACATGAATGTGATCCGTTTTTTTTTTTTAATCACAAGACTGATCTCAATGTCTACCCATTTCTGATTGTACTTTGACAAGGCTGAATCGACCCATCCATGTGTAGTCGACCGTCCCAGTGCTACAGCCACAGCCCTTCAGTCAGACACAAACAACTGCACAACGAAAACGGGACACAATCAGAATAACGGTGTTCACTCTGCGTTAACGGGGATAATAATAAAGTAGTTCGCAGTATTGCCCTGCCAATCAAAAGGGGGGACAGTCTCCGGTTTAACTGCTGGGGGCGGAAAGACTGACACATAAACAAAAACACAAATCAATGGGAATGCTTCTGATCATTCTGAATCGTACTTACTCGGTGATCTTCCTGGCCAGCTCGATGCACGCAGTCGTGGAATTGGCAGAAAACACCCGGTAGCCACTCTTGGAAACGTTCATTGCGGAGTAACCACGGGACAGCTTGCAGGGGTGAGAGACGACAGAGCGGTGGACCCCACAACGCCTAACGGGCATGTTGTGTTGAAACAATATTACGGTGTTGTCGTTCCCTCCCGGAAACACTGCCCACTCGTCTCACGCTTGTCCCCAACACTTTTTACAATCGTGCTAATTTCACGATGTCGCATGCGTAGAGACAGACCCCTTCCCCCCCGGGAGTCAACAATTAAAACCGTCAACACTTTGGGGGGGGAGAAGAAAAAAAAATCATCCAATGGATTCCAAACTCAGTTGGACTCATCGGTGATGTTGGTGAGCAGAACGCGTGCTGTCGGGGCCGGTAAACACGAACCTTCCCACCGACGACCACAAGTTGTTAGTTAGGTTTAGCTTAAAACCGAGGACAGTTACACAGACGAGCTTACAGTCAGTGTTTGCCTTCGGCACACACACTCACACACACACACAAACAAACATACGCACACAACGGAGTTGTTTTTAATTGCGACGGTATTGTGGGTAAAGTAGCGATATCCTGGGAAATGTCACAAAAACTGCGTTCCGCCGCACGATCGAGTCAACGCAGCGACTGTAATTAAAACTTTGTTGCAATGCGGCCGCTTATAGCAAAAGGGGCGGGATATGCCACGGAAACATTCATTGGACGGTTGGACGGAACACGGTACCGACGTTTAAGTCGTCCAATCAGGGACCTTTTGCGGAACGGAAGTAGGCGTTCCTGCTTTTGACCAATCGAGGCACGTGCGGAAGTCATTTGAGGTCGACGGAACCGTTGATGGGTCAAGTGCGTGCGTGGATTTGGGCTTTTCAAGAAACGAAAGTGTTTTTCTGAAACTTGCATTTACAAGAACTGTGTTTTCATTCATTCAAATATTAAAACTAAACATAGTAACCAGCACACAACACATTTTATCGCATTTAATCATCGACAGTGTTTGCTGATTGCAACTGACGTTGCCAATCAAAATTAGTTAAGAATGATCGCCTATTTAGTTATATTCATGAAGGGTAGTATTACCAGGGCCTCACGTCATAGCAGTACGACGTGTCTCCAGAATGGATCATCAAGGGCATCGTTTATGTAGTCTTACTGTAGGAGTATAATCTTGGTTAGATCCAAGCGGCAACATTCCATGCTGAAAAATGAAGCCCATGCGGAAGTGCAAAAACTTGCAGTTCCTCGACTGGCCGCTTGAGGCTGGCTGCAGAAGGGAGTCAACTCCCATAGACACCCATGTTAAAATGTCCAAATTTACAGCCAAAATAAACATGTTTACAGCCTGGTTCAAAAAACGGTTTTGGTGTCTTTCAGTAGTGTTCGAGTCCATGACAACTGTGAGGGGGTTGAATTTTTTTAGAATCCATTATTTCAATGCACAGAGAAGGATTTATTTTATGAATAATTAAGGGCGTGGTCAACTTGATTGGCAGCTCTCATCTGTCATCACGGCATGACCTTCACGGATTCGAGGCTTTGATTGGTCTGGCCGGAGGTAAGCGGGCTTAGAACACAGACTGAAATGTCCAATATGGCGGCGCCCTGAAGCCCCATTTTAGGCTTCATCTCCGCTGTTAAGAATGTCTATGGGTCACGTCACGGAGGGTTTGTCCATATATATATACAGTCTATGGGTTAGATGGGCCTATACGATGTATGAACATATACACCAGGGGTCATCAACAACATTTGTCCGAGGGCCAGAATTTTTCTCGGCAGACATTGTGAGGGCCGGATGCTTTTGTAAAATAAAACAAATTAACAAAATATAATATGTATGTATGTATGAATGTTGTGTGTGTGTGTGTGTGTGTGTGTGTGTGTGTGTGTGTGTGTGTGTGTGTGTGTGTGTGTCCTTTGTCAGTGTTAACAGACTCACATTACATGTACGGCAACAAGCCACTATGGGCGAAAGTGATATTTTAGCGATACTTTATCCTCTTCATTGTGCTATTCCTGACTTCAGAAATATTCTGGGGGCCGGATGTGGCCCGCGGGCCGCCAGCTGACGTTCACTGATATGTACTATTATTGTTTCCTCTATAGCCATAAGTAAAAACTGATGATTGGACATTATCATACGAGTAGCACATTCTGAAGATAGCGCAAGAAGAAGAAAAAATGATGAAACGATGAGCTGGCAAAAAGGTCTGGGAGTGGCCTGGTATAATACAGTGGACCAGCCTAGGTCCATTTAAAGGGTGTCATATTTTACTATCTGGTGTGATTATCACTTACCATCAAAAGCAGTTTCAGAATGACATAATATGTCACCATCTGTGTCTCAATCCACGTACTTGCGCACTTAAACTTCCCTTTTTGAGTACATAGTGCGTTCACACTGGTAATTGCGGCAAGACGCAGTACACTGCTAGTACCCGGATGGTGCACTCATAACGGTCAAAAAGCTGAGTGTACTACGCTGGACACTTTTCACCCTCAATGGTCGCCATTTTGTCTACGTAACGGAAGGGGAGGGAACGCCAGCACTTTCCAAAAAAATCTGATAAAGATTGCGGATGACACCTGTGGACCGTTGGCCCAGACCACTCCTTTTAAATGTAAGATATAACGTTACACATCAATCGAAAAGTGGTCATTTTTCGTTATGTATTACCATTTTATTGTTAGACAGATGTATGACAGATGTCATAAGCGATTGTGAACAGTTTGTGCTGATATGCTTATACGTGAATGCTAATACGGGAACGAACGCTTGTATCGTCATTTCCGGTAAGTGCAAAACGGGAGTGCTTCATTTGAGACTGTACTTCTTAGACGGAATTCACGCACTACATCAGTAAGTACATAGTGCACACAGTGCACTTACGGAAGTGTACTCGTGGAAGTACGTGGATTGAGACACAGCCCAGGTCACCCTTGCAAAAAAAGAGATGACATCTCAATTTGGGGAAATACGAAAGGCAGAATGACTCACTCCTCTGAATCTCTAGCTCCTCCCTCCTCAGTGCAAGCTCCTCCTTCCTGACCTGATGCTCCGCCTCTGTGTGTTTCTCCAGGAAGCGGAGGGCCGCTGTGGTGGCAGCAGCACTGGCAGGGCTGCTTGGAGGAGTGCCCTGGGTTAATACAGGGGACTGGTGTAGGTCTATTTAAACTAAGGGGTGCCGTATTTTACCACCTGGTGTTACTAGGCGAGTTTCAGATCGTTTGCATTTGCGCATTTGTTGCAACGAGACTTGAGAAGATCCGGCGGAACTCGTCATAATCACGTCAAGTTCCTGTCTGGTCAAGGCGGACACAGGTGAACTTCTCGTCAACAACTTCCGTTCTTCGTAGCAGACGAGTTCGAGGCATTGGATCTCCCCTTATCGATGAATTTTCTGCATGCACAATGGCTTGGCTATGTGGAGAAATGTGTAAATTAAAAAAAAAAAAAAAAATGCATGATGAGTGAAGTGAAAGTTCACAAAATCGTCTCTTTTTAATCTCTTTTTAATATGCATAGTTTGGGAGAGGGCACCAGACACGCCTCTCTGAAAGGTGTAACGTCACTTCTGACGTGGATAATTTAATGTCGGTATTCCAACCAACCAGGGCAAAGTTGAGAGGATGTTGAGGGGAGTGTCTTATGTCCGCACTTGCTCGAGAGAACATGGCCAGAAAAGCAGGCGGAAGTTGTTTTCCTGAAACCACGCGAGTTTTGAAAGCCAGGTGAATCGTCGCATTGGAAGTTCATCAGAGGTATTTCTGACGTTTTCATCCCAGAATGCATTCTGAAGCATGGCAAACAAAGCCGCATGCCTCATCTGAAACTCGCCTATTATGAGTAGCCATCAAAAGCAGCTTCAAAATGGGTCCTGCTGTCACGACCCGCCGGCCGTGATCTGGCAGCTGGGCTGCTGGTGGGCGTGGTCGCTGCAACTCCAGCCTACACACCTGCTGCTCATCTCATCACTCCTGCACTCCTGTTCCTCTTCACTCAATCAACTCTCCTATAAAGACCAGTCCGACATTCCAGTCCCCGCCGGATCGTCGAATCAGCTCGTATGAGACACGCCAGCTCACCTTGAAATACATTCCAATGAGTAAACCTGTATCTAACTCGTTTTTCCCTGTTTTCACCTCAGACCGTCTCACTCTCAGCCTGAACCCAGATCAGCCCGCCAGCACAGCCCAGACCGAGAACTCTGGAGCCCGGACCCCATTCCCTCACTCAGAGTCATTAGAAGCTCCAGCAACTCTCACCACGACCTGTTTTTGTGTCCCTCCAATAAATTCTCTGTAAACCACTCTACCTCCGGTCTGCGTTTGAGTCCGGGTCACCAGTCCTGACACGTGCCCTGTGACTTAGAGACATCATAAATGGGAGTGCCCAGCCAGATGCATGACGGATAGATAACCCTTATCAGTTACTACAATCCACCCACTGGACAGATTAGCACATAGTGGCGCCTGACCTCCTGTACCAGTATATTGGTTGGGTTGATAGTCTCTTGAGACACGGGGGCCCTTTGTGTGAGTGAGGAGGGTGTGTGCACACCCTGTGACTGCTGCCGCCCGTTGGGGAGTGTCCTCACCTTGGCAGAGAAAAGAGTCAATTACAAGAAAATGTGGAAAATTAGATTGCATTTATTTGTTTACAAATTCTTCAAATATCCCACCTAGAAGCTCTTGGCTCGGGTCCGTTCTGTTATCAACATGACCTCACAGTTGTTGCAGCAATACATGACTTAAACACGGGTGAGACGTCAGCAAACACACCTGAACACGCCCTGTCTGTACGCACACACACACGCGCGCGCGCACACGCACACGCACACGCACGCACACGTGCACACTCACACACAACACGCCATACATGGGCGACAGTCAATGAAGGCAATTGTTAAAGCCTCGCTGTTGTGGGTGTGTGCGATGTGCGTGTTTCTTCTCCAAGCTCCATGGTTAATCTAAGCCTCTACTGGCCAGCAGGGGCCACTCAATCACCATCTCCAGTCCATCCCCGTCCCCGTCGCATTGAGTTCATGGTGTCCACGTGTCTCACGCCCCCTGGCCGCGCCGCCATCGGGGGGCTCTTCGTAGACAGACGACCTTGTGTCGTGGTGGAGTTCCTCTGGGGTTCCTCTTCCTGTTCCCCCCCCGCCCCCTTCAGCCTTTCAGGATCTTCTCCTTGAGGAGGTCCAGGATGACCTGCCTCTCCTGGCTCTCCAGACGGAACCTTTGCTCCCTCTCCTTCCTCTCCTCCTCCAGACGATCTCTCTCCAGGGAGATCTTACCTGGAGAAGAACACATCCATTGACACTCTAGTCGCGAGCGAGTCACAGGATGTGCGGTGCTGGAAACCTCTTAGTCACACTTCCCTCCATGGACTGTCCTATTCATGAAAATATAATACTTATCTTATTACATCTAAGGGGTGATAAAATCACCCTTGGAGAGCTTGGGTCATCCTCTTTGTCACGGCATGCCTTTGGTTTCACTAAAACCAGCTGTCCTACTGTCCTACACAAGCAACTCTCTGCCAGTAAGTCTGTGAAGGGTTTTTCACAGTGTCCTAAAGTGATGGCTCCGCAAACTAAAGTTGCTCCCGACTCAATATGGAATGGAACAATAGCTGATAGGAATAGGAAGGAAGGCAATAAGAAGGCCAGACATTGCGGACCCTGTTGACCTGGAATGAGCAGCAACAAGACTTATCAACCACCCATGCCACTTTTAGAGGGTTTTGCATTATAGATGAACTGCCCTCTGGGCCAGGACACCCTTGCAAAAGAGAGATTCAATCTCAATGTGTGATTCCTTGATATATATTGGTGCAATATAACCAATGGATAACCCATATCAGTTACGACAATCCACCTGGTAGACATAATGGCACCTGACCGGTATGTTAGTAAACAGTCATTGGTTGGGTTGATATTCTCTCTAAACCAGGGAGGGCAAGAATCTACTGTAGGTGACCTGCCCTCCCGGCCTATTACCCTTGCCAAAAAAGAGTTTACATCTCAATTTGGGAAAATATGAAACGCAGAGTGACTCACTCCTCTGAATCTCCAGCTCCTCCCTCCTCAGTGCAAGCTCCTCCTTCCTGACCTGATGCTCCGCCTCTGTGCGTTTCTCCAGGAAGCGGAGGGCCTCTGCCAAGCTGTGGTGGCAGCAGCACTGGCAGGGCTGCTTGGAGGGGTGTGTTGGCCCGGGGTCCTCAGCTGGCTCCTCTTCCTCTGACTCTGCCCTCAGGGACAATGCAGGTGCTGGACAGGCAAACAAACAACCAATGAGCATGTCGTCAGAAGCTGGTGACCAGTCAGCTAGGTGGAGAGCATGAAACTGCATTGTGTTGATGTGTTTGTTTTGATGTTACTCGTTAATGTTAAAGTAAAGTGCACCGAGTATGATGGTGAAGGCTAAACTAGGTTGCTTACAACTATGTTGGGTGTCATCCACTAGGCTTGCCATTTGGGCAAGGGCGTTGATGTCTGGTTTGTCCTGTTCTGGTAGAAACAGGTCTTCCAGTTCTGCTTTCCTGGCCAATTCACTTGCCTCCTGCCAAGCATATGAAAATAGGTCTACAACACTTATTTCCATGACATATACAATCACAACAACTGGAAGAGGGGTCCCTGCACGGGGGACACCATCTGAAAGCATTGGATTCATTCAAATTAACTCAAATCAACATCTGTTTAACTTAACACAAACTGGCATGTGCTAATGGTTTCCAAGTAATTAGAAGTACAGGTCATGTGATTTCAAAACCCTTTTTAAACATCACGCCGCGATGCCTGCGATGCAGCATCAGAGAGCAACCTTGAATTCTTTCTTGTGCTGGCAGAGACATGTGCCCCCCCAGAGGGGGACGGGGATGCAATAGATGCTCTTTCTGTTTCAGTGGCGGTGGGGAATGATAACATGGACTCACTGGATGACATCATCACGGACTCTCACCTGGACACTGGGGGTCTTTTGGCTGGTCTTCCCCGCCTCCAAGTCCAACACTTCGTGGAGTAGCTTCTCTTTCTCGGCATAGAGAGCCGCCGTTCCACTCCTGGGGAAACACACATACATATGGTTCAGATGTAGACACACAAACAACACACACACACACACAACGTGAGCAAAGGCATATTTGCAGCAACACACAATCATTCATACAACGATACAGACGCACGCGGACATGCAGACACACAGGTCTTAATTGACTTCTAATTAATATTAAGGGTTATTAAGGTGTGCATTAAACATCAGAAATAATGTTCCATCAAATCCCTGGGAGAAAGTCATTACAGTCGAGTACAAGTACAAACTACACTAATCAGTGAGGGGGGGCTGGGCATTCAGATTCAAATCCTTCCCAGGCTGTTTATTGGCTGACTCTGAGATGTATATACTCATCATGCATTGAAGTACATACAGCTTTGGACCAGGACCAACCCATGAGCCTTACTATGCAACCCGCTGCATCCCCGTTCACCTCGCAGCACGTTGTCTTGGTGTTCCTCGTATCACGGGGACCTGCGCCGCTCACCTGCGCAGTCTGAAGAAGTCCTGCTTCTTGTAGTAGTCCAGCAGCAACAGGGTCCTCTCGCGGCAGCGCCGCGCGTCCACCTCAAAGTACTCATCCTGCAGGGATGCTGTGATGATCTCCGCAATGCGGGCCCAGTGCCTGACTGCAGGAGCCACCAGACAGACAGACAGACAGACACACACACACACACAGGCAAACGCACACACACACACACACACACACACACACACAGGCACACGCACACCTGTTGAAGGGGTGACACCTACTGCTGCTGTTCAACTGCCACGGTGCTCCTCAAACCATCTTCCCTCGTGGCCCTCATCATGATTTCTATCGCACGTTTTTATTTTACACAGTCCAAAATATTCAAATAACTTTTTTATTGGGCTGTTGTAAGAAATATATCAACACTGAACCATTAATAATGTCCAGGGCTAATAAGTAATGTGAATTTTAAAAGGGATATGAATAGGCTCTATCAATTAATTAAGAATAGCGTCGTCTGCTAAGATCTCTAGAATCTCAGCTCAGGCAGCACTACTATGCTTATGTCCTGGCATCATTTCATCCACCTGATGCTACATGCCCCCAACAGAGTAAAATCAGCGATGGCGCGGTGGGTTAACGGCAAACACCCACGGAGCGACAAGGAGAACATGTCACCTCACCGCTTGATTCCTTGGTGCTGAACGGGTTCTGGGCGATCACCTCCCGCAGCAGGACGATGTCATGACGAGCCGAGAAGCGCACCTGGCGCTTCCGCGGGGGCGTGGCCAACGAGAACCCTGAGAACGCAACACACAGAACGCAGCGCACTGTGAAGGACTGACACACAGAATACGATAGAACTGCACTGCAACATCATGAAAAAAACACACAGGAACAGAATGCACCTCAACATTAGGAAACACAGAACACAATGGACTACAATGTAATAGAACAGAACAGCATGGAATAGGCCACATTAAATAGAATAACACTACAGGCTACAACATAATAGAAAAATACATTGGACAGGAAGACAATAAAACTACATGACAATATATTTAATCCTTTAATAACAATTATAGGATGATATACAATGATAAAATAGCGCATACAGATCCAAAGAGAGTGCCATTACTGAAGAGGGCTTGATTTGTATAAGTTTCTTTCAGCTCCTCTGCGCATGAGCGAGCAATTGCAAAAGCTGCGTAGAAGCGAGCATGGCGTATGGAGGGTTCGGGTCCCATGTTGGCCCGGTACCCATATAACCCAGTTTATATGCGTGCAATAACGCAAGTTATCACTGATTAACCGTGGTGAAATGCATCCATCATCAATCAAGTCGTGTGTGTGTGTGTGTGTGTGTGTGTGTGTGTGTGTGTGTGTGTGTGTGTGTGCTCCACGTCATTGCATGGACGAGAGGGGTTGTCTGCCGAGGAACACACAAGTTGGAAACATTAAAGATATATTTTGATCAGTGTGCATCCCAACTGTTACCGTTGCTGATCGCTATTTCCATCACACGGTCCACGGTTCTTGTTATAATACATCCATAGGCCGATGTCTACGAGCTGAGTATACGAAGGCGATTTACGAGTACTTCCGGGAACTTGACGTCACTGTAGACGTAAAATCACCAGTACACGTTCCGTTCTGACGAGTAGCTTGCAGATTGCAGCGTTGCGTCGCGTTGCGGTGACTCCACGCGGCCACACAGTGGAGACAGAGAGCCGTGGTGACTTCAAGCAGGTTATTGATGGACAGCAATGCCAACGATGATGAGTGAGGTCTATGAGGAGTCAGCATCACTGCGTAGCCACTAGCCAGTACTACTAACAGTACTTCTATACTCCTGCTGCTACTACTGCTGCTACTACTACCACTACTACTACTACTTCTACTACTACTACTACTACTACTACTATTACTACTACTACTACTACAGACAGACAGACATACTTTATTGATCCCTGAGGGAAATTGCCTTCGTCACAAACTACTAGGCCTACTACTAGGCCTACTACTAGAACTACTACTGGAACCACTACTACTACTACTACTTGCCAACTACTAGAACTACTACTACGACTACTACTGCTATTACTACTGCTATTACTACTACTACTACTACTACTACTACTACTACTACTACTACTACTACTACTACTACTACTACTGCTGCTACTGCTAATTTAATAACAATATTCATACAATGACAAATAAATGTATTTACTGTTTGTCCATAATAACTCATAACATTGCTTCAAATGAACATGACCATAAAAAGGACAATAGTATGAAGATGCCAGTTAATCTATTCTTCATCTACTGTGTTGAGATGGGGCCTATTTTCCAGAGAGTGAGCATGCAATCTCCTGCATGGTGACAAGATGAAGTTGACCGCAGGCTGTTCATAGGGCCGAGGTCTGCCATCTCAGCCTCTCTAATCAGTGTCTGAATCCTTCTTCTTTCGCTCTTTTCTCCCTCTATTCTCTCGCCACAACCTTTCTCTCTCTCTTCCTCTCTTTCGCTCTCAGGCACTGTCTCCCCCTCCCCCTCCCTTTACCCATCTCCCTCTCTTTCTGTCCGTCTCTCTCTCTCTCTCTCTCTCTCTCTCTCTCCCTCTCTCTCCCTGTTTCTCTCTTTTCTCTCTCTCGCTGTCTGTCTCCCTAGCTCTTTCTTTCTCTCTATCTATGTTTCTCTCTCCCCCTCCCCCTCCCCTCTCTCTCTCTCTCTCTCTCTCTCTCTCCCTCTCTCTCTCCCCCTCTCCTTCTCGCCTCCTCTCGGTGTACCCCTGTCTGCAGTGACCCGTGTGCGTCGCTCCGGAGCAGTCATTTCACTTACAGCGCACACTTCAGCCACCGCGTCCTCGACAGAAGCCCACCGAGGGGTTTTCAGAGAGAGAGAGAGAGAGAGAGAGAGAGAGAGAGAGAGAGAGAGAGAGAGAGAGAGAGAGAGAGAGAGAGAGAGAGAGAGCCCCCCCACGCCCGCCGCTCGGTCTGTGGGAGGCGGCGCCGGCGTCTCCCGCTGTAGCTGCAGCACGCCGACTCGTTCTAGTTCCCTTGACCTAGTTAACCAGTGGCTTGGAGCGTGCGGCACGGCCCATCTACACACCATCATCATCATCATCATCATTATCAGCACCACCAACACCACCACCACCACCACCACCATCATCATCATCATCATCATCATCATCATCATCATCATCATCATCGTCGTGGTGCGCTGTGCGCTACTGTTGACGGGGGGGGGGGGGGGGTTGAATTTAGGAGCAGATAAAATCATGTTCTCACCTAATTTCAAAGAGGCGCTGAGCAATTCCCCCCCAAAAAAATGAATGCCCAGGAGTATCAGTGGCTGTGCAATAGTTGTACAATATTTGTATTTATATTTTTATTTTATTTATATTTATATTTATATTTTATTTTATATTATTTATATTTACATTATTTATATTAATATTTTATTTTTAAGATGTACGGTACAATATTTTTGCATGTTATTACTGTATCTGTGATTGTGCACGATTTGGTGCAAGACATACCTTTTGCGGTATTGTTTTTGCATCGTTTGTCGTATTGTGGTCGACACTGGGCAAGCAAAAATCCACCCCTTTTGATTCCATCACTACAATGAGATAGATATATAGATAGAGATTGATAGAGTAGATATGATATCATTGGGTTTGCACACCCTCCTATGTCACCACGTTTACCCCCTTCCCCCCCAATCTCCGACATCTGAACACAGTTTCATCACACAATCTCTGCCGAGCTATTTCATCCGATCCCGGAGAATGGCAAAGAGTGGCACCTCTTTGGCATTTGGGAAAGTGAAAATGATGGGGGGGGGGGGGGGGGGGGTGGGGGGGAAGGCACAAAACACTCTGACAGCTTCTTCTTCTGTGTGTGTGTGTGTCTGTGTGTGTGTGTGTGTGTGTGTGTGTGTGTGTGTGTGTGTGTGTGTGTCTGTGTGTGTGTGTGTGTGTGTGTGTGTGTGTCTGTGTGTGTGCGCGTGTGCGTGCGCGCGTTCAATCTGGGGCCTCTATTGACTGGAGTGTGTGTCATAATGGAGCTGTCAATAGGCCTCCAACGTCCCTCTATTGTCCCCCCGTAATGTGACAGTTTATCCCGCGCTGCCCCCCGTCGCTTCGCCGCACCCCCCCCCCCCCCCCCCTCCCCCCTTCACCAGACGATTATTAAATGGTTTTTTTTTTTTTTTTTTTTTTTTTTTTTTTTTTTTTTTTAACTTATTTACCCCCCCCCCCCTGCTACCTTGGAGTGCAGATTGGATGAAGAGGGAGGGGAGCCCATGCACTGCATCGCTTCGCTCATCGCTCCGTCCGGCCGCCTCGGCTCTGCCGGCGCTCTGGCGTTTTAGAGAGCGCTGGCGTCCGCCCCGTCGCCACGGCTGATTCGCCGCTAACGAGTTTGGCGCTTTTGGCCGTGTCTTTTTTTTTCATTCTTTTCTTCCTACTTTGTTGTTGTTGATCGTTGCCATGGCGATGCTATAGCCTCCGACGGTCGGCTAAATGGTTATTCGTGTCACCGAGAGAATAACCCGGAGGGCTGTGTGTCCTTTTGAGGGAAGGGGCTCGTGCATTCTGCGAGGTGGAAAATACGTTAATGACATCAATTAGACTTGACCGGTGCGGCATCATGTGAAGGTCAAAGCTAAATGGAATACGATACAATGACTTTTTTTTTCTTTTTACCAGGCAAAGTCTGTACACACCTACTGTTTGCAGTCTCATGCTGCCTCCTCCTTTTAAACCCTCTGTTGTTCATTAACACGACAAGCTGTCTGTCAAAGGTGAGACATGACAAGATATGGCTGCTTACAGGCACACACTCACGCACGCACACGCATGCACACGCACGCACGCACACACGTACACATGCACATGCACACACACACATACACACGCATATGCACACGCACATACACACACACACACACACACACACACACACACACACACACACACACACACACACACAAGAACAGGTACCAGCATCACCTCTCATTTCTTTGCTCTGTGTTCTTTGACCACGACACCTGCAGCCCTCTAAGAAGATATTTGGAGAGAGAGAGAGGGAGAGAGAGGGAGAGAGAGAGAGAGAGAGAGAGAGAGAGAGAGAGAGAGAGAGAGAAGGAGAGAGAGAGGGGGGGGGGGGAGAGAGAGAAACAGAGATAGAGAGAAAGAAAGAGCTAGGGAGACAGACAGCGAGAGAGAAAAAAGAGAGAAAACAGGGAGAGAGAGGGAGAGAGAAAGAGAGAGAGAGGGGGGTGGGTACGGTGAAGATACTGTCTCGCTCTTCTATGTGCTGTGAGCAAAACAATTAGTGTCGGCTGGGATCTTCAACCCAAGCCCCCTCCCTGCTCTCTCTCTTTACTCCCTTCCCTTTGCCATCCCTCCCTCTCTCTCTCTCTCTCTCTCTCTCTCTCTCTCTCTCTCTCTCTCTCTCTCTCTCTCTCTCCGTCTCTCACTCCATCAGGTTCTCCTCTGATCACTCTTCCTCTGGCAGAGTGCGGCGAACAGACGCTCCTCCACGCAGCAGCAAGAGGAGGAGGAGGAGGAGGACAAGGAGGAGAAAGACTCAACGAAAGAGGGGAGAAAGTGAAGGAAAAGCCACCGCCAAGAAAGCAGGAAGAGGAGGACCGGGAGGAAGAGGAGGAGGAGGAGGAGGAAGAGGAGGAGGGAGGAGAAGCATCAAAGTGGAGGAGTGAAGTTCTATCGATGTGTGCACAGGGGCGTGCGCAAGGTTGAGGGTCGGACAGAGCCAAGCAGGACAGGCAACAGCAAGAGGAGCAAGAGAGGGTCACAGAGGAGAGGAGGAGGAGGAGGAGGAGGAGGAGGAGGAAGAGGTGGAGGAGGGGGGTAGTTGTTTTTGCCGGGTGGGAAGGCGGGGGACACACACCTTTGATTTGTAATTTATTTTTGGGTGCAAAGGTTGTAGGAAGCTGTGAACCACCGGTTGCCTGCACTCCTCTCTCTCTCTCTCTCTCTCTTTACCCACACTCTCTCTCTCTCCCCTCGTCTCCCGCCAAACTCCCGCCGTGGGGTCTCAGCTCTCCGTCTCCCTCCCCCCCTCCCTCGCTCCCTACCTCCCCCGCACCCTGCTGGGCGCCTCCGAGCTGCTGCGCGCCGGAAGGATGTCTCGGAGTCGTCGCAGGGACTCTCCCCCTCCTCCTCCTCCCCTCCCGCCTCCGCCCGCTCCTCCTCCGCCGCTGCTGGGGGTGCGCAGAGCGGACGAGATGGAGCGGCGGATGGAGGAGGACGACGACCGGCCGGAGCGCGCCGAGCCGCTGTCCGACGCCGAGCGGGAGGTCATCCAGGACACGTGGGGGCGCGTGTACGAGAACTGCGAAGATGTGGGCGTGTCCGTGCTTATAAGGTGAGTGCAGATGCAGATAAAAAGCGGCGCCGCTCGTTGCCTGGCGCTCGCTTGCGTTTGTTTTGGTTTTTTTTTTGCGACGCGACGCGACGGTGCGTCTCACCTCGGGGGGGGGGTCTCGGTCCTTAACCCCGCGGTCAGGTGTAGAGCGGCGGCCCGGGGGTGGGGGGGGGGGGGTCCGCTAACGCACATTGCCGTGTGGTGTCGGACCGCACGTCGTGCCAGTAGGACGTCGAGAGGCGTCGTTATTTCAGATCGTGCGCACCGTATAGGCAGATCATCAGGCGCACACAACTGAATAGTGCTCTAAATAACTATTGAAACATGTTTTTCTATTTCGGTCGAAAGCTATTGCATAATAACTCGGATGGAAATGGAAATGCGCGGCTTCTGTTGGAGATGGGTTCTTTTCGAGCGCTAGAACAGGTTCTAGTACTAGGTCCTATCCGGCGGCTCATTATAACGGAGCCTTGCAGCATGCGGGCTGCATAAAGTCCTCTTTTTTTATTATGACGCTCCGCGACTGGGCTACAATCGCTTCACACTGCACGGGAATGTTGTGTTCCGAGAGAGAACAAGACTCGCTGAACTGACACGCAGACGGAACACTGAAATTGCAGAAGGGCTGGAAAGTAAATGAGCATTTGTTTCCTCATCCAGAACTATGTTGAGTCTGCAGGAGGGAAATTAGGAGGCCAAAAAAATAAAGCCTGCAATGATGTGATAATGATTTGAATTAAAATGGTATCGTGCTGTACCTTACCATGACATATTATTATAAAATATCTGAATCAGACCCAGAAAAATAAAATAAACTTTGTAGGTATTATCCTTGAGTTGTCATATTGTATAAGAAATGTACATATGATGTTTTGGTTGAGATAGGGTCATAGGGATATTGTCTCGATAACATGTTAGATGTTGAGATGTCCCAGAGGTATATAGAGAGCGTACTGTATGGACAGTTTTGACATTCTTGATGTATAACATCTGTGCCTGGAGAGAACACCCCCCCCCCCCCCCCCCCCCCCAAACACACACACACACACACACGCACACACACACACACGCGCACTCCCCCCGCCCCCCCCACACACACACACACACACACACACACACACACACACACACACACACACACGCACGCCCCCGCCCCCCACACATACGCACACACACGCCCTCCCCCCCACAACACACACATGCACACATGCCCCCCCCCCCACACACACACACACCATTGCAGCTTTAGTGGGAAGACTGGCCTTGTTAAAATGGGACGTGTGTTGTAGCGACTGGAAAGAGAGAGACCAGCTGATCTCTGGCTCAGGGAGACCAGACCCTCTGATGGAGAGAACCATAAGACAGCATTGTGATGTGTGTGTGTGTGTGTGCGTGTGCGTGCACGTGCATACATCGAAGCGTGCACGTGTTTGTTTTCGATGTGCGTGCTATGCACACATGTATGAATGTGTGCGTGTGTGTGTGTGTGTGTGTGTGTGTGTGTGTGTGTGGGTGTGTGTGTGTGTGTGTATGTGTGTGTGTGTTTGTGTATGTGCTTCCTCAAATTAATTTCTCCATCTGTGCAGGTGAGTGTGTATGTAAGCCTTGTGTGTACATGTGTGTGTGTGTGTGTATGCGTGGGCGTGTGTGTGTGTGTGTGTGTGTATGGTGTGTGTCCCCGTGTGTGTGTTGGCTCTTATCTGTGGATGGCAGCAACAAGCTTTGGCCCTCACATGTCTCCCTCGCTGTCTCCCCCTCTCTGTGCTCTCTCATCTTCCCTGCTGAACCCCCCCCCCCCCCACCCTCCTTCCTCAGTATGTCTTTTCTTCCTTCAACTTGTTCACACTTGCTGTCCTTCCTTTCTTGTCACCTATCTCTCCACTAAAGGAGACGTCCCACATTGTGCTTATCTTCTCCAGTAGAGACACCATGTCCTACGAAAGCCAGCACTGCCACGGTGCAAATCAGA
>JAXIVH010000001.1:10948414-10952588 GCA_036785325.1 Urophycis tenuis | reverse complement strand
AAAGAGCTCAGCCACTACAGGTTTCTAACATGTTCATTCACTGCAGGTTTCTAACAGGCTAAGCCTCTACAGGTTTCTAACAGGCTCAGCCTCCAGATGTTTCTAAAGGGCTCAGCCTCTACAGGTTTCTAGTAGGCTCTACAGGTTTCTAAAGGGCCTACTATCATTCACAAATGATTTTTGCTTGGAGTGAAGTGTGCCATGGCCCGTTTCTCTGAGTTTGGTCAAACAACAGACTCCTGAATAAGCAGCCAGTGTCTGCTGTCCCACCTCTACGGCATTGCATCGCAATTCAGGATGGATCCGGCAATCGTCCTTAAGATATTTAATGGAGGGAGCGAGCGAGTGCAGCGGTCTAGCGTGCAGAGGGGGACAGAGAGACAGGCGTTGGTGGGGAGACCGATAGCCCCCCAGAGGGCCCCCAGCAAAGTGGAGAGCCGTCCTGTCCCTTGACCACACCTCACAGCTCCTTCAGATGTTAACCACTGAAATGCATTTCGGTTTTGACGGACCCCGACAGACCTCCACCACCAGAAACACCTCCTACTCCGCCAGGAAAGAGATGAAATGCTGAAATGCTCCTTTTATGTTGTTTTTCTATCCGTGACCTTCTCTTCTCTGAACCTTTTTTTGATAGCACTCTTTACTTATCAGCTTCACTTTCTCCCCGCTCCAGTCCTTGTTCCTCTCTTAGCGATGGCCTTGCGTACACGAGAGGGATATTTAGGTTCTCCGCCTGTGTCGGGTGGAGAAGATGCATCCGCAGTGTTCAGGTTCACCTGAACTTTGGGTGATGCCGTGGATCATGTTCTTACAATAGAAACTGTTGCGAGGGCTTGGCAGCTTCAGAGAAACGTACGCATGACCCCCCCCATCTGGCTTTTTATTGGTTGGCAACCAGTGTAAAAGAAAATCCACGTGTTGTTTTCCTCTAATTATGTTCAGCAAAGCTGAACAAGCTTTGCTTGTTCAGGTCGTGTTGTCAAGTCACTACTGTTAACCTGTTGCCTGGCATGAACCTATCACAAGAAAGCAGTGGACCCCCGCCCCCCCCCCCTTATGCATACATCTGCTTGGCGAGAACGCAGGCGACTCTCTGGGCTTTGGTTAAACATTTCCCTCCTTTGATGTAGGGACAAAAGCCTTCTGGAGAGGGGGGGAATGTGTTTAAAGACTCGACTAGTGAAACCGTGTTCACGGCTCACTCCGCTGGTGATGCCTCCTCTGGTGATGCACACACACCAGAGGAGGCTGGAGTACAAATGCATGAAACGCTCTTATACGCTACAACGATTTGCTGTGCTCTCTGGCGTTCTAGAAGCCTCATCTGTCCTTGACTCGAATATCCCCTGAAAGAAATTGCGGCCGCTTTTCAAAGTGAAAAGAGCGATTCAAACTGCTGTTGTGAACTGTGGAGTGCGTGGGAACTGAACGCCCCCCCCCCTCCTGCCCTCCTGTCTCCCCCTCCGCTGCCCCCAGGTTCTTCGTCAACTTCCCCTCGGCCAAGCAGTACTTCAGCCAGTTCCAGGACATGGAAGACCCGGAGGAGATGGAGAGGAGCTCCCAGCTCAGGCACCACGCCCGCAGGGTGATGAACGCCATCAACACCGTGGTGGAGAACCTCCACGACCCGGAGAAGGTGTCCTCGGTGCTGGGCCTGGTGGGCAAGGCCCATGCCCTGAAGCACAAGGTGGAGCCCATGTACTTCAAGGTGAGTGGACCTCCACGTGGACCATCGCATGGCTGCGGTGCATAGTGGAGCAGAGGGCTTTGGTGCCGCTATGATTGAGAATTGAGCCACTTTTCAACCCCCCACCCTTTGCTCTGTCCTCCCCTCCCACTATTGCTGTCTCTCTCTCTCTCTCTCTCTCTCTCTCTCTCTCTCTCTCTCTTTCTCTCTCTGTATCCTTCCCCTATCTCTCTTTCCCAATCCTTCCCTCTATCTCTTCTCCTCTCTCCCATTACCCATCCTTCTTTCTCTCTTTCCATCCCTCCCTCTCTCTCTCTCTCTCTCTCTCTCTCTCTCTCTCTCTCCATACTTCTCTCCCCCTCTCTGCCTTTACCCATCCTTCCCTCTCACTCTCTCTCTGTCTCTGTCTCTCCATCCCTCCCTCTCTCTCCATACTTCTCTCCCCCTCTCTGCTTTTACCGATCATTCACTCTCTCTCCATACTTCTCTCCCCCTCTCTGCCTTTGCCCATCCTTCCCTCTCTCTCTCTCTCTCTCTGTCTCTCCATCATTCACTCTCTCTCCATCCCTCCCTCTCTCCATACTTCTTTCCCTTCTCTGCCTTTACCCATGCTTCCGTCTCTCTCTCTCTCTCTCTCTCGCTCTCTCTCTCTCTCTCTCTCTCTCTCTCTCTCTCTCTCTCTCTCTCTCTCTCTCTCTCTCTCTCTCTCTCTCTGTCTCTCCATCCTTCACTCCCTCTCCATCCCCCCCCTCCCCCCCATACAGATCCTGAGTGGGGTGATGCTGGAGGTGTTGTCGGAGGACTTCCCCGAGTTCTTCCCGGTGGAGGTGCAGCAGGTGTGGAGCAAGCTGATGGGGGCGCTGTACTGGCACGTGACGGGGGCCTACACCGAGGTGGGCTGGGTCCAGGTGTCCAGCTCCGCCGTCTGAGGGAGGGGTCCGGGGACGAGGGGATGTGTGATGCCTTGATGGACGAGAATGGGGGGGGGGGGGGGGGGGGCGGGGGAGGAGGGAGGGCTGGGGGTGCTTGGTGGAGGGTCCGGGTCTGAAGTGACACCGGTCGCGATGGGTTTTGTTACGTATGGAAAACAAATGGAGGGGGGGGGGGGGGGGGGAGTGTGTTTCTGTGGTGGTGGTGGGGGGGGGGGGCGTCAGAATGAGGCAGGATTGGGTGCGTCATTCGTCTCTAATGGCCAGGTAATGTGACCATGCAGCTGCAGACTGTTAATAGAGTCTCTTCATGTTTTACTAGTGTAAACCTACGAGTGTAAACCTACTAGTGAACCTATGTTTAGGGACCCCCCCCCCCCCCCCCCATCACCCTGGTGATGGGTCGTGTGCGCTTCACGTCTTGTTTATCTCTACAGAGGTGTTGTATGTATAGAAGTGTCTAGTGGGCAAGTGTTCCTCACTCCTCTGGCCTTTGTTAAGCACTTGTTGTCTGCAGGAGGGCTGCTTCGCTTCGCCCCAAGCCGCTCCACAATACATGCTGTACATTTAGTCTCTTTCGCCCAATGGCTGTCTTTCCCCAGACACTTGAAATGTGCTTACAAATGTGTGTGTGTGTGTGTGTGTGTGTGTGTGCGTGTGTGTGTGTGTGTGTGTGTGTGTGTGTGTGTGTGTGTGTGTGATTGTGTGTGTGCGTGCGTGTGATGGAATATGTCTGAACAGGGAATGCAAACAGCAAGACACTTACAGACGCATTACATAGAACATCATAATACTAATATTGATCGTGCGGTTGGCTTGCCTCTATACTGTATAAATCTCCCTCAGAGAGACGCGATGAATTTCAACCATTTTTTCAGTACATCTTCTAACCCGCAGCCACCGTCACATCAAACTAACTCCGAGATCGATATACGTTTGCAATGCAGCCATCCTGTAGTTGTCTCTTATTGTACATGAACGGAGCGGTATTTTTAGTTTCTCATCTCAGCCCATGATACCAAACCTGTGATTTGGTGTATCGACTACTCTCTTCTTGATTTACTCACTCGGCTAAACTTTGCTTATCTCCTTGTGTGTAAAACAAGCTGGAGCAAAAGCACAAGTTAAGGGATGTAATCAGAGAGGAATTGAAGCCTACGCTATAGAGTCAGGATCTATTTACAGAGCAGGATTGCTGACAGCATAGATGCGCCTGCAAAGTACTTCCTGGGGGCAACACAACTGAGGGCACTCATTCATTACACACAAAATTAATCTGATTTAGTAAATACATCAAATTTGAACAGTATTTTACATTAAGTTCCAAGATACAAGCCTAAAAATGAATCCCATGAATATACATGACTAAAATGCAAAAGGCAGAAAAAATGAAATATGTATTGCTCAACTGTACTTTAATCTCAAGCTAAAGTGAAGGGCAGTAAACGTCAGTATTATCTGGAAGGGGCTAAGTGTTCCACTGCTCTTCCTGGTCCGTCCCCAAAGACACACAGGAAATGTGTTTAGGATGGACATTAGATCCAATCGCCCGGGC
>JAXIVH010000001.1:10918414-10940914 GCA_036785325.1 Urophycis tenuis | reverse complement strand
CGGCGACCTCTATATGCTAACCCCAAACCTGATCAACTCCAGGGCCCGTCACAGTACAGGCTACAGACACACACTCTGTCATTAGAAGAAGAAGAAGAATTACTCTTTTGATCCCGTGAGGGAAATGTGGTCTCTGCATTTAACCCAATCGTGAATTAGTGGAAGTACACTCAGCACACAGTGATGGTGAGGCACACAGTGAGGTGAAGCACACTAATCCCGAGGCAGTGAGCTGCCAACAGCGGCGCTCGGGCAGCAGTGAGGGGTTAGGTGCCTTGCTCACAGGCACTTCAGCTGTTCGTACTGGTCGGGGTTCGAACCGGCAACCTTCCGGTTACAAGCCCTAACCAGTAGGCCGCGGTTGCCCCACATTACTCGGGGTCGTGATCGCTGTGCTCAACCTGACCCCCAGGGTATGCTGCCTGAAGGGACCACATCCAATATATTAATGTTGAATATTTAATCACACAGCTTTTTCACTTTTTTGTCACTTTTTTGTCATTTTGTCACATGTTATACACTGTTTATACACTGTTCTTAGACTGTTTATACACTGTCCATACGGTTTATTTATTTATTACTGTTAAATACTGTCGATAGTGCTCACACTGCTCATACTGTATATAGTACACCTTACACCTCCATCTGTTTATACTGTTTATACTGTTTATATTTTCTGTAGATATTCGCAACCCTTTTGTTTTAGTTAGGTTTTTGTATTCTTATTTTATACATCTATATTTATATTTTTGCATGCGTATCTCGCACCAGGGATAGAGAGAAACGGCATTTCGGTTTTTGTGTATGTCCTGTACGTTCATGAAAACTGACAATAAAGTTGACTTGATCTTGATCTTGATCAGATTATGAAATCAATAAAGTGTATTATCATCTATCATCATCTCGCGGTCCTGCGTCGCCCTGTCAGCGTTCGTGTCCCCATCATGTCCGGCCGGCCGTGCAGAACCCCTCACATGCTACGGTCTGTTCTCCAGCCCCACGAGCTGCCCACCCTCTGTCTCGTTAGTCTAATGTGTGTCACCCGTGTTCCTCACGATTTACGTTCCCTTGTCGTGCCCCACATCCATGATTGTGTCTATCTGCCATGGTTGTTCTGAAGGCTCCGTTTGTTTCTGTCACTGAGTTCATTTTCCTTTTATTGTTTTTTTTTGTGTTTTTTTGTTTTTTTGCTTTTTGGAATTGGGTTCCAAGCCTGACACGCTGGTTGGACCATGCTGAGGGATCTGACACAGAAAGTGTTCAGACATCACGATGCTGCTGAATATCAATGCAGATTCATCGTCTGACTGCGCAGTGGAAGGCTTTCCGCCTGGAGCCTTTGGTTGTGGTTCGGTTTATCATTGCTAATCCAGGGCCTGAATATCCTGGCTCTCCTCCACTAGTGCTTCAAACCAATGAATAGCATACTGACAACATATCGCCATTCATTTTCCCCATATCATAATATAATAATTATTACGTGGATGATTATTATTATTAAGAGAAGAAGAATAGCAGTAGGATATCATGATGTATTTACATTTGTGTCACTCACTCCCATTTTCAAAATCACAATCGAAATCACAACTCTTCTCCGTTTTGGCCGGGCAGTGGTGGAACGAGCTCCCTGCCAATGTCAGGACTGCAGAGTCACTCCTCATCTTCCGGAAGAGACTCAAGACCCACTTGTTCAGAGTTCACCTGAACCCTGCATAATATCCATCATCTTAAAAAACTCCTCATGCTCTTAATTGTTGTACATCTTGGCACTTTAAATCGCTCTTTGTAACTTAGCACTTAGTCCGAGATGTTGTATACTAGCAATGGTTAACCTAGCAATTGAAATGCTTTAAACTTGTTCCGGTGACTTTCTTACTGTAGTAGCGGCAATTAAATTTTCACCTTCTTCTGACAAATGTACTCTTTGTAAGTCCCTTTGGATAAAAGCGTCTGCTAAATGCCCTGAATGTAGATGTAATTTCCAACCTGTTAGGACGCTCAACTGAAGTTCCTTTCCATTCTCATCCTAACACCCCTGGACTCTGTGAGTTCCTCACACAGGAACGTGTGAGAAATGCACGTCGGTAACTGTGAGGTCGCCTGCATCGACCGCTCTGATGGATTCAACCTGTGGTGAGCATCTCGCTAATAAGCCTTTATACACACACACACACACACACACACACACACACACACACGCACGCACGCACGCACGCACGCACACACGCGCACACACAGACACACACACACACACACACACACACACACACACAGACACACACACACACATACGCACACACACACACACACGCACACACACGCGTGCACACACGCACGCACACACACACGCACACTCACACAGGCACACGCGTGTTCACACTCTTTACGTGTACCTAACAAGTGGTTTCTCAAACCCCGGAAGAGCCATTTTGAAGATAACATGTGAGGAATCCCACTGCGACGTGAGCCATGCTGAGCCCAGTGTGTGCCCCCCCCCCATGGCTAGCCAGTGTCAGAGCTTTCCTGTGTGTGTGTGTGTGTGTGTGTGTGTGTGTGTGTGTGTGTGTGTGTGTGTGACAGGAGCACGCAGAGCTCTTTAGAGGTTCCTTGAGCCCAATGCCTCACACATCGATCTGGCCTTGTGACGTCATCCAGTGGTGGTGTTCCCACACACAGGAGCAGCGTTACGTTGTTCAAAAACAAAAAAAAAAGGGCGATCCCGTAACAGAACCAAGCGGCACTCCGGTTCTGCTCCCTGAGAATTGCCGACTCCCCCGGAAACGTCTTCCCCTGGTCGAATCCTGCCGTGTGGATTTCTGTTCTGTTCAATTGTTAATTCGGTGTATTTCCCGATCGGACCAGTCGCTCCATGGCTTACGGTGGTCTCCTTGGCCATGGACTGAAACGCCCTCTGCCTGGCTCTGAGTGGTCCGGTCCATGTCATTTTTTTTTTCTTTGGGGGTGGGGCGGGGGGGCTGGAGGCCAGGCTGATCAGCAGAGAATCAGAAGCTGATCTCTCGAGATCAGGTGGTCTCGGGGGGAGGGGCTGCCACACATCCCCCCAGGGGGAGCCATTTGGAGGGAGCTTATTAGGTTGTGAGCCTCACTGTGAGCCCCCCCCCCCCAGGGCATGTCCCTGTCCCCAACCCTGTCGCATCCACATTGTTTGTGGGTTGTTGTTTTTTCCCCGTATCCATTCAGGCCAGAACAGAGCAATTAGGGCCGGGACGACCCGTTTCAGCGCCTGAATTGATTCCAGCGGGCTTGTGTGTGCGGTACCAGGAAGCAAGGCTCCGAGGAGTACTGTGAAATGTTTTGTCTCCCCGCGCTGCATGCTGTGTTACGAACGTTTCCGTGAAGCCGATGGGATTTCTGGTGATGGGGGGTGGTAGGTGGGGGGAGAGGATCGGCACTGATTGCAAATGCTGGGGTGGTGAGACTGAGCTGAGAGAACAATGTTGTCAGTCATAAAGGACAGCGGAATATGCTCCGACTGCCTTGTCTAAAGGGCCGGTCGGATGTTGTTGTTGTTGTTGTTGTTGTTGAGAGGTGAAACAGTGGTTCAAGAGACCATTAACCTTCTGCTAGTGATTTCCGCACAGATGACAACATGACATCGTAGATTAGTGTGTTAAGATGTAAGGTGTGTGTGTGTGTGTGTGTGTGTGTGTGTGTGTGTGTGTGTGTGTGTGTGTGTGTGTGTGTGTATGTGTTTGTATGTGTGTGAGTGTGTGTGAGTGTGTGGGTATGTGTGTGTATGTGTGTGAGTGTGTGTGTGTGTACATGTGAGTGTGTGTATGTGTGTGTGTTTGTGTGTGTGTGTGTGTGAGTGTGTGTATATGTGTATGTGAGTGTGTGTGTACTGTAGGGCTGTTCCACCTTGATAATACAATTCAGGCTTATATAAAGGGAAGTCAGATACATTGTGGAACATCAGTGATATAATTTTCCTCCATATGTAATGCCATTGCATAATCACATGTTATGAGACCACATGTGATTCATGTCAATCAGCCTCCTATGGACTTAATGTAACAAAACAGAAACCAATCATGAACTATGAATTCAAATGGATATCTTTAACAATTAGTGACTGACAATTCACAGTTACATTCTTTGACACTACACACAACACTATTTCTGGGACTTAAAGGAGACAAACACCTAATTAGCCAATAAGAGCTCATGATTGCAGTAGCACGTGTTTAGCAAGAAATGGAGTCATCTCATGCAAACCAGGCTACAAGACATGGGGGGGGGGGGGGGGTTCTCCTCTGACAGGCAGGTCAACCCCCAAACCTTTCGTCAGGGAAACAGTTCTGCCTGGGACTCACAAAGTATCGGTGAACATTTCAAGAGGGGCAGTTTTCTATTGGCATACACTTCCAATCAACGTCCAAATGGTTCTAATGCATATTGATAATCAAATTCTCTCGTAGGCAGGCTTTCACCCCTTAACCATGACTACTTGTCCTCAGAGTCATCATCGGAGACAAGTTAAGGAGTCTCACTGGCCTCGCCACTTCCTTCCTCCATATATCATCATCATCATCATCATCATCATCATCCTCTCATCCTCCAGAACCGCCATCCTGGTCGCGACGCATTGGACTTGGGTTTCCACTCGGTACCGCAGCGGTTCAATGCTAAATACGTTCAGAAGAGAGCGATGGGGTTCTCGGCAGGGCCATCCATCTCTGGCGTGAACGAGTGACTGGGCCTCCTCATCACTTCACTCCAGCTCCCAGCGTATCTGCGGCCCGACGTCACTGACGTGTCCCTCCGCGCTTCCAGCAGACAGACCGGATTAATCGCTGAGCAATTATAAAGCCTCTGCATCAGATGATGCTTAGTGGTTGGTGGTGGTGGTGGTGGTGGTAGAAGGTGGTGGTGGTGGAGGTGGTGGTGGTGGGGGTGGTGTTGGTGGGTGGTGGTGGTGGTGGTGGGGGTGGTGGTGGCGGTGGTGTGGGTGGGGGTGGTGATGGTGGTGGTGGTGGTGGTGGTGGTGGTCTAGGTGGTGGTGGTAGTGGGGCTGGGGGTGGGGGTGGTGGGGGTGGTGGGGGTGGTGGTGGTGATGGGGGTGGAGGTGGGGGTGGTGGTGGTGCTGGTGGAGGTGGGGGTGGTGGTGGTGATCGTGGTTGTCGTAGAGGTGGTGGTGGTGGTGATGGGGGTGGAGGTGGTGGTGGTGGTGGTGGTGGTGGTGGGGGGTGGGGGTGGTGGGGGTGGTGATGGTGGTGGTGGTGGTGGTGGTGGTGGTCTAGGTGGTGGTGGTAGTGGGGGTGGGGGGTGGTGGGGGTGGTGGTGGTGATGGGGGTGGAGGTGGGGGTGGTGGTGGTGCTGGTGGAGGTGGGGGTGGTGGTGGTGATCGTGGTTGTGGTAGAGGTGGTGGTGGTGGTGATGGGGGTGGAGGTGGTGGTGGTGGTGGTGGTGGTGGGGGGTGGGGGTGGTGGGGTTGGTGATGGTGGTGGTGGTGATGGGGGTGGCGCTCTATAACTGGAATATTAAAAGCCCAGCCAGACTCGTCGTGGTCCAAACCAGCGTCTCGCCTTCGTAAGTCCTTGTGTGTCCCGGCTACAAGAGGCCGTCCTTTGGCGTTCAACGCCACGGCGCCACCGCCTCTCTCCCTCTCTCTCCCTCTCTCTCCCTCTCCGGAAGATTCTTCCTCGTTGTTTAGATTAAATTAGCATAGAGACAAAGCAGAGGCAATTCACGTGGCTCTTCAAAGGGTTCAGAGCCCGTGTAAGTAGATTTCAGCGAGCAGGGACTATTACGTGGTGGGGGGTGGGGGGGGGGGGGGGGGCAAAAATCAATTCACAACATTGATTTACAATCAATTCACGACAGAAAAAACTTGCTGTGCGTCTCCTCTGTCCATGAAAAAAACATTGAGGAGCATGAGGGGTTTAGCATGCTTTGCTAACAGACGCCTCAAGCTAAAGTGGGATGTAAGGGGATTGAACCCAGAACCTTTCAGCTGAGATTAGAACGCTCTCCCGCGCCGCTACCCCGCGGGGTTTATGACGGCGCAGCTCCAGAACTCCTCCTTTAGGCCCGCTAAATAGTAGGCCTACGTGAGGATGTGATGCAGGGTGTCCAACCTCCACAGAACTGTGTAAGCCCTTTTAAAGTACCCAGATGACGCACTTTTCCAGATGCAAATTTGTAGCGTGCGAAACTACGGACACACAGTGTTCCCAAGTCGAGCGGGACATTAAGGCGTGGTGGAGAAGGTAGGAGGGATGTGATCATTCAGAACATGACAACAGTGGGAGTGGCTCCACCCTCAGAGTGGTCACCGGGCAAAGCCATTGTAGGTAGCGGTGACCTTCAAAGTTCACGCAAATATTAAGAGGCTTAGATTGTAATGTGAATTAGCGGTGTTAACGGGTATTTGACAACGTTAAATGGTGTACAAATGGGTGGGTTTGCAACTGAGCTATTTTTCCACCCGAAAGTCTCAAGCAAAGCAAACTTGGAGCAAATCCAATTATCTCTCTGATCAGATGTGTGCACTGTAGCACGTTCCCTCCTCAAGTGCCTTGAGAACATTTTAAGTCTCATTGAGGGAGGGCAGAAAGCATTAAATAGTCGAAAAGTAACACACCTGTTTTTGTACTGAATTGGTTTAACAGCCTGTGCCGTTTTCCCAAATTAAAACCTGCAAATGTTGACACACACACACACACGCACACACACACACACACACGTACACGCACACGCACACACACGCACACACACACACACACACACGCACGCACGCACACGCACACGCACACACACACACACACACACGCACACACACACACACACACACACACACACACACCGTCTAACCAAATCCAATCAAAAAAAAAACTGAAAGTGCCTGTATGGCTTCTTATCACTGATTGCTTTCTCTTTGCCCGTCACTTCATTTGGTTGCAAAATGTTCCGTTTGACCCGTTGACATCACAGCCGTGGAAGCCCTAGACAGTCAATAAACAGCTGATTGTTTTACGGGGCACTTGGGCCCAGCGGTGAGAGAGCGCTGTGACCTGGACGCTGACGCTCCAGCATCACACTGTCTTCAGCTGATCACTGCATGTGCAAAACACAACAAAGAAATACAGGAAGAATTCTTCCTCGTCCTTCTCACCGTTATAAGGTCATTCACAGATACACTGTGAATACCTATGGTTATCATTATTCATACTATTATAATACAGCTATTTCGTATGATTTTAACAGCATTACCATATTGATATCTCACCATATACATTCTGTCTGTGAAGGTGCCTGGCCACCGGGCAGACCTAGATAGTGATGGGGGTATCGTGGGAGAAAGGCAGGTCAATCCCCTTTTTTGTCTTGTTTTTTTTTTTTCCTCCATCTTTCTCCTCATAAGACGCGGCCCATCTGCGCTGACCTCTCGGCTCCCCTCTGCTGCAGCAGGGCTGCTCAGAGGACAGAGAGCTGCAGGCGCCTCCACACAGAGGGCCACAGCAGAGCGCGCTGGACCGGGCCCAGTCCCACACAGGCTCACCGTGCCTCTCTCTCTCTCTCTCTCTCTCTCTCTCTCTCTCTCTCTCTCTCTCTCGTCGGTGTGCCCTCTACGCTTCTCCTCCGACACGTGCAGAGAGCACTCGAGTCGCTAGGCATGGAGCGCGGAGCCTGGTTTTTCTCGCCATAGTAACGGTGACTAGTAGTATTTTTAGCGAGCCGACGCTGCCCTATGGCTCTCTGCTTTTGCGTGGAGAGCATTGCTTGCGCTATCCCCGCAGAAAGCCATGGCGGTAAGCGTGGCGCCTGTTCAGCACGCAGGTGAGATGCATCAGCGGCCAATGCGTCCTCCATTTCCGACACGATACAGTGTTTTCGAGCGTTAGGACCTCCTGAATGGTCGCCTCAGACCAAGAGTCACAAAAGTACATGAATTAGTAGCCATCTTAAATGTAACACAAATGGCAGGAAGCAGCCAGTTGTCTATGCAAACGTGTGGTTAAAAAGCACCTCCAGATTAACAGGAAGCGCTTTCAGTAATGCTGGAAGTACGTCACAAACCACAATGCCACACAGCGGCACACATAGCAAACCTGATTGCTCTCAAAGTCACGAATGAAGGTAGCGATTGGTCAGATCATCAACAATCCATTTCGGCTGAAGTTACGCTGAGGCAGCCCAGCTGTTCCGATCGCTCCTGTGTCCACGTTGTTGGTTTATCTCCATACTGCTGGTTCTCCAGTGATCAGGCCTCAGACGGAGCCTTGGGAGCATGTTTTGAACCGGACCAGGCACACCCGCAAGCAGAGTTCTCCTCATTGGCACTCAATGGATCACACCACGCAGAGAGAGAACTAGGGCGACTTCGGGACACCACAAAAGACTGAAACAGCTTTGAGTAACGTTTTAAATTGCCAACTGGAACTACAGTATGTCACTGTGACATCAATGGCCTTTAAGTAGTAATGACAACTTAGACAACTAGATGCTGCAACTAACATTACAAAATGGAAGGGGTTTCCTTTGTGAAGAGGACTTCACACACCAATGTACACACACAGACACACACACACACACACACACACAAACTTTCACACATTCAACCACACATACACACAAATGTACACACAAACACGCACACAGACCTTCACACAGACCTTCACACACACACACACACACACACACACACACACACACACACACACACACACACACACACACACACACACCTACATACATGCACAAATGTTCACATATTCACATACGCAGCACGCACACACACACACACACACACACACACACACACACGCACACACACTTTATGTAACAGCGCGATTGACAGGACAGCATGTGAGACAAGGTGAGATATTAAATCAGATGGGAATTGGTAACCATGACGATATGTAGACCGGCCTCTTATACTATACTGAGCATGGGACTGTAATAGAGCAGCAAGGGCTGTACTTTATTGGCATGCTGAAAAGCGGACACATACTCGACAGCTATACAACCTATACAATATGGTTCTTATCATTGTCAGTGTTTTTGTTGAGCGATGCATATGCATGGTGTAGAATGTGTTTGTGTGTACTGCCAGTATAAGCACAGAGTGATGTATGTCACACCGAGAGCCTGCTGACTGTGTGCATCATGGTGCAGGCAGTGCACGTCAAACCACTTCCATTTAAAGTGCGCTGCTGCCTTCAATCCCACAGTAAAGGGTAAAGGGGGCATTTAGCAGACGCTTTTGTCCAAAGCGACTTACAATCAGTACATTTTGTGGGGTTCGACATGTGGACAGTTGGAGGATGTGGGGGATCAAGGGGATCAAACCCCCGACCCTACGGTTTGTGGACGACCCGCTCTGTCCAACCGCTCTACCCACTGAGCTACTGTCGCCCCAGCTGGGCCATCCACAGTGTGGACTGAGACACGTTGTGATAAAAAATTAACGTTTTTAAAGTAAATAAAGCCATAAACACACACACACACACAAGTGGCGTGCGTGGATGTAATACACACCGTCAGAAGCGCTGAAAGACGGACATTTTCCTCTGACGTTATCCAGGCTTCGACGTCACTTCCTTCCCTCTTCCCAGCAGCTCCGGCCCAGGTCAGACATACATCAGCCCACAGCCTGCTCTACGCAACAAGGCATCTACAGCTCCTACACAGGGCAGATAGCCACCCTAAACGACCTGCCCTGATTCTGAGTCTCTCTGCAGTGGATGTTGGTGGGTGATTGTTTTATATATATAATAATATATATTATAATTGATGATTGAAATGCCAAAAAGGGCAAAAGGTTCTAGTGCCCAGGGGAGATGGATGAGGCATAGCTAACGTGGTATATTTGTTTTAATTTTTTTTTTTTTTAGCTTTTTAATACCACCAGTGCAAATTAAAGTTGGCTTGACCTATCTGGCTAAAAACCTGTTTAATAAAAAGAAGATATTCTTTATGAGTATGTGCTTCCTAATGTAGCCTGACTTTATAGCCAAGGATATTACGAGCAGTGCAATGCAATTTTTGGGGGTGACATGGGGGCGCCATGAATAATTTCGCCTAGGGAGCGATGTTAGCTAAGACTGGCTCTGATTGCAATATCCCATTTCAATGTACTTCATTTGTGGTCTTTGGCGCATTGCAAAGGATTATGTGTGCAAAAGCATCATGTGTGCAAAAGCATTATGTGTGCATTATGTGACTTGAACAACGGCATTCTATTCGTCAATAAATCCACCAACATCACCCGTTGCAAAAATGTGCAAAAAAAAAGTGTCAAAGCTGTACACCTTGCTGCCGGCCTGGGTAACTATTTGGTTTCTATTTTAGGAGCCCATCCTGCCCACCTTTCTGTCTGTCAGAGGCTCACCGAGAGGAGCAGAAACCGGGAGACAAACTAGGCTGGCTAAATATTTTATTAAGCAACCTCAGTGTTGTGACCTGAGGTAAACACAACCCTCGACTCTCTAAATCATGGATGCTTTCTTTTGTCACATTGTCCTTTCATCTTCTCTGTTTGCTGCAATTCCCCCCCCCCCCCCCCTCTCTCTCTCTCTCTCTCTCTCTCTCTCTCTCTCTCTCTCTCTCTCTCTCTCTCTCTCTCTCTCTCTTTCTCTCTCTCACACACACACACACACACACACACACACACACACACACACACACACACACACACAAACACACACAGATAAGAAATATCTCCTCAGCCTGGAATATGATGAGATGATCCCTGGATTTTATCTGTGTGTGTGTGTGTGTCTGTGTGTGTGTGTGTGTGTGTGTGTGTGTGTGTGTGTGTGTGTGTGTGTGTGTGTGTGTGTGCGTGCGTGTGTTAATTAGTCTTTTTATCCAATACATGTGTTGTATTGCTGAACCGAGCATACCCTTTCAGGTTTGAGTTTCCTCTGTAGAACGTATATATAATCTTCTGATCGGCTGCCAGCATAATATTACAATTCTGGCAAACTGTGAAATTTGGGTGAATTTGTAAATTTATACACAAATTACATGGTTATTATGAAATTACAAGCAAGTCCTTAATGACACAATGCAAAAACAAAATGGTGGAGGCAAAAAAATAAATAAATAACAATTTAAATCAAATGATTAATATCCAAAATATGGTGCGTTTCATTTAAATATATTGAACTGAAACGCACCGAAACTCATGTCAGTTTCGAGATGTCCCGTTGGCAGGAGCAGCATTTCCCAGGAGTAAGACTACATTTCCCAGGGGTAAGACTACATTTCCCTGGAGACGGAGCGCTCCGACTACTTCAATGCTCTGGTGAAGCTGCTGGGAGCTGCTTCTCCTCCGTCAGGGTTCGCCACGGGACGCATCCCCAGATTTTTGGTGAACGCATTCCCACCGTTTACTCCTCCGCGCGACGTTAATACCGTGGCAACGCACGTCAGTTTGAACACAACAAGATGCCCAACAGGGTGTTTCGGTTGTGGTCACATGTTGAAACCATCAATATTGCCTCCACACAGACAGCGGCATATCTGCTCTACAAAGTCACTGCCTCACATCCAGCACTGGGTCCGGCGTGACTGAGGAGGCCATGTGCACGCTCACGGGCGCGCTCACATGCACGCTCACAGGGCACGCTCATGGGGCACGCCCACGGGCACACGCTCGCACACTCACGCACAGAGACCACATTCTCCAGACGCCCCTCTGTTATTTCCTGCCTAATTAAATGTCTGATTCAATTCCTCCTCGATACTGTTGTTGTTTTGCTGCCGGTTGTCCCGGGGATCCTGCCGTCGTGCTTCCTCAGGGACCGAGGGCCGGAGAGCCACGTGGTGTTTCAGTCCCCCCCCCCCCCCCCCCCAATGAAAAGGGAACACAAAACTGACCTCTGTGCCGGGAATTTTTAGCGCAGCGCCACACGCATCGACTCCATTAAGACGTCTGTTGTGTTACCGATGGCTTGCTTGTTTGCCATCGCAACCGCCGCTGCACTCAATCCCCTCAGAGCCGCGGTGGGCGCTGGCACGGGCCCGGGGAACATAATGAAGCTCATATGTCCCCGGGGTGCTACGGGCCGTGCCAGCCACCCACTTTGAATCCACCTGCGTAGTGATAAAACGGCTGAATGGGACGCGAGGCGTACACAAACAGCTCATAATAGCTACGTGACGAAAACATGTCTCCGCTCCGCCTGGCGGACCGGCCCCGCTGGCGGGAACGTCCTCCGCCTCCGGGAACCCGGGTCCGGGACGCGCGCGGCCTTTGTTGCGGCCGGGGGGGTGAAGTGGGGCATTCTGGGTAATGATGAGCACGGTCCTCCCGCTCCGCGCGGCACAGCGTTGGTCGGCTCATTGTGTCCACGCAGCACCTCCTAAATGAGGGCTCTACCGGGAGAGAACACAGCCACAACCCCGACAGGGGGATAATGAGGGATAAAAGCAATATTAGGCCCGACCCTTTTCTGCAGAGGCTGCAGGGACTCCGATTGGAGCGGGGCAAAGTGAAAGTGAAAGTGAAGTGGTCTGCAGACATTAGACATCGGGTCGACGTCGCAGCGGACGCCAGTGAAAGGGTTCTTCATTAAGCGCTGTAGCATGCAGGCAACATGTTGGGGGGGGGGTTTGTTTTGTTTGTTTGCGCAGACACGTTTTTATTGAAGCGGACTGAATAGGGAATGAACACATACGCTCCCAGAGCATCCACGTCGTTTTGAAAGGGCCGAAGAGGGCCGCGCTTTCAAGGTGTTTCCTTCCACCACTTTGGCCGTTAATGAGTGAAAGGCATCTTATAAACCCTCTTCAAATAATATGGTACACATTTAGCATACATCATAACTTTTAGCCCACCCCGCCCACTGATCCCCCCTCCTCTCTCTCCCGACTGGCTCAGCAGCAGCTCCCCCCCCCCCCCCCCCCCCCCCCCACCAGGCCGCCCCGTGGAGGGATCATCAGAACTTTGACTAACGTGATCTGCCGGGAACTCCCCAGCCAGCCAGCAGAGCTCAGAGCCAGCAGGCCGGGGCTTCCTGCCAGCACTGTGGAATACTGATAAGATGCCATCAAAATGGCTATTAGTGCCCAGCAGCAGCACACAACAAAGCTCTGCTTTTTATCTGCTTTTAACTCTGAGAGAAAAAACAACAACAACAAACAACAACAAACAAACACAAATCTGATGAGCTCTCTACTGGGTAACTTTAAGAGAGTTTCAACCCTGAGAGATGTCCTGTGAATGGTGTAATAGACTATTACGTGGATGTATGTTCCGTGGCTGCATCTCAACACGTTGAGTGTCACTGATAACGTAGGCCCTCGCGACGGCCCACCAGCATTTCATGTTGGAGGTAAACCTCCCATATCATTTGCATATATTTGAATAATGGGAACCCGGTCGACCTGTGAGGTCACACAGCGTGCGTCCACGTCGTGATCCCCATTAGGAACGCTAATGCCCCTGTGATGAGTTTTTTTTTTTTTTTTTTTTTTTTGCCGTACGATAATATATTCGGTTGACGGCCCGAATCATCAGTTTGTGGAGCGCATGAGACGAAGGTGAGGTCCAAAAGCTGAGTCTTCCATTAACGGGGAGAGAGATTGATGGTTCGTATCACCATGCATGCATAATGGAGCCCCTCTGGCTCACAGTCCTCACTGGAAGACGTTCTTCATGCAAATGCAAAAAAAAAAAAAAACACAGCAGACGAAGAAGAAGAAAAGAAGAAGAAGACGCTGGCTGCACCGAGGCGCGGGCCGCTCCGTCCCAGGCTGTGTGAGTGGACCCCCACCAGGGCGACAGCTCACATCCCCGGCGAGCAGACAGGCGCTGACCTGAGGAACTGACCCCCCCCCCCCCCGCTAAACACCAAACGCATTGAGTCATGCAGTAACATGCCCACTGGATTGTGTGTTTAATCGGGGCACGAACATCCAGTCGTTAGCGGAGGCTGGCGACATATCGCTGCACATATCAACCCCCGCCCCCCCACCCCCCCTCCCACACACAGACACAGACAGACACACACACACACACACACACACACACATTTTCCCACATCTCAGCCTGAGGGCTAAGCATGCTTATTGCCGAGCTATCCATAAGCCTGAAAGAAGGATGGGGTGGGGGGGGAGGGATGTGAGGTAAACGTCTCTTGGATAACGAATGATGTGCAGGATTATGAGCTGATTAGGGTTACGAAAGCTGGCCAACATTGTGTATCTATTATAGATACTAACGACGTCTTTTTGGCCTACTTTGCTATGTAATAGCAGTCGATCATATAACATGACTATGCTGCTGCTATGACTACGCTCACCTCTGCTAATGTCCTCATTATGGAGACGCTTTCACAAAGCATACATTAAATGTGTAGATGCACGTCGTTGACGAGCAGGTAGAGATGCCTTGCTTTAGAATGCCTACAGGTGCGCTTTCGGAGGATGGGGGTGAACTTTCTACATCCACCGCACCGTTGTGAGCCAGCATGAGGGAGGAGGACACACAGCAACACAAGTCCCCACATCTGGCTGCTGCCAGCTGGCCAAGTGAACAACATGACAGAAGACCAAGCAGCCAGAATCTGACTGCAAGTGGTCCATGGAGATGCTTGTTGGCATGGCAACTCAAGACGCTGTTCCCAGGTACGGGGGGGAGGCGGAGAGAGGTGGGGGGGGTTATGGAACTCCTGTGTGTGTGTGTGTGTGTGCATGTGTGTGTGTGCGTGCGTGTGTGTGTGTGCGTGCGTGCGTGTATGTGTGTGTGTGTGTGTGCATAAATGTATTTTGTAGGGTGGATTTATACAGGTAAGTGGCCCAACAGAGAGTCAGCACACGGCCCTTGTTATGCAACCCTGATAACAAGGTTAGCTGACAACCGAGCATACCGATCAGCACTGAGAAAACATCTGTACTGGGAGGTTCCTGCAACTGGCAATGACTGGTGTGTAGCTTATTTTCATGGTTCTTTTTTTTTTTGCTCTGGCCCTTATGTTCAGCAGATAAAACCAGATGGCAGGAAAGGCCAGGGATTCGTTATTAGTGTAAATTGAATGTGAAACGGTGCCATGAAAACAGTGGTTTTATCTTCCTGGTAAAATTAAGTTTGGTCTCAGGGGCCCCGGAGATCACTTGGCATGGGGGCGGAATAGGGGTGGGGGTGGTGGTGGTGGTGGTGGTGGTGGTGGTGGTGGTGGGAGGGGGCGTGGGTTTGGGGGGGGGGGGCGCGTGTCTCTGGCCCCATGGATCCCAAGTGCCATCTATTGACGGCCTTCCTATCCTGGCTGAAGTGGCGAGAGAAGGACACACAGCTGGAGAACGTCGCAAGCTGAAGCCGGGGGTGGGGGGGGTTGGGGTGTGGGGTGGGGGGGCCGTCTTTCCACTCCGCCGCTCAGCTGCGCCGTGCCGATCAATAGACGTTTAGGAAATCAACATCTGCCCTCCGGTGCCCGCGCTGAAAGGAGTTCAGAGAGTCAGCCGTGCGATGTCGCCTACAGCCATGACATGTCCCCTACAGCCCCCCCCCCCTACCCCCACTCCGCGGCTCAATAAACAGCCATTTCTAAAGCGGCGCATTCCCTCCCCCCCTTTTTTCTCTTCCTCATGCTCCGTTCTGCGGCGAGCTTTTTCAGGCGCGTGAAAAGCAGCACAGGACTCGCATGCGAAGAATATCTCCTTGGTTTGGCTTCTGGGGCCCAGGTGTTTACTGGGACCGCTAATTACCATCTGCATATATAGCCCACCGAGATCACCTCCCACTCCCCAGCCTTCCACTGGGCGGGTCTTGTGTGCCAACGCCGCGGGCCAGAACACACATCGAGTGTAAAAAAGAAAACCACCACAACAACAACAACAACAACAACAACAGCGCAGCCACACACAGGACTCGCTTCGACGGGGTCTCATGTGGATCCCAAGGATGACCCCATTTAGGCGTACTTATGTATTCCTATATAATGATGAGCACGCCATCACATTAAAAACCTCGCCCAGGGACTGATGGCGGTTTCTTCACACTGAGGTCCCTATAGCCTTCTCTCTCTCACACCTCGGTCACTCGCTGTGATGTGAAACAACCGACGGAGTCGTCGTCGTGTGATTGTTATTTAACGCAGGTTTAAAAAAAAAAAAAAGAAAAGTAACTTGGGCCGTGCGCTGCTCTGCGCCACCGCCGGAGGATATTCATTAGTTGAAAGGTAAAACGCTGTGATGCCGTTGCCTTTTACTTACTGAACTTCGTGACGGGAGCGTGGGCCCGATGTGCAGCACGTTAGCGCCATCTGTCGGCTATTTTGGTGCATCGATACTTTTCTGTGTGACGTATCACTAACGCACTTTATATTGCAAGGTAAGCCTTTTTTATTAAATCTATTTGTACAAAGTGCGCACTTTGTATATACAACAAAATAGATCATATTCATAAAGAAATAATGAACATAAAAATATCAATACATTAATGAACTACTAGGCCTACTGCTAATATATTATTAGACATAGTTTTTTTTTTATTCGTTCAAGAATGTAGACCTACATTCCTTTTTATTCGGTTTTTATGGTCATTCTCATTATTTTGCTGATATGGGAATGAAATTTGTTCTCTCAGCCACTTATGCGATTTGATTTGACTTGTTATTATGTATATACAAATATACTTATTTTATTCTATTCTATTTAATTTTATTATGCAATGTTGAGTTCAACCGAGCTCCGATAATTTCACTGCTGGTAATGATGTATGTTCTGTATCTCGTATGTGACGATACACTTGAAACTTGAGTTCTGTAGAAAGCTTAACACAACTACTTTTGCACTATTCGGTTAGAATGTCTTGCTACACCCTGGGTTTAATTGGCCCTGTTTCTGTCTCAAGAGTCAGGACACTTGCTCACTGGACCCTCGGCACCAGCATCACATCCTCTCGGGATGCTTTTTGGTGCCCCCCGAAGATACGATGACACCACGAGTTCACCCTAAGTCCGTCTGATAATGTGATATTTTGCAGCTCACATTGTCTTCCTACACACACTGCCATGTGATACCCCGAGACAAGAGATCGGAATGTGAGACGGCACTTTTGTTAACACCACAGGTCACTTTCCACTACTGCACTTTAAATATGATCGTTCTGTCTTATAGAATATATTACAATATATGCTGCTGTTAATTGATCATACTTGTAATATTTCACAATATTTTTTTATTCCATATATTTTACATATTTTGAATCCTGTGCTGAGCTGGATGCAACTAAATTTCGTTCAACACTTGTTGTGTACTGAATGACAAAAAAAATCTGTAAAGTCTAAGTAAGTCTAAGTATAAATTCCACGTCCCAATTCTCATCTACTCGTCAGTTGCTCTGTCACGCCGCTAGAGGGCGACATGCGCCACCGTCTCACCCTCTCGGCAGGTTCACCAACAGCCGAGCCTCTCCGGTCGCCGGTTAAGCAGCACGCTGCTTTGTTGAGTCTGAAAAGCCCAAGTCCTCGCGTCGCTATATGAGTGTGTGCGCAGCCTCGACCCGGGCCAGAGCGCACTGGTCCGCGGAACCTCTCCACGTCCCCCCCGTCCTTGTCCGCCTCAACATGGAACCCAAGAAAGCGGACCCGTCCCTCCTTGGTGACATCAGCCAGGTAGGACTGTACGGGGAGTTCACCGCCCCGGACAACCCGAAAGTCAAGTACGCGGTCAGCCTGACCGAGATGGACCTCACCGTCCAGAGGGTCCTCTCACCCGCCTCACTCGCCGCCGCCGGACGGAACACGCTGACGTTCAGCTTGAAGGACTGCGTGGGTGCCCGGTGTCACCGGGAGGAGGACGACCACCACCACGGAGACTCGGGGGTGTGCTTCTCGGCTTACTTCTACCCGTTCACGAAGCGGCGGCTGTCCGCCGGCGCGTTCAGACGGCGCGTAGAGCAGAGTTTCCGGGTCGCGTCGGTCCAGGATCCGCGCTCCAACCTGGAGGAGGCAGAGAAGTGGGCTCGAGCGATCCGGGAGCGCGCGGGACTGGTGCGCCCCCCCAGAGACGGTGAGCTCGCGCTGAAAGTGTGACGTCGGGTGTTTGGTGGTTCGTTGGGTCGATTTGGACCAACATGAAAGCATGAAAGTAATAAAAAAAAATCAGTGTTGTTATCCTGTCATACATGTTGAAGTTTATTGTGCTCTTTTTTATGTACTATTTATAAAGGTCACACTTCTACTACGTTACTAGGCTGATGGATCTCTTGAACCTGCTCGCTAGACTTGGTTGTTTGGTACATTTACTAAAACATGATGCACACTGGCGAGAACGGAATCACTCACAAAGACAAATGCGTGCAGAAATGTGCTGCGATAATACCTGGCCAATCGCAAGCATTCACTAATAGTCCAATTGAATGAGTTAGATTTTTTTTCTCTTTTTTTTCTGTTCTTGTATAAGCATACTCTCTTCCTGTACCAACTTGTTCTTGACTTGATGGCATTTTGTTGAGGAGACGTCATGACCTTCACGGCATTTCCCCCCACGGGTAGAAATAAACACATAATGGTACGAAATAGGCCACAGAAAAAGTGTGAAATTGCCAGAGACTTAAGTAAACGACAGCGTGTAACCTATGCGAACATTGCTTGTGACGCTGGTGCCGGCAGAGAGCCAGGATGAATACATAAGGAGCAGGTTCTCTAATGGCTGTGGGACCTGACCTCAGGGGAGACCACTTCCCTGACCCGCCAGGCAGCCATGTTACTCCCCTGTGGTGCTTTCCAGTGTGGAATGTAGAAGTTGTTCAAAATGAGGTCTCCTCCAACCGCTGGTTAAACCTCATCCATGGCCGTTGTTAGTTGTTGTAATGCATTCATTGTGTCTACACTTGAGATCCATATTTATAGTTTTCTTTTGTCTTTTATGTGTGACCTTCTGATGAAGACGGTATATTCGACAGTATATCCGTCGAAACATGTCACGGTAAAGAAAATAACATCTACCAATACATGTGTCTGTGATGAAAGAAAACTATAAATACTCATCCATGACCATGCAAAATGTCATGGCTTTGGACATTTTGATGACAGTAAACAGTATAGTAATATCCCCCCCCCCCCAAAAAAAAAAAAAAGTATATATATATATACATATATTGTTACAATTGGCAGTAAAGAGTGTTGACAGTAAAGAGAGTGGCCCTTGATGGAAACATATCTGGATGTGTCTCTGTTTTGACCTGTTCACTCCCTGCTGTTTGGTTTGTGTATACCTTCCCCAGACAAGTTCTCCTGCTCTGGTGTAAACCTACACTGCTGCTCTGAACAGCTCAACATTTGGGGCCTTATCTTCTGAAATATTGCACAACGTTTAACACTTGATTTTATATTTACCCAGTCAGATTCCATATAGACTTCACCTCTTTGTGAGTTATGTTTGAGTTAAGTTTTCCTCGCTCAGGCTAATGTTGACACACACACACACACACAAAAGCTTGACAATGTTGGTGATGTTTGTCCAGACTAATTGCAGTCTGTTAAAGGCCTCAGGCCTCTGACAGACAGTTTTATTGACGGAACAGTGAGTGCGTAATTCATCATGGGTAGCTTTCGCATCTTATTTGTTATAGAAGGTTCATTAGCATTCAGTCCCTCCAGCAGCGAAAAGACAAAAGGCCAAAAGTCGACGTTGTTTGTCGCACTTTTATTGCTTTACGATGAGGCCAATGCAAATGTCCATCTCCCCCTGTGTGGTCAGTGGATGCACCGCGCACCTCGGCCCAGACACAACAGCGACACACAGAAGCGCCTCATGAACGCGCGCAGTTTGGAAGGTAAGGCGCTACGCGGTGCGTTTCCGAGCGTTAAATCCCAAGTGATGACGACACCCGCTTTACATTGAAACACACGCGACCACGCCGTTCTGCCACCGCTGAGCGCCGCTCTGAGGATCAAAACAGCGCCAGACCCCGCCAGTGCTCGGTGAACCAGCGTCAGTCCCGGAGCAGCGGTCACCCCCCCCCCCCCCCCCCCCCATGGGGCGTCAGCTCATCGACAGCTCACGGTTGATGTACGGCGTGACCCCGGGGTCGCCCTCACAGCACGGCCAGCAACACACAACATGCAGCCCCCCCCCCCCCCCCCGACTCCTCGCTGCCAGTCATTAATAACACCACCTATCTATATATCTGGCAGATTGTCGCGCACGTGTGTGTGTGTGTGTGTGTGCTCTTTGTATCAGTGCATTAGCTCCCCCCCCCCCCCCCCCCCCCCCAAATGTAAATGAATATCGAGAGGCCGAGCGTGAGCTCCGTGGTCCTCAGCAGGACGCCCGGCTCTGCCTCAGAGGCCCCCAGCAGACAGCATTCCCACCGCGTCCACAGCGGTGGTGTCTGCGTCTCGGGACGGACGTGGCGGCTGTTGTTGTTGTTGTTGTTGTTGCCGCGGCACCATCGATGACTCAATCCTGATTGGCCCGATAGGGTTGGGGTCAGAGGCGTGGAGAACGGGGACACCTCAGCCTGGAGGTGTTTGACGACGTCTAACACACACACTCTTGTCAAAGCACTGCGGGATAACGTGTGCGTTATAGGCGCCTGAAGTGGAAATAGTGTAGGTGTTCCTGTGTGGTAATCAGTAGTAATCAGCGCTTTAGTGTTAAGGCGGGTCACACACTGAATGTCCAGGGGCATATGGCGTTTTACACGTAAACAAACCCCTCCCCCCATTCATTCGCTTTCATTTGGCGCCACGCAAACTTCCAGCGCTGCTCAAAACGTGGCGGCGTACTATCCATTCCCCGCCCCAGTCATTACATTCAAAGCAGGACCAAAAATCCAATCCCCCTGTGTTTGGTCGTTTCATTCGCTTTGTGATCCGCTTTTCAGTCAATATTGTCTCCTATCTCCCTGTGACCCTGAGGCCCATTTTCGGCCTCGTCAGCCTTCTCTCTGGGCCTTTGCCTCTGAACCAGAGCAGCGCTGTCTCACTTGGAAAAAAAACCACCACGACTCTGCATCAGAGAGCATGCCCTCCCTGTGACAGTTGGCCACATTCAGTCAGACAGACTTATGTTACATTTTCCCCCCCCGATCTGAAACAGCCAAATGTTGTTTAACTACCATCATGACAAATGCATATTGTGATCCTGCTGGCTATGTTGCGACACACACACAGCTGAATCCGCCGTCGTTCGCGAGCCTTTGCCCTGCGCGCATTGATGTGGTTCCGTGCGTCGCTTAGCCACATCACTGTGTGGCGCGCTCCGCTCTGAAACGCTTGTCTGCGACGATGCGCTTCATTCAGCGACAGGCTGATGAGCGGAGGCCCCCGATTGGCCACTGGCCTCTCTTCAAAGGGATCTGCGGGTTCCGCCGAGCGGAGGGAAAGCGCAGTCGCGGTCGAATCCTGTGGCGAGCCGTCCACTTCCTGCGCACGCAGTCAGGGGTTGTGTGCTGAATGCAAGCGTCGGCCTTCTTTTGCTTCACCGCGGTGTGTTTGGTTCACAGAGGATGTCGACGGGGCGTGTGAGCCACGAGTTGAAAGTGGACGCGCGCAGGGGGAAAAACCCTGAACTGCCCAGGTGACAGGAGACAGGAAACACCCTGCCTCTTTGTGCATCAGTAACGCAGTCCGTCTCTGGGGGTATCCGTCCATACCGCTATGTGTCTGTCTGTGTCTGTCTGTCTGTCTGTCTGTCTGTCTGTCTGTCTGTCAGACCGCCTGTCTGCGCGGTTCACTTTGGTCTCATCTCATGTGGAAGTCGCCCACATACTCTGCTTTTCCCGCTGTCTCGCCCTTCATTTCTGTCTCAATATAGCTCCTCAGACAGTTCACCACAACCTCCTCCTCCTGCTCCTCCTGCTACTGCTCCTCCCCCCACCACCACCCCCTCTGTGGATCAGCTCAGTTAAGAGCAGTGTACAAACACACGCACACGCCCGGAAATTCACAATAACAAAAAGATGACTTAGCATTTCTTGTTTGTAAACCACTTCAGTCAATTTTCAGAGAGTAGCAAACCTTTCGGACAGGCTCATAGGATTTAAAACAACATGCAACACATGCTTTTAAACGTGGTAGGGGTTTGTTACAATAAACAAAGACTACATTTCCCATAATTCCCTTCCTGCTGAGCTACTCTATGGTGCTGTCAAGGCAAGAGCTGTTGTGCGATAAGGCTGTTGGAAAAAAATCCTATTCAGTTGTTCCGGTAAAACATGGGTTACCTGATGAATGGTTAGTGTCGATGATAGCTACGCTGTTGGGTGGTATTGCACCAGGCGAGAAACTTCACGTTTACTGGAAGGCTGTTGGAAAATTTAATCGAACGGTTTCAGTGAGACAGGATGGCTGTGGTGAATTAGTAACACACTGGTTGTGTAAGACGCATGTGCAACTTGAGTTCAGGGTAATTTCCCCGTTGTCGGGAATCGGTAGCATTTCAGGCAAATTCTCAAGAATGTGAAACAGATACAGAAACTCAGAAGTGTTTTGTTTCATCTTCAGGGGACAGCGGTGAGCGATGCTGAGCCCGCCCTCGGGACATCAGAGATGCAGGATTGGCTCATGCTTGGTTTGATTT
>JAXIVH010000001.1:10692023-10918214 GCA_036785325.1 Urophycis tenuis | reverse complement strand
AATTAATATAATAGAACAATACACAGTTTCACATCCAGGTCCACGCTGGACAGTCTAATGCCCAGCATGGACCTGATAATCCTCCAATCGACAGGATGAAGCGTAACCCTTCACAGTCGTCCAGATGACCGACAATCTCTGAGATTACAATCCTGTTCTGATGCATCCAAACAAGAGCATTACACACATTTGTAGACAGTTGCAACCTTTTATGGATTCAACGTTTTTGTGATCTTCCATCCATTCATCTATCAATCCACCCATCCATTCATCTATCAATCCATCATCCATCCATTCATCTATCAATCCATCATCCATCCATTCATCTATCCATCCTTCATCCATCCATTCATCTATCAATCCACCCATCCATTCATCTATCAATCCATCATCCATCCATTCATCTATCAATCCATCATCCATCCATTCATCTATCCATCCTTCATCCATCCATTCATCTATCAATCCACCCATCCATTCATCTATCAATCCATCATCCATCTATTCATCTATCAATCCATCATCCATCCATTCATCTATCCATCCTTCATCCATACATTCATCTATCAATCCACCCATCCATCTATCCATCCATCATCTATCCATTCATCTATCCATATTTCATTCATCCATTTATCTATCAATCCACCCATCCAATTGACCATTCATACACCCAACCATCCAATCATCTATCCAGCCCATCTTCCATTCATCCGTCCATTCATCCAGCCACCAGGAGCGTACCTCAGAGAGAGCCTGAATGGGATGCCAGGTGCCATCGCACCACTACCTCTCACCCCCCCCCCCCCAAGGGAAGAACCCTTGCTACGGTAGGTGCACCTTATGCATCCCTCAAGGCGGGGAGCCGGGGCGGTCACAGAGACATGCAGACTACATCGCGCTCCAACAGGATATCACGGTCGCTCAGGACTCAACACTTTCAAGTTTAAAACATTGGATGTCCGTAATGACACACTGCGGAAGCGCGGTGAACATCATGCACGCATCAAGAACATTCCCGCTTTGCTTCAGGTGTTAATCATCCTGTCGGGCCAGATGACTTATGTTCACCTCAAAGTCACCACGACTGCCCCGGCGGCCTGCATTCCCTGCGGCTGACTTCAGAGTGATGTCGCTGACACTTTGATGAAAAGAACATACTGGGTGACTGATCAGTGGCGTTACTCCGTCTCGGATAGCGTTCTTCACTGTACGGCGGTAGTGGACTGGCATGAGGAAGTTGTCATGATCTGACAACTTGCGGTAGCTGGGTAGTGCTGCGCGGCGAGGGGCAAAGTGCGGACTATATCGATGAGTCCTTAAGTGACCACTGAAACCGCGAGGGAGACTGCGGGTGCCCTCGCGCCTCAAGCAGACAAGTCGCAAGCCACCGAATGCTTCCCAATGCCCCTCACCATCAAAGGCGCCCGACGTGCACATAAAAAGCTCAAAGATACTCAAAGAGCATCGCCATGACGCCGTCAGATAGCCTGTTTACGACCGCCCTTAGGGGCCAGGGAGGGCCACATTTTCCGCCACGAAAAAAAAAAAAAAACGCGACTCCCAGGGGATGCAGCCGGCGAGGGGAATTCCCGTGGGCTGTGTGGTCATGGCACCACATCCCATAATTCACGGCGCCCCAAAGAGGTAGGCTAATCCTGGGGCTGGAGACTTGGGCTCGTCCGCTCAAGACGGAGGCCCGCGACGACGACGGCGGCGGCTCTGATGTGTTCCCCCCCCCCCCCCGGGGGCTCGGCTGGCTGCAGCCCCGCCCACAGGAAGTGGACGACGCGCGCCACCGCTGGCTGGGCCGGGACTACGGCTGCGGCCCCGGCTGGGCCCGGACTGTGGAACGACAGGAACCGCGTTCAGACTGCAGCTCCCCGAGACGAATGGAAATGTGAAACTGAAGAAGGACGTGCAGGAACTGTATCTGTGTGCGCAGTTAGAGAGCGTAGAAAGGTACAGACGTGTACTGTAGACGCACGGACGCGCGCACACACACACACACTCATGCACGCACGCACACACACACGCACACACGCATGCACACACACACGCGCGCACACACACACGCACACGCACACATGCACACACACGCATGCACGCACGCACACACACACGCACACGCACACACATACACACACACGCACGCACACACACACACACACACGCACACACGCACACACACACACACACACTCATCTCCCTACGTTTCTCGTCTCACCTCATTCTCAGCCTCAACACACCCAGGCTCACCCAGGCCCACTTGTGTAACCCCACTCTGACGATGCAGCCACGCGGGTCATCCAATAGCTCGGCGAGACCTGGCCACACCGCCAGCACAAGCGGCCAGTCACCACGCAACGGCCCTCGTTAATATTAACCACAGTCCTCTTCGGCGTCCCGGTGATTGGCGTTACATTAGGAGGGGGTTGTCACACGAGGTCACGCACACTCTTATCCACAGTGGCCCTCTGGACGCCTCCCTCACCGGTGTGCCAAGGTCGGTCGCTGACCTCGCGGGGTCATGCTGGGACCCCTTTGGTCAAGAGACGTCACGGTTTCAAGAGACCCCCCGACCGCGGCGCCGCCTAGCACCGTTTGGGGGGTGGGGGCGGCGTTTGAAAGGAGGGAGAGAGGGGGGAGAGAGATGTGACAGATGTAGTCACGGTCCGGTGGAGGGAGGGGGGAGAGAGACGGCGCCACCGCGAAACGCACACGAACTGAGACACACAACACGCGCGCGCTGCGAGGCGTTCAGTTGCTGGCGGGTTCGAGCGATGGGTCGCACCGCAGAACAAGGCTTTCTCACTTGGAGCCACACTGCTGGGTGTACTGCGTGTTATACGACAGTGGCAATGCGAAGGTGTGTTGTGCAACGCAAGTGTTGCAAAGGTAAAAGTCAATTGAAAAATTCTTTAATGTGTATTTTTCGATACAAACATACAGCGATACTTACAAATGAATTCCCGTCAGCTGCCGTGTGTGTGTGTGTGTGTGTGTGCGTGTGTGTGTGCGTGTGTGTGTGCTTGTGTGTATGTGCATGTGTGTGCGTGCACGCGTGTCCGTGCGCCTGCGTATCACATGTCCTGTCGAGGTGATGGCCGCGTGTGATTTGCGGCGTGTTGGCGTGCGCTTCCTCCGGATCAGCGCTGGTGGAGCGGTCTCATTTGACAGAGTGCTCTGGGACAACACAGGATCTAATTGGCAGCGTGATTATGCACTCCATCAGGGGTGTGGGGGGGGGGGGGGGGGGTGTCGGCTGTCTCCCGGTGGCCTCTTCCATTAGCTAACTGAAGAGGTCCACCGGGGTGCCGTGGGAAGGCGAAAGGGATTGAGAGGCTCAAGGAAAGAGGCGTATTTAGACGTGCGTTTACCGCGACCCCTTTGCTTTGTAACACGTCCCTGCATGTGTGCCGTGCAGCCGTAGGCCTGCCCTGCACGCATGCACGGAGCTCAAAGAACTCAGAAATATGGTGTGATTTCACAGAGTGTGTTTATGTGTGTGTGTGTTTGTGTGTGCATGTGTGTGTGCGTATGTGTGCGTGTGTGTGTGTGTGTGTTTGTGCGTGTGTGTGTGCGTGCGTGTGTGTGTGTGCGTGTGTGTGTGTGTGTGTGTGTGCGTGTGTGTTTGTGCGTGTGTGTGTGTGTCTGTGTGTGTGTGTGTGTGTGTGTGTGTGTGTGTGTGTCTGTGTGTGTGTGCGTGTGTGTGTGTTTGTGCGTGTGTGTGTGTGTGTGTGTGTGCGTGTGTGTGTGCAGAGAGGAAGAACCACGCCAGGGAGCTGGTGCGTGAGGCAGACCTCAGCCAGTGGGACGCCCTGGTCATCATCTCAGGAGACGGATTACTGTTTGAGGTACACAGGCACCTGGGTCCACACACACACACACACACACACACACACAGGCACCTGGGTCCATACACACACACAGGCACCTGGGTCCACACACACACACACACACACACACACACACACACACAGGCACCTGGGTCCACACACACACACACACATGATTGTGGGTCCATACACAGACCCACACACACACACACACACATGCTTGTGGGTCCATACACAGACCCACACACACACACACACACATGCTTGTGGGTCCATACACAGACCCCCCCCCCCCCCACACACACACACACACACACACACACACACACACACACACACACACACAAACACATGAGTCCACACACACATGCTTGTGGGTCCATACACAGAACCACACACACAGACACACACCCACACACTCACACACACACACACACATAGGGACTTGGGTTCACACCCACATGCTTGTGGGTCCACACACAGACAGGCATTTGGATAAACATGCACACACCAGGGTTGTGGCGGTTCAGGTGCGTCATGGCTCAGCTAGAGTCACGCTCCAAAAGACCTGGGCAATGTGGGTCCATCCGGACGTTGAGCCACATTGGAAAACCCTCATCTTCATCGGTGGAGGGAAGATTAAAAGTAAAATTATTTCATTATTTTACCACCACTACGTAAATGTTTAACTTTAATTGCTGAGAATATGTACTTCATGTTGCAAGATTTCTATATCATCACTTTTGTGTTTGGTTGCCGTAAATGCTATAAACACACCCAAGCCTTTAAATGATTTCTTTATTTCGAGTTGGCAAGTTGGCTGAAGGGAGAGTCAGTTTCTTAGTTAGTTGCTCACCTCACACTGGCCAGAGTTACATACAGTGCTACTTACAGCATTACATACAGAGTTACAGAGTTACATACAGTGCTACTTACAGCATTACATACAGAGTTACAGAGTTACATACAGTGCTACATACAGCATTACATACAGAGTTACATACAGTGCTGCATACAGCATTACATACAGAGTTACAGAGTTACATACAGTGCTACATACAGCAGTACATACAGAGTTACAGAGTTACATACAGTACTAAATGCAGCATTACATACAGAGTTACAGAGTTACATACATCATTACATACAGAGTTACAGAGCTACACGCAGTGCTACATACAGCATTACATACAGAGTTACAGAGTTACATACAGTGCTACATACAGCATTTCATACATAGTTACGGTGCTACATACAGAGTGACATACAGCTTTGCATACAGAGGCACATGCAGTGTTACATACAGAGTTACATACAGTGCTCCATACAGTATTACATAGTTACAGAGTTACATACAGTGCTACAGAGTTACATACAGAGTTACATACAGCTTTGCATACAGAGGCACATGCAGTGTTACATACAGAGTTACATACAGTGCTACATACAGTATTACATAGTTACAGAGTTACATACAGTGCTACAGAGTTACATACAGAGTTACATACAGCGTTGCATACAGAGGCAAATGCAGTGTTACATACAGAGTTACAGAGTTACATACAGTGCTACATCCAGAGCTACATACAGTGCTACAAAGAGAGTTACATACAGTATTACATAGTTACAGAGTTACATACAGTGCTACAGAGTTACATACAGAGTTACATACAGAGTTACATATAGCGTTGCATACAGAGGCACATGCAGTGCTACATACAGAGGTACATGCAGTTACTGTGTACCGTGTACAGTGTATACAGTGTACTGTGTACTTGGGCGTTCGCTGATTTATCCATCACTTTGTTGCCGTGGCATTCGGCCCCACGGGATCGATGGAGTGGACATAATGAACTGTAGCAAAGCAAACCTCATAATGTAACAAATAATGTAAATGATCTGTTTATAGTGGTTATACGGCCGTGACTCATGTACATACTCACTCACTCACTCACTCCCACACTGGTGCACATTTACATACACACACGCGGTACTCCTGTGGGTGTGTAACATACAGGAGTGCCGTTGCACACCGCAGAACGGGGATCTCTGTCCACTTTCTATGGGTTTTTGGGCGTTTGCCCATCTCTTGTCTGTCATGGTCCCTGAGCTCCATAGAGAGAGGAGTTGAATTGAGCCGTGTGTTTGTGTCAGGTCGTGAACGGTCTGCTGGAGAGGGAGGACTGGGAGCAGGCCATCCACACCCCTCTGGGGATCCTGCCCGGAGGCTCGGGGAATGCACTGGCTGCTTCCATCCACCACTACTCTGGGTAGGTCACATGCTAGCATGCTAACATGTGCTAGCATGCTAACTAACACATGCTAGCACATATATATATATATATATATATATATATATATTAAAGATCTCAATTGAGTATTGAATGTAATTCATTTATCATCACAGATATAAGTGTGTGTGTGGCGTCTGTCAAACAAACAACAAACTAAATATATGACATATTTCTTTAACTGAAATGTAACATAAAATAGAAAGTAAGGCTATAAATCACATACGCGCAGTGTGGCGTTGTCAACTGCGCCTGAGGGTCTTTTTTGAACCAATGTCATGTCCCATCATTAAAATGCCGACAGAAACTCCAGTGGGATTAGTCAGTCAAGGTATTTGGTCATACTAATGTTCATGTAGGTTCTAAGCTCATGTAAGTACACTGGGAAAACCAGTCCAACCAGTACTGCAGGTCCTGGTATGCAACAATTTACGGAAGCAACACATGTTTGCTCAGTGGCAGTGTCCTGGGTCGGGTTGAGACATGGGAACCGCCCCTGAATTAATCATTTACATTCCGTTGGCAGATACCAACTCGATTGTTCTCATTACGAGACGTTCCACGTGGCTGGGAGTGGACGCGAATGCAAACCATTAGACTCATTAGAATTCACTCCATCTGATCCCATTGCTTATTTGTTAAACGTATCCCATTGAACAGGCCGCATGACAATGGTTTTAGATTTTGCTTTGGTTTGGTGTGCCCAAACAGGCAAGCCCCACTGTATTTGAGTGTGTCTGTCGGAGTGTGTGATGTCAGGTCGTCTCCATCCATGAACTGTCCTGCAGGGGCTGGAGGAGGTGGACCTCTGTCAGGAGGAGCACAATAGTAAACACACGGAGCAATCTTACAAGATACGGATGATTTAATGTGTCGAGGTCCTAAACAGTTGGCCCACTTGTTTCCGAGTGATCCACTGGCAGTACAAAACCTGCAGTCAGCAATAGAGACTCGCATGTAGCTACCATGCTGGTGCTCAGCAGCGCTTTCAGATCCTGTTGCCGAATGACCCGACAATGCAGCCTCTTCTTAATTGAGCTGGTAGTTTCTTTAGCAGCGAGGTGTGTTTGGCAGGAGGAGGCAGCACGGCCCACGTGTTCGTGTCACAAAGAACCTCTTACTAGAGCCACCGCAACAATGAAGGGAAGGGGCCAGACTACCTATTGTTTAGCTCTGTCTGCCCCTCTCTCTCTCTCTCTCTCTCTCTCTCTCTCTCTGCCTCTACCTGTGCCTTTGTCTCTCTCTTTCTCTCTCTTTAAATCTCTTCCTCTCCTATCCATCTTCATTTAACTAATGATCTATTTTCTAATTGGCTAACTTTCCATCTCACTACTCCGTACACTCTCTCACACACACACACACACACACACACACACACACACACACACACACACACAGACACACACACACACACACACACACACACAGACACACACACACACACACACACACACACACATTCTGGATCCCCCTGGTGTGTGTGTGTGTGTGTGTGTGTGTGTGTGTGTGTGTGTTGTGTGTGTGTGTGTGTGTGTGTGTGTGTGTGTGTGTGTGTGTGTGTGTGTGTGTGTGTGTGTGTGTGTGTGTTTAGCAGCCTGTCCGCAGGTAGCCCTAGAGCTAGAATGGATCTGGCATTATTCTCTGCTGAATGATGTAGAAGTTCACTGAATCTATGCACTGTTTGTAGATCAACTGAGCCAGAAAGTTACCGCGCACACACTGTACAGAAGGCCAGCATCCATTGTGGCAACAATTGTTCTAAGCTATAGTCGATGGGATCTGGAATGAGTGTGGGTCTGAGTCTCCACTGATGCTGTTTGTTAACTGGGCCAGGCCGGTGTCTGTAGACAGTACAGCGGGGACTCTGATGGGAAGGTGAACGGCTCCCCCTGCTGGCCGCTGAGTAACATTGAAACATAAACAAGAAGGGAATTGACTCATTGATAGACGAGTAGATACAAAATGTAAAGTGGAGGAATCGTTTAGTATACTATGAGCATTGTTATGGTTTTCTTGCCAACATTGTCCTTGATAGAAAGCCCCTGGATGGACATGAGTAGACATGATTATACAATGTTTGGGCAGGGAGAGGTGACAGGGTTGGTTGAATAATGATGTAGAGGTTGAGACGGACACATATGTCCTTAAGGGTGTTTGTGTGTGTGTGTGTGTGTGTGTGTGTGTGTGTGTGTGTGTGTGTGTGTGTGTGTGTGTGTGTGTGTCTGTGTGTGCGTGTGTGTCTATGTGTGTCTCTGTCTGTGTGTCTGTGTGTGTGTGTGTGGGTGTCTGTGTGTGTTTGTGTGTTTGTGTGTGTGTGTGTGTGTGTGTGTGTGTGTGTGTGTACATGTTTCACCATTCACGCAGATGGACTGTGGATAGGGGCTGTCTGTCTGAACTCTCACCCCAGACTGGCCCCCAGTTATTGTTGCCTGACCGGCCAGTCATTTGGGCAGGCAGGCCTAGTCGAGCCGCCCTCCCCTGCCTCAGGCATCACACCGGAGCCTCCCAGCACCTACTGTAGCCTCCCCACTCCTTACACACCGCTACGCCAACAAATGATATAAATGATAAAAAAATGATCACCTGAATGGTTTGCTCAACAAATATATCAATATTTGTTGAGCAAACAAATATTGGGTGGGCCCTGCACCCCGCCCACCTCCCCTTGTCATCATCAGCTCCCGTCCACATCATCATGACAATGTATATCATTAGTAAAATGATATCTGAGACAGTCCTTATTTGACAATACAATTTTTCTGTGTCGTGTATGGTTTTCAGGGTACATTTTTGTTTCATATCACACTCAGGGCCGCCTTAACCTAATGTTAGGCCCCGGGGCTGACAGGTTTTGTAGGTCCCCCATCCCCTCGATTTATAGAGTCTCATTTTAAAATTTTAATTAAAAAAAAAGTGTTATATCGAGGTTATCTACATCACAAAATGCATTACTTTCTTTCGAGACATACAAAAGTGAGTTTTCCCTCTTTGAGCCAGAAAACACCATAATGTTGTTATTAACATATCACTGAGCTCACTTGAACATAAACACAAGACACTTTATTTAACAACCACACACAGCAACTTATGGTGATAATAAAACCAAAATGTGTGAAAGTACGATTTCAAACGATATGAAAATGTAAGCGAAAATGTAAGCGATTGATGTTAGCGATCATGACTTTTCTGTGAATGTCACAGCTGTCATGTTCTGCTATACGATCATTAGCATGTTTCCAGTCAAAATAACCAAATGCTGATGTTTCATTGTTCTCGCGAAATATGTTGCATGCAAAACAAAACCCACTACCCGCCGATGGTGAATAGCAGAGCCATTCTCTGGGCACACTCTCCGTTACTGAGTTTAGTGAGCCTCCTCCGCTCCTCCCCTTGTGTGACGATGGGTCCATCGTCAGCAGCAGCAGCTGGTTTAAAAAATCCAGTGAGCTTAGGGATACTCTTTAGTAGCTCCTTTTCGCGCAACTCCTTTCCGCAACTCCTTATAATTTTTTTCTCTTTTGGGCACCACTCTCAAACATCCTCCCCGACATTTTCCGCTTAGATCAAAAAGGGACACCGGACACGCGACACACCCCCAAACTAACTGCAGACATTCTGATAGGTGAGCCCACGGGCCATAGGCTATGGGGCCACGTGGGTCACTCCTCATTTGGATCAATCAGCAGCCACGTAACGTGCGATTAGAGTGACTGACAGAAAACCTGACGAGTTACAAAACAATAAGACATTTTCAGCTCATCGTGATTCTGAACATGGGAGGCCCCTGAACTTGGGAGGCCCCTGGGCTTCAGCCCAGGTAAGCCTGTGCATTAAAGCGGCCTTGATCACACTAAAACGCTGTGTTCAATGCCTCCTGACTGCCTCCCCACTTTCTCTGTTCCTTCTCGCTCTACTGCCCGCCCTCTCCTTCCTTTCTCTCCTCCTCCAGAGGCCCCCTGGTGTCCAGCGAGGAGCTGCTGGTCAGCTGCGGCTTCATACTGTGTAAGGGCCTGGTGTCCCGCATGGACCTCGCCTCGGTCCACCTGGGTTCCGGCCAGCGCCTCTTCTCCTTCCTCTCGCTGGCCTGGGGCTTCGTGGCCGACGTGGACGTGGAGAGCGAGAAGTACCGGCACGTGGGCGCGGCCCGCTTCACCGTGGGCACGCTGGTGAGGCTGGCCTCGCTGCGCGTCTACCGCGGCCGGCTGTCCTACCTACCGGCCGGCGGGGAGAGCGCAGCGGCGCCCGGCGGTGCCGAGCACGCCTTCCGCAACTCCTGCAGCTCCAACAACGGCCTCAGCTCCAAGAGGAGGGACGCGCCCGCGCTCACCGGCCCTGCCGACTCACTGCTGCCCCCCGCAGACGGGCCGGTGCCCGGCGACTGGGTGGTGGTCCCGGAGGAGGACTTTGTGCTCATGCTGGCCATGCACCAGTCGTACCTGGCCGAGGACCTGCTGGCGGCCCCCGACGCCACTTTGGACCAGGGCGTCATCCACCTCATGTACGTCAAGGCGGGGATAACGCGCGCCTCGCTGCTCAAGCTGTTCCTGGCCATGGAGAAGGGCACCCACCTGGCCACCAGCTGCCCGCACCTGGTGCACAGCAGGGTGCAGGCCCTACGGCTGGAGCCCTACGCCCCCAAGGGCCTGATCACCGTGGACGGGGAGGCAGTGGAGTACGGGATGGTGCAGGCGCAGGTGCACAGAGGTCTGGCCAGGATGATCACTGGATGACTTGAGCGGCTGGCGCTGCCGCCGCCGCCACCAGCAGCGCATGGCGGCGCGGGGCTAAGCTCACGACTGGCAGTACAAAGACGGTCTCCGAAAATAGATCTGGTTTCGGTCGCGCGGTTGACAGTTGGTCTGGAAATCAAGTGAAATGTGCTGGTTGTTCGTCGCAAAGACATGCAAGCCTTACTTACGCTGTTCAGGAAACAATGCACACTACTTCCGACACGTACCGTGGTCACTGCTATGTGTGTGATGTGTGTGATTTTGCACATTCGTGTGGTGTGTCTTTGTGTGACGTGTGCCCGTTGTCGTCCACGCACATGCGGCTGCGATGACTACGGCCGGCTCTTCTGTGCCGGTTGGCAAAGGGGAGTCAGAGACGCTCCAGCCACAACCGTACGGCAAGTGAGAAGAGCACAGCTACGAGTCCATCGCAGCGTTTATAATGTTAATGATCAGGCCACGTCCCAACCATGCACAAAGCTTTTTGAATATATTTTCATATTGCGATACACAAAGTTCGTCAGACTTAATGATGAAAAAGAGCATATGCCTTGAGAATAATAGTATATTTATATTTTAGATTTATTGGGGTTGAGCAACCCACTGGTCAAGCGGAGGTTTACGAAACAACGCTAAATGTCTTCAGACCTCAGAATGTGACACTGAACTGTGAACCAAATGGACGTGTTAACTGTGTCTAAGGCGAGCTGTCTGAGGGGCAGCCCGGGGGATGTGTTGCATTGCTGCATACTACCACAGCACACACCCATGCAGGCGCTGTCCCCCACATGCAGAGTCACAGACACCCATACAATCTTCCATCCCTGCTCTAATCTGCGGTCATCAATCCCTCTCCCTGCCCCTCACCCCAAGGGGTCATTTGTATAAAGCAAACCCTGGTAAGGGCTATGGATTCAGGACGGGGAGTGGGGAAGGCAGAATGCACCAGCAAAAGACTGGAGATGTAGGAGAAGATCAGCACAAAAGGAGAGGGAGCGATAGAGAGGGGCAAGGGGAGGAGAGACATGTTAAATGCTGAGAGGGCGTCTTCCTTCTTGCCCCTACCACACAGGAGGCCACCAGCATGCATAGCATGCATAGCTGCTAGCCATGCATGCTATTGGACACTGTGAACTCTGAATGCATAGCTGCTAGCCATGCATGCTATTGGACACTGTGAACTCTGAATGATGAGACAGAAAGCCACTTCCTGTTCCTGTTAGATTTCTGTTAGCCGAAAACAATAACCTAGCTAATGTTCTAGAGAAAGTACGTGGACACTATCATGGCCTCACACTGCCTGAGTTGATAAAATGTGCTCCACTGGCAGTCGGCCTAATGGGTTCCTCTTATGGACCGCAAAATCAAAATGAATGAGTGCTTGTCACACAATAATCAGTTAGAAGGAAGTTCAAACCTGCAAGGCCTAAAATGTTTTGGTGGTGGAACTTCTTTTAAAAGCAAACCAGTGCAAAGATTGTCTGGTGTTTGTTCTATTTTAGATCTACGCCTTAGTTTCTTCAGATTTCTATTTCTATTTATCTAAAGTGAAATTAGTTAGCCTTTTGTCAATATTAATTGTTGTAATTGCTAAGGATTTTTTTTTTTTTTTTCAATCCTTGCTGCTGTTTGGGGTGCCTTGATCTCACAGACTAATGACTTTAATTTCTTCTAAATTATCTGGATGACATGAATGACCCAGATGGTCCGCATGAAAACCTCCACGAGAGCAAACGGACGTCCACACTCACGCTGCTTTCTGACTGGAAAGCACTGTTTGTATTAAATTAGCCTCAAGGAGTGTGTCCTGGTTAAACGAGGTGATACACTGTACTGATATTGACAGCAGTCAGAGGCACCCAGTGACCTCTGCACAAGTCGTGCACGCACATGCACATGGCGTGTATACTCTCCTTGACATGCTGTTCTCCTGTGCAGCTTTAGAGGCCGTTCTCTGTGTGTGTGTGTGTGTGTGTGTGTGTGTGTGGTGCGTGCGTGCGTGTCTGGGTGTATAAATGAGTGTATGGTGAAACCATAAACCGACAATTGATTGTCTGCATTTTAACTGCTACAAAGAGGTATATTTTTTCACATGATTGTAATTTTCTATTTCTCAAATTCTATCATTTTCTCCAGAGTTTTTCTATTGATGAAGAAATAAACATGAACTTGAACTTGACCAGACTGTTTGGACTTTGTCTTACACACGCACACTTTTATGATTTACTTTTATAGATCTGTATTAGGTTGAGAGTTTACATTTCAAGTATTTCTTAGAATGACCCGTAACAAGATGAGTAGTGAGCAGGCTCAGAGTTGCTTAGGGGAGTATGCAGGTTGTCCAACACAGTCACAGTCAGAGAGAGAACATCCTCCCTATCCATTTACATGTATTTAGATGTGTTGACTATGTCAGAGGGCTCTCTGTGTTTCAGGAGGAAGTGAGGTCAAATTTCTTTCTCATCCGGAAAAAATATTTGTTTTGTTCATTGTGAGCCATTTATTCCCATTGTCAATAAACAAACATCATGTTTATATCCCCTTACTGCTTTGCTACACTCATCCAGGTATGAAAAGGGTGTCGTCATGACAAAAAATGTTCCAAAAGCTGATCTGTTGTGGTGCATGCACTTGGTCCTCATTGTGTCTGTCCGTCTGCTCCAAACATAACCCGTACGCGTGTGGGGAACACATTCATGCTAGCCCGAGCATAAGCCCTGTTCATTCTGATGGCCACATTACATTGTAACGTCCCATCCTCACACCACCTTTTTTCGACATTCGTAAGTGACATCTTCTCAATACAGACCTAGGACCAAGAAGGCGAGTAAAGTGACTTTCACTCATCCATTTAAGGTGCGTGTCAGGTGAGTCCATCTACATTGTATGAGTTACAGTACAGTGCGCGAGTGTGTTAGACACTAGTTTTGTATATTTTCTCTATTCTTGCCTTTGGAGTGATCAGATATTTTTATCCAGGCATACTTGCTGCTTGGCAGGTCCTAAGAATACCCTGAGAATGTTCCGACCCGCGTGCTTGTGCACGTGGTAAACAACAGGTTGACACTGCAGTGGCCTGCTGAAGTGTGTTCAAAATGTCTTGCAGCGAGTGTGATCCACGCGGGTTCACGTCAATGGCCGAGGCCTCTCGGTCTGTGAGGATTTCATGTTGAGGTGATGGATGAAAAAGAATGCACACGCGGAGGGAGAAGTACCAGCGCGAGGTAGCTATCTGAAAAAAGAAACATGTATTGTTCTACTCCCAGCAACATATCATCCCCAGAGTACACAGTACACGGTACAGGGTACACACTACACGCTACACGGTACAGGGTACAGGGTACATGGTACAGGGTACATGGTACAAGGTACACGGTACAGGGTACAAGGTACAGAGTACACGGTACAGGGTACACGCTACACACTACACGCTACAGGGTACACGGTACAGGGTACACGGTACACAGTACAGGGTACAAGGTACAGGGTACATGGTACAGGGTACACGGTACAAGGTACACGGTACAAGGTACACGGTACAGGGTACACGGTACAGGGTACAAGGTACAGAGTACAGGGTACAAGGTACAGGGTACATGTACAGGGTACACGGTACAAGGTACACGGTACACAGTACAGGGTACAAGGTACAGGGTACATGGTACAGGGTACACGGTACAAGGTACACGGTACAGGGTACAGGGTACACGGTACAGGGTACAAGGTACAGAGTACAGGGTACAAGGTACAGGGTACATGTACAGGGTACACGGTACAAGGTACAAGGTACAGGGTACATGGTACAGGGTACACGGTACAAGGTACACGGTACAGGGTACAGGGTACAGGGTACAAGGTACAGAGTACACGGTACAGGGTACACGCTACACACTACACGCTACAGGGTACACGGTACAGGGTACAGGGTACAAGGTACACGGTACACAGTACAGGGTACAAGGTACAGGGTACACGGTAGAGGGTACAGGGTACACGGTACAGGGTACACGGTACAGGGTACACGCTACACGGTACAGGGTACACAGTACAGGCTACACGCTACACGGTACAGGGTACACGGTACAGGGTACATGGTACACAGTACAGGGTACACAGTAAACGCCAGCTAAACCCACAAAGCCAATGCAAGCTGTGTAGAAATCTCTTAAAAATGTTAATGTTGGCAGCTGAAAATACAATTCCCCTCCTGTTTTGCAAAATAACCGTGACAGAAGTATAAAAATCTGTTTATGAAGGAAGAAAAAAGAGAAAGCATTCAGAAGTACACATGGCATAAACGTAGAAGTAGAGAACTAGAAAAAGAGAGTAAGAGAAGAGTAACAGAGTAACATAAGATGTTAATTTTATGGTCCATGCCCAAATGTTGCACACTTCTTCATGCAAAACCCACAGCAAGGCGTTGTTCAGCCTGTACATAGGTGGACCTGGAATACATCGACCACGTCAGAGCAGCTGCTACGACAGCCAGACCAGGTATTGTCTTTGTTTTTACTTCAACTTCCCCCGAATTACAAATGTCATTTGTAGAGTGATTGGTAAGAATCATGGCAAGATATGTATTGTTTTTTTCTTTGCTAAAACACCATGAACATTGTTGGTGATTTGTACCAACAGACGTATTTCTCCTTTATATACAAGGTACAGGGTACACGGTACACGGTACAAGGTACACGGTACAGGGTACTGGGTACACGGTACAGGGTACACGCTACACAGTACATGGTACACGGAACAGGGTACATAGTACACAGTACAAGGTACACAGTAAACACCAGCTAAACCCACAAAGCCAACGCAAGCTGTGTAGAAATCTCTTAAAAATGATAATGTTGGCAGTTGAAAATACAATTCCCCTCCTGTTTTGCAAAATAACCGTGACAGAAGTATAAAAATCTGTTCATGTAGGAAGAAAAAAGAGAAAGCATTCAGAAGTACACACGGCATAAACGTAGAAGTAGAGAACTGGAAAAAGAGAGTAAGAGAAGAGTAACAGAGTAACATAAGATGTTAATTTCATGGTCCATGCCCAAATGTTGCACACTTCTTCATGCAAATCCCACAGCAAGGTGTTGTTCAGCCTGTACATAGGTGGACCTGGAATACATCGACCACGTCAGAGCAGCTGCTACGACAGACAGACAGGTATTGTCTTTGTTTTTACTTCAATTTCCCCAGCATTAGAAACGTTTGTCATTTGTAGAGTGATCGTTAAGAATCATAGCACGATATGTATTATGGTTTTCTTTGCTAAAACACCATGAACATTGTTGGTGATTTGTACCAACAGACGTATTTCTCCTTTTATGTACAAGATCAAATTGACAGAGTAGAGGACCAACAAAGAATTTCGGCCGACATCTTTTTGGACCCAGGTTGGGACATTTAGTTTAGTTGACGTTGAGTTGAACTGTCTAAACGAGTAACATGACAGCAAAAGGCACTGGAATGAGGAGAACAAGAAAAACTGGAGCACAGTCGATAACAAAAAGCAGAAGTAGAGTAGAGCAGTAGAAAAAAGAGTAGAATTTAGAAAGACGACAAAATAAAAGACCAAACCAGAAGGAACTTATTGCATGTCAGACCAGCTCTCCGTTGTACAGTAAGACAGCCACATTTCTGTTTTTATTTCAGTTTCAGCTGCTCAAACATAATACATACATTAAAAAGCATAGTAAGATATGTATTGTGGTTTTCTGGGCTAAAACACCATTAAAATTGTTGCGGATATGAATAAACTGATGTGCTATTTCATGAACTTTTTAATACAATTTGTTTTGTGTGTTTAGATATCTCTCCAGAACAACACAGTGGGAGAGGAGAGGACTAGACAACTATGCATTTGGGATTTCTAGCCGTCCTTCTGTCATTACCAGGTTGGTACATTTACATTGTCAACATGTAGTTAAACTGTTTAAATGAGTAACCGAGCGACTGGAATAAGGGTAAAAACAGATCATGCTGTAAATAGATGTGACGTTAAAGAATCTACCTCTAGAATGCTGTGTTTGGTTAAGAAGACGAATAAAGGTCCACTTAATTTATTTCAGTTTTGGTTCATTAGTCGTTGGTGAATACCCCCATCAGTGCAAGTTGTATACAGCCACTGGTAGCAAAAGTTATGTCATTTTATTAGACCACAAATGTTGTGAATTATTTCTCTCTGGTCACAGAATTATTTCTCTCTGGTCACAGAGAGAAATAACTTCAGAATACAATAGGCCAACAGAGCGTTGGTGAATTCATTTGGCCAGTTTTTTGCATTTACATTTCAAAGGTTCACTATGTTAAAAAAATGTTTGCTCTATCACTAGCTTTATTACTAGCTGCATTGCTAGCTGTGTATAGTTAACTCTGTCGCTAGCTATATTGCACAGCTCAGTGGTCAGCAAGTTTCTGGCTCCACCCAACAGCCTCCACCTCTTCATGCATCTTCTGATCATGCGTTTCATTGGCTGAATCTCTGTGTCTTGTTGATTCTCAATGAGATGTGTTTGTTTTCTGACAGCACTACAGGGTGGTGAATGGGGAGTTACCTACACACCTAATGTCTGCGCTTTAAGAGGATCAACGGTTAACATCAGCTGCAACTTTACGTACCCAGCCTCTGGGGATTCTACACCTCACACAGTCACGAAAACACTTTGGTTTAAAGTAAATAAAGAATTAATTGATCTGAAAGATGATACAGACTTTAAAGGTCGTGTTTTCTACAAATGTGGAACCAACAGCTGTACCCTGACAATCAAAGACCTGAGACGGGATGACTCTGATAAGTACATCTTCAGGTTCGAAACGAACAAAGACAGCTGGTCTGGTAGATCTGGAGTGACGTTGTCTGTGACAGGTACATTTGAATTATTAATTAATCTAATGATGAGTCTAGTGTGTGTGTGTGTGTGTGTGTGTGTGTGTGTGTGTGTGTGAGGTTCTTGCAGGTTTGTCTTGTGTATCATCTTGCTTATTTCAAATATTTGTGTGTGATTCATTCTCAGACCAGGTGGAGGTGAAGGTGTCCTCTCTTTCCTCTACTGAACCTACCAAGGCACACATGCAGTGTAAAAGTATGTGCCCCGATAGTGTAACCTACATCTGGTTCAGGGATGGACATAATGTACAACAGGGGGTGAACTACATGGGTAACATCACTTCTGAAGCCAACTATTCATGTGCTGTTGAAGGATACAAAGATCTCCACTCTGCTTTGGTGTGTAAGTATACTCCACAGTGCACTGACATGATACCAGATGTCATGGACCTTTTAGGGTATAGAACAACATGTAGATTTACTATGCATGGCCTCACAGGGTTGGTAATTTAGATAATAATGAATGTAACTTTCAACAGACGCTCCAAAGACCCCCTCAGTGACCGTGAGTCCCTCTGGTGAAATAGAGGAGGACAGGTCAGTGACTCTGAACTGCAGTAGTGATGCTAACCCAGCGGCTAACTACACCTGGTTCAAGGCTAACACAGATGGTAACAACAGTGAGATGAACCAGGGACAACAGCTTGTCTTTGATCCTATGTTGTCGTCACACTCTGGAAAATATCTCTGTGAAGCTAGGAGTGAGCTGGGGACAAAATCTGTCCCTATCTCTATTAATGTGAGATGTGAGTAAAACACACATTTGACACGCATTATGTTATAGATACAAAATGTCTTCAACATATATGACTTAAATCAGTCATATAAATTCATCATGCACATTATTAACAACAATGTATGTGAAGATTTGACATGTATTTTTGTGAGCTGTAGACGGGCCTAAAAACACATCTGTGTTGTCAAGTCCCTCTGGTGAAATAGAGGAGGGCAGCTCAGTGACTCTGAGCTGCAGCAGTGATGCTAACCCAGCAGCTCAGTACACCTGGTTCAAGGACAACCAAACTATGCTCTGGGAACAAAGTCAACGTCATAACTTCACCTCAGTCATCCCTGAGGACAGAGGAACATACCACTGTCAAGCAGAGAACGAATATGGACATCTCAGCTCTAACTCACTCTTCATAAATGTCCAGTGTGAGCTAAAAATCTGTGTTGTCTAATATGCATATTGGCTGTATCTGGTCTTCAAATGTTGAGCTGGAATTAATCTATTGTATCATACCTGTAAAAAAAAGGATGAATCATTTATAAGTGGTATTACTTTAACAGTAGAAAGGCTATTTGTACCCATATACTGATGTTGCAGTTGTGTGCTATACACGGTTTCATATCTTTTGGATGAATATTGATAATTTATGTTCATAACAGACGCTCCAAAGACCCCCTCAGTGACAATGAGTCCCTCTGGTGAAATAGAGGAGGGCAGCTCAGTGACTCTGAGCTGCAGCAGTGATGCTAACCCAGCAGCTCAGTACACCTGGTTCAAGGAACATGAAGACTCAGTGAGACAATCAGGGCAGAACTACACCATCACTAACATCACATCTGAACTGGGAGGAAATTATTACTGTCAAGCTCATAATGCCATCGGACATCTCAATTCTGTCATAATAAACGTGCCTATAGGTAATAGCTTATTTAAAATATACACCCTCACCTTTGCTGTGTGTGCACAGAGTGTCAATGGGCCAAGTCTGACTGAATGGCCAACAATGGGCACACCGTTCATTATTATCATTTAGCAGTCTGCAATCTGTTATCAGTGTCTTAATTCAGATGACTATGTTCCAGATACCACATCATCATCATCATCATTATCATCACAGACAATAGCAGTAGCTGTGGGAACCATTGGCATCATAATGGCCATCATACTCACAGCCTCCTTCTGGATGAGGTGAGATACACCCTCTCTCTTTGTTTCTCTTTCCTTGTGACATTCCTTCACTTCTCCTGTTGCCTCTTTCTGTTGCTGTCCTTTTCATCAGAACAAAGAGGACTTCCAGAGAAGCATGTGGACAGGGAGGAAAGCCAAAGACCGTGGAGGAGGTGAGACACAGGAAGCCATTTATTACTAACCCATCCCTTATTAAGACACACAGTGGACACCTGTGGCCTAACCTGAGGCCTCAACACAAGACCTCGCAAGAGTCTTTTAGTCGTTTCCTGAGCAAGTGCCCTTTTATCTTGCTCTGGCCCTGTCACTAGAGGAGACTGTACATCACAATCCTCAGATAAATCAGCCTTGGTTGTATGCTTTGTGTTGCCATGAAAACTGTCAATCAATATGATAGTTTCTTGAGTTAAGAGTCACAACTTAACAAATACAGTGAAATTTAGAGCGTTCTCAACTGGTCTGGCTTCGGGACCCACCGTCACCCTTTAATGACAAGCCGCAACCCAAATCAAGGAAAAATTTTAAACTTCTCAAATGTTTTTAACATAACATAACACTTCAGTAACTGTACTATTAAACTACTTAGTCACTTATTCAGGCAATAAAAAATAGACAGCACTCCGCTGCCTAAAAAAATCCTCTTCAAAATAAAAGCACAGGATTTTTTTTGGCCCGGACGAAGGCCCGCTACCCACTGAAAACGGATCCACGACCCACCAGTTGAGACACCAAGGGTCTCTAAACGAACGAGAAACACATGTCCTTCAGGACTGTCTTGAGAGATGAAACCTGTTTTCTAAAAAGGTACCCTTCTGTCCTCACTCCCGGTCAGCCACTTCCTGTTCCGGTGTATGACAACGTCTCAGCTTTGACCAATGGCTTGGCTCCTGTAGCACAGACAGAACCAACAGAACAGCAGGCTGACCATCTCTATGCCAAGCTCCACATCTCTCACTCAGAGAACCAGGAAGTGCCTCGCTGTTTGTCTGGCTCCTGTGTCCAATCAGACCACACCCCTGAGGTCACTTATTCTACAATCAACTTCACAGGACCCAAGGCTGTCCCTGAGTAAGTTTCTCTTGGTATTTCTGGTCAGACAAAGAGACATACATGGTGACTGAAGTTCAACTCCTCTTTCTTTTCAGGGGCGGTGACCGGAGAGAAACCTCAGTGGTGAATTCTGATTGGACACAGGCTGACCATCACGATGCCAAGATCCACATCTCTCACTCAGAGAACCAGGAAGTGCCTCGCTGTTTGTCTGGCTCCTGTGTCCAATCAGACCACACCCCTGAGGTCACTTACTCTACAATCAACTTCACAGGACCCAAGGCTGTCCCTGAGTAAGCTTCTCTTGGTATTTCTGGTCAGACAATGAGACATACATGGTGACTGAAGTTCAACTCCTCTTTCTTCTTTTCAGGGGCGGTGACCAGGGAGAAACCTCCGTGGTGTACAGCAATGTCAAGAAACATCCCCCAGTGTGAACCAGTAGTGGCAGTAGGACTTAAATGCTGAGACTAGGTATCGTGTCTCCTGCATTCATTTTAAACGTGTTTGCCGCCTATCCTATGGCGCTGAATTTCCCCTGCTGGATACCTGCCACCAGTGCTCATACATGATCTGATGGTAATAGAATGAATTCTACGTATTTACTTGATGCTTTGTGTTTCACTTGTAAAGGCCCCTTTGAGGCCACATCTTATTCAAGGCCTGGGCCGTGTTCCGATGTCCATACTTCATGAGTACACTTAAACGTAGTACACTATCCGTAATAAGTACGCAGATTAGCAGATGTTAGTGTTGTTCCAAATGGGGCACTTACCGTGGCCACGTCACCATCCAAACACACGTTAATCCATTACTTCCACTGACGTCTAGCTATTTTCGAACTGAGCGCTGCTCAGCCTGGCACTGCCTCTTCCGCTACGTAGCTAAGATGGCTGCTGTTGAGTACGGGTAGTGTACACCGTTGCATACTATGCATATTAACCATTTTGAGGGCAACATCCGGGTCCTTTGAGTACACTTCTTTTTGCCGCGATCATAATTGGAACACCCTACGTACTCAAACTAAGTATACTAAGTAGGGTAAGTATGGATATCAGAACATGGCTGCGTTGCTCTGTTCAGTGGCGGTTTTAGGCACGGGAAGGGGGGGGGGCGGCACGAGAACTTTAAAAAAAAAAAAAATTAAAAAAAGTCTGTGCCGCGAAGCGCTTCTTTATAATCTATATATCATGTCACTATGTGGGGAATTGGCAAATTATCGCCCCCTGCAGCTGCGGGGGGGGGGGGATGACACGGGACTGCGACGTCAGTTCAACTCTGGTCGGGAAAGCTGTGTCTGTGTGTGAGAAGGAGAAAGGGGAGGGGTTCGGGGGGGACCGTTCATCTCAGCACTCTAAAACATTTCAAGTCACTTAAAGTTGCAAATGAAAGTTCACCTGCTGCCTTTAAAACGCAATTTAACCCAACTTGAGGTTTGTCTTTGTTTAAACTCGGAAATTAAAGTTTAAAAAGTTGATTGTACTAGATTGTTGTAGTTGACTCAACTCTGTTTTTGAAGTTGTCAAAGTTGATTTAACTTTTTATGACTTGCTGTCTCAACTTAAAACTTTGAGTTCAATCAAAAAATCATTACACATTATCATATATGAAAACTGTTAATTACTTGTTGTTTCAACTTAAAAATGCAAGATAAAACAAATAAATATTAAACATCACCAATACAACAACTTTCCTTAACTAGTTGAAGAACCACATATTTCAGCATTATTGTAACTCACTGTTCTGAGTTAAAATAGCTTACTATTTCAAGTTAAAAGCACTTCAATTTCAAATTTGCTATAACTAATGGTACACGACAGAACACACAGAATTCTCGCAACTTGTCCAAAAACATTTATTAGAAAAACATGTCTGTAGGCGCAAACATTGGGTTCTTGTACATTAACATGCCACACAACTAGCTGTTAGGGAGGGGGGGGTTCATCAAAACCTCAATCTGAAGGAAAATACTCAATATTGTCTGAACACCCAAAAACATTTGTGTTAATATAACACACAATGGGTCAATATGGAGAGGGAGGGGGAGGGAGGGAGAGAGGGTGAGAGAGAGAGAGAGAGAGAGACTTATACAATAACTAACACTCAGATAACTGGTTCATCAAAACCTCAATATGAAGAAAAATGCTAAATATTGTGTACCCAAAAAACATTGTTAACTGAACACACAATTGGTGGGGCAATATGCAGGCAGAGAGAGAGAGAGAGCTTCATCTTATACAATAACTCTAAGATAGCAGGCTCATCAAAACCTCAATATGGAGAAAAATTATAAATTTTGTGTGAACACCCAAAAAACATTTGTGTTAATTGAACACACTTTCAAATCTTTTTTTTTTACTAAGCAGTTTATTTCTTAGTCCATGGACTCTTGCTGAGCATTGGTCTGGTTGAATGCTCATGATGACCTTCTGAAGGAAGTCAAAGGTGTACTTCATATTTCGCGGGTACCGGTACTCAAGATTAAAGCAGTAGATGGCGCCCAGTAGCATGGCAAAGCCGGTGGGCACATCTCTGATGTTGTGTAGGATGATCTTCTCCTCTACAACCACAGCCACATTAAAGACTTCCAAAGGAAATGCATCCTGCAGGGGTCCTTCATGTCCGATCAGCAATCCAACTTCCATCCCTCCCATTATCACATCGAGGGTTTCGCCATGAACCTAAGACATATGAAGACATGCACATGTTAACTGACATGTCAAGTTAACAAGTTCAAAACATCAGTGTCATTCTGATAAAGGCTATACATGTCTTTGAAGAGAGTGAGCAAATAATGGGACTGAAAAGCTGTGGTATCAATCAATGATAAATAAAAACTCCTGCAAATGTAATAAAACATGTAGTAAACGTGATCCCAATACGTGAACCCAATAATGTGAGAACTTGGCCAATAATGTGATAAAATGTCCTTTTAAGAATTTAATAATGTTAATGTTTTTTTCAGATTTTTTCTTCTCATGAACATGAAGAATGTTGCCTTACTCACATTTCAAACTAAATCTAAAGAGTTTATTATCATATGTGTAAATGTAGTCTCTTACATCACACATCCTGATGACATCAGAGGGATTATCTGAAATGTAGTGCGGGAGGCCAAGTAGGGCAGCTGTTCGTTGGTTTTGGTTTGTGTCCTACAAAAACAGGTTAAGTAGGTGAATGCAATACACAAGAATCCTAATCTTAGTATTCTTTGATAGAAAATATTTATCTATACAGTACCTACCTCTTTTTGAAGGCTATCCAGAATGCTGCTCAGGGCCAGCCTCCTCCCCGATGCAGCAGCTGATTTGTACAGCTGTAAAAGACTGAGCACCAAGGCATCGAGGCCACCCAGAAAGGACTCCAGCAGATCTTTGGCCACTATTCTTCGGAACTCTGCAATTAACTGAAGCAAATGGAAAACAAAAAAATACAGAGAAAAGGGCATGAGTTAGGGAAAAATAAGAGCACTATAGTGCTTTAGGAATAGAAACACAAATAAATAAATATTGCTACAAAGAGTACATGCTTTATCACTACATCAGTGCTCAAATAAAATATATGAATACTATGCTGTACGCAGTTGGTGAAGGGTTACCTCTTGCTCACTAAACAAGGCGGGCCATCTGTCCATGACAGCAGAGATGAGCGGTTCATCACCAATTATCTCTTGTCTTCTCTTTGAGAATGTTGCAGTCATCAATTCATCCAAGACCTGTAGATCTGGATTTCTCTTCTGCACCTCTAGATGCATGGTCTCGCAATCCTTCTCTGATTTAACTGCAGTTTGTCCCTCAGGTGGCTGTGGTAAGTAGTGGATCTCTCCCTTTTTTGACTTCCTGACTGGCTTGGTATTTCCTTTTCCTATTTTTCTTTTATTTACAACAACTTCAGGACATCCGGCTGCCATCATCCTCTGGCGATAATTGCCCATCTTGAATACCAAGCTGAATTTCCAGCAATACCATCCTTGACCCGACCCTGGCTCCCGGAGGCAAGGGTGCTTGACAACAAGAGCTTTGGCTACACTTTCTAGGTTGACTTCAGTTGGATAGGGAGTGATTTTGGCTATGCAATCAGCCAGTCTGTCTAGTATTTCACTCTTCACACTCTTTGAGACAACCATAACAGCACCATCGTTGGCGTAAGCATAATTTGCTACTCTCAGCTGAAACTCAACATCATGGGAGAATTCTGGAATAACAAATGGATCCGGCCAATCTGTTAAATCACCACTACTGACTGGACTGGGACTAGCAGTATTACTGCTGCACGGACTCTGGGAACTAAGGCTTGCAGTATCTAATGTCGAGTCAAAAACTGGTTCAGAGAACGTGAACAGAACTTTCAGTGTGGCTTGTTCGGTTGGTAGGTCCTTGATGTCTGTCAAATTGCAGGGCTCATTCCCAAAGTCTGGATCTTCAAACTGTAAAAGGAAGTTCCCTCGGAGGCCCAGAGTGTTGCGCAGTACTGAACATAGCTCATCGACTGATGGGGGAACATCCTGTAGGGTAATGCATCTTATTTCCTGAGGTGACACAATGACTCGGAGAAGCATCGCTGATGTGCCACCAGTAACTGAAACACAGAGCACAAACAAGAAAAACACTTCATAAAATAGTAAAAACACTTAATCTAAAGTAAGTTGGAGATAAAAAGTTAAAACTGTAGACTAGATGAATGAAACTGTACATTGTTACATGTTTTGCATTAAAAGGTACTTTATAACATTCATGTTCTGTTATTTTACTGTTAGTTTTACTGTTGTTCAGTTTTTTTCTGTTATTGTATCGTGTGCATGTAACATTGCTCAGTTTTTGTAATAATGTTTGTAAATGTAATTGAATATGCTTTTTGTATTTTAATTTGGCACGCTGCAATAGAATAAACTCAAATGAGTATGTCTTTTTCTCTATAAAGCTGTAAAAAAAACAAACAAACGAACAAAAAAAAACTCTCAAGTCCCCCGAACCTAACTTCTGACTCAGCTGGAGATGAGGGACATAGTAAATAGTTGTTTGCAGACATCAAGTGCATATGTATATACGATCTTTAAAGTATATGTGATTGCACTGGTCAAGCAGTTTCTATCCTGTTACGAGGTCCAAAGAATGAGTGTGTGTTTAAGATTACCTTAATGTAACATGAATGTCCTTGAAGTGATGAGCAGCTTTCCTTCAACAGGGTATGCAGCAAGGGGGGTGTAGTCATTCAGTTTGTCAGGATCAACAACCACAGTTGCTGCAGGGTCCCTTCTGCCAAGCTGGTAACACCTTAGATGCTTGAGGAAGCTCGCTGCGAATAGTTCCATAATGAATGAGATGCAGCCATCCACTACACAGATCTCAAATACTCTCCCAAAATCAGGCAGTCCACATGTCTGTCCAACTGAGGGCACCATTCCTTTAGAATAATTTGTCCCCTTTACATAGGCAATGGGGGTGAGTGAAACAGAGTCCAGACCTTCAAACTTATTCCATATAGCTTCTCTGATGGCAGCATCTAAGATGCCCACAGACACAACTGATACTCGTCCAGTCTCAATGTTTGGCTTGAAAATAGTTGGCATCTCCAAATAATATGAGAGCATAAGTTGATGTCTTGTGGCCAAAGTGAGCAGAATATTTTTTAAGTTGCCAATGTTGCGAACTACTTTTTTAAAGAATGAATGCTTGGCCTCGAATCGTATGGTCCAAAACTCAAATCGTGGTCCAAATTTCTTGATAAGAATGGGGTAATGTTCAAGATAATGATGTTTCTGACGTAATTTAGTACCAGGAAATACTTCTAAAAGCAACTGTCTGTGATCAGAGATTTTGGCTTGAAGGTAGCACAGGGTTTCCGTTGTGAAGGATGGGCTTGATAACAGCTCCACAATGTCTTTCAGTTCAAGGACCACAGACCAAGGCCCAATCTCAATTCTCTATCTTACCCCTTCCCCTTGGACCTTCCCCTTCCCCTTGGCTACATGCCCCTATGAATTGAGACAACACTCGTTACGGTTACGTCATCATACATTGACGACAAAATATTGACAATTTGTTATAGGCCTACACACTGCATGGTGTTTTGTATCTTTTTCAGTTAATACGGTTTTGAATTTCATTGATGTTCAGAAACAATGTCTTTGTTAACCAACATGTCTTTATTTACAATTATGAATGGCTACAACATTGAACGCATGACTCACTCCCACATTTGCTTTGAAGCGTATTTTGATTTAGCGTATTTTGATTTCGGACATTTCTGCTCGTTTTCGTGTCGAAAACGTATCAGCTGCCGGGTTTCCTCCGGCGTTCCTGTGTGAAAAAGGACGATATATGTAAAGCACTTATCGATTTGTCTCTAATTGTCTACACTGTTATCAAACGGAATTCGCTGCTAATTGTGTTTAGTAAACTAGACATGCATGGAGTTCATTGCTAGTCAGAGAAATGTAACTTTGTGCACTCAGCAATGTAACGTTCGCATACCGATTTTCATAGGTACAGGACTATTTAGAGCACAAAACAACACTTTCGTAAATTTTAAATCGATTATTTCAGCCGAAAATACTTACATTTATGTGACTCTCGTTGAGATCTGGCCGCGATTGTTGCCGGTTGCGCATTGTAATGGGTACCCCTTGGTTTCAAGTAAGCTCCCGATCTCACTTGGTTTCAAGGGGTGTATACCCCTTCCCCTTAGCCCTTCCCCTCGGTCGAAAAGAGAATTGAGACAGCCCTTGGTCTCACGTGAATGCGCAAAACCAAGGGGAAGGGGGAAGGGCTAAGATAGAGAATTGAGATTCAGCCCGTCTTTTCACTCTCTGGAATGTGGTGGCCAATCAACAGTGGGAGAAACCTCAGAAGGGCCCAGTTTTCATGTCCGTTGCCACCAATAGTTCTTTTTTTTTTAGAAGTTTGTTTGTAGTGTCTGAGGTCTGTTAGTTTTGTCAGAAAACTGAAAAGGAAATGATGCTATTCTATCATAAAGGTAATTCAATGTTAAATACTTTTTAGCAATCAAATCTGAAAGACATAAACAGAGTTCCACAGGTACAATTCCCTCCAATACATTGTGTAGAAAATCAGATGGAAACCCTTTTGCAGGATGAAAGTGAGTAAGTCTATTTAAAGGACAGTCTCTCTTCAAGCCATCAATACATGAGGCATCAGTTGTGTTAAGTACATTAATGGCTTCATCAAACAGTTCGGGTGTTCTCAAAATAAATGCCCCACTTCTGACATCATGCTGCTGAATATCTTTAAGGCTAGCCAAACAAAATCTACAAAATTTCTCAACACTAAAAGACTCTTGGAATTCTGCCAGGGATGTGCTCCTAAGTTATCTGCTGAGACGTATATAACAGTACCTTTGATACAAGACCCAAGTCTTTTTACAAATACACCTGTTTTCTCTAAATGCTCAAGATCTCTAATCAGAGGCTCCAAAACTTTGCTGTAACCATATTGTTTTATATGTACAGTTTTGCACAATGCAGCTAGATAAATTGATGACAATGTTGATCTAAGTCATATGGGTAAGTTGACTATCACCCAATATATACCACAGACTTTGTGCTTCTTTTTTGAAGTCCCCAATGGATTACAAATTTCAAAGTCATCAATGTATAAGCCAAGAGCTATACCTAATTCTTCAGACAGAAGTTTGTTTTCTTTAAAGTGTTCGCTATCTTGAAATGAACGATAATGACCTTCCTGTTCATCGGATCTCTGTAATGTTTCAAGAATCTCACTTCTTTCCAACAACTTACTTAACAAATCTAAAATAGGAACATACACATAGGAATGATTTTTTTCTTCTGCATTTAGCACATACTCAACTGGTTCAACAACTGTAAAGTTCTTTCTGTAAAATGAATGCCTTTTACGCTCTGTGCCCAAACACCCTGCCCTTGAAAGAAATTTGAGTGGGTTCAAAGACTGAATTTCATCAGACAATGATGTTACAACAGAGGCATCAGCTGCACAATTATTTTCCTCCAAAACATTCTCAATAATTTTCTTGATACTTTTATAAGCAAAGTCTCCAATGTCAAATAACTCATCAATTGCAGAATTTGAAACATGTAGGACTGTTTGCATATGGAGAAATAAAGATGCCAACTGACGTTTAATTGTCTCACCATTTTCAAGACCAGGTTCAGGTTCAGGTTCAGCCTCAGGTATTGAATCATGTGAAGCTGATGCCTCAGTATCATATAGAAATCCCTCTTCTAAAACTGCATTTGTAAGTGTATGGTGTCCAAAAAGCTCTGGTCTTAAATTATTTAGGGTGGAAAACCTGTGATAGCGGCTTCTATGAGCAGTAAATGTTGACAGTACACTGGACTTGAAAGAGCAGTCTGCAAATGGACATTAAACGGTTTCCTTGTTCCTCAAATGAGTCTTGAGATGAGAAAAGTATTTGTTAATGTTACTAGGCTCTGAGTACACAAATCACAGTATAACTTGGTCACAATTGTGTGATGTTTCTGTTCATGTTCTTTCAAATGGTTTTTAAGTTCAGCTTGGGTTTGAAATGTGTTCAAACAGTCTTCATAAATACAGGAAAGGCCTGAACACCTCCTATGATGTCCGTGACGCTCTTTATAATGCTGCAGTATTCTTCCTTGCCCATTGGAGGAGAACGCACAAAACTTACATTTCCACCCCATGAACTGTACACCCTTGTTGACTTCTGTGAACAGAAAAAACAAAAATGAACTGCATATTCAAAAAAATGAAACCAAAGTACTTATAAATCTAGTGCCTAAACTCGTTTAAGTTTTCAAAATGTGACAATGGTTGCACTTGCAAACAGGGATATAGTAATTTTGCAACACATATGTTAAAAAAAAAAAGCGAGAGAGAAGGAGAAAAGTTGGCTCAGAAAAGAGTTTAGTCTACTGCATGATCCGCACTAACAACAGCATGGGCAGCGTTGTGAATACATTAATTTGACACACACGTACACACGCACACACACACAAGTGCGGCCGGGGACGGAATTGCGCGCGAGCTGAAGCCCTCCCGTTTCAGTTCCAGACGTACATTCCTCCGCACCAGTCTAAAGCACATCGGACTGGAGAGTTTCCCTAATAGCCTTTTCCTTTTCATGTTTTTTTTCTTTTGCAAAGCGTTTTGAATATGCAACTCGCCTGAGCCTTGAATATGCAAATCGCCGACCACCGTACTTTTTAGAATAGCAGGGTCTTTTTTATTTTATTTTTTATTATTTTTTTTTTTTAAATGGGGAACCTCGCCATTACTAATCATTCGAAAAGGCGGGTGTAACCGCCGACGTTATGCTTGGATAGAAATTGGCTAACTAGTAGCTTACTAGCTAACTCCGGTTCGGCTTGAAGGGTGGGAAACTCGGTGAAAAACCTCAGCGGCACATGAATTAACAACGATTATTACGGTTACATTCAAACACTACACCAGTCAGCTATATATTTAACATTTTACACGTTATAACAGAAGTGTGGCTGATTTAATTTGTCCACTGTAGCGGTGCAGGGGAGGTTATTGATAGTTTAATGCCATGAATTTAGCTTTTCCAAGCTATTAAAAAGCACAACCTACATAGTTGATGTTTTTATGTTACTGCACCTACGGTTAATGGTAAAATAGTTAATTAGAGATTTTTAAACTCACCTTTTACTATTCCGTCCACCTGACCACCTTCTCCGTTCTTGCATGCAGAGTTAAGCCAGTGTCGTATTGCTCCGCCTCCCTTAACAGGCCATTGTCAGCTAAATAGTCTCGTTCCGCCGGTGGAAGTAGTCATTTCTTGTTTACTGCAATATGTGTATATTTTGGATGGAATTCAATGTGTGACCTGTCTGCAGTGTTTAAATGATTACTTCCATGCTTCAACCTTGCCTTAGTTCAAGGAAGACATTTTAAATAAAATGTCACCGCAAGTCACAGTTAAGATTTTTCCCTCCTTTTTTCCTCTTAAGTTCAATCAACACATACTAGTCAGTCAAAATTATTAGATAGTCAACATAATGAGTAAATGTAAGTTTTACTTTCCCTCCTTTTTCCTCTCCTTTATTTTTTTTAATGATGACTTACAAACCCAAATTCAATCAACAAATACAAATCTGACAAAATTCCCAAATAATCAACACAATGAATAAATTTAAGTATATCTTTATAAAACGTGTAGAGTTGAGTTCAAAATCCAAAACTTGTAAAAGCTCTTTGTGTTAAAGAGAGGTAGCAAGTGGACATAACTAAACAAGGCTGCAAATGTTTTATAATGGGGGGGGGGGGGGGGGGTAGGGAATATCGCCCGGGGCATAATTCAATGTAGAACCGCCACTGGCTCTGTTGGCCGTTGCTCTGTTTCATTCACCATCTGCTCGTTACCAGAATGTACTGCAACTGTGGAAGGAGGTTTCATAGCCGCCACCTGCTAGTTACCAGAATGTACTGCACCTGTAAGGGTCAATGCCAGTCTGGGAAGACCAACCATCATAGCCATCTCCTGGCTGCACTTTAACCTTCTTCTGAGAGATTTGACACTTCTTCATGAGATTTGACACCGTTGCATAACTTTCTAATACTTTCTTTCAATCAAAAAGAACACAGAAATGTTAAACACTTGGTGAGATCCATATGGAACTGCTTTCAACTGAATGTGTTTTGGGGGTTTACCTGCAAATGTGCTGTGTAGTTCATGTTACAATTCTGTACAATGCTCTAATTCTGGATGATTACAATTGGATATTTGCATTTTTATCAATTGTTGTTTTGAGTGTTGTGATGGTCCTGCGATGGTCATGATGATAAGTTAATTTATAAACAAAAAAATATGTAGACCTTTGACACTGTAACATGATTTAGGGGCTATTCAAATTAACTACAAAATAATGATGAGGTAAAAAAAAACTGTTTTAAATGTGTATATTACTATGGATTATTACTCTGGATTATCACTTGTTTTATTACTGGACTATCACTACTAACACTGGATTCTTACTATTGCTATGGGTTGACACTGGGATTATTGCTGTGGATTATCATGGGGGATCCTTCCTTCCAGGGACAGCTAGGAATGCAATGGATGCGATGTGTGCCATGATGGACATACAGAGTAGTACACCACGTTATAATGACATGTTTACTTGTGGTTGCTGGAGTCATGTCAGCTTGTTGTAAGGGCCTTAGGGCCATGTGTGTGTATGTTTGCTTTAGGGTCACATCTGCTTGTTACAAGGGTCTTTGGCTTTTAACTGGACCAAAACATTTCATTTGTATATTTTATTCCAAAAAATAAGGTATTCGAATACATATATATGTATTGCAAAATATATGGAACATTAAAGAATGACATGAAATGCATCATTAATGTTTGTGGCCATAATACTTAAATACTGCAGCGTCAGAAGAGCAAGCGTGGGGAAAGGTCTCAGGAACTCAGTGGCGGTGACACAGGCAGGGCTGATTTATGTACCACCATTTCAAGACGCCCATGGTGATAACTTTTATTCAATGGTAACTTGCGAACTTTAACTGGTAACTGGTCATCTATTTTGAGGCAGACATGAATTCTAGTATTAAAATAGCGAATTCAAGATAAAGTTAAAAATGAACATCGACTGACCTATGGGTTGGCTGATGAGTCCATCAAACCTGTAATGGTCTTGTGCAGTGTGTCCAACTCTTGAATAAACATCAAGTAAAACCGTAGCCAATTAAATGGTAGAAGACAGTCAATTTGACTATCTAGAGCAGGGCTGGCCAACACAGTGCCCGCCAGCACCTGCGTACCCGCAGGGACTACGCAAGTTGCCCACAGGGCATGTTCTGAATATAGCCCTTGACACCATGGAGAAAAGTTTTAACCATTTTCCTTTCATTGTTCTTTAAAAAAAAAAAAAAACTCTTGCATTGATGTAGATTTGAAGGCAATGACTTCAATGAATATTGAATCTAACATTTGAAAAACAAAAATGTTTTGTGAACTCTGAACTAGTCTGAAAAGTTAAATGTTGTGTGCACTCTTTGCTGAGACAAATCATATCGGGAGCTGGATGCAGGTTATACCCACAAAATAAAGAAAAACATGACCGAAAAGCAAAAACCAAGTGCATGCGACTCATTTGCGGGGGCGACTTTGGCGACAGCAAAGCGGAACAATGTGGAGAGAGATTACCTGTCTCACTAGCTTCCATGCTAACTACCCACTTGGCAATGACGTACGGGCAGAAAAGGTGCAGGAGTTAAAAGCATTGTGGGCAAACGGTCATTTTTCACGAGGCCGGTGGAAAAAGTCTTAAACAACAACTAAAACTTAAATTAGAGCTGCACATTTTAGAATAGAATAGAATAGATATACTTTATTAATCCCAAGATGGGAAATTGCAACGTAGCAGCAGCATTAGAATACACAGAATGAATGCAATTAGAAATAAAAAGTGTATGTATGTATATAAAAAATAAAATAAAATATATATATATTAAAAATATAAATATAAAATATAAACTAAATATAAACTAAAAATGTAAACTAAATATAATCTAAACTAATTTAGTGCAAGATTTTTAAAGAAACAATGTACAGAATATAATGAAATGAAATGAAATATAAGGTGCAAGTAGACTGTTGCAATAAGTTATTGGCTGTTATTGTACAGTGTAATGGAATGTGGTAGGAATGATTTCCTATATCTGTCCCTTCGACAGCGGAGCTGAAGCAGCCTGTGAGGGAAGGTGCTCCGCTGTCTGACCACTGTTTGATGGAGAGGGTGCTGATCATTGTTAATGATGGATAACAGTTTTTTCAGCATTCTCCTCTCCACCACAGACTCAAAAGATTCTAGCCCGAGACCTAGTACAGAGCCAGCCCTCTTGATGATTTTATCAAGTCTTTTGGTGTCACTGGCTCTGGTGCTGCTGCCCCAACACACAGCAGCAAAGAAAATGGTGCTAGCAACAACAGACTGGTAGAAGATCTCCAACATCTTACTGCACACGTTGAAAGATCTCAGCTTCCTCAGAAAATAGTCTGTTCATCCTCTTCTTGTATTCAGCCTCGGTGTTAGATTTCCAGTCCAGTCTGTTGCCGATCACCACCCCCAAGTATTTATAGTCCTCAACCTCCTCCACCACGTCCCCCCTGATCCGTAGTGGCTGTGGAGGCAACCTCTTTGTCCTCCCGAAGTCAATCACCATCTCTCTGGTCTTGTTGACATTCAGCCTCAGGTGATTCTGTTCGGACCACTCCACAAAGTTGTCCACCAGTGTCCTGTACTCACCCTCCTCTCCACCTCTTATACACCTGACAACAGCTGAGTCATCAGAGAACTTTTGCAAGTGACATAACTCAGAGTTGTACTGAAAGTCAGTGGTGTACAAGGTGAAGAGGAAGGGAGAGAGCACAGTTCCCTGTGGAGCTCCTGTATCACTGACCACCACGTCAGACAGTACACTGCCCAGACGGACAAACTGTTGCCTGCCTGTCAAGTAGTCAGTAATCCAGGAGATCATAGTGTCGTCAACACCCATCCCCCACAGCTTCTCACCCATCAGCAGAGGCTGAATGGTGTTGAAAGCACTGGAGAAATCAAAGAATGTGATCCTCACAGTGCCTCCCCCACCATCCAGATGCATATGGGCACTTTGCAGCAGGTAAATGACAGCATCATCAACTCCTACACGGGGCTGATAGGCAAATTGCAAGGGGTCCAGAAACATCCTCACCAGGAGATAAGACCTTGGACTTACTGTATGCCAATGTTAAGGAGGCATACAGTGCAATAGCCCTTCCCCCCCTGGGCAAATCAGACCACTGCTTGATACTACTGTCTCCTATATACAAGCCTCTTGTGAGGAGACAGCCCATCACCACCAGGACTGTGCAGCAGTGGTCTGAGGAGGCCCTTAGGGAGTGCTACAGGACAACAGACTGGGGGATGTTTCAGGAAGACTACGGTGACGACATTGAGGGTCTCACTCAATGCGTCACAGACTATATAAAGTTCTGTGAGGAGAGTGTTGTCCCTACCAAGAAGGTACGCTGCTTCCCCAACAGCAAACCCTGGATCAACAGGGACATCAAAGTCCTGTTGAACCGTAAGACGAGAGCCTTCATGGCAGGAGGCAATGAGGACACACAGAGGGAGATACAAAGAGAGCTGAGGAGGGAACTGAGGAGGGCTAAGGACTGCTACAAAAGCAGGATAGAGGGGAAGCTGCAGCTGAACAACTCCCGAGAGGTGTGGGCAGGGGTGAGAACCATCACCGGCATGAAAACTGCCGGTGGATCACAGGAGGGGACAAAGGAATGGGCCGATGAGTTAAACCTGTTTTTTAACAGATTTGACTCACCAACTGGGGCCAGACCAACACCCCCTCCCCCCTCCTGCTCTACTCATCTCCCTGCGGTACCACCAGACCCGGGCATGGCAGCTCTTGCACCTCCTCTCCCAGCACCACCCTCTCTCTCTCTCCCGTTCTACACTCACAGGGAGGCAGGACCAATGTCCGGCCCAGAGGACAGTCACCCCCTCGCCACACCCCCTACTACTCCTGTGACCCCGGTAACACCAACCCTAACCATCAACACCAGCCACGTGAGACGGCAGCTCACAAGGATCAGGCCTAGCAAGGCCAGAGGACCCGACGACATCAGCCCGAGGGTGCTCAAGATCTGTGCGGAGCAGCTGGCAGGAGTGTTCACGCACCTTTTTTGGCCTCTCCCTGAGGCTGAAAAAGGTGCCAACTCTATGGAAGACTTCCTGCGTAGTCCCTGTGCTTCAGACCTGTGGCTCTAACGTCACACGTCATGAAGACCTTTGAGAGGTTGGTTCTGGACTACCTCAAGCCCATGGTGCATGACTGCCTGGACCCATTGCAGTTTGCGTACCAGACCCACATCGGCGTGGAGGATGCTATCATCTACCTGCTTCACAGAGCTTACACACACCTGGAGAGGCCACAGGGCATGGTGAGAATCATGTTCTTCGACTTCTTTAGTGCTTCTCTAGTGCTTTTGTCCTGACACTGCTTGTCAGACATGGTGACAAGCAACACCGGCACACCCCAGGGAACTGTACTTTCACCATTCTTGTTCACCCTCTACACCTCGGATTTCTGCTACAACTCCCGAACATGCCACCTGCAGAAGTTCTCTGATGACTCCTCCATTGTTGGATGCATCACAGACAATGGGGAGGAGTACAGGGAACTGGTGAAGAACTTTGTGGGATGGTGTGACGGGAACCACCTTCAGCTCAACACAGGGAAAACCAAGGAGCTGGTGGTGGACTTCAGACGCAGAAAGAGTCCCCCATTACCGGTTTCAATAAAGGGGGATGAGGTGGAGATGGTGGATACCTGCAAGTTCCTTGGGGTGCACCTGAACAACAAACTGGACTGGTCAGACAACACCGAGGCCCTCTACAGGAAGGGACAGAGCAGGCTGTTCTTCCTGAGGAGGCTCAGATCCTTCAACGTGTGCACTAGGCTGCTACGGATGTTCTACCAGTAGGTGGTAGCCAGTGTCACCTTCTTCGCCGTTGTGTGCTGGGGAGGAGGCATTGGGAGCGGTGGTGCCAGTAAGCTGAACAAGCTGGTGATGAGGGCGAGCTCTGTGGTGGGGATGAAGCTGGACTGCGTGGAGGCGGTGACAGAGAGGAGGATGAGGGGAAAGCTGCAGGCGATCCTGAACAACCCCTCTCACCCTCTCTATGCCGAGCTGAGGCAACTCAGGAGCACGTTCAGCCATAGGCTCACTCAGCCACGGCCTCAAAGCGCTTGGGGGGCTCTTTCATCCCATCAGCTATCAGGCTCTACAATTCCTCAACCACCCGCTCCTAATGTCTCGGAAACGCCAACACCACCAGATAATGGATTTGTATACCACACCACACACCTCCGATTGTTTTTCTAGCCGTTGTAATTTTAGGTCTGTTCATCTAATTGATAACCGCTAAGACTATCTACCAACCGCACTGTCCATCTGTCATCTTTCAATGTGTGCACTAGGCTGCTACGGATGGTCTACCAGTCTGCGGTGGCCAGTGTCACCTTCTTCGCTGCTGTGTGCTGGGGAGGAGGCATTGGGAGCGGTGGTGCCAGTAAGCTGTACAAGCCGGAGAGGAAGGCGTGCTCTGCGGTGGGGATGAAGCTGGACTGTGTGGAGGTGGTGACAGTGAGGTGGACGAGGGGAAAGCTGCGGGCGATCCTGGACAACCCCTCTCATCCTCTCTATGCTGAACTGAAGCAACCCAGGAACACGTTCAGCCACAGGCTCACTCAGCAACGTGCCTCAAAGCGCTTGGGGGCTCCTTCATCCCATCAGCCATCAGGCTCCAGGAAGCCCCAACACCACCAGGCAATGGACTGAACACCACACTACACTACACACAACCACACCACACATCTTGGACTGTCTTCTAGCTGTCGTTATTTTAGGTCTATTCATATGTTTCACCTGGGATACCTTGTATAAATTTGCACATCTTGCATCTTGCACACTCCGCACATTTGCACACTCTATTTTTGCACTACAAATAGCAACCAAGGATGTTTACCATATATGCATACAGGTTGTAAGTTTTGGTCGACCTGACTCTAAGAGCTCCCATTTAACTTAATTTAACTTAAATTAATCTTACTAGGTAGATCTATTTATTGTTTATTGTTTAGTGTTATTGACTATAGTCAGGTTCTTTGCACTCGTCTATCCCCTGTACTGCTGGTCATTGTGAATTTCTCCTAAGGGGGATCAATAAAGGATTATCTTATCTTATCTTATCCTCACCTGACCTTCATCACATGCGATGTTAGGGCGACTGGTCTGTAGTCAGCCGGATCGGACGGCCTCGACTTCTTGGGGACTGGGACCAAGCAGGAGGTCTTCCACAGCAACAGGATTTTCTCCTGACTCAAGCTCAGGTTGAACAGATGTCCCAGTACAGGAGACAGCTGGCCGGCACAGGCCTTCAGGATCCTGGGTGAGATGCCATCAGGGCCTGCAGCCTTCCGCTGATGCAGCCTTTCCATCTGCCTCTTTACCTGGCCTGTAGTCACCATTGGGCGGGGGTTGGTGCAGATGCCATCAGTGGAGGAGGAGGAGGGGGTGGGGGGGAAGGAGGAGGGGCAGATGGAGAGGTGTTGTACAGGAGAATGCTGGGGGGAGGGTCGAACCCTTTGGGACAGTGTGTGGGGGGGTGGGGGTGTTGGAGGGGTATCAGGGGTGAGCTAAACCTGTTGAAAAATTGGTTATACTGGTTAGCTCTATCCAGGCTCCCAGATGTCTGCCTGTCCTTCCCCTTCATCCCTGTGATGTGCTTCATTCCCGCCCACACATCCCTCACACTGTTCTGTTGGAGCTTGGCCTCCAGCTTCCTCCTGTAGTTGTCTTTGTACATCCTCAGCATCTCACAGAGTTCGTACTGCACTCTCCTCTGCTCCTCCCTGTCTCCTGACCTGAAAGCCCTCTTCTTTTTGTTCAAGAGTGCCTTCAGGTCACTGGTAATCCACTTGTAATCCACAGCTTGTTGTTGGAGAAGCAGTCAACGTTCCGGGCTGGCATGGTGGTGTCCTCGCAGAATCTTATATAGTCTGTTATGCAGTCGGTCATGTTATCGATGTCCTCCCCATGTGGCTCACAGAGAACATCCCAGTCTGTTGACTCGAAGCAGTCCTGCAGTGCCTCAGCAGTCTCCTGTGTCCACTTCCTCACTATCCTGGTGAGCAAAGGTTGCCTTCTCACAAGTGGGATATACTTGGGAGTCATCATGACCAGGTTGTGGTCTGACTTGCCAAGGGGGGTAAGGGCTGTGGCGTCATATGCGTCCATGGCATTAGCATATAGTAAGTCCAGTGTTTTATTGTCTCTGGTGGGGCAGTCAACATACTGATGGAAGTTATTTAAAATATTGTTCAGTGAGGCATGATTAAAATCACCTGTAATGACCATGAACGCATCCAGGTGTTCAGTCTGTAGTTTAGCGGTGGCGGAGCTGATGACTTCACAAGCCACCGCTGCATCAGCTGACGGGGGGATGTAGACAGCGATAGTAATGGCGGACGTAAACTCCCTCTGCAAATAGTACGGACGCATTCCCACAGCCAGCAGTTCAATGTCCGGGATACAGAGACGCTTACATGTCCGGGATTGTACCACCTCTCACTCACATAAAGTGCAAGGCCGCCACCCTTCTTCTTCCGACTTTTGGAACAGTCTCTGTCTCCACGTAGTAAACTGTAACTGGGAACCTCACTGCTGCTGTCCGTTATGTGCGAGTGCAGCCAGGTTTCACTGAAGCAGAATAAGCTACACTCGCGGTATTCCCTTTTGGTCTTCACCAGCGCTGAAAGTTCGTCCATCTTATTCCCCAAAGACCTCACGTTCCCCATTATAATCGCTGGGACTGCTGGTTTATGTCTTCTTCTCTCCCTCCGTTTGGTTCCAGCCCTGCAGCCCCAGCGTTTCCTCCGTAACTCCTGCGGGACCGCAGGTCCGTCTCCGGGCAGCAGCACATGCTTACACAGCGCAACCAGCTGATCGCGCGTGTAAACAATGCCCCCGCTACTACCGGCACAGTTCACTGTTACGAAAAAGTAAAAATAGTAACAGAAGAACGCAGAGAAAAGTAACAAGACTTAGTCCAACCATTGTCATAGACGTTTAGACGCGGATGTTGAATACTTAAAAACAAATGCAAAAACTGAAAACAACAAATAAACAAAAGATAAGAAAACACGAGGGGAGCTGCAGCTACAGGCTGCCGCCTGAGGCAGCGCCAGATCAACATGACATGTCATCCGGCAGACTGTAAGATCTGTAATGCTACGGTGTCGAGAGGCGGAAAGGAAAGTACTTCCTTTAATACAAGCAATCTGATAAAACATCTTAAGACGCACCATAGTGCTTAGTACACAGAGTTCACTAATGCTAGCGGCGTAAGACCGAAGCAGCCAACCTTATGACGTCTTGCAAAAGCGAGAGAAAATGTCCAAACTCACGGGCAATACAAATAACAGAGGCACTTACTCACTTCATAGTGCTCGATGACCAGCCACTTTCAGTTGTTGATAATGTCGGATTTCGCCGTCTTCTAAAAGTGCTAGAGCCCATATATGAGATTCCCAGTCGCCTCTACATCACCGATGTGATGTTGCCAAAGGTGTATGATAAAGTGAAAGATCACGTTGACGTTATTTGACAACATAGTTCATTGATTTGTTTAGCCTTTCTGAAGAAACATGGGAATAGTGCCACATGGTTTGTGTACTTGAAAGAAGGATACTTTTGATAACTGAAACGTGATAATGTGCTTATTAAGCAATAGTTCTGATCACTTTTTGTGATTATTTTTGTTGTTATTCGCTTTATCTGGTTAAATTTACATTTTGTTCAATGTGATGGCATTTTGTCGTTCATTTGGTATAGCCTTACTAAAGGCTTGACATAATCTTCAGAGGAGAAAATAAAATCTGCCTTCAAACGAATTGCACTTCTTTCATAGAGACCAAATCTAGAAAGTATCGGTATCGGTACTCGGTATCGGCAAGTACACAAATAAAAGTATCGGTATCGTATCGGTTTGTAAAAAAGTGGTATCAGTGCATCCCTAATAATAATAAATTATACATATTGTTAATATTTGTGTGTTTGAAATATGACTGTACCCAGTAATATGTGTAAAATATGATAGAACATCATCTGTGCAAGATGTATGCTTTTCCTATACGTCCCGTGTCCCATGCTTCAACAGCTCTGGGGCAATGGAGAAATCGGCTTAAAGGTCCTTACACACCAGACGCGTTTTATTCGCGCGAATAAAACGCGTATTACAAACCATTAATGTTGTTATGACTGCATGCACACCGAACGCGATTTTTCGCAGCGAAAATGCGACAATTTTTTTTCTCGCAACAGGGTCGATTTTTTAAGCGCGATAAAACACATCATCCAATCATGTTACATGGAATTGACCCATACACAATGTAACAGTACCCCGATTTACCTCACAACCAACAATGGCAGATTTACTGATTGTTTGCGTGTCCCACCACCCAATACTATATGATAAGAGAAATAAAAACTACAAAGACATGGAGATGAAAGATAACGTGTGGCAAACGATAGCTTCCCAGCTGGGCTACGAAGACAGTACGTATAATCGGTTATATACAGTATGTACATTCAGTAAACCTCAGCATCAACGGTGATAGCCAACTTAGCCGAGTCGGTGAATGATAACATTGTCGTAATGCCGGCATATACAGTACGGCACATCTGTCAGCATTGACTTTCTAGAAAACATAAGTACACTACGTGTCTGTAGGGATTGGAGGAGAGAAGGGGAAAAGGCAGGCTATGGGAGGGAACAGGAAAGAGGGAGGGGTTGTGTGAGCGGTGAGTGAAGGAGGGTTAGTAGATAAACAACTAGCATAGTGTTAGCATAGTAGCGTAATAGATTGGAAGAGAAGCTAGCCTATGCTAACACAAGTGACATAAAACGTTGTGAGATGTATAGTGACGAATAAGCTACATAGTAGTTTATAAATTGGATTTGCCACGGCGGGCAGGCAGGGACCAGGGGAAAAACATGAACCTACCTAGTGTCATGATGTCCAGCCACTGAAATATGTTATCGCGTGTGCAGACGTCTTGCTCATGACAGTGGCTTTGTTTATTTTACAATATACTACAATAAACTACACTACAAAAATATTACATATTATATTATATATATATATATATATATATATTTATATATATATATATATATATATATATATATATATATATATATATATTTATATAAATATTACAGTGTAGCCAGTGTTGTGACTTTCAAGGTTGGTTCATAATAGGCCTACACAAAAACTGTTAGTGATTTCAGTTGCAGCCGTTCAAAAAGCATGGAAAAATCTGAAGGACTCATACATCAGAAGGAGAAGGGAGGATAATGAAACTAAAAGTGGTCAAGCAGCCAAAAAAAAAAAAACATGGAAACACATGCAGGCCATGTCTTTTTTGGAGCCTTCCTTGAGACACAGGAGGTAGTAAGACTGGAAGTTTATTAAAGCGTTCATCTAGGCCTAGTTCAAGACACACTGGCATAAGTTATAACATGTATTTCTGGACAGGTCACACAGCAATTTAGATGGTGCGCTGGAGGAGGGTGAGGAAGAGGAGAGTGAAAACTGTCCTCTGAGTGAAAACTCAGAGGACAGTGAGGAGGAGGAGGCAACTCAGGCATCCTCTAGTGCCCCTAAAAAAAGAAGAAAGAGCAAAGACGCCATGGAAAAGTTCATGGTATGGAAGGAGGCAAGAGAAGACCAGAGAGCCAAAGAGCGTCAGGAGCGTGAGGAGAGGGCAAACGATGATGTCCAACAGTTTCTCCTAAGTTTGGCCCCAGGAATGAGGAGGCTACCCATAGAAAGGCAGTCCTTGGTAAAAATGAGAATGCAGGAGCTTCTCCACGAGGCACAATTCGGTGGAGGAGCGGCAGCGTATCCCCATATGCCTGTGTATGTGTGGCAGGATAGCGCTACACTCCTCCCCCTGTGGGGCAGTGTGGCAGGTAATCAGCAGGTGATCGCCTATAAATACGCCCGGTAAATACTTCCTCTTCCTCTTCCTCTTTCCGCTTCCTCTTCTCCTTCACGGAGCCGACAACCGTGTGCGTGGCGGCGTCTCGCTGGTCAGCAGATCGGGTTTTAAAACAAAGGTATGCATGCTTGCTCTGCTCGATTCATTCAGCTACATCACTTGCCGTGTGTTTATTGCGGGTTTGCTCCGTCCTGGCAGCAGGTTGTAACTGGTAGCTGGGCTGCTCCCCCCCTTGGGCCGTGTGTGCGCTGTGCGCTCTCTGTGGGTAAGACGCTCAGTTGTCTGTCTTTTTTTATTAAGCTGCCGATGGTCTGGTTCTGAGATTTATTGATTATTGCTTTCTCCCAGCCATCACTGTCAGCGTCTGAGCTGCGGACTTTCTCCTCCTGCCGCTGTGACACCTCGATCCTGCTCTCCGTGCGCGGCTGTCACTCGCCGCTGGGAGCCTCGCTGCTGTTTTGGTTCTCTACTTGGTTCTAATTGGTTCTAATTGGTTCTACTTGGTTCTATTTGTACCGACGGCCAAAGCTGTCGCCAGACAGCCTGGACTACGTGGTCAACCCTCATAAAAGGCGGACATCCGAACTGTTTTAATCTGAGTGGCAGACACTCAATTATTTCGTTTGTTATTTTTATTTCCCGTTATTACTTTCTCTGAATTATGGTCGATTGGGTTTTGGGGTTATATTTGATTTATTGATTAGAAACTTTATTTTGTTTATTTTGATTAGATAATTTGTGATTTAGAATTGTTTATTTTGGGTATTGTGTGTGTGTGGGAGGGTTACCTTGTTTTCTGGTCTTTGATTGTGTTTTGTTGGTTGACAGGTGCTGAGGGCCCAGAGCGACAGCGGTTCCCTTGGTGGTGGTCCCTTTTCCACGTTTCGGGTTGCTGTGTCACGGGTGCAGTGTAGTTTTGGATCCCTCCCTTTTTGTTTGCTACCGCTGTCGTGGTAAGCCCCAGCCCGGTCCCCTTTTCTTTTAGTAACCTCCCATGTCACTTTTTCATTATTTGTTATTGTTGATTTAGTCTGTTGCTCCTTTTATTAAAAATAATTGTTTAATAAATAGATTTTTTATAATTGGACATCACGCTCTCGTCCTGTGGGATTCTTCAACCTGTGTGCCTTGTGTGATTTGCTAAACCTGGTTATATCCTGGGGTGAAAGCCCCCAGGTGGCGTTGTCAGCAACCCTCATACCGCTCGCCTTGCCACATTCTGGCGTTGTCGGCAGGACCCACAATTAAAAGGACAGACGTGATTTCCATTAAAAAAAAAAAATTAATAAAAAATTGTTTGTAGTGTTTTGTTTGTGTTTAATCGTTATTGTAGTAGAACCAAGACAGCAGTAACGCAAGTCATTTTTTCATATCCAAAGTCATTATCCTTTCTCCTTTCTTATCAGAGGTTTGGGTGTGGAAGTTTGTTGTTGTCGGTATGGAGGAGGAAGTGCAGCAGCTTAAGGAGCTTGTGCTGCAGCTTAAGGCAGACAACGAGCGGCTGCTCCGGGAGCGTGCTGCATCTCATTCGGCCCTCGGTGGGGCAGCGCCGGCGCCCTCTAATACAGCTAGTGGTGCCCCTCCTGTTGTGACGGAGCGGCTGGTGGTTATTCCCAGGGACCGCCGGTGTCCCGTGTTTAATGGTAGGTCAGGCATCAGTGTGGCTGAGTGGATTGAGGAGATAAAGGCATGCATGCGAGCCCGCCACCTCTCTGTTGCTGATCAGGCCCTTTTTGTTATTGACCATTTGGAGGGAGAGGCGCGTGAGGAGGTTAGGTTTCGGCCGGGTGTAGATCGTGACGACCCTGCTCGCATCTTTTCTATCTTGCAAGAGCTATATGGCCATTCACTGTCCTGTCACATTGCAGCAGGCCTTCTTCGTGAGGCAGCAACAGGAAGGCGAGACACTGCAGGAATTTTCATTGGCCTTGTTAGCTTTAATGCAGAGCATCAAGCAGGCCGCCCCTGACGGGATGCCAAATTCCGAGGTTCTGCTACGTGATCAGTTCGTGGAGCATGTCCTTGACAGTTCTCTACGACGTGAGCTAAAACAAATGGTTCGGCGACAGCCCTCTGCTTCATTGTTAGAGGTGCGTGGGGAGGCCATTAGATGGGAGAGGGAGGGTCTTCCTGGGGGTTCTCGTGGGCGCAGTTTCTCTCTTCCGTCTGCTCATGGGTTGCAGTTTAGCGTCCAGAGTCGTCCCATCCCGGCCCCAGCAGTTGTTCCCCAGGGGCCTGGTTTAGCTGATCTGATGGACCTCTTAAAGAGCCAACAAGAGCAGCTTAACCAGCTTACCCGCACTGTAGCTTCACTGCAGACTCCTCGACCCCAAGGTCGTATGCCACCTAATTCTGTTACTTGTCGCAGGTGTCAGCAGCCTGGGCACTTTGCCCGTGAGTGTGATGGTGAGCGTGTTCCTTCTCGTGCCCGTGCGCACTCTGTCACTAGGCTAACTTCTAACCCTTCTAGGCCCGCTTCGTTCACTCAGCAGCCGGAAAACTGACGCCCGCTGAGCTTTTGAGCCACAGCTCGGTGGGGGCCCCTTCAGGCTCTGTAGATTGTAAACTGTCTGGTTTAATGTCCTCTTGTCCCAATGTAGATGTTTTGATGGGCAATACCTGGGTGTCATGTTTGGTGGATACTGGATCCATGGTTTCCACCATCACGGAAAGTTTTTTTCAGGAGCATTTTGCACCTTGGGACCATGATCGCCTGCAGTCCTGTAATTGGTTGCGGCTCCGGGCAGCTAATGGCCTAGCCATTCCATATGTTGGCTATTTAGAGCTTGATGTGGCCCTTTGTGATAAGGTGATGTCCCGTTGTGGGATTTTGGTTGTTAAAGACCCCCCTGAAGCTGTGACCTCAGTCCCTGGAGTCTTGGGGATGAACATTATTAAACGCTGTTATCAAGATCTCTTTGGGGCCTACGGTCAGTCTCTTTTCGAGACGCCTTCTGTGCTGCAGGCCCCTGGCCCAGTTGTTGAGGCCCTTCAAAAGTGTCACCAGGCTGCAGCCCAGGTTCCCGGAAACCCTGCTGGTTCAGTTAGGGTGCTAGGTAAACGGGCCCTTCGCATCCCCGGTGGGGTAATGAAGATAGTGGCCAGCACTTGTTCCTCACATTTCTCTGATCAGGCTGTGCTGTTTGAGCCCCCTGACTCTGGTCTGCCAAATGGGCTGCTGGCGTCTCCCTGTTTAGTCCGTGTTGTCCAGGGTACAGCTTATATTCCGGTGGTCAATGTGGGGACAACGGAGATCCTCTTGTACCCACGGGCCGGTCTGGGTGCTCTTAGTAGTGCCCAAGTTGTTAGTTTACCTACAGGGGTAACTGAGGTGAGGCCAACTACAGCTACCGTCTCTTCCCACGTCGCTTCTAGCTCCACCTCAGGGGTTACGCCACGAATAGACCTGTCTATGCTGACTGAGGAAGAGCAGGCAGAGGTGAGGTTGGTGTTAGAGGAATACAGTTCCGTTTTTGCGACCCATGAGGGAGACTTGGGCTGTACCAACCTTGTGTCCCATGACATTCCACTTTTGGATGATGTCCCTGTGAGGCAGAGATACCGCCGTATTCCCCCCTCAGAGTACGAAGCTGTAAAGGCTCACATCCACCAGCTCCTCGAAGCACAGGTCATTAAGGAGAGCAGTAGCCCTTATGCCTCGCCCATTGTTTTGGTCCGTAAGAAGGACGGCAGTTTGCGCTTGTGCGTAGATTATCGTCTTCTTAACAGTAAGACTAGGAAGGACGCTTTCCCCCTGCCACGCATTGAAGAAAGCCTTGATTCCCTTAGTGGTGCCCGCTGGTTCTCAACCATTGATCTGGCCAGTGGGTATAACCAGGTGCCAGTTTCGGAGCTAGATCGGCCCAAGACTGCTTTTTGTACTCCATTCGGACTCTTCGAGTTCAATCGAATGCCTTTCGGACTGTGTAACGCCCCAAGTACTTTCCAGCGGCTGATGCAGAGGATGTTTGGAGATCAACAAGGTCAATCTCTCCTCTTGTACCTTGATGATATTGTCATCTTCTCCTCCTCTGTGTCTCAACATCTGCAGCGTCTGGAAGTTGTGCTTGGTCGCCTTCAAAAGGAAGGCTTGAAGGCCTTCTTCCAGAAGGAAGTTAAGTACTTGGGCCATGTTATTTCCAGTGAGGGTGTCTCTACAGATCCTGAAAAGATTGAGGCTGTGTCCAAATGGAAGCGGCCCCGTCATGTTTCCGAGCTACGTTCCTTTTTGGGTTTTGCCAGCTATTACCGGCGTTTTGTAGAGGGCTTTGCCCAGTTGGCCAGTCCTCTGCATAGGCTAGTGGCTGAGCTCACCAGCAAAAGGTCCAGAAAGGGGTTGGAGCAGGCTCTTGGTGCTTCCTGGACGTCCCAGTGCGAGGACAGTTTTGAAGCTTTAAAGTCAAGGTTAGTGTCAGCCCCGGTTTTGGCTTATGCTGACTTTTCTCGTCCTTTCGTTTTAGAGGTTGATGCTAGTCACAGTGGCCTTGGGGCGGTGCTCTCGCAAGAGACCGACAGGGGCATTCAGCCTGTAGCATATGCCAGCCGAGGCCTAAGGCCCACCGAACGCAACATGGATAATTATAGCTCCATGAAATTGGAATTTTTAGCGTTGAAGTGGGCTATGACCGAAAAGTTCCGGGAATATCTGTTGGGCCATAAGTGCTTGGTTTTTACTGATAACAACCCGTTGAGCTACCTGCAGTCTGCCAAGCTTGGAGCCACTGAGCACCGGTGGGCTGCTCAGTTGGCCGCGTTTGATTTTGATATCAAGTATCGGTCAGGCCGCAGTAATCGCAATGCAGACGCACTCTCTCGGCAGTATTTGTCTGGTTCTGGCTTGGTTGAGGATGTTGTGCCAGCCACTTCAATCCCTAGGGCCCTCCAGCTTGTAGCTCGTCCAGACCCGGGAGTTGTGGCAACCCAGGGTGTCATATCTGCTTTCCCATCTCACCCCGCCGCTGATATCCGTGCTTTGCAGGAGGCAGACCCCCTAGTGAGTGAAGTTTTGGTGTTTTGGCGGAGACAGGCTAAGCCCACTCCCACTGAGAGGCCACAGGTTTCAAAGCCAGCCATGGCTTTGCTGCGTCAGTGGGACCGATTGGTCGAAAGAGAGGGTGTGCTCCACCGGCAGGTTTTTCAGTCTCATGGTGGGAGTGAGTCATTCCAGCTGATTCTGCCTGCTGTCCTGAAGCACGAGACTTTAACAAGACTGCATCAGGAGCATGGCCATCAGGGCATTGATCGGACCACCGACCTGGTGAGGCAGCGCTGCTACTGGCCAGGGATGTCTGCAGACATTAAACAGTGGGTCCAAGAGTGTGAGCGTTGCCAGGTTGCTAAAGACTCTGGTTCAGTTCCGCATAGTTTCATGGGTCACCTGCTTGCCTCAGAACCCAATGAAATTGTGGCCATTGATTTTACCTTGCTTGAACCTTCCCGCAATGGCGTTGAAAATGTCTTGATTATGACAGATGTGTTTAGCAAGTTCACTGTTGCCGTCCCCACACGAGACCAACGGGCCTCCACTGTGGCCCAGGTCCTCGTTACTGAGTGGTTTTACAGATTTGGGGTTCCAAGCCGCCAGGGCAGGAGCTTTGAGAGTGCTTTGATTCACCAGCTTTGTTGTTTGTACGAGGTCGCTAAATCTCGCACTACCCCGTACCATCCAGCGGGCAATGGGCAGTGCGAGCGGTTTAATCGAACCCTCCATAACCTGTTGCGCACTCTCCCAGCTTCCAGGAAACGGGATTGGGTCTCCTGTCTGCCGCAAGTGTTGTTTTCATACAACACCACCCCTCATCAGGGTACAGGAGAGTCACCTTTCTACCTGATGTTTGGTAGAGAACCTCGTCTTCCCGTTGACTTCCTTTTAGGGCGGGTTCAGGATCCTGTACGTGGGGAGGTACAGGATTGGGTTGTCGAGCATCAAGCCAGGCTTAATGTGGCTTTTGAGGGTGCTCGGGAGCGATTGTTGTCCGCGGCTGGTCGCCGGAAAGAGCGCCATGATCAGCGGGTACGTGAGGTGCTTTTACCAGTAGGCCAATTGGTCTATGTAAGAGATCTCGGTGTTAGGGGTCGGCATAAAATCCAGGATGTCTGGAGCCCTGTTGTTCACCAGGTGTTAACAGCCCCAGCACATCAAGGTGCAGTCTACACTGTTGCTCCAGTGCATAACTTGCACCAAGCACGAACAGTCCATCGAGACATGTTGAAAGCTGTTCTCCCTGAGTCTCTAGCAGCCCCTCCTAGGGCCCAGTCGCCTTGCAGACCAGGACAGGTGGAGACTGACTCCCTCAGTGATGGTGATTTGTGGCTCTTGGTACCCGAAACACCTTTGCCTCCTGTGGGTCCGAGTAGTTCCTCTGCTTACACCCGTTCAGAGGTTCAGGCCAGTTCAAGTGCGCTTCCTACATCGAACGGCACTGTACCATCTGCTTGTCCTTGGTCCCCCTCAGAACAACCCAGCACTAGTCAGCAGGTGCACCGTCGGACTGCTCGCACTACAGCTGGCCACCATTCCAACCCTCACCATCTTCCCTTGCCGGCAGGCCAGCAGGGTGATCCACAACAGCCTGTGTCTAATGCCCAAATGGCAGTTTTCAGACCCTGGTGTTAGCATCAGTACTTTCTTTGTTTCATCGTCGGGCCGACGATGCAAAATCTGGGGGTAGATGTGGCAGGATAGCGCTACACTCCTCCCCCTGAGGGGCAGTGTGGCAGGTAATCAGCAGGTGATCGCCTATAAATACGCCCGGTAAATACTTCCTCTTCCTCTTCCTCTTTCCGCTTCCTCTTCTCCTTCACGGAGCCGACAACCGTGTGCGTGGCGGCGTCTCGCTGGTCAGCAGATCGGGTTTTAAAACAAAGGTATGCATGCTTGCTCTGCTCGATTCATTCAGCTACATCACTTGCCGTGTGTTTATTGCGGGTTTGCTCCGTCCTGGCAGCAGGTTGTAACTGGTAGCTGGGCTGCTCCCCCCTTGGGCCGTGTGTGCGCTGTGCGCTCTCTGTGGGTAAGACGCTCAGTTGTCTGTCTTTTTTTATTAAGCTGCCGATGGTCTGGTTCTGAGATTTATTGATTATTGCTTTCTCCCAGCCATCACTGTCAGCGTCTGAGCTGCGGACTTTCTCCTCCTGCCGCTGTGACACCTCGATCCTGCTCTCCGTGCGCGGCTGTCACTCGCCGCTGGGAGCCTCGCTGCTGTTTTGGTTCTCTACTTGGTTCTAATTGGTTCTAATTGGTTCTACTTGGTTCTATTTGTACCGACGGCCAAAGCTGTCGCCAGACAGCCTGGACTACGTGGTCAACCCTCATAAAAGGCGGACATCCAAACTGTTTTAATCTGAGTGGCAGACACTCAATTATTTCGTTTGTTATTTTTATTTCCCGTTATTACTTTCTCTGAATTATGGTCGATTGGGTTTTGGGGTTATATTTGATTTATTGATTAGAAACTTTATTTTGTTTATTTTGATTAGATAATTTGTGATTTAGAATTGTTTATTTTGGGTATTGTGTGTGTGTGGGAGGGTTACCTTGTTTTCTGGTCTTTGATTGTGTTTTGTTGGTTGACAGGTGCTGAGGGCCCAGAGCGACAGCGGTTCCCTTGGTGGTGGTCCCTTTTCCACGTTTCGGGTTGCTGTGTCACGGGTGCAGTGTAGTTTTGGATCCCTCCCTTTTTGTTTGCTACCGCTGTCGTGGTAAGCCCCAGCCCGGTCCCCTTTTCTTTTAGTAACCTCCCATGTCACTTTTTCATTATTTGTTATTGTTGATTTAGTCTGTTGCTCCTTTTATTAAAAATAATTGTTTAATAAATAGATTTTTTATAATTGGACATCACGCTCTCGTCCTGTGGGATTCTTCAACCTGTGTGCCTTGTGTGATTTGCTAAACCTGGTTATATCCTGGGGTGAAAGCCCCCAGGTGGCGTTGTCAGCAACCCTCATACCGCTCGCCTTGCCACATATGCACAGCTGAATTAAATCGAGAGTTATATAGTTATACAAGTGTTGTTTGTTTTTTAATGACAGTGCAGTAGCCTATAACATAGCATTCTCCACCCACCATCCTTGATAGTGAGTAGTGTTTACATTGATATAATTTATTTATTTTATGAATGTTTACTACATATTACTTATGGACAAGGGACACAGTTTTAGGCAATAATAACTAGTTTATTTTCACAGAAAATATAACACATAACATTGCAGAGTGGCATAGTCAGTGAAGTCAGTGGTGTGGTGCGTGCATGTGTGGTTAATGTGGTGCAGTGTATGTGGAACTGAAAATCATAAATGACGACATGAAAGTAAAAAAAACAACAAATGATATATTTTCAAATAAATAAATATTATTTAAACTATTAAAAAACAAAAGAAATGCAACAACTTCAAAATATTTCATTTAAACCACGGCGCAGCACGTGGTCATTTTGCCAATGAATTTGGCCTGCTGGTGACGTGAAATACTCTTTGAAGGCATCCCTATATCGCAACGCTTCTGCTGATGCCCTGTTTCCCCGAAGCATCCTCATTGGCCCCAGCCTACCAACATCAACAGCACCCTCAGCATCCCCAGCTTCCCCAGCAACCTCAGCCTCAGCACTTATGTGTCTGTCCATGCCACGGAGGTAATTAGACAGAATACAGGTGGCCTTCACAATACTGTCCGCTGTATCCGGTGACACCTGCAGCCTCCGCTGGTACACCCTCCAGGTCTGGGTCAGAATGCCAAATGCATTCTCAACAATGCGCCTACCTCTGGACAGGCGGTAATTGAAGAGGCGGCGGTCTTCTGTCACGCGTCTTCCCGGGTAAGGGCGAAGAAGATATGTTCTCATGGGGAAGGCTGCGTCTGCTACAATTACGTAGGGCAAGGGCTGTAACTCAGGCGCTCTGGCGAGTGGGCATGGTGGGGGCACATTCAACGTGCCATTGTGAAGGGCCCGTCCAAGGGAGGAGTTGGCAAAAATTCCGCCGTCGCTGTTGCTGCCGTAACCGCCAACATCAACATACAAAAAACGGTAGTTTGCGTCCACCAGCGCAAGCCGAACAATAGAGGACGTTCCCTTATAATTAAAAAATTGTGAGCCAGAATTGGCTGGTGCCTGGATGACAACATGTTTGCCGTCCAGAGCACCTATACAATTTGGGAAACCACATTTCTCTTCAAACCTCCTTGCCGTGTTCCTCCACAGCTCCTCTGTTGGCACAGGCAGATAGATCTCCTTCAGCTCTGACCAAATGGCATTGCAGGTGTCCTTTACCACACCGGACACTGTTGAGACCCCAAGCCGAAAACTGGCGGCAATTGTTGTGTAGGAATCTCCAGTGCTAAGGAATCTGTGGGAGGAGAGAGGAGTTTGGCTACTATACATTTTAGACAATACAGTTATGCAGTTTTTTTGTTTAATCAAAATATGTGGGTTTTCAAACCAAAACATATGAGTAGCCTACACACCATGAATGCATTACATAACATCCAGATTTACAGCAACACCTAGTGGTAGCTCAACAATACACTTGTTCCTCTCCCTAAGCAGGTCTAGGTCAGGCTACTATAAGGTTGGAAATAGGTTTAAATTATTGTCTTCTACTGGCATATAGACAAGCTGTCTTTAAATCCAAGCGTCTAAAAATAGCTTAATCGCAAACAGGAGAATCAGGCTCTTTGAACAATCTCAGAGGCTGTGTGTGTGTTCCGCCACATAATATTTTAGGCTACCCAGAGCAGGCTACCGGCCTACTTTTCACCCCTGGCTATGTATCAGCTTGTAGACAATTAACCCACACGCAACAACGAAATTACGGTCTATGACATCATACTAGTCGGATTTGTCTTTTATAAGATTTTTGTTATTCTTGTTTTTAGACACAACATATAGAAACATTTTGATTTCCGTGTAGATCTATTTAAGGTGATGGCTCATCGCTGTGAATGATGATGTGACAGCTGTCAGGATAAACAGCAGTGGCGCTCGGAGTGAATCTCACCCGGGGCGTAATTCAATGTAGAACCGCTACTGATAAACAGACTCTTGTTTCGGCCACCTAGACGAAGATCGCGTAGGCTCATAGGCCAACAGACAACTCATGTAGGTTAAAAAAAGATAACATACCTTAGAGAAACAGCAAGGCGGTGCTCCGGGTCGATGGGATCCCTGAAGTTTGTCCGTTGTCTTCTCAGGCGCGGCGCCAGCATCTCCAAAAGCGCCTCAAATTGGCCGACGGTCATCCTGAAGTACGACCGAAAACGGCCGTGGACTCCTGAACGAGAGTATGGTACTCCCCCTCTCTTTCCCGAGTTTGTAAAATAGGGTGCACCCAAAACCTTCTTCTTTTACGTGCGGCAAGAAACATGGCAAACTCATCGTCGCTACTGCTGCTGCTAGACATGTCCATTTTTGTCATAAATGAGCCGTCACGAATTTTTTTCGCACATTCCATGCACAAATCTCGCATTGACGCAAAATCGCAAAATCGCATCGTTGCCAATGTGAATACTTTTGATGCGAGAAATTCGCAGGCGATTTTTTCGCAAAAACGCACCGCAATTTCGCATCGCGTCTGGTGTGTAAGGACCTTAAGGAGGCAGGTCTGTGTAACTGTTTAGCCAATTACTAATTTAAGATGTAAAAGCATGACATAAAATTTGGCCAATCAGCGTCCTCAAATCCAAGCCGATATGGGCGATTACTTTATCGCCCCAAGCGAGCGAATGCTGGTCAGGGCGAGTCTGAATATAGTTGTATACAGTTGTATATAGTTGACCTTAGTATTTTTTTAGTCCTTAATTTTCACTACCTATTAATCTGCTGATTATTTTCTTGATTGTTTAGTAATGTTTACTGTAATTTCATAGAGCCCAAAGTGACTACAAATTCAACTCAACTCAACAAAAATCAACTCAACTTCACTTTATTGTCGTTGCACAAGAAACACAGAGTGATTTTTGGAAGCGAAATGTCGTTGCTATGGTTTCCGGCAGACACAGAGAATGAGCAGATGTAGATATAAATAGATCTATAAAAAAAATAATAAAAATACAGAAATAGAGATATATAAAACTATGATCAATGTAATAAATTCAATTTCAAATGAAAAAATGGAAAGCTTGTGTTTGTGCAATATGTTGTTTATGTTTTGTGTTAGAATGCCTCAACTTTTTAATATTGGCATTAAATAATCATTGACTATTTCACGGAGCACTCGTTTCCAGTAGTTTGTGTACAATGTATTGGAATGGTTACTGAAATTGACTGAATATGGCACAGCCCCACCTAGAATATTCTTCACCAGCCGCCACTGGTGTCTACACACTTAATTACACATAATAGTTTACATAGATAAGTAAATATTAATATACATTGCCAGGGCTCTCAAGTTTTGGAGACAGGCAAGAGTGACATTCCCCCCTGCCCCCTGGGTCCCGTTCCGTCGGCCTCCCAGCCCGTCACTAATATTATTACAGTGCATGCAAAGCAATGTTATCCGAAAACTTTTTATTATTCTCCCTACTTCTTTTTATTATTCCAGGTTTTTTCTGAGCGCTATAACTAAAGAACCGTTTCACCTAGAAACTTCATTCAAACATCTCGTAGGTCTTGCTTATGGCACCTGTTCTATCTATTTTTCATTTTTGTAACTTTTATACTTTTTGAACTATTAATTAAAAATTATAAAAAATGTCCCATTGAAAATGAATGGTGGAACTTCAGACTTCCTTACTGCCTACTGCTGTCTGCTGCTCCTGCATACTTTCACCTAGAGACTCCATTTAAACTTTAAACAGTAGACACGAGACTTGTGTATTTGATGTATATTTCCATGTTTTGTACACACACACACACACACACACACAAACAGGGCTGCCCGGCACATGGCCACACTGCTGCTGCTGCTGCTGCTGCTGCTGGGAGAACCGGTGGTAGACGCGGTTTCCTGACTATGCTCACGCACAGAGCTCTAATACTTTTCATTGGATAATGTGATTCAGATAGATGCAGTTCATGGCCGTGTCTACCTGCTGAATGTAACCGCTGTGAAACAATCGTTTCATTTCTCTGATTAACGGCTTTATCGAGACCGGCGCTCGCTCTCTGTTATTGTTACTCTATGTCTCTCTACCAAAGTGCTCTCTCTCTCCGTCTCTCTCTCGTCATCGGACTCAAATCAAATTAAATGTTGTTTCTATTTTGTGTAAATTAGGTTAATGCTTTTGTGTTTTCTTGTATTATAAGTTCAAGTTGTTGTACTTGCCTGAGGAAATCGTGGATAGTAGCGTGTTTTGTAACGTGTTGGGGGAGTGTTTCCCAGAATGCATTGCGACATTCTGGCATTCTGTGTCATTACATGTTATTGCTATTAGATAGGGTTTGGGGGCGAATGTCCAGGACATGTTGGGTTGCATTTCACTGTTTCATTACATTCACTTTGTTGACTGTTGTTTTTGGGATGAGTCAGGGAGCACCATTACTCAACGCACTGTCATCTTGCCATACCACTACGGTCGTAAAGGCGTGTGAAGTCCGCTTGTGACCCTGTCATATCAAAGCGACTTGTAAGAGTAGAGTTCCTCTCTCTTTGTTGAGCTTACCGTAGCCCAGACTGCATTTAATGACGCAGTGGTGAAAGACACCGGCAGTATCACCCGTGCACTTTCAAAATTTCCCATGAGGGAATTTTCTTGCTAACTATTAATACACTAATTCCTCTGCTCAATAATTCACTATTAAATAATTTAATTATTCAAACTATTCAACTCTTTAACTTTCACCCCATTACGGCAAATGGCTATTATTGGCTATTTTCTACTCTTAATATTCATCCAAAACTCAACATCATTAGTTTTTCACTATTATGAATTTATTAGTTTTATTCAATATTTCTTCCTTGACAGTCATTCACTGTCTTCAATGCTCCCTTTTCTTTTTTTTTTTTTTTTAATTTATTTATTCTACATTCGTACAGTCTGCATTATGGTGAATGCCTGACTGTCTAAACAACTCTCCTCTTTATACTAAAGTCTTTTTTTCTATTGTAAATTTGTAAGTGCAGTAAAATTGCACTTTTAAAACTTTTGCTTTGCATGCACTGTGTAATTCCTGGGAATTGCAAATCTAGTTATTAGTGTTGTTGTTGCTGTTGTTGTTAGTACTGTAATTGATCAAATTTGTGGAACAAAAGACTCTTCCACCTGCAATGTCTCTTCCTCTTCCACCTGCACTGTCTCTTCCTCCTTTTGCCACATCTTGTTCAGCATCCTCTGTTAGGAAAAATATTATTTAGCAATGGTACGGTTAGGTTGATCTGACATTCTGAAGAAGGACATAGTGCAGAGTGTATTCCTCTTGGCGACTTTAAGTCTGACTCTCTGGAACTTGAAGACATAACATAAAGTGATTGAAGAATGCACCTACGTCATGTCAAATCTGCTTAGTAACATGTAATGTTTATACATTATAAGCCAATCAGAATGGGACACTCCTGTCATGCTGTTGCACGAATCTCTTGCGTGATGAAATCCTCTGCTTCTCCTCGTATGAGACCAATAAACAACTTCAGCTTAAACTATCTAGAGTTCCTGGCACTTCTTGTTCTTCGGCATCAACAACAATCTCCTCACTATCATCCTCTAACCTGGGCTTTTTAGGGGATGTCCACTCACGGCAAATTAAAGGAAGCTTAATTGTTTTTTTCCTGACATCTTAGAAAGACAGCAATAATAATTATTATTTGTAATAGGTCACTTTTAAAATCATGCCATATTTTGTATATCCTGCTCATAGATGCAGGATATACAAAATATGACATGATTTTAAAAGTGACCTTGTTCTGAAGGTTTGCATATTCTCATGTCATTGCCCCTTTAATTACATATTAAGGTAATTATTGGTTTATGTTAATGGGGTATTGTATCGTATTGTATGGTATTGTTAGGAGACAGCCCATTACCACCAGGACTGTACAGCAGTGGTCTGAGGAGGCTGAAGAGGCCCTGAGGGAGTGCTACAGGACAACAGACTGGAGGATGTTTCAGGAGGACTATGGTGATGACATTGAGGGTCTCACTCAGTGCGTCACAGACTATATAAAGTTCTGTGAGGAGAGTGTTGTCCCCACCAAGAAGGTCCGTTGCTTCCCTAACAGCAAACCCTGGATCAACAGGGACATCAAAGTCCTGTTGAACCGTAAGAGGAGAGCCTTCATGGCAGGAGACAATGAGGACACACAGAGGGAGATACAAAGAGAGCTGAGGAGGGAACTGAGGAGAGCTAAGGCCTGCTATAAAAGCAGGATTGAGGACAAGCTGCAGCAGAACAACTCCCGAGAGGTGTGGGCAGGGGTGAAAACCATCACCGGCATGAAAACTGCCGGAGGATCACAGGAGGGGACAAAGGAATGGGCCGATGAGTTAAACCTGTTTTTCAACAGATTTGACTCACCAACGGGGGCCAGACCCTCAACTCCCCTTCCCCCCTCCTGCCCTACTCATCTCCCTGCTGGACCACCAGATCCGGGCATGGCAGCTTCAGCTTCTGCACCTCCCCTCCCTGCACCACCCTCCCTCTCTCTCCCGTTCCACACTCACAGGGAGGCTGGACCAATGTCCGGCCCAGAGGACAGTCACCCCCTCGCCACACCGCAGACTACACCTGTGACCCCGGAAATAACAACCCCAACCATCAGCACCAGCCACGTGAGACGGCAGCTCACGAGGATCAGGCCTAACAAGGCCAGAGGACCCGATGACATCAGCCCGAGGGTGCTCAAGATCTGCGCGGAGCAGCTGGCAGGAGTGTTCACGCACCTCTTCGGCCTCTCCCTGAGGCTGAAAAAGGTGCCAACTCTATGGAAGACTTCCTGCGTAGTCCCTGTGCCGAAGAAGGGTCGTCCCAACGCTCCAGGGGACTTCAGACCTGTGGCACTGACGTCACACGTCATGAAGACCTTTGAGAGATTGGTTCTGGACCATCTCAAGCCCAGGGTGCGTGACTGCCTGGACCCATTGCAGTTTGCGTACCAGACCCACATCGGCGTGGAGGATGCCATCATCTACCTGCTTCACAGAGCTTACACACACCTGGAGAGGCCACAGAGCATGGTGAGAATCATGTTCTTCGACTTCTCCAGTGCTTTTGACACCGTCCAGCCAGACCGGCTGGCTGAGAAGCTCCTGGTGATGCAGGTCGATCCTGACATGGTGGCATGGATTACGGACTACCTCACGGACAGACCGCAGTATGTCAGGCTGCGACACTGCTTGTCAGACATGGTGACTAGCAACACCGGCACACCCCAGGGAACTGTACTTTCACCATTCCTGTTCACCCTCTACACCTCAGATTTCTGCTATAACTCCCGAACATGCCACCTGCAGAAGTTCTCGGACGACTCCTCCATTGTTGGATGCATCACAGACAACGAGGAGGAGGAGTACAGGGAACTGGTGAGGAACTTTGTGGGATGGTGTGATGGGAACCACCTCCAGCTCAACACAGGGAAAACCAAGGAGCTGGTGGTGGACTTTAGACGCAGGAAGTGTCCCCCATTACCGGTTTCCATAAAGGGGGAAGAGGTGGAGATGGTGGACACCTGCAAGTTCCTTGGGGTGCACCTAAACAACAAACTGGACTGGTCTGATAATACCGAGGCCCTCTACAGGAAGGGACAGAGCAGGCTGTTCTTCCTGAGGAGGCTCAGATCCTTCAATGTGTGCACTAGGCTGCTACGGATGTTCTACCAGTCTGTGGTAGCCAGTGTCACCTTCTTCGCCGTCGTGTGCTGGGGAGGAGGCATCGGGTGTGGTGGGGCAAGTAAGCTGAACAAGCTGGTGAGGAAGGCGAGCTCCGTGGTGGGGATGAAGCTGGACTGTGTGGAGGCGGTGACAGAGAGGAGGATGAGGGGAAAGCTGCAGGCGATCCTGGACAACCCCTCTCACCCTCTCTACGCCGAGCTGAGGCAACTCAGGAGCACGTTCAGCCATAGGCTCACTCAGCCACGTGCTTCAAAGCGCTTGGGGGGCTCTTTCATCCCATCAGCTATCAGGCTCTACAATACCTCAACCACCCGCTCCCAACGTCTCGGAAGCGCCAGCACCACCAGATAATGGATTTGTATAACACACCACACACCCCAGACTGTTTTCTAGCCATTCTCATCTTATGTCTGTTCATCTCACTAATAACCACTGCCCATCTGTCATCTTTCATTGTGTGCACCAGGCTTCCACGGATGGTCTACCAGTCTGCGGTGGCCAGTGTCACCTCTTCACTGCCGTGTGCTGGGGAGGAAGCTTTGGGAGCGGTGGTGCCAGGAAGCTGTACAAGCCGGGGAGGAAGGCGAGCCCTGCAGTGGGGATGAAGCTGGACGGTGTGGAGGCGGCGACAGTGAGGAAGACGAGGGGAATGCTGCTGGCGACCCGGACCTACCCTCTCAGCCTCACTGTGCTGAACTGAAGCAACTGAAGCAACTCAGGAACACGTTCAGCCACATGCTCACTCAGCCAAGTGCCTCAAAGTGCTTGGGTGCTCCTTCATCCCACCAACCATCAGGCTCAGGAAGCTCCAACACCACCAGACAAATGGAATGGACTGAACTTTCATTCACATACACCACACCACACACCTTGGACTGTGACCCAGCCCTTGTTATTCCAGGACCATTCATATATTGTACCTTGAATACCTGTACAAATTTGCACATCTTGCACCTTGCACTTTCCGCATACTTGCACTATTTTATCTACTTGCACTATTTGATTTGATCTATCTTGCATTTTGCACCACAAACTGCTATCTAGGACACTAGTATGCATACGGGTCCTCTCGTCACCGACCTGACTTAAGAGCGCGTATTTAATCTAATCTATTGTTTTTTTATTGTGTATAGAATTTAGCCAGGCTCTTTACTGCTCATCTATCCCCTGCACTGCTGGTCTCTGCGAATTTCTCCTACGGGGGATTAATAAAGAAATATCTTATCTTATCTTATCTTATCTTATCATTCATTTCGTTTATTTGCTTTTGATGTGTCAGTTTATTCTATGCAACAAGTTTGGGCATTTTGTTATTTAAGAAGCCATTCAATATTATGTTCAATTGGGGTTATTTATTTTTACTAAGATCTATTTGTGTCATGCGGATAATGCTGTGCGGAGTGATTAGGCTGGTTATACGTTCAGATATATGCCAGTCTCGCGCAGTCAGGCGACGGGAATTCGCGAAGTTCGCCAGGCGGTCTGCAGCTGGAAACCGCGCGGTGCGGACGTGAAGTTGGGAGCCGCGGCAGGCTCGGGAAGAACGGTGTCCACGGTTGGGGTGGAATATTCTTGTTTGCGCTGTCGGCAGTACGGTGTGTCGGCTGTGCGGTGTGTCGGCAGACGGAGGTTTGTCTGCCGTCCGTTCAGAGCGCTACCCCCCAACCCTACTAACCGTAGGGTTGGGGGTTCGATCCCTGTGATCCCCACTTCCAAAACTGTCTGCATGTCGAAGTGTCCTTGAGCAAGACACTGAACCCTGAACCCCAACTTGCTCCCCGGGCGCTGATCAGAGCAGCCCATTGCTCCTACGTACAATATGTACAATAGGATGGGTCAAATGCAGAGAACAAATTTCGTTCCCATGTCTTGGGAATGACAAATAAAGACCACAAGGTTCCAACAAGGTTCCAATAGTGTTGGACTGGCCAGGGCTAGCAAAGTGAACGGTAGCTAGTTAGCTAGCTAGCGCGACCAACTCGTGGAAGAGAGTGCGCGCCCAGGAGTACGCGCCCGCGGCCCGTCGCCAGAGGGACCCAGGAAGAGGCTGGTTTCCCCCGATCCAGACGAGGTTCGTGAGGCGGGTTCAATTCCCCCCTACCAGGCAGCACCGCCGATCTTCACCCCATCTACAAGGGAGGTGTCCCCCCTCTCCAACGTCCCCTTTGTATCCGGCAGTTTCCACTCACCCCCTTCGAGGACATTCGTCAGGCCCACCGAAGGGCCTCAGGTCGGACTGTGTGTGTGTGTGGGCTGTGTGAGTTAAAGGGAGGGTACAGCATTGGGGAGGTAGAGTGTAAGTGTGGATTAGAGTGTTTGTATGACAATGTGCTTATTGTATATAATATTGGGTTCTGTATTAAATTGTTCAACTTAGTTTTAGTCTCCTCACTCTTATTTAAATACGTACACAGGTAATTATATTATTTGGTTATAAATGCATAGTCAGATTACATCCCTTTGGTAACTATACAGTCCTTTATAGGCTCCGGTACTTTCTACAGTACAGACCTATTACATTGACTATGCAATACAATTTAATTTACTTAATGCCAATAAAATTATTTCCCCTATTTGGAGAGAAAGATGATTATAATGTGAGAATATTTCAGTCATCCTGTGATAACGAATCCCTAGACTACTTGTTTTGAACACGTCTTGCCATTGAACAGGCTGTAAAATTGTTGGCTAAGTTAAGGCTTCAGACACACTTCAGACACAGCATTCGAAAAAATGTTTCTAATTATCTGGGAAACATTCCTAAACAGCAGTCAAGTTGTCACTGTTTGTGTCAAACAAGTTGTGAGTTTGTTGAAACATTAAAACAGGAGATCCTTACTCTGTCCTTGAAGTGATGCTCAGAGCTCCTGGTGTCCTCTCTGGGTGCTTTGAAACTTTCGTAAGGTGGTTGTATCAGAATCAAGCGAACAAGCTTTTTTCATTGGTTGTTGTGTACATCTTACCCAGATACTACAATGCTATTTTCTGATTGGCTATTGTGTAGCCCCTTCTCTTTTTTGATCGGCTGGTAAGTGAAGGGCTGCGATTTAGAACGCCAGGGGAGGCGCGCCTGTTCCATGGGGAGAGCTAGAGAAATGTTGGGTGCTGTGGCATATTATAATTTATTTTTCAGCATGAGAAATGCCATGTGTGGCGGGAGAGCGTGACAAAAGACCGAAAAGAGTGACTGTCACGCTCAATGCGTGACACTTGAGAGCCCTGCATTGCTGTCTTGCACTGCAGCTAACAGCTGCTGTGGCTGCTAGCATTGCGGTTAGCTTGTACGTAGTTGTAAATAAATCGTTTTTCAATAACTTATCAAGAAGCACTTTTAACTAAATTATACTAATATATAATCTTCAACATGTCTAAAATCAAACAAATGAACGTAGGCTACGGCATTGCCTCTCTGATGTCCGTATGTGGATTGCTTTCAGAGCATGCATTAATCATGGCTGTCCCTTTTTATATGAGCAAGTAACTAAACCGGATGTCGCTACAGAAAGTGACGTCATTGCACAACGCGAACGGATCAATAGGCGAGTTTCAGATGAGGCATGCGGCTTCGTTTGCCATGCTTCAGAATGCATTCTGGGATGAAAACGTCAGAAATACCTGTGATAAACTTCCGATGCGACAAGTCACCTGGCTTTCAAAACTCGCGTGGTTTCAGGAAAACAACTTCCGCCTGCTTTTCTTGGCATGTTTTCTCGAGCAAGTGCGGACATAAGACACTCCCCTCAACATCCAGACGGGAACTTGACGTGATTATGACGAGTTCCGCCGGAACTTCTCAATTCTCGTTGCAACAAATGCGCAAATGCAAACGATCTGAAACTCGCCTAATAACTTTGCTATTCTCCGGCTCGTTTGAACCCAGAGAAAGCACACCTCAGGAAACCAAAACGGCCCGCGAACGCGACCCCGTTGGTCTGTCGGTACCCCGGTGTTCTGCGTGGTGTGCTCGGTCACTTTGGGCCTGGGGCTGCCATCGTCTGGACCATCGCCTCCGCGATGGTCCAGACGAAGGGTACACGGTGCAGGGTACAGGGTACACGGTACACGGTACACAATACAGGGTAAAGGGTACACGGTACAGGGTACACGGTGCAGGGTACAGGCTACACGGTACAGGCTACACGGTACAGGGTACATGGTACACGGTACAGGGTACACGCTACACGGTACAGGGTACATGGTACACAGTACAGGGTACACAATAAACGCCAGCTAAACCCACAAAGCCAACGCAAGCTGTGTAGAAATCTCTTAAAAATGTTCATGTTGGCAGCTGACAATACAATTCCCCTCCTGTTTTGCAAAATACCCGTGACAGAAGTATAAAAATCTGTTCATGAAGGAAGAAAAAAGAGAAAGCATTCAGAAGTACACACGGCATAAACGTAGAAGTAGAGAACTGGAAAAAGAGAGTAAGAGAAAAGTAACAGAGTAACATAAGATGTTAATTTCATGGTCCATGCCCAAATGTTGCACACTTCTTCATGCAAAACCCACAGCAAGGCGTTGTTCAGCCTGTACATAGGTAGACCTGGAATACATCGACCACGTCAGAGCAGCTGCTACGACAGCCAGATCAGGTATTGTCTTTGTTTTTACTTCAACTTCCCCGGCATTACAAACGTCATTTGTAGAGTGATCGTTAAGAATCATAGCACGATATGTATTGTGGTTTTCTTTGCTAAAACACCATGAACATTGTTGGTGATTTGTACCAACAGACGTATTTCTCCTTTTATGTACAAGATCAAATTGACAGAGTAGAGTAGTGGTTCTCAAATGGGGGTACGTGAAGGCACTCCAGGGGGTACGTGAGATTTTAAAATAAACATATATTAAAAAAGTAGCATCCATGCAAAAATCCTTTAAAAATAATCATTTAATAAATATTTCAGGAAAATATAGTTCATAAAATACATTTTATATTTTAGTAGGCTATTCAATTTCATTATCCTAAAAACCCAGAGTCCCCCCATACCAGGATGGTTCGACCCAACCTGTCACATGCCAGCTGCCATCGCCTGTTAATTTAGTCAAAATTTAGTCATGGATTATTAACATTTAAAATGTTCTAAATAGTTTTTTTTCCAAATGTTTGAATTTTGTATGCGTTTATCAGTTCCAAAGTTCAATAAATTAGACACTGATGGCACAGTTCTCTGTTTTAAGTCTTTTTTTCTCAACTAAAAATGCTTTGCGCTGGTTAGGGGATACTTGGCTGAAAAAATATTTCACAGGGGCTAAATCACTGAAAAAAGGTTGAGAACCACTGGAGTAGAGGACCAACAAATAATTTCGGCCGACAACTTTTTGGTCCCACGTTGGGACATTTGGTTTAGTTAACGTTGAGTTAAACTGTCTAAATGTATAACAAAAGAAAAACTGAACAACAGTTGAGCACAGTCGATACCAAAAAGCAGAAGTAGGGTAGAGCAGAAGTAGAAAGAAAGAGTAGCAAGTAGAAAGACGACAAAATAAAAGACCAAACCAGAAGGAACTTATTGCCAGACCAGCTCTCCGTTGTACAGTAAGACAGCCACATTTCTGTTTTTATTTCAGTTTCAGTTGCTCAAACATAATTCATAGAGGGATCATTAAAAAGCATAGTTATGTATTGTGGTTTTCTGGGTTAAAACACCATTAAAATTGTTGCGGATATGAATAAACTGATGTGCTATTTCATGAACTTTTTAATACAATTTGTTTTGTGTGTTTAGATATCTCTCCAGAACAACACAGTGGGAGAGGAGAGGACTAGACAACTATGCATTTGGGATTTCTAGCCGTCCTTCTGTCATTACCAGGTTGGTACATTTACATTGTCAACATGTAGTTAAACTGTTTAAATGAGTAACCAAGCGACTTGAATAAGGGTAAAAACAGAGCATGCTGTAAATAGATGTGACATTAAAGAATCTACCTCTAGAATGCTGTGTTTGGTTAAGAAGACGAATAAAGGTCCACTTAATTTATTTCAGTTTTGGTTCATTAGTCGTTGGTGAATACCCCCATCAGTGCAAGTTGTATACAGCCACTGGTAGCAAAAGATATGTCATTTTATTAGACCACAAAAGTTGTGAATTATTTCTCTCTGGTCACAGAATTTGCACTTCAGAATACAATAGGCCAACAGAGCGTTGGTGAATTCATTTGGCCAGTTTTTTGCATTTACATTTGAAAGGTTCAAATGTTTGCTCTAATAGCTTTATTACTAGCTTTATTACTAGCTGCATTGCTAGCTGTGTATAGTTAACTCTGTCGCTAGCTATATTGCACAGCTCAGTGGTCAGCAATGCATCTGTAGTTTCAGGCTCCACCCAACAGCCTCCAACTCTTCATGCATCTTCTGATCATGCGTTTCATTGGCTGAATCTCTGTGTCTTGTTGATTCTCAATGAGATGTGTTTGTTTTCTGACAGCACTACAGGGTGGTGACTGGGGAGTTACCTACACACCTAATGTCTGCGCTTTAAGAGGATCAACGGTTAACATCAGCTGCAACTTTACGTACCCGGACTCTAAGGATTCTACACCTCACACAGTCACGAAAACATTTTGGTTTAAAGTAAATAAAGAATTAATTGATCTGAAAGATAATACAGACTTTAAAGGTCGTGTTTTCTACGAATGTAGAAACAACAGCTGTACCCTGACAATCAAAGACCTGAGACGGGATGACTCTGATAATTACATCTTCAGGTTCGAAACGAACAAAAACAGCTGGTCTGGTAAACCTGGAGTGACGTTGTCTGTGACAGGTACATTTGAATTATTAATGAGTCTAATGATGAGTCTAGTGTGTGTGTGTGTGTGTGTGAGGTTCTTGCAGGTTTGTCTTGTGTATCATCTTGATTATTTCAAATATTTGTGTGTGATTCATTCTCAGACCAGGTGGAGGTGAAGGTGTCCTCTCTTTCCTCTACTGAACCTACCAAGGCACACATGCAGTGTAAAAGTATGTGCCCCGATAGTGTAACCTACATCTGGTTCAGGGATGGACATAATGTACAACAGGGGGTGAACTACATGGGTAACATCACTTCTGAAGCCAACTATTCATGTGCTGTTGAAGGATACAAAGATCTCCACTCTGCTTTGGTGTGTAAGTATACTCCACAGTGCACTGACATGATACCAGATGTCATGGACCTTTTAGGGTATAGAACAACATGTAGATTTACTATGCATGGCCTCACAGAGTTGGTAATTTAGATAATAATGAATGTAACTTTCAACAGACGCTCCAAAGACCCCCTCAGTGACCGTGAGTCCCTCTGGTGAAATAGAGGAGGACAGGTCAGTGACTCTGAACTGCAGTAGTGATGCTAACCCAGCAGCTAACTACACCTGGTTCAAGGCTAACACAGATGGTAACAACAGTGAGATGAACCAGGGACAACAGCTCGTCTTTGGTCCTATGTTGTCGTCAGACTCTGGACAATATCTCTGTGAAGCTAGGAGTGAGCTGGGGACAAAATCTGTCCCTATCTCTATTAATGTGAGATGTGAGTAAAACACACATTTGACACGCATTATGTTATAGATACAAAATGTCTTCAACATATATGACTTAAATCAGTCATATAAATTCATCATGCACATTATTAACAACAATGTATGTGAAGATTTGACATGTATTTTTGTGAGCTGTAGATGGGCCTAAAAACACATCTGTGTTATCAAGTCCCTCTGGTGAAATAGAGGAGGGCAGCTCAGTGACTCTGAGCTGCAGCAGTGATGCTAACCCAGCGGCTAACTACACCTGGTTCAAGAACAACCAAACTATGCTCTGGGAACAAAGTCAATGTCATAACTTCACCTCAGTCATCCCTGAAGACAGAGGAACATACCACTGTCAAGCAGAGAACGAATATGGACATCTCAGCTCTAACTCACTCTTCATAAATGTCCAGTGTGAGCTAAAAATCTGTGTTGTCTAATATGCATATTGGCTGTATCTGGTCTTCAAATGTTGAGCTGGAATTCATCTATTGTATCATACCTGTAAAAAAACGATGAATTATTTATAAGTGGTATTACTTTATCAGTAGAAAGGCTATTTGTACCCATATACTGATGTTGCAGTTGTGTGCTATACACGGTTTCATATCTTTTGGATGAATATTGATAATTTATGTTCATAACAGACGCTCCAAAGACCCCCTCAGTGACAATGAGTCCCTCTGGTGAAATAGAGGAGGGCAGCTCAGTGACTCTGAGCTGCAGCAGTGATGCTAACCCAGCAGCTAACTACACCTGGTTCAAGGCTAACACAGATGGTAACAACAGTGAGATGAACCAGGGACAACAGCTCGTCTTTGGTCCTATGTTGTCGTCAGACTCTGGACAATATCTCTGTGAAGCTAGGAGTGAGCTGGGGACAAAATCTGTCCCTATCTCTATTAATGTGAGATGTGAGTAAAACACACATTTGACACGCATTATGTTATAGATACAAAATGTCTTCAACATATATGACTTAAATCAGTCATATAAATTCATCATGCACATTATTAGCAACAATGTATGTGAAGATTTGACATGTATTTTTGTGAGCTGTAGATGGGCCTAAAAACACATCTGTGTTATCAAGTCCCTCTGGTGAAATAGAGGAGGGCAGCTCAGTGACTCTGAGCTGCAGCAGTGATGCTAACCCAGCAGCTAACTACACCTGGTTCAAGAACAACCAAACTATGCTCTGGGAACAAAGTCAATGTCATAACTTCACCTCAGTCATCCCTGAAGACAGAGGAACATACCACTGTCAAGCAGAGAACGAATATGGACATCTCAGCTCTAACTCACTCTTCATAAATGTCCAGTGTGAGCTAAAAATCTGTGTTGTCTAATATGCATATTGGCTGTATCTGGTCTTCAAATGTTGAGCTGGAATTCATCTATTGTATCATACCTGTAAAAAAACGATGAATTATTTATAAGTGGTATTACTTTATCAGTAGAAAGGCTATTTGTACCCATATACTGATGTTGCAGTTGTGTGCTATACACGGTTTCATATCTTTTGGATGAATATTGATAATTTATGTTCATAACAGACGCTCCAAAGACCCCCTCAGTGACAATGAGTCCCTCTGGTGAAATAGAGGAGGGCAGCTCAGTGACTCTGAGCTGCAGCAGTGATGCTAACCCAGCAGCTAACTACACCTGGTTCAAGGCTAACACAGATGGTAACAACAGTGAGATGAACCAGGGACAACAGCTCGTCTTTGGTCCTATGTTGTCGTCAGACTCTGGACAATATCTCTGTGAAGCTAGGAGTGAGCTGGGGACAAAATCTGTCCCTATCTCTATTAATGTGAGATGTGAGTAAAACACACATTTGACACGCATTATGTTATAGATACAAAATGTCTTCAACATATATGACTTAAATCAGTCATATAAATTCATCATGCACATTATTAACAACAATGTATGTGAAGATTTGACATTTATTTTTGTGAGCTGTAGATGGGCCTAAAAACACATCTGTGTTATCAAGTCCCTCTGGTGAAATAGAGGAGGGCAGCTCAGTGACTCTGAGCTGCAGCAGTGATGCTAACCCAGCAGCTAACTACACCTGGTTCAAGAACAACCAAACTATGCTCTGGGAACAAAGTCAATGTCATAACTTCACCTCAGTCATCCCTGAAGACAGAGGAACATACCACTGTCAAGCAGAGAACGAATATGGACATCTCAGCTCTAACTCACTCTTCATAAATGTCCAGTGTGAGCTAAAAATCTGTGTTGTCTAATATGCATATTGGCTGTATCTGGTCTTCAAATGTTGAGCTGGAATTCATCTATTGTATCATACCTGTAAAAAAACGATGAATTATTTATAAGTGGTATTACTTTATCAGTAGAAAGGCTATTTGTACCCATATACTGATGTTGCAGTTGTGTGCTATACACGGTTTCATATCTTTTGGATGAATATTGATAATTTATGTTCATAACAGACGCTCCAAAGACCCCCTCAGTGACAATGAGTCCCTCTGGTGAAATAGAGGAGGGCAGCTCAGTGACTCTGAGCTGCAGCAGTGATGCTAACCCAGCAGCTAACTACACCTGGTTCAAGAACAACCAAACTATGCTCTGGGAACAAAGTCAATGTCATAACTTCACCTCAGTCATCCCTGAAGACAGAGGAACATACCACTGTCAAGCAGAGAACGAATATGGACATCTCAGCTCTAACTCACTCTTCATAAATGTCCAGTGTGAGCTAAAAATCTGTGTTGTCTAATATGCATATTGGCTGTATCTGGTCTTCAAATGTTGAGCTGGAATTAATCTATTGTATCATACCTGTAAAAAAAAGGATGAATCATTTATAAGTGGTATTACTTTAACAGTAGAAAGGCTATTTGTACCCATATACTGATGTTGCAGTTGTGTGCTATACACGGTTTCATATCTTTTGGATGAATATTGATAATTTATGTTCATAACAGACGCTCCAAAGACCCCCTCAGTGACAATGAGTCCCTCTGGTGAAATAGAGGAGGGCAGCTCAGTGACTCTGAGCTGCAGCAGTGATGCTAACCCAGCAGCTAACTACACCTGGTTCAAGGAACATGAAGACTCAGTGAGACAATCAGGGCAGAACTACACCATCACTAACATCACATCTGAACTGGGAGGAAATTATTACTGTCAAGCTCATAATGCCATCGGACATCTCAATTCTGTCATAATAAACGTGCCTATAGGTAATAGCTTATTTAAAATATACACCCTCACCTTTGCTGTGTGTGCACAGAGTGTCAATGGGCCAAGTCTGACTGAATGGCCAACAATGGGCACACCGTTCATTATTATCATTTAGCAGTCTGCAATCTGTTATCAGTGTCTTAATTCAGATGACTATGTTCCAGATACCACATCATCATCATCATCATTATCATCACAGACAATAGCAGTAGCTGTGGGAACCATTGGCATCATAATGGCCATCATACTCACAGCCTCCTGCTGGATGAGGTGAGATACACCCTCTCTCTTTGTTTCTCTTTCCTTGTGACATTCCTTCACTTCTCCTGTTGCCTCTTTCTGTTGCTGTCCTTTTCATCAGAACAAAGAGGACTTCCAGAGAAGCATGTGGACAGGGAGGAAAGCCAAAGACCGTGGAGGAGGTGAGACACAGGAAGCCATTTATTACTAACCCATCCCTTATTAAGACACACAGTGGACACCTGTGGCCTAACCTGAGGCCTCAACACAAGACCTCGCAAGAGTCTTTTAGTCGTTTCCTGAGCAAGTGCCCTTTTATCTTGCTCTGGCCCTGTCACTAGAGGAGACTGTACATCACAATCCTCAGATAAATCAGCCTTGGTTGTATGCTCTTTGTGTTGCCATGAAAACTGTCAATCAATATGATAGTTTCTTGAGTTAAGAGTCACAACTTAACAAATACAGAGAGCGTTCTCAACTGGTCTGGCTTCGGGACCCACCGTCACCCTTTAATGACAAGCCGCAACCCAAATCAAGGAAAAATTTTAAACTTCTCAAATGTTTTTAACATAACATAACACTTCAGTAACTGTACTATTAAACTACTTAGTCACTTATTCAGGCAATAAAAAATAGACAGCACTCCGCTGCCTAAAAAAATCCTCTTCAAAATAAAAGAACAGGATTTTTTTTGGCCCGGACGAAGGCCCGCTACCCACTGAAAACGGATCCACGACCCACCAGTTGAGACACCAAGGGTCTCTAAACGAACGAGAAACACATGTCCTTCAGGACTGTCTTGAGAGATGAAACCTGTTTTCTAAAAAGGTACCCTTCTGTCCTCACTCCCGGTCAGCCACTTCCTGTTCCGGTGTATGACAACGTCTCAGCTTTGACCAATGGCTTGGCTCCTGTAGCACAGACAGAACCAACAGAACAGCAGGCTGACCATCTCTATGCCAAGCTCCACATCTCTCACTCAGAGAACCAGGAAGTGCCTCGCTGTTTGTCTGGCTCCTGTGTCCAATCAGACCACACCCCTGAGGTCACTTATTCTACAATCAACTTCACAGGACCCAAGGCTTTCCCTGAGTAAGCTTCTCTTGGTATTTCTGGTCAAACAAAGAGACATACATGGTGACTGAAGTTCAACTCCTCTTTCTTCTTTCCAGGGGCGGTGACCAGAGAGAAACCTCCGTGGTGTACAGCAATGTCAAGAAACATCCCCCAGTGTGAACCAGTAGTGGCAGTAGGACTTAAATGCTGAGACTAGGTATCGTGTCTCCTGCATTCATTTTAAACGTGTTTGCCGCCTATCCTATGGCGCTGAATTTCCCCTGCTGGATACCTGCCGCCAGTGCTCAAACATGATCTGATGGTAATAGAATGAATTCTACGTATTTACTTGATGCTTTGTGTTTCACTTGTAAAGGCCCCTTTGAGGCCACATCTTATTCAAGGCCTGGGCCATGTTCCGATGTCCATACTTCATGAGTACACTTAAACGTAGTACACTATCCGTAATAAGTACGCAGATTAGCAGATGTTAGTGTTGTTCCAAATGGGGCACTTACCGTGGCCACGTCACCCTCCAAACACACGTGAATCCATTATTTCCACTGACGTCTAGCTATTTTCGAACTGAGCGCTGCTCAGCCTGGCACTGCCTCTTCCGCTACGTAGCTAAGATGGCTGCTGTTGAGTACGGGTAGTGTACACCGTTGCATACTATGCATATTAACCATTTTGAGGGCAACATCCGGGTCCTTTGAGTACACTTCTTTTTGCCGCGATCATAATTGGAACACCCTACGTACTCAAACTAAGTATACTAAGTAGGGTAAGTATGGATATCAGAACATGGCTGCGTTGCTCTGTTCAGTGGCGGTTTTAGGCACGGGAAGGGGGGGGGGGCGGCACGAGAACTTAAAAAAAAAAAAAAATTAAAAAAAGTCTGTGCCGCGAAGCGCTTCTTTATAATCTATATATCATGTCACTATGTGGGGAATTGGCAGATTATCGCCCCCTGCAGCTGCGGGGGGGGGGGGGGGGGGGGGGGGGGGGGGATGACACGGGACTGCGACGTCAGTTCAACTCTGGTCGGGAAAGCTGTGTCTGTGTGTGAGAAGGAGAAAGGGGAGGTGTTCGGGGGGGACCGTTCACCTCAGCACTCTAAAACATTTCAAGTCACTTAAAGTTGCAAATGAAAGTTCACCTGCTGCCTTTAAAACGCAATTTAACCCAACTTGAGGTTTGTCTTTGTTTAAACTCGGAAATTAAAGTTTAAAAAGTTGATTGTACTAGATTGTTGTAGTTGACTCAACTCTGTTTTTGAAGTTGTCAAAGTTGATTTAACTTTTTATGACTTGCTGTCTCAACTTAAAGGTCCCATATTATGCCCCGTTTCCACAAATTAAAATAGTTCCCAGGTGTGTCAAAGACATGTCTGTGACATGCTTTGGTCAAAATTGCCTTTGGATCAAATATTGTAGGTCTCTCTTCATCACCTAAAAACAGCTCTCTTCAAAACGGTCTGTTTCAGGGCCTGTCTCTTTTATGTAAATGAGCTACACCAGACCACGCCCACCTCTCTGCGAGGTGCGTGGTCCCTACGGAGCCGAGCCTCGGCTCCATAGCCATGTGCTAATGTTTACAGACTGACTCGGCCAATGGCTGGCAGAAACTCTGTGTACTAGACCTAGAGTACTATAGAGAGACTCTAGTCTCTCTAAAGGACTCTAGTTCAACCCTACCAGTTTGAGCCTTAATCTGACCCAGAGGGAGAGACGCCGGCTGAAATTCTTACTCTGCGGCTGCCGCAGGAGGTTTCTGAATGGTAAATTACACATATCATACGACTTTATATATTTATTTTTTTTACGTTCTGTGTGTTATTACACTGTTACTTACATGTTAGCTCCTGCTAACGGTTACGTCTTCGCTGTATCTTTGTTACTTCGAGCTTTTTTGGTGAATGAGCAATTTTGTAAATAGTGTAGTAACATTATACTTATCTCTCTTGACTGTATTCTTGCTATCTACGGATAAATGTATAATGTAGAAACTAGTAGGCTATCAAACGATGCTTGCATAGTAGGCCTAACCTAAATTCTATATTTTGCAAAGTTTGTGATTGTTTTAGCAGAGGTGTTTCATCGTAACAGCACCCTGACGTTTGTTGTTCTAGGTCTTTAGGATTTACTTTTGTATTTCAGCATAAATATGTCTGTCTGTATCAGTAATGTGTCATTCTGGCAGAAAATCGAGGCAGCGTAATGTTGATTAAAATGCCACTGTTTTCCATCTCAACATTATTCAAATGTCACAAGTTTTATGCACTTGACATGGTTAGGAAAATCTTACTTCTTATCCAACTATGCTTGTGTACTTGCATGCAAGTGAAATTCTAACTAATTTTCTTTTGACAGGTGTTTGTGTGGAAACTGCAACACCATTCCCACAGATCAGGAAAATGTCTGCTGTCTTGAGATAGCACAGGTAGTATCTACATATTCAAAGTGAAAACTAGTTTGTCTTGATTATGGTTTATTTCATACTTATGAAACACAATGGCATTTATTGTTTGCAGTACCTTGTTTGCAGGTTACCAGAAGGCTGCAGGAGGTTGAGGGGAACCAGAAATGCATGGTGGACCATCCTGGATTGGAGCCTGTATGCCTCAATGTATACTTGCTCCAGAATGCAAGCCAAATTTTGTAGACACTTTTTAAACATTTATTGACATTGCATTACTAACAAATAAGTTATAACTGTGCTAATCAAAACAAAGTAGCATAACAAAATAATAGATATATATAATAGATGTGTATAGACAAGAAAAAAATGTACAACTCCACATAAACACATTAAATGTTCAACGCAACGAAGCTTCTGGTGGGAGTAGGGGCAGGAGGAAACATGTCAGCCCGATGGGATGGATGGCAGGCCGGTGTTAGAGCAGGTTGACGGGTACCACACAGGTGTAGACTCAGGGATGGAGAATCTGTAGAAACACAGAGAGTGTGTGAAAATAGTTTAGTGGTAGTAGTAGAGGGGAGGAGACGAGAGGAGGGATAGTGCTCTTAGTAGCCATATGTTTTAGCAGGCAATCCATAAAAATAAAATGGGATACAAAACAAAAAAGTAATTGCTATATCTTGTCCAATTGCTTGAAGTCGTTACAGGTACCTTGCATATCGCTCTTTTGTGAGCTGGTGTTGGGGCTTGCTGGGACGCAGAATCCGGGTCGTCATCCCAGCTTGTGTGGTCCTTAGAATCCAAACGGAGTTTCACGATGCCACAGGTCACTACGTGGGATTCAAACAGCTGCTTGATTGAAGCGGGACACATAACCCGCAATGACCTCCTCCTTGTCTGGCCGCTCAAACTGTGCAGCAAGGTCTTCAGGAACAGGGATTGCCAGGACTGCATCAGTGTAGGGTGCCGGGTCCATAAACACCTTCTCGAAGATGAGGTCCATCATGTCCACTACATACCCTGTTTTATACAAGAAATGCACAGACATTGTTTACTTTTTTCAGAGACTGAAAGTGTTTTGCTCATTACCTCCTGACACTTTATCTAATTTATTATTTTTCATAAGGTTTGTGTGTGTGTGTGTGTATTACTTTATACAGTTATTTATTGTTGAAATGTTTATAGATTGTAAGTGCAACAAGTTAAAAAAAATCCTTTAGTTTTGGTATAAAAAATTAAAAAGTAAACTCACTGTATGTTGGCTCTGTCTTTAGGGGTTTTGCTCTACACTCTCCCTTCAATGCCTTCGGGAAGTGCACCTTGAAGAGGGGTACACCTTGGTCCGTCTTTGCTTGTGGTCGGTTGGCGTTTTCGTTGTAGTACATTGCCGCCAAGTAGAGTCTGTAATAACAAAAGAAAAAAATCTAAAATGTCAGAAACTTTATTATATTTATGATAACATGTAACTCCTTACTAACTTCTTCCCAAGTAAATGCAGCCTAATGAAGCTGGCTGTTTACCTGCACTCCTGTAAGAAGCCCGTAGAGTCTTGAAGGACAGCTGTGTGCCTACACAACGTGTTTCCATCTCTGTCTGGCATGCAACATCTCTTGATGCAGGAATCTGTGCCGTTGATGTTTTTGATGAGCTGGTCTATAACAAGCACACATGGGTTAGAAAAAAACATCTTCTCAGAACAAATGTAATCATCCCTCCCCCCACTATGTATCTGAGAACAGTGAGAAACATTTTTTTCACATGCATTTTAATATACCATTGAATAATGACCGAATACATAAGGTAAGCAACAAAACATAGTTTGTTTGTATGCACAGGCCAGGACAATCTGATGACAGAGAGTTCTGAGGTTGAAGTCCTATAATAACAAAATGCACCCGAGACAGTGACATGTCTGTAGCTACGACATGTCCGCTATTCTGCTGCAGCAGAGGAAACTCTGCTGTTCTCAGCTCCACGGCCACTCGTGGCCACGACCGCTAAAATGCGGGACGATACTGTAAACCGGTGCGTGTTTATCAAAGCTTGGTCGCCGTGCAGAGGCACCAGTCGGTTTGAGCTGCGTTCAAAACGCCTCAGGCAGTGATCACTGCTCCAGTATAATGGGTGAACCTGAAACTCACCCGGTGATAAACGTTCCGCGGTGCAAAAATAAGGGCGATTAAAATGCGTTATTTTTGTGTCATTCATTCATCTTATGAACGCGTTAAAGTCCCGGCCCTAGTTTTAACGTAACTTTAGTATAAGCAGACTATGTCGCGGCCCAACAGTACTTTATGCTAGCTGCCATGCTAACAGGGGCCGCCAAGCCGGCTAAACAGTAAATCAGAATAAAATGTTCAAACTTACAGCTTCCACGTTCGTAGTTGGATCGCGGACAGTTGGTACCGATCCATTTTTAATCCGCAGGGATTTAGCAAATCCAGTTTTATACTGTCCCTCGTTGATGAAGCAGTCCGACGTGAAATGGTTAGCACACACATACAGCACTTTGGGAACTGCTGTAGGGACTAGGGATGCACCCGAATACGAATACGTTATTCGGAAAGCACAGATAATGCGATGTAAACATATCTGTATTCTACCCGAATATTCGCGTTATTATTCGGCAAAAAAAAATCTTAAAATCCGTTCATATCATTGTGGATGGCAGGATGGCAACAAGATAAAAATGTCTATTCTGTTTGCAGCATCGGACTTTGATTTAACTAGTCGTTTCATTTATTACAAATGATTGAAAGGAGATCACTTATGTCGTCGTCCCACTGAGTCAGCGCACAACAGCGAGCTGAGCTGAGCTGACCGCGGTGGACATGAAACTTAGAGCTTGAAATTAGACATTCGCCTGACATTCACCACATAGCTGATCTCTCTATCTTATTAAAAGTCAAATAATCTACTGACACAGTATGTTTTCCTGTTTTGTATTCCGTTGTAAAAATATCAATAGTGTGCGATGACAATCGAACGTTTTACCGTGTATTTCAGTCAACATTAATTCCTTTAAGTGACATATGCTGCATGTATCAGTCAGGTTTAATGGAATTTTGACCAAGTATTTCATGGTTATTTAAACAAACAGCAACACATTCAAGTTTAGATTTATCATTCAGTATCCGCTGTGTGAGAGAGGGCACGAGCGCAGCCCTTTGCATTACATAGGCTACGTTAGGCAGCAGGTGGCTTGTGCGTGTCCTAGTGGTGTGGACTGGCATACAATTCGGTAAGACAAATCAATGATCATAATGGCATTATCTATAAGAAACGTTCAAAACAGTAACCTGGTACTGCGTCTGGAGTAAAGGCAATTGTATAAAACATGTTAAATATGTGTAGCCGACTCTGGAGGCCATGCAGGCTATTTCTTTCATAACTATGTAATTATTGTCGTAAAGTATATTTCATAATTAATCATATAACAATATTAAATCAATGAGATGCTTGGAAGGGACTACTATTGCATTGCAAATGAATATTAGGTTAGAAAATACAAATTCGGCACAATAAAGGAGACTTCCGGTATAAACCACGCCCATTTCCGGTTTTCTATCCGAATACAGATACAGATACAGATTATTTTTTGGTTGAACAGATACAGAAACAGATACAGATAGTGAGGTTGCTGTGCACCTCTAGTAGGGACATCACCATCAAAAATGAAATTCACCCATTGAGTCCTCAGAACCTCTGAAGAGGGAAGTTTATAAAGAGTTGTGTGCTCATTTGTGCAGCCAACAACAGAGCAACCACTTCTTCCAGCTCGTACCTTCGCCATTGTGCCAACCGGAGCAACGCTAGCGAGCGGAATAATGGCGGTGTTTAGAAACTTTGTTAGGGGCGTGGCAAACCTTCACCGGAGGCGTTGCCACCAGCCTGAGGGGAGCGGCCGAGTCTGTTGCTGACGTCATTTGCAGACCATTTCTCAAACAGCCCGTTTTAGCGCACATTTTCTAAAGACTAAGAAAGCAAAAAAACGAGAGGATGAACTTTTTTCATATCAGGAGGGATTGTAGACAGGCCGGGGATGCATATTATTGATAGAAAACCGCTCTAAAGTGCATTTTGCATAATATGGGACTTTTAAAACTTTGAGTTCAATCAAAAAATCATTACACATTATCATATATGAAAACTGTTAATTACTTGTTGTTTCAACTTAAAAATGCAAGATAAAACAAATAAATATTAAACATCACCAATACAACAACTTTCCTTAACTAGTTGAAGAACCACATATTTCAGCATTATTGTAACTCACTGTTCTGAGTTAAAATAGCTTACTATTTCAAGTTAAAAGCACTTCAATTTCAAATTTGCTATAACTAATGGTACACGACAGAACACACAGAATTCTCGCAACTTGTCCAAAAACATTTATTAGAAAAACATGTCTGTAGGCGCAAACATTGGGTTCTTGTACATTAACATGCCACACAACTAGCTGTTAAGGAGGGGGGGGTTCATCAAAACCTCAATCTGAAGGAAAATACTCAATATTGTCTGAACACCCATTAACACAACATTTGTGTTAATATAACACACAATGGGTCAATATGGAGAGGGAGGGGGAGGGAGGGAGAGAGGGAGAGAGAGAGAGAGAGACTTATACAATAACTAACACTCAGATAACTGGTTCATCAAAACCTCAATATGAAGAAAAATGCTAAATATTGTGTACCCAAAAAACATTGTTAACTGAACACACAATTGGTGGGGCAATATGCAGGCAGAGAGAGAGAGAGAGCTTCATCTTATACAATAACTCTAAGATAGCAGGCTCATCAAAACCTCAATATGGAGAAAAATTATAAATTTTGTGTGAACACCCAAAAAACATTTGTGTTAATTGAACACACTTTCAAATCTTTTTTTTTTACTAAGCAGTTTATTTCTTAGTCCATGGACTCTTGCTGAGCATTGGTCTGGTTGAATGCTCATGATGACCTTCTGAAGGAAGTCAAAGGTGTACTTCATATTTCGCGGGTACCGGTACTCAAGATTAAAGCAGTAGATGGCGCCCAGTAGCATGGCAAAGCCGGTGGGCACATCTCTGATGTTGTGTAGGATGATCTTCTCCTCTACAACCACAGCCACATTAAAGACTTCCAAAGGAAATGCATCCTGCAGGGGTCCTTCATGTCCGATCAGCAATCCAACTTCCATCCCTCCCATTATCACATCGAGGGTTTCGCCATGAACCTAAGACATACCTAAGACAACCGAGAGAATTTACATCTGCTATCATTACGGCTAGTTACATCCCCCCTGACGCTAATGCCTCGCTTGCGATGAAAGAACTGCATTCTGCCATTAGCAAGCAACAAACTACACACCCCGATGCAGCCTTCATTGTTGCGGGTGACTTCAATCACACAAACTTAAAGTCCGTTCTCCCCAAATTTAAACAGCATGTCTCCTGCCCCACCAGGGGAGACAAAACTTTAGACCATGTTTACACTAACATGGCCGATGCATACAAATCCATCCCCCTCCCCCACTTAGGACAATCAGACCATGTCTCTTTGTTCCTACTCCCCAAGTACTCCCCACTTATCAGACGTGTGAAGCCCACAGTGAGGACAGTCAAGATCTGGCCAGAAGGGGCAGAGGCTAAACTGCAGGAATGTTTTTCAAAACATGACTGGAGTAAGCACTCCTCGGAGGCAACCCTTGACTCCCACACGGACATCACCCTTTACACCTCCTCTGTCCTGGACTACATGAGATCCAGCACAGACAGTGTCACTACACTAAAAAGAATTATTACTTTCCCTAACCAGAAGCCATGGATGAACGGGGAGGTCCGAGCCCTGCTGAAAGCACGCGACATCGCCTTCAGATCTGGGGACCGGCAGGCCTACAGCACATCCAGGGCCAACCTGAAGAGGGGCATCACCGAGGCCAAACGCAACCACAAGCTGAGGATCGAGGAGCACTTCACGAATGGCTCCGACCCCCGACGCATGTGGCAGGGCATCCAGGCCATCACAGACTACAAACCCGCTCACATCAACCCCCAATCCAGCGACGCCTCCCTACCTGAGGAACTCAACCTCTTCTATGGGCGCTTTGATACAGTCAACAAGGAGGTGGCCATCAGGGAGGTGCTCCCTGCAGGCCACCAACCCCTCACACTCTCCCCCTCCGATGTGTTTGCAGCACTGAGCAGGATCAATCCACGGAAGGCAGCTGGTCCTGATGGCGTCCCCGGACGTGTCTACAGGGCCTGCGCAGAGCAGCTGACTGAGGTCTGGACTGACATCTTCAACCTGTCACTAGCCCAAGCAACTGTCCCTGAATGCCTCAAATCCACCACCATCGTGCCAGTGCCCAAACACTCCACTGCAGTTGACCTCAATGACTTCCGCCCAGTCGCGCTTACCCCCATCATCGCGAAGTGCTTCGAGAGGCTGGTCCTGGGTCACATCAAATCCTGTCTACCACCCACACTGGACCCCTTTCAATTTGCCTACCGCCAGAATAGGAGTACAGAGGATGCCATTGCCACGGCACTGCACTCCGCCCTCTCCCACCTGGACAAAAGCCATACATATGTTAGAATGCTGTTCATAGACTTCAGTTCAGCATTCAACACCATCAACCCCTCCAAACTGATCACCAAACTCCGCGATCTGAACATTGCCCCCTCCCTCCGTAACTGGATACTGGACTTCCTGACCAACAGACCGCAGTCTGTTAGGATCAACGGTCACACTTCCTCCACCCTCACCCTGAACACTGGCGTTCCGCAGGGCTGTGTGCTGAGCCCTCTCCTGTACTCTCTCTTCACCCACGACTGCACACCGACACATGGTTCAAACACCATTGTGAAGTTTGCAGACGACACAACGGTGATAGGCCTCATCAGCAACAACGATGAGTCAGCGTACAGGGAGGAGGTTCAGTGCCTAGCTGCGTGGTGTGCCGACAACAACCTGTCCCTCAACGCCACGAAGACCAAGGAGATCATCGTGGACTACAGGAAAACAAAAGGTGGCACGCACACCCCCCTCCACATTAACGGGACGGAGGTTGAGCGGGTATCCAACTTTAAGTTTCTGGGAGTCCACATCTCCGACAGTCTATCCTGGTCCCTCAACACCACTGCCCTAATCAAGAAGGCTCACCAGCGCCTCTTCTTCTTGAGGAGGCTAAAAAAGGCCCACCTGTCTCCTCAGATCCTGGTGAACTTCTACCGCAGCACCATCGAGAGCGTACTAACCAACTGTGTCACAGTGTGGTATGGTAACTGCTCCGCCTCGGACCGGAAAGCACTGCAGAGGGTGGTGAAAATCGGCCAACGCATCACCGGTTCCCCACTCCCCTCCATCGAGGCTGTCCAGAGGAAGCGGTGCCTGCGTAAGGCGCGCAGCATCGCAAAGGACAGCTCTCACTGCAACCATAGACTGTTCACCCTCCTCCCCTCTGGAAAGTGCTACAGGTCTCTGGGCACCCGGACCACCAGGTTCAGGGGAAGCTTTTTCCCCCAAGCTGTCAGCCTCCTGAACTCCAAACCCACATGAACATTGTGCCCCCCCCCCCCCAAGGATATACACCCCTGCCCACCCATGACCTGGACCCATTTGACCCCCCCCCCCCCCCGCCCCCCAAAGACACTCACCACTGCCCACCCCAGGGTTCATACACCTTTTTCATTGTCAAATTCAAGTACTTTTCAAGGACTTTCAAGTCAGTTTTCAAGCTTTTCCAGTACCATACTCAGTTGTAAATTGCATAATGTGATACAAATTCATGCACACGCAAAATGGCAATTTCTCTTTTTTTTTAACCACACTGATTACACATACACATGAACTCGGGTGCATGTTGTGCAAATCAAAACAAATCAACTTTCTGTTGAGAAAAAAAGAGCTCTGACACAAAATACATCTTTTGCTGCTCTTCTAAGTCCAACTTTGAAACAAGGTAAAGGTAAAGGTAAAGTGCATACTTTTACGAGGAAATTAAGTATTTCCTCCAAAATAGAGTTTACCATACCTTGACCATCACTAGCCCCAAACCAGAGAGCAGAAAGGCAGTGATTCGGAAGGCATCAACAAAATACACAATAAAATACCAATTTATGTTAGGCAAAAATGTACATAAAACATGAGAAGAATTGTAATTTTTCTGTTGGACTTATGTATATGTGTATACAAATACACACACACACACAGATAAGTGAAAAATAGCTGAATATATTATGCTGATATTACTGAAAATCTGTCTATCTATTCTAGCTATTATCGTAAAAGTCGAATGCAATTTAGTTTGTCCGCGGGCGTTGCTGTAGATAGCGTATTGTGTGACGTCATCAGCAGACGAAGGACCCCGAGCCGATTTGGAAGCCGACCCGATCTGGTACCTACACCGGCTCGTTCGCGACCGACACATCACTAACACGCACCACTTGTACTTAACCACTTTTTAGGATTACTTTAGATTAATTATACATAAACATGCTGGTGTCTTAAATACGTGACGATTCAAGTAGCTGGCTAATATTGTAAATTGGTGTATTTTAAGAGAGAAGCAGTTTTACAAACAGCCCATATACCCGCCCCTACGGAGCGCTCAAAAAAGCAAACGAACGCCAAGATTGGTCCACACTCTAGCTGTCTCCCTATTGGCTGATGAAACACACTACTTTAAGCACAAGGCGGGACAGCCTTCAGTCTGCGCACACACCTCAACCTGAGAGGACGTGTTGTTCTGAGTGCGAGCACAAACATTTTGAGCGCGCAGAGTTGAGATCTGAGCGCGCACAGGATATATTTGAGTGCGAGCGAAATGTTTGTGTCCAAGAATCATGCTCTCAAATTGAAAATCTACGCTCTTGAATAAAGATAGGATAATTCTTCCATAGATCTCCGGGGGGTCTTGACGAGAAACACCGTGTTGTTTCATGCCGCGTCTTTCGCGTATCCCGCCTATCCAACAGCGACCGGCTTCGACACGACACGGTGTTTCTAGTCGAGACCCCCGCCACCGACAGATCACGGCCACACGGTGAACGGCCCCTGAGAAGCTAGCCTACAAACACCCCGTGGGTGACAGCGGTGCGGCCGGTCAGAATCATCCCGCCGCTTACACATCTATAGCAGTGCTTCTTTATCGCGTACGCCTAGCATGTAGCTAGCGGTTAGCATAATTAACACGTAGGGTAGCTAGTGCCTGTGTGACTTACCCTTCATATGACTGGAGAGAGCAGACTCTCCCATTGCGAAAAGACGTATTTCTTTTCTGCATACTTTGCAGTATGCCACATACCGGTTTGCTCCATGTTTGAGCCATGATCTATATTTGATATTTTCAAGCCAAATTTCATTAAAATGACATCCTCCCGGCATGTTTGTTCGACGCTCTGTCCGCTTGGGGGCGACGTCGTCATGACAACAGACCAGCATGACACACGCAAAGGCTCACGTGAAGCTCGCCAGACAGAGCGGTTAACATTTTTTAATTTCACTATTTTATTTCTCTCTCTTTAATAAGCGGTCTATTGAGTGAGATTTTTATTTGTTGTGAAATATGTATGATTACAATATCAAGCATTTACAAGCACTAGACCCAAAATTCAAGCATTTTTTAAACCTTAAAAACACAACATTAAAATTCAAGCATTTTTAAGGATTTCAAGCACCCGTACGAACCCTGCCACCCAATACCTGGCCCCCCCCCCCCACCCCCCCAAGGACATGCACCCCCCGCACATCCAGCACCCCCACACCTCACCCCCCCTGGACATACTAAACATATTATAATTTATAGTAATGTTATTTATTTATTTATTCCCAACTGCCATTGCACCCCCCACTCCCATACCCATACAACCCATACTCATCTGTTGTACCCATTCTGTTATTCTGTTATACTGCACTAGAGCACTACTGCACCACCTGCACACTTACTTCTATTTGCACTACTTCTATTTTGCACATTGTATACTGTTTACACTTTTCACCTGCATGTTATGCCACTGTGAGTAACTGCTTAATACCTCGATGATCACTACCTCCATCTGCACTGTTTGTCACTTTGTTAACTACCTATAATTACCGTCATTTTAATAACCACTGTCACTTTTCAATTTTGCACCTTATTCTGCATTTCTGCATTTCAACCTGCACCTTAATCGCTCATTTGCACTTCTGGTTAGAACGCCAACTGTATTTCGTTGTCCCTGTACTTGTACTCTGCACAATGACAATAAAGTTGAATCTAATCTAATCTAATCTAATATGAAGACATGCACATGTTAACTGACATGTCAAGTTAACAAGTTCAAAACATCACTGTCATTCTGATAAAGGCTATAAATGTCTTTGAAGAGAGTGAGCAAATAATGGGACTGAAAAGCTGTGGTATCAATCAATGATAAATAAAAACTCCTGCAAATGTAATAAAACATGTAGTAAACGTGATCCCAATACGTGAACCCAATAATGTGAGAACTTGGCCAATAATGTGATAAAATGTCCTTTTAAGAATTTAATAATGTTAATGTTTTTTTCTGATTTTTTCTTCTCATGAACATGAGGAATGTTGCCTTACTCACATTTCAAACTAAATCTAAAGAGTTTATTATCATATGTGTAAATGTAGTCTCTTACATCACACATCCTGATGACATCAGAGGGATTATCTGAAATGTAGTGCGGGAGGCCAAGTAGGGCAGCTGTTCGTTGGTTTTGGTTTGTGTCCTACAAAAACAGGTTAAGTAGGTGAATGCAATACACAAGAATCCTAATCTTAGTATTCTTTGATAGAAAATATTTATCTATACAGTACCTACCTCTTTTTGAAGGCTATCCAGAATGCTGCTCAGGGCCAGCCTCCTCCCCGATGCAGCAGCTGATTTGTACAGCTGTAAAAGACTGAGCACCAAGGCATCGAGGCCACCCAGAAAGGACTCCAGCAGATCTTTGGCCACTATTCTTCGGAACTCTGCAATTAACTGAAGCAAATGGAAAACAAAAAAATACAGAGAAAAGGGCATGAGTTAGGGAAAAATAAGAGCACTATAGTGCTTTAGGAATAGAAACACAAATAAATAAATATTGCTACAAAGAGTACATGCTTTATCACTACATCAGTGCTCAAATAATATATATGAATTATATATATATGAATATGAAGTGGGGCAGCCGGCCTACTGGTTAGGGCTTTGGATTTGTAACCGGAGGGTGGCCGGTTCGAACCCCGACCAGTGCGCATGGCTGAAGTGCCCTTGAGCAAGGCACCTAACCCCTCACTGCTCCCCGAGCGCCGCTGTTGCAGGCAGCTCACTGCATCGGGTTTAAGTGTGTGCTTCACCTCACTGTGTGCTTCACCATCACTGTGTTCTGAGTGTGTCACTAATTCACGATTGGGTTAAATGCAGAAGACCAAATTTCCCTCACGGGATCAAATCAGTAATTCTTCTTCTTCTTCTGAATACTATGCTGTACTCAGTTGGTGAAGGGTTACCTCTTGCTCACTAAACAAGGCGGGCCATCTGTCCATGACAGCAGAGATGAGCGGTTCATCACCAATTATCTCTTGTCTTCTCTTTGAGAATGTTGCAGTCATCAATTCATCCAAGACCTGTAGATCTGGATTTCTCTTCTGCACCTCTAGATGCATGGTCTCGCAATCCTTCTCTGATTTAACTGCAGTTTGTCCCTCAGGTGGCTGTGGTAAGTAGTGGATCTCTCCCTTTTTTGACTTCCTGACTGGCTTGGTATTTCCTTTTCCTATTTTTCTTTTATTTACAACAACTTCAGGACATCCGGCTGCCATCATCCTCTGGCGATAATTGCCCATCTTGAATACCAAGCTGAATTTCCAGCAATACCATCCTTGACCCGACCCTGGCTCCCGGAGGCAAGGGTGCTTGACAACAAGAGCTTTGGCTACACTTTCTAGGTTGACTTCAGTTGGATAGGGAGTGATTTTGGCTATGCAATCAGCCAGTCTGTCTAGTATTTCACTCTTCACACTCTTTGAGACAACCATAACAGCACCATCGTTGGCGTAAGCATAATTTGCTACTCTCAGCTGAAACTCAACATCATGGGAGAATTCTGGAATAACAAATGGATCCGGCCAATCTGTTAAATCACCACTACTGACTGGACTGGGACTAGCAGTAGTACTGCTGCACGGACTCTGGGAACTAAGGCTTGCAGTATCTAATGTCGAGTCAAAAACTGGTTCAGAGAACGTGAACAGAACTTTCAGTGTGGCTCGTTCGGTTGGTAGGTCCTTGATGTCTGTCAAATTGCAGGGCTCATTCCCAAAGTCTGGATCTTCAAACTGTAAAAGGAAGTTCCCTCGGAGGCCCAGAGTGTTGCGCAGTACTGAACATAGCTCATCGACTGATGGGGGAACATCCTGTAGGGTAATGCGTCTTATTTCCTGAGGTGACACAATGACTCGGAGAAGCATCGCTGATGTGCCACCAGTAACTGAAACACAGAGCACAAACAAGAAAAACACTTCATAAAATAGTAAAAACACTTAATCTAAAGTAAGTTGGAGATAAAAAGTTAAAACTGTAGACTAGATGAATGAAACTGTACATTGTTACATGTTTTGCATTAAAAGGTACTTTATAACATTCATGTTCTGTTATTTTACTGTTAGTTTTACTGTTGTTCAGTTTTTTTCTGTTATTGTATCGTGTGCATGTAACATTGCTCAGTTTTTGTAATAATGTTTGTAAATGTAATTGAATATGCTTTTTGTATTTTAATTTGGCACGCTGCAATAAAATAAACTCAAATGAGTATGTCTTTTTCTCTATAAAGCTGTAAAAAAAAAAAAAAAACGAACAAAAAAAAAACTCTCAAGTCCCCCGAACCTAACTTCTGACTCAGCTGGAGATGAGGGACATAGTAAATAGTTGTTTGCAGACATCAAGTGCATATGTATATACGATCTTTAAAGTATATGTGATTGCACTGGTCAAGCAGTTTCTATCCTGTTACGAGGTCCAAAGAATGAGTGTGTGTTTAAGATTACCTTAATGTAACATGAATGTCCTTGAAGTGATGAGCAGCTTTCCTTCAACAGGGTATGCAGCAAAGGGGGTGTAGTCATTCAGTTTGTCAGGATCAACAACCACAGTTGCTGCAGGGTCCCTTCTGCCAAGCTGGTAACACCTTAGATGCTCGAGGAAGCTCGCTGCGAATAGTTCCATAATGAATGAGATGCAGCCATCCACTACACAGATCTCAAATACTCTCCCAAAATCAGGCAGTCCACATGTCTGTCCAACTGAGGGCACCATTCCTTTAGAATAATTTGTCCCCTTTACATAGGCAATGGGGGTGAGTGAAACAGAGTCCAGACCTTCAAACTTATTCCATATAGCTTCTCTGATGGCAGCATCTAAGATGCCCACAGACACAACTGATACTCGTCCAGTCTCAATGTTTGGCTTGAAAATAGTTGGCATCTCCAAATAATATGAGAGCATAAGTTGATGTCTTGTGGCCAAAGTGAGCAGAATATTTTTTAAGTTGCCAATGTTGCGAACTACTTTTTTAAAGAATGAATGCTTGGCCTCGAATCGTATGGTCCAAAACTCAAATCATGGTCCAAATTTCTTGATAAGAATGGGGTAATGTTCAAGATAATGATGTTTCTGACGTAATTTAGTACCAGGAAATACTTCTAAAAGCAACTGTCTGTGATCAGAGATTTTGGCTTGAAGGTAGCACAGGGTTTCTGTTGTGAAGGATGGGCTTGATAACAGCTCCACAATGTCTTTCAGTTCAAGGACCACAGACCAAGGGCCAATCTCAATTCTCTATCTTACCCCTTCCCCTTGGACCTTCCCCTTCCCCTTGGCTACATGCCCCTATGAATTGAGACAACACTCGTTACGGTTACGTCATCATACATTGACGACAAAATATTGACAATTTGTTATAGGCCTACACACTGCATGGTGTTTTGTATCTTTTTCAGTTAATACGGTTTTGAATTTCATTGATGTTCAGAAACAATGTCTTTGTTAACCAACATGTCTTTATTTACAATTATGAATGGCTACAACATTGAACGCATGACTCACTCCCACATTTGCTTTGAAGCGTATTTTGATTTAATGGAATTCAAATGGAATTCGCTGCTAATTGTGTTTAGTAAACTAGACATGCATGGAGTTCATTGCTAGTCAGAGAAATGTAACTTTGTGCACTCAGCAATGTAACGTTCGCATACCGATTTTCATAGGTACAGGACTGTTTAGAGCACAAAACAACACTTTCGTAAATTTTAAATCGATTATTTCAGCCGAAAATACTTACATTTATGTGACTCTCGTTGAGATCTGGCCGCGATTGTTGCCGGTTGCGCATTGTAATGGGTACCCCTTGGTTTCAAGTAAGCTCCCGATCTCACTTGGTTTCAAGGGGTGTATACCCCTTCCCCTTAGCCCTTCCCCTTGGTCGAAAAGAGAATTGAGACAGCCCTTGGTCTCACGTGAATGCGCAAAACCAAGGGGAAGGGGGAAGGGCTAAGATAGAGAATTGAGATTCAGCCCGTCTTTTCACTCTCTGGAATGTGGTGGCCAATCAACAGTGGGAGAAACCTCAGAAGGGCCCAGTTTTCATGTCCGTTGCCACCAATAGTTCTTTTTTTTTTAGAAGTTTGTTTGTAGTGTCTGAGGTCTGTTAGTTTTGTCAGAAAACTGAAAAGGAAATGATGCTATTCTATCATAAAGGTAATTCAATGTTAAATACTTTTTAGCAATCAAATCTGAAAGACATAAACAGAGTTCCACAGGTACAATTCCCTCCAATACATTGTGTAGAAAATCAGATGGAAACCCTTTTGCAGGATGAAAGTGAGTAAGTCTATTTAAAGGACAGTCTCTCTTCAAGCCATCAATACATGAGGCATCAGTTGTGTTAAGTACATTAATGGCTTCATCAAACAGTTCGGGTGTTCTCAAAATAAATGCCCCACTTCTGACATCATGCTGCTGAATATCTTTAAGGCTAGCCAAACAAAATCTACAAAATTTCTCAACACTAAAAGACTCTTGGAATTCTGCCAGGGAATGTGCTCCTAAGTTATCTGCTGAGACGTATATAACAGTACCTTTGATACAAGACCCAAGTCTTTTTACAAATACACCTGTTTTCTCTAAATGCTCAAGATCTCTAATCAGAGGCTCCAAAACTTTGCTGTAACCATATTGTTTTATATGTACAGTTTTGCACAATGCAGCTAGATAAATTGATGACAATGTTGATCTAAGTCATATGGGTAAGTTGACTATCACCCAATATATACCACAGACTTTGTGCTTCTTTTTTGAAGTCCCCAATGGATTACAAATTTCAAAGTCATCAATGTATAAGCCAAGAGCTATGCCTAATTCTTCAGACAGAAGTTTGTTTTCTTTAAAGTGTTCGCTATCTTGAAATGAACGATAATGACCTTCCTGTTCATCGGATCTCTGTAATGTTTCAAGAATCTCACTTCTTTCCAACAACTTACTTAACAAATCTAAAATAGGAACATACACATAGGAATGATTTTTTTCTTCTGCATTTAGCACATACTCAACTGGTTCAACAACTGTAAAGTTCTTTCTGTAAAATGAATGCCTTTTACGCTCTGTGCCCAAACACCCTGCCCTTGAAAGAAATTTGAGTGGGTTCAAAGACTGAATTTCATCAGACAATGATGTTACAACAGAGGCATCAGCTGCACAATTATTTTCCTCCAAAACATTCTCAATAATTTTCTTGATACTTTTATAAGCAAAGTCTCCAATGTCAAATAACTCATCAATTGCAGAATTTGAAACATGTAGGACTGTTTGCATATGGAGAAATAAAGATGCCAACTGACGTTTAATTGTCTCACCATTTTCAAGACCAGGTTCAGGTTCAGGTTCAGCCTCAGGTATTGAATCATGTGAAGCTGATGCCTCAGTATCATATAGAAATCCCTCTTCTAAAACTGCATTTGTAAGTGTATGGTGTCCAAAAAGCTCTGGTCTTAAATTATTTAGGGTGGAAAACCTGTGATAGCGGCTTCTATGAGCAGTAAATGTTGACAGTACACTGGACTTGAAAGAGCAGTCTGCAAATGGACATTTAACGGTTTCCTTGTTCCTCAAATGAGTCTTGAGATGAGAAAAGTATTTGTTAATGTTACTAGGCTCTGAGAATGTACACAAATCACAGTATAACTTGGTCACAATTGTGTGATGTTTTTGTTCATGTTCTTTCAAATGGTTTTTAAGTTCAGCTTGGGTTTGAAATGTGTTCAAACAGTCTTCATAAATACAGGAAAGGCCTGAACACCTCCTATGATGTCCGTGACGCTCTTTATAATGCTGCAGTATTCTTCCTTGCCCATTGGAGGAGAACGCACAAAACTTACATTTCCACCCCATGAACTGTACACCCTTGTTGACTTCTGTGAACAGAAAAAACAAAAATGAACTGCATATTCAAAAAAATGAAACCAAAGTACTTATAAATCTAGTGCCTAAACTCGTTTAAGTTTTCAAAATGTGACAATGGTTGCACTTGCAAACAGGGATATAGTAATTTTGCAACACATATGTTAAAAAAAAAAGCGAGAGAGAAGGAGAAAAGTTGGCTCAGAAAAGAGTTTAGTCTACTGCATGATCCGCACTAACAACAGCATGGGCAGCGTTGTGAATACATTAATTTGACACACACGTACACACGCACACACACACAAGTGCGGCCGGGGACGGAATTGCGCGCGAGCTGAAGCCCTCCCGTTTCAGTTCCTGCACATCGGACTGGAGAGTTTCCCTAATAGCCTTTTCCTTTTCATGATTTTTTTCTTTTGCAAAGCGTTTTGAATATGCAACTCGCCTGAGCCTTGAATATGCAAATCGCCGACCACCGTACTTTTTAGAATAGCAGGGTCTTTTTTATTTTATTTTATTTTATTTATTTTTTTTAAATGGGGAACCTCGCCATTACTAATCATTCGAAAAGGCGGGTGTAACCGCCGACGTTATGCTTGGATAGAAATTGGCTAACTAGTAGCTTACTAGCTAACTCCGGTTCGGCTTGAAGGGTGGGAAACTCGGTGAAAAACCTCAGCGGCACATGAATTAACAACGAATATTACGGTTACATTCAAACACTACACCAGTCAGCTATATATTTAACATTTTACACGTTATAACAGAAGTGTGGCTGATTTAATTTGTCCACTGTAGCGGTGCAGGGGAGGTTATTGATAGTTTATCAATGCCATCAATTTAGCTTTTCCAAGCTATTAAAAAGCACAACCTACATAGTTGATGTTTTTATGTTACTGCACCTATGGTTAATGGTAAAATAGTTAATTAGAGATTTTTAAACTCACCTTTTACTATTCCGTCCACCTGACCACCTTCTCCGTTCTTGCATGCAGAGTTAAGCCAGTGTCGTATTGCTCCGCCTCCCTTAACAGGCCGTTGTCAGCTAAATAGTCTCGTTCCGCCGGTGGAAGTAGTCATTTCTTGTTTACTGCAATATGTGTATATTTTGGATGGAATTCGATGTGTGACCTGTCTGCAGTGTTTAAATGATTACTTCCATGCTTCAACCTTGCCTTAGTTCAAGGAAGACATTTTAAATAAAATGTCACCGCAAGTCACAGTTAAGATTTTTCCCTCCTTTTTTCCTCTTAAGTTCAATCAACACATACTAGTCAGTCAAAATTATTAGATAGTCAACATAATGAGTAAATGTAAGTTTTACTTTCCCTCCTTTTTCCTCTCCTTTATTTTTTTTAATGATGACTTACAAACCCAAATTCAATCAACAAATACAAATCTGACAAAATTCCCAAATAATCAACACAATGAATAAATTTAAGTATATCTTTATAAAACGTGTAGAGTTGAGTTCAAAATCCAAAACTTGTAAAAGCTCTGTGTTAAAGAGAGGTAGCAAGTGGACATAACTAAACAAGGCTGCAAATGTTTTATAGTGGGGGGGGGGGGGTAGGGAATATCGCCCGGGGCATAATTCAATGTAGAACCGCCACTGGCTCTGTTGGCCGTTGCTCTGTTTCATTCACCATCTGCTCGTTACCAGAATGTACTGCAACTGTGGAAGGAGGTTTCATAGCCGCCACCTGCTAGTTACCAGAATGTACTGCACCTGTAAGGGTCAATGCCAGTCTGGGAAGACCAACCATCATAGCCATCTCCTGGCTGCACTTTAACCTTCTTCTGAGAGATTTGACACTTCTGCATGAGATTTGACACCGTTGCATAACTTTCTAATACTTTCTTTCAATCAAAAAGAACACAGAAATGTTAAACACTTGGTGAGATCCATATGGAACTGCTTTCAACTGAATGTGTTTTGGGGGTTTACCTGCAAATGTGCTGTGTAGTTCATGTTACAATTCTGTACAATGCTCTAATTCTGGATGATTACAATTGGATATTTGCATTTTTATCAATTGTTGTTTTGAGTGTTGTGATGGTCCTGCGATGGTCATGATGATAAGTTAATTTATAAACAAAAAAATATGTAGACCTTTGACACTGTAACATGATTTAGGGGCTATTCAAATTAACTACAAAATAATGATGAGGTAAAAAAAAACTGTTTTAAATGTGTATATTACTATGGATTATTACTCTGGATTATCACTTGTTTTATTACTGGACTATCACTACTAACACTGGATTCTTACTATTGCTATGGGTTGACACTGGGATTATTGCTATGGATTATCATGGGGGATCCTTCCTTCCAGGGACAGCTAGGAATGCAATGGATGCGATGTGTGCCATGATGGACATACAGAGTAGTACACCACGTTATAATGACATGTTTACTTGTGGTTGCTGGAGTCATGTCAGCTTGTTGTAAGGGCCTTAGGGCCATGTGTGTGTATGTTTGCTTTAGGGTCACATCTGCTTGTTACAAGGGTCTTTGGCTTTTAACTGGACCAAAACATTTCATTTGTATATTTTATTCCAAAAAATAAGGTATTCGAATACATATATATGTATTGCAAAATATATGGAACATTAAAGAATGACATGAAATGCATCATTAATGTTTGTGGCCATAATACTTAAATACTGCAGCGTCAGAAGAGCAAGCGTGGGGAAAGGTCTCAGGAGCTCAGTGGCGGTGACACAGGCAGGGCTGATTTATGTACCACCATTTCAAGACGCCCATGGTGATAACTTTTATTCAATGGTAACTTGCGCACTTTAACTGGTAACTGGTCATCTATTTTGAGGCAGACATGAATTCTAGTATTAAAATAGCGAATTCAAGATAAAGTTAAAAATGAACATCGACTGACCTATGGGTTGGCTGATGAGTCCATCAAACCTGTAATGGTCTTGTGCAGTGTGTCCAACTCTTGAATAAACATCAAGTAAAACCGTAGCCAATTAAATGGTAGAAGACAGTCAATTTGACTATCTAGAGCAGGGCTGGCCAACGCAGTGCCCGCCAGCACCTGCGTACCCGCAGGGACTACGCAAGTTGCCCACAGGGCATGTTCTGAATATAGCCCTTGACACCATGGAGAAAAGTTTTAACCATTTTCCTTTCATTGTTCTTTAAAAAAAAAAAAAAACTCTTGCATTGATGTAGATTTGAAGGCAATGACTTCAATGAATATTGAATCTAACATTCGAAAAACAAAAATGTTTTGTGAACTCTGAACTAGTCTGAAAAGTTAAATGTTGTGTGCACTCTTTGCTGAGACTAATCATATCGGGAGCTGGATGCAGGTTATACCCACAAAATAAAGAAAAACATGACCGAAAAGCAAAAACGAAGTGCATGCGACTCATTTGCGGGGGCGACTTTGGCGACAGCAAAGCGGAACAATGTGGAGAGAGATTACCTGTCTCACTAGCTTCCATGCTAACTACCCACTTGGCAGTGACCTACGGGCAGAAAAGGTGCAGGAGTTAAAAGCATTGTGGGCAAACGGTCATTTTTCACGAGGCCGGTGGAAAAAGTCTTAAACAACAACTAAAACTTAAATTAGAGCTGCACATTTTAGAATAGAATAGAATAGATATACTTTATTAATCCCAAGCTGGGAAATTGCAACGTAGCAGCAGCATTAGAATACACAGAATGAATGCAATTAGAAATAAAAAGTGTATGTATGTATATAAAAAATAAAATAAAATATATATATATTAAAAATATAAATATAAAATATAAACTAAATATAAACTAAAAATGTAAACTAAATATAATCTAAACTAATTTAGTGCAAGATTTTTAAAGAAACAATGTACAGAATATAATGAAATGAAATGAAATATAAGGTGCAAGTAGACTGTTGCAATAAGTTATTGGCTGTTATTGTACAGTGTAATGGAATGTGGTAGGAATGATTTCCTATATCTGTCCCTTCGACAGCGGAGCTGAAGCAGCCTGTGAGGGAAGGTGCTCTGCTGTCTGACCACTGTTTGATGGAGAGGGTGCTGATCATTGTCAATGATGGATAACAGTTTTTTCAGCATTCTCCTCTCCACCACAGACTCAAAAGATTCTAGCCCGAGACCTAGTACAGAGCCAGCCCTCTTGATGATTTTATCAAGTCTTTTGGTGTCACTGGCTCTGGTGCTGCTGCCCCAACACACAGCAGCAAAGAAAATGGTGCTAGCAACAACAGACTGGTAGAAGATCTCCAACATCTTACTGCACACGTTGAAAGATCTCAGCTTCCTCAGAAAATAGTCTGTTCATCCTCTTCTTGTATTCAGCCTCGGTGTTAGATTTCCAGTCCAGTCTGTTGCCGATCACCACCCCCAAGTATTTATAGTCCTCAACCTCCTCCACCACATCCCCCCTGATCCGTAGTGGCTGTGGAGGCAACCTCTTTGTCCTCCCGAAGTCAATCACCATCTCTCTGGTCTTGTTGACATTCAGCCTCAGGTGATTCTGTTCGGACCACTCCACAAAGTTGTCCACCAGTGTCCTGTACTCACCCTCCTCTCCACCTCTTATACACCTGACAACAGCTGAGTCATCAGAGAACTTTTGCAAGTGACATAACTCAGAGTTGTACTGAAAGTCAGTGGTGTACAAGGTGAAGAGGAAGGGAGAGAGCACAGTTCCCTGTGGAGCTCCTGTATCACTGACCACCACGTCAGACAGTACACTGCCCAGACGGACAAACTGTGGCCTGCCTGTCAAGTAGTCAGTAATCCAGGAGATCATAGTGTCGTCAACACCCATCCCCCACAGCTTCTCACCCATCAGCAGAGGCTGAATGGTGTTGAAAGCACTGGAGAAATCAAAGAATGTGATCCTCACAGTGCCTCCCCCACCATCCAGATGCATATGGGCACTTTGCAGCAGGTAAATGACAGCATCATCAACTCCTACACGGGGCTGATAGGCAAATTGCAAGGGGTCCAGAAACATCCTCACCAGGAGATAAGACCTTGGACTTACTGTATGCCAATGTTAAGGAGGCATACAGTGCAATAGCCCTTCCCCCCCTGGGCAAATCAGACCACTGCTTGATACTACTGTCTCCTATATACAAGCCTCTTGTGAGGAGACAGCCCATCACCACCAGGACTGTGCAGCAGTGGTCTGAGGAGGCCCTTAGGGAGTGCTACAGGACAACAGACTGGGGGATGTTTCAGGAAGACTACGGTGACGACATTGAGGGTCTCACTCAATGCGTCACAGACTATATAAAGTTCTGTGAGGAGAGTGTTGTCCCTACCAAGAAGGTACGCTGCTTCCCCAACAGCAAACCCTGGATCAACAGGGACATCAAAGTCCTGTTGAACCGTAAGAGGAGAGCCTCCATGGCAGGAGGCAATGAGGACACACAGAGGGAGATACAAAGAGAGCTGAGGAGGGAACTGAGGAGGGCTAAGGACTGCTACAAAAGCAGGATAGAGGGGAAGCTGCAGCTGAACAACTCCCGAGAGGTGTGGGCAGGGGTGAGAACCATCACCGGCATGAAAACTGCCGGTGGATCACAGGAGGGGACAAAGGAATGGGCCGATGAGTTAAACCTGTTTTTCAACAGATTTGACTCACCAACTGGGGCCAGACCAACACCCCCTCCCCCCTCCTGCTCTACTAATCTCCCTGCGGTACCACCAGACCCGGGCATGGCAGCTCTTGCACCTCCTCTCCCAGCACCACCCTCTCTCTCTCTCCCGTTCTACACTCACAGGGAGGCAGGACCAATGTCCGGCCCAGAGGACAGTCACCCCCTCGCCACACCTCCTACTACTCCTGTGACCCCGGTAACACCAACCCTAACCATCAACACCAGCCACGTGAGACGGCAGCTCACAAGGATCAGGCCTAGCAAGGCCAGAGGACCCGACGACATCAGCCCGAGGGTGCTCAAGATCTGTGCGGAGCAGCTGGCAGGAGTGTTCACGCACCTTTTTTGGCCTCTCCCTGAGGCTGAAAAAGGTGCCAACTCTATGGAAGACTTCCTGCGTAGTCCCTGTGCCAAAGAAGGGTCGCCCCAACGCTCCAGGGAACTTCAGACCTGTGGCTCTAACGTCACACGTCATGAAGACCTTTGAGAGGTTGGTTCTGGACTACCTCAAGCCCATGGTGCATGACTGCCTGGACCCATTGCAGTTTGCGTACCAGACCCACATCGGCGTGGAGGATGCTATCATCTACCTGCTTCACAGAGCTTACACACACCTGGAGAGGCCACAGAGCATGGTGAGAATCATGTTCTTCGACTTCTTTAGTGCTTCTCTAGTGCTTTTGTCCTGACACTGCTTGTCAGACATGGTGACAAGCAACACCGGCACACCCCAGGGAACTGTACTTTCACCATTCTTGTTCACCCTCTACACCTCGGATTTCTGCTACAACTCCCGAACATGCCACCTGCAGAAGTTCTCTGATGACTCCTCCATTGTTGGATGCATCACAGACAATGGGGAGGAGTACAGGGAACTGGTGAAGAACTTTGTGGGATGGTGTGACGGGAACCACCTTCAGCTCAACACAGGGAAAACCAAGGAGCTGGTGGTGGACTTCAGACGCAGAAAGAGTCCCCCATTACCGGTTTCAATAAAGGGGGATGAGGTGGAGATGGTGGATACCTGCAAGTTCCTTGGGGTGCACCTGAACAACAAACTGGACTGGTCAGACAACACCGAGGCCCTCTACAGGAAGGGACAGAGCAGGCTGTTCTTCCTGAGGAGGCTCAGATCCTTCAACGTGTGCACTAGGCTGCTACGGATGTTCTACCAGTAGGTGGTAGCCAGTGTCACCTTCTTCGCCGTTGTGTGCTGGGGAGGAGGCATTGGGAGCGGTGGTGCCAGTAAGCTGAACAAGCTGGTGATGAGGGCGAGCTCTGTGGTGGGGATGAAGCTGGACTGTGTGGAGGCGGTGACAGAGAGGAGGATGAGGGGAAAGCTGCAGGCGATCCTGAACAACCCCTCTCACCCTCTCTATGCCGAGCTGAGGCAACTCAGGAGCACGTTCAGCCATAGGCTCACTCAGCCACGTGCCTCAAAGCGCTTGGGGGGCTCTTTCATCCCATCAGCTATCAGGCTCTACAATTCCTCAACCACCCGCTCCTAATGTCTCGGAAACGCCAACACCACCAGATAATGGATTTGTATACCACACCACACACCTCCGATTGTTTTTCTAGCCGTTGTAATTTTAGGTCTGTTCATCTAATTGATAACCGCTAAGACTATCTACCAACCGCACTGTCCATCTGTCATCTTTCAATGTGTGCACTAGGCTGCTACGGATGGTCTACCAGTCTGCGGTGGCCAGTGTCACCTTCTTCGCTGCTGTGTGCTGGGGAGGAGGCATTGGGAGCGGTGGTGCCAGTAAGCTGTACAAGCCGGAGAGGAAGGCGTGCTCTGCGGTGGGGATGAAGCTGGACTGTGTGGAGGTGGTGACAGTGAGGTGGACGAGGGGAAAGCTGCGGGCGATCCTGGACAACCCCTCTCATCCTCTCTATGCCGAACTGAAGCAACCCAGGAACACGTTCAACCACAGGCTCACTCAGCAACGTGCCTCAAAGCGCTTGGGGGCTCCTTCATCCCATCAGCCATCAGGCTCCAGGAAGCCCCAACACCACCAGGCAATGGACTGAACAATGGACTGAACACCACACTACACTACACACAACCACACCACACATCTTGGACTGTCTTCTAGCTGTCGTTATTTTAGGTCTATTCATATGTTTCACCTGGGATACCTTGTATAAATTTGCACATCTTGCATCTTGCACACTCCGCACATTTGCACACTCTATTTTTGCACTACAAATAGCAACCAAGGATGTTTACCATATATGCATACAGGTTGTAAGTTTTGGTCGACCTGACTCTAAGAGCTCCCATTTAACTTAATTTAACTTAAATTAATCTTACTAGGTAGATCTATTTATTGTTTATTGTTTAGTGTTATTGACTATAGTCAGGTTCTTTGCACTCGTCTATCCCCTGTACTGCTGGTCATTGTGAATTTCTCCTAAGGGGGATCAATAAAGGATTATCTTATCTTATCTTATCCTCACCTGACCTTCATCACATGCGATGTTAGGGCGACTGGTCTGTAGTCAGCCGGATCGGACGGCCTCGACTTCTTGGGGACTGGGACCAAGCAGGAGGTCTTCCACAGCAACAGGATTTTCTCCTGACTCAAGCTCAGGTTGAACAGATGTCCCAGTACAGGAGACAGCTGGCCGGCACAGGCCTTCAGGATCCTGGGTGAGATGCCATCAGGGCCTGCAGCCTTCCGCTGATGCAGCCTTTCCATCTGCCTCTTTACCTGGCCTGTAGTCACCATTGGGCGGGGGTTGGTGCAGATGCCATCAGTGGAGGAGGAGGAGGGGGTGGGGGGGAAGGAGGAGGGGCAGATGGAGAGGTGTTGTACAGGAGAATGCTGGGGGGAGGGTCGAACCCTTTGGGACAGTGTGTGGGGGGGTGGGGGTGTTGGAGGGGTATCAGGGGTGAGCTAAACCTGTTGAAAAATTGGTTATACTGGTTAGCTCTATCCAGGCTCCCAGATGTCTGCCTGTCCTTCCCCTTCATCCCTGTGATGTGCTTCATTCCCGCCCACACATCCCTCACACTGTTCTGTTGGAGCTTGGCCTCGCTAGCTTCCTCCTGTAGTTGTCTTTGTACGTCCTCAGCATCTCACAGAGTTCGTACTGCACTATCCTCTGCTCCTCCCTGTCTCCTGACCTGAAAGCCCTCTTCTTTTTGTTCAAGAGTGCCTTCAGGTCACTGGTAATCCACTTGTAATCCACAGCTTGTTGTTGGAGAAGCAGTCAACGTTCCGGGCTGGCATGGTGGTGTCCTCGCAGAATCTTATATAGTCTGTTATGCAGTCGGTCATGTTATCGATGTCCTCCCCATGTGGCTCACAGAGAACATCCCAGTCTGTTGACTCGAAGCAGTCCTGCAGTGCCTCAGCAGTCTCCTGTGTCCACTTCCTCACTATCCTGGTGAGCAAAGGTTGCCTTCTCACAAGTGGGATATACTTGGGAGTCATCATGACCAGGTTGTGGTCTGACTTGCCAAGGGGGGTAAGGGCTGTGGCGTCATATGCGTCCATGGCATTAGCATATAGTAAGTCCAGTGTTTTATTGTCTCTGGTGGGGCAGTCAACATACTGATGGAAGTTATTTAAAATATTGTTCAGTGAAGCATGATTAAAATCACCTGTAATGACCATGAACGCATCCGGGTGTTCAGTCTGTAGTTTAGCGGTGGCGGAGCTGATGACTTCACAAGCCACCGCTGCATCAGCTGACGGGGGGATGTAGACAGCGATAGTAATGGCGGACGTAAACTCCCTCTGCAAATAGTACGGACGCATTCCCACAGCCAGCAGTTCAATGTCCGGGGTACAGAGACGCTTACATGTCCGGGATTGTACCACCTCTCACTCACATAAAGTGCAAGGCCGCCACCCTTCTTCTTCCGACTTTTGGAACAGTCTCTGTCTCCACGAAGTAAACTGTTACTGGGAACCTCACTGCTGCTGTCCGTTATGTGCGAGTGCAGCCAGGTTTCACTGAAGCAGAATAAGCTACACTCGCGGTATTCCCTTTTGGTCTTCACCAGCGCTGAAAGTTCGTCCATCTTATTCCCCAAAGACCTCACGTTCCCCATTATAATCGCTGGGACTGCTGGTTTATGTCTTCTTCTCTCCCTCCGTTTGGTTCCAGCCCTGCAGCCCCGGCGTTTCCTCCGTAACTCCTGCGGGACCGCAGGTCCGTCTCCGGGCAGCAGCACATGCTTACACAGCGCAACCAGCTGATCGCGCGTGTAAACAATGCCCCCGCTACTACCGGCACAGTTCACTGATACGAAAAAGTAAAAATAGTAACAGAAGAACGCAGAGAAAAGTAACAAGACTTAGTCCAACCATTGTCATAGACGTTTAGACGCGGATGTTGAATACTTAAAAACAAATGCAAAAACTGAAAACAACAAATAAACAAAAGATAAGAAAACACGAGGGGAGCTGCAGCTACAGGCTGCCGCCTGAGGCAGCGCCAGATCAACATGACATGTCATCCGGCAGACTGTAAGATCTGTAATGCTACGGTGTCGAGAGGCGGAAAGGAAAGTACTTCCTTTAATACAAGCAATCTGATAAAACATCTTAAGACGCACCATAGTGCTTAGTACACAGAGTTCACTAATGCTAGCGGCGTAAGACCGAAGCAGCCAACCTTATGACGTCTTGCAAAAGCGAGAGAAAATGTCCAAACTCACGGGCAATACAAATAACAGAGGCACTTACTCACTTCATAGTGCTCGATGACCAGCCACTTTCAGTTGTTGATAATGTCGGATTTCGCCGTCTTCTAAAAGTGCTAGAGCCCATATATGAGATTCCCAGTCGCCTCTACATCACCGATGTGATGTTGCCAAAGGTGTATGATAAAGTGAAAGATCACGTTGACGTTATTTGACAACATAGTTCATTGATTTGTTTAGCCTTTCTGAAGAAACATGGGAATAGTGCCACATGGTTTGTGTACTTGAAAGAAGGATACTTTTGATAACTGAAACGTGATAATTGTTACGGCTGGTGATTTTGACCCAAGTGCACAGCAATGAGGAGACGTAGGTTCAGGTAACGCCCGTGGGCGTATTTATTGATAGTCTGTGTGGGGATAGGAGTAGTTGAGTCTAGGTGGCTCCGCAGGTTGGCTCAGCTGAACTGGGATCTCCAGAGACTGCAGAAGAGAGGAGAGGCAGGGTCAGTGGAAAACAAAAAGAACAAAGACTGCAACTGCATGAAGCTAGCAGCTTGGTAAGAGCTGTGAAGCTAAATAATTCTACTCTAACTCTAGAGCGCTAAACTGAAGGGTGGCCTGTACTTTACCATACGTGTTGACAGGTGAAGCTCTGGCGTAGAGTGAAGTGCAGACTGGGCTTTTGTACTGGCAGCAGTTGATTGTGGATGGCAGACAGGTGCGGAGATTGGTGAGGGAGAGCAGGTGTGCTGAGCTGAGCCATGGAGCAGTCAGTGAAGGGGGAGGGGTGGATGTGAAGGTGAAGAGGAGCGAGCCGTAACAATAATGTGCTTATTAAGCAATAGTTCTGATCACTTTTTGTGATTATTTTTGTTGTTATTCGCTTTATCTGGTTATATTTACATTTTGTCTAATGTGATGGCATTTTGTCGTTCATTTGGTATAGCCTTACTAAAGGCTTGACATAATCTTCAGAGGAGAAAATAAAATCTGCCTTCAAATGAATTGCACTTCTTTCATAGAGACCAAATCTAGAAAGTATCGGTATCGGTACTCGGTATCGGCAAGTACACAAATAAAAGTATCGGTATCGTATCGGTTTGTAAAAAAGTGGTATCAGTGCATCCCTAATAATAATAAATTATACATATTGTTAATATTTGTGTGTTTGAAATATGACTGTACCCAGTAATATGTGTAAAATATGATAGAACATCATCTGTGCAAGATGTATGCTTTTCCTATACGTCCCGTGTCCCATGCTTCAACAGCTCTGGGGCAATGGAGAAATCGGCTTAAAGGTCCTTACACACCAGACGCGTTTTATTCGCGCGAATAAAACGCGTATTACAAACCATTAATGTTGTTATGACTGCATGCACACCGAACGCGATTTTTCGCAGCGAAAATGCGACAATTTTTTTTCTCGCAACAGGGTCCATTTTTTAAGCGCGATAAAACACATCATCCAATCATGTTACATGGAATTGACCCATACACAATGTAACAGTACCCCGATTTACCTCACAACCAACAATGGCAGATTTACTGATTGTTTGCGTGTCCCACCACCCAATACTATATGATAAGAGAAATAAAAACTACAAAGACATGGAGATGAAAGATAACGTGTGGCAAACGATAGCTACCCAGCTGGGCTATGAAGACAGTACGTATAATCGGTTATATACAGTATGTACATTCAGTAAACCTCAGCATCAACGGTGATAGCCAACTTAGCCGAGTCGATGAATGATAACATTGTCGTAATGCCGGCATATACAGTACGGCACATCTGTCAGCATTGACTTTCTAGAAAACATAAGTACACTACGTGTCTGTAGGGATTGGAGGAGAGAAGGGGAAAAGGCAGGCTATGGGAGGGAACAGGAAAGAGGGAGGGGTTGTGTGAGCGGTGAGTGAAGGAGGGTTAGTAGATAAACAACTAGCATAGTGTTAGCATAGTAGCGTAATAGATTGGAAGAGAAGCTAGCCTATGCTAACACAAGTGACATAAAACGTTGTGAGATGTATAGTGACGAATAAGCTACATAGTAGTTTATAAATTGGATTTGCCACGGCGGGCAGGCAGGGACCAGGGGAAAAACATGAACCTACCTAGTGTCATGATGTCCAGCCACTGAAATATGTTATCGCGTGTGCAGACGTCTTGCTCATGACAGTGGCTTTGTTTATTTTACAATATACTACAATAAACTACACTACAAAAATATTACATATTGACAGTGGCTTTGTTTATTTTACAATATACTACAATAAACTACACTACAAAAATATTACATATTATATTTTATATATATATATATATATATATTGTGACGTCACGAGAGGCTGCGTCTTGGAGGGGCGCTATATTCCGCTCGGGTGGGTCCAGCCACAGATTAGCATGGCTCCATCTGGTGGCGGAATAAGGAACGCCACCCCTACCCACGCGGAATGTTAGCGCACCTGTACCTGATCGGGCTGATTGACCGTGATGGAGACAAAAGCCGTCAGGTACAGGCAGGGGGGGAAAGTCGGGTGGAAGACGGAGGACGCCGAGCCACCGGAGAGACGATTTCCTGCGGGAACTCGGAACGCTACACTCCCCGACGGAGAACGACAACCGCCGTGGCAGAATTCACATTCGGACATTCCAATCGGCTGGCAAGCAGCATGGGAACGCGGACGCCCTCTCCAGGCGAGACGCCTTCTTCACATCCTTCACCCCGACGAGGACGTCGGTCTTGAGGGGAGGGATGTGTGACGTCACGAGAGGCTGCGTCTTGGAGGGGCGCTATATTCCGCTCGGGTGGGTCCAGCCACAGATTAGCATGGCTCCATCTGGTGGCGGAATAAGGAACGCCACCCCTACCCACGCGGAATGTTAGCGCACCTGTACCTGATCGGGCTGATTGACCGTGATGGAGACAAAAGCCGTCAGGTACAGGCAGGGGGGGGAAGTCGGGTGGAAGACGGAGGACGCCGAGCCACCGGAGAGACGATTTCCTGCGGGAACTCGGAACGCTACACTCCCCGACGGAGAACGACAACCGCCGTGGCAGAATTCACATTCGGACATTCCAATCGTAAGATTGAGAGCGGTTTATAGGTTGACCCGTTTGTCAACCTCTCTTTGTTGACACCTTTTTGTTATGAGATTACCTGAGTTGGGCTAATCCCCCTGTTTTGTTAATAAATCCTGTGTTTTCCCATATTCCTGTGTCCATGCACTGATTGAACTGCCCCGCTCAAAGCCGTGACACCTCTCGCAACGTCACAATATATATATATATATATATATATATATATATATATTTTTATATAAATATTACAGTGTAGCCAGTGTTGTGACTTTCAAGGTTGGTTCATAATAGGCCTACACAAAAACTGTTTGTGATTTCAGTTGCAGCCGTTCAAAAAGCATGGAAAAATCTGAAGGACTCATACATCAGAAGGAGAAGGGAGGATAATGAAACTAAAAGTGGTCAAGCAGCCAAAAAAAACAAACATGGAAACACATGCAGGCCATGTCTTTTTTGGAGCCTTCCTTGAGACACAGGAGGTAGTAAGACTGGAAGTTTATTAAAGCGTTCATCTAGGCCTAGTTCAAGACACACTGGCATAAGTTATAACATGTATTTCTGGACAGGTCACACAGCAATTTAGATGGTGCGCTGGAGGAGGGTGAGGAAGAGGAGAGTGAAAACTGTCCTCTGAGTGAAAACTCAGAGGACAGTGAGGAGGAGGAGGCAACTCAGGCATCCTCTAGTGCCCCTAAAAAAAGAAGAAAGAGCAAAGACGCCATGGAAAAGTTCATGGTATGGAAGGAGGCAAGAGAAGACCAGAGAGCCAAAGAGCGTCAGGAGCGTGAGGAAAGGGCAAACGATGATGTCCAACAGTTTCTCCTAAGTTTGGCTCCAGGAATGAGGAGGCTACCCATAGAAAGGCAGTCCTTGGTAAAAATGAGAATGCAGGAGCTTCTCCACGAGGCACAATTCGGTGGAGGAGCGGCAGCGTATCCCCATATGCCTGTGTATGCACAGCTGAATTAAATCGAGAGTTATATAGTTATACAAGTGTTGTTTGTTTTTTAATGACAGTGCAGTAGCCTTTAACATATAACATAGCATTCTCCACCCACCATCCTTGATAGTGAGTAGTGTTTACATTGATATAATTTATTTATTTTATGAATGTTTACTACATATTACTTATGGACAAGGGACACAGTTTTAGGCAATAATAACTAGTTTATTTTCACAGATGTGGGGAAAATATAACACATAACATTGCAGAGTGGCATAGTCAGTGAAGTCAGTGGTGTGGTGCGTGCATGTGTGGTTAATGTGGTGCAGTGTATGTGGAACTGAAAATCATAAATGACGACATGAAAGTAAAAAAAACAACAAATGATATATTTTCAAATAAATAAATATTATTTAAACTATTAAAAAACAAAAGAAATGCAACAACTTCAAAATATTTAATTTAAACCACGGCGCAGCACGTGGTCATTTTGCCAATGAATTTGGCCTGCTGGTGACGTGAAATACTCTTTGAAGGCATCCCTATATCGCAACGCTTCTGCTGATGCCCTGTTTCCCCGAAGCATCCTCATTGGCCCCAGCCTACCAACATCAACAGCACCCTCAGCATCCCCAGCTTCCCCAGCAACCTCAGCCTCAGCACTTATGTGTCTGTCCATGCCACGGAGGTAATTAGACAGAATACAGGTGGCCTTCACAATACTGTCCGCTGTATCCGGTGACACCTGCAGCCTCCGCTGGTACACCCTCCAGGTCTGGGTCAGAATGCCAAATGCATTCTCAACAATGCGCCTACCTCTGGACAGGCGGTAATTGAAGAGGCGGCGGTCTTCTGTCACGCGTCTTCCCGGGTAAGGGCGAAGAAGATATGTTCTCATGGGGAAGGCTGCGTCTGCTACAATTACGTAGGGCAAGGGCTGTAACTCAGGCGCTCTGGCGAGTGGGCATGGTGGGGGCACATTCAACGTGCCATTGTGAAGGGCCCGTCCAAGGGAGGAGTTGGCAAAAATTCCGCCGTCGCTGTTGCTGCCGTAACCGCCAACATCAACATACAAAAAACGGTAGTTTGCGTCCACCAGCGCAAGCCGAACAATAGAGGACGTTCCCTTATAATTAAAAAATTGTGAGCCAGAATTGGCTGGTGCCTGGATGACAACATGTTTGCCGTCCAGAGCACCTATACAATTTGGGAAACCACATTTCTCTTCAAACCTCCTTGCCGTGTTCCTCCACAGCTCCTCTGTTGGCACAGGCAGATAGATCTCCTTCAGCTCTGACCAAATGGCATTGCAGGTGTCCTTTACCACACCGGACACTGTTGAGACCCCAAGCCGAAAACTGGCGGCAATTGTTGTGTAGGAATCTCCAGTGCTAAGGAATCTGTGGGAGGAGAGAGGAGTTTGGCTACTATACATTTTAGACAATACAGTTATGCAGTTTTTTTGTTTAATCAAAATATGTGGGTTTTCAAACCAAAACATATGAGTAGCCTACACACCATGAATGCATTACATAACATCCAGATTTACAGCAACACCTAGTGGTAGCTCAACAATACACTTGTTCCTCTCCCTAAGCAGGTCTAGGTCAGGCTACTATAAGGTTGGAAATAGGTTTAAATTATTGTCTTCTACTGGCATATAGACAAGCTGTCTTTAAATCCAAGCGTCTAAAAATAGCTTAATCGCAAACAGGAGAATCAGGCTCTTTGAACAATCTCAGAGGCTGTGTGTGTGTTCCGCCACATAATATTTTAGGCTACCCAGAGCAGGCTACCGGCCTACTTTTCACCCCTGGCTATGTATCAGCTTGTAGACAATTAACCCACACGCAACAACGAAATTACGGTCTATGACATCATACTAGTCGGATTTGTCTTTTATAAGATTTTTGTTATTCTTGTTTTTAGACACAACATATAGAAACATTTTGATTTCCGTGTAGATCTATTTAAGGTGATGGCTCATCGCTGTGAATGATGATGTGACAGCTGTCAGGATAAACAGCAGTGGCGCTCGGAGTGAATCTCACCCGGGGCGTAATTCAATGTAGAACCGCTACTGATAAACAGACTCTTGTTTCGGCCACCTAGACGAAGATCGCGTAGGCTCATAGGCCAACAGACAACTCATGTAGGTTAAAAAAAGATAACATACCTTAGAGAAACAGCAAGGCGGTGCTCCGGGTCGATGGGATCCCTGAAGTTTGTCCGTTGTCTTCTCAGGCGCGGCGCCAGCATCTCCAAAAGCGCCTCAAATTGGCCGACGGTCATCCTGAAGTACGACCGAAAACGGCCGTGGACTCCTGAACGAGAGTATGGTACTCCCCCTCTCTTTCCCGAGTTTGTAAAATAGGGTGCACCCAAAACCTTCTTCTTTTACGTGCGGCAAGAAACATGGCAAACTCATCGTCGCTACTGCTGCTGCTAGACATGTCCATTTTTGTCATAAATGAGCCGTCACGAATTTTTTTCGCACATTCCATGCACAAATCTCGCATTGACGCAAAATCGCAAAATCGCATCGTTGCCAATGTGAATACTTTTGATGCGAGAAATTCGCAGGCGATTTTTTCGCAAAAACGCACCGCAATTTCGCATCGCGTCTGGTGTGTAAGGACCTTAAGGAGGCAGGTCTGTGTAACTGTTTAGCCAATTACTAATTTAAGATGTAAAAGCATGACATAAAATTTGGCCAATCAGCGTCCTCAAATCCAAGCCGATATGGGCGATTACTTTATCGCCCCAAGCGAGCGAATGCTGGTCAGGGCGAGTCTGAATATAGTTGTATACAGTTGTATATAGTTGACCTTAGTATTTTTTTAGTCCTTAATTTTCACTACCTATTAATCTGCTGATTATTTTCTTGATTGTTTAGTAATGTTTACTGTAATTTCATAGAGCCCAAAGTGACTACAAATTCAACTCAACTCAACAAAAATCAACTCAACTTCACTTTATTGTCGTTGCACAAGAAACACAGAGTGATTTTTGGAAGCGAAATGTCGTTGCTATGGTTTCCGGCAGACACAGAGAATGAGCAGATGTAGATATAAATAGATCTATAAAAAAAATAATAAAAATACAGAAATAGAGATATATAAAACTATGATCAATGTAATAAATTCAATTTCAAATGAAAAAATGGAAAGCTTGTGTTTGTGCAATATGTTGTTTATGTTTTGTGTTAGAATGCCTCAACTTTTTAATATTGGCATTAAATAATCATTGACTATTTCACGGAGCACTCGTTTCCAGTAGTTTGTGTACAATGTATTGGAATGGTTACTGAAATTGACTGAATATGGCACAGCCCCACCTAGAATATTCTTCACCAGCCGCCACTGGTGTCTACACACTTAATTACACATAATAGTTTACATAGATAAGTAAATATTAATATACATTGCCAGGGCTCTCAAGTTTTGGAGACAGGCAAGAGTGACATTCCCCCCTGCCCCCTGGGTCCCGTTCCGTCGGCCTCCCAGCCCGTCACTAATATTATTACAGTGCATGCAAAGCAATGTTATCCGAAAACTTTTTATTATTCTCCCTACTTCTTTTTATTATTCCAGGTTTTTTCTGAGCGCTATAACTAAAGAACCGTTTCACCTAGAAACTTCATTCAAACATCTCGTAGGTCTTGCTTATGGCACCTGTTCTATCTATTTTTTCATTTTTGTAACTTTTATACTTTTTGAACTATTAATTAAAAATTATAAAAAATGTCCCATTGAAAATGAATGGTGGAACTTCAGACTTCCTTACTGCCTACTGCTGTCTGCTGCTCCTGCATACTTTCACCTAGAGACTCCATTTAAACTTTAAACAGTAGACACGAGACTTGTGTATTTGATGTATATTTCCATGTTTTGTACACACACACACAAACAGGGCTGCCCGGCACATGGCCACACCGCTGCTGCTGCTGCTGCTGCTGCTGGGAGAACCGGTGGTAGACGCGGTTTCCTGACTATGCTCACGCAAAGAGCTCTAATACTTTTCATTGGATAATGTGATTCAGATAGATGCAGTTCATGGCCGTGTCTACCTGCTGAATGTAACCGCTGTGAAACAATCGTTTAATTTCTCTGATTAACGGCTTTATCGAGACCGGCGCTCGCTCTCTGTTATTGTTACTCTATGTCTCTCTACCAAAGTGCTCTCTCTCTCCGTCTCTCTCTCGTCATCGGACTCAAATCAAATTAAATGTTGTTTCTATTTTGTGTAAATTAGGTTAATGCTTTTGTGTTTTCTTGTATTATAAGTTCAAGTTGTTGTACTTGCCTGAGGAAATCGTGGATAGTAGCGTGTTTTGTAACGTGTTGGGGGCGTGTTTCCCAGAATGCATTACGACATTCTGGCATTCTGTGTCATTACATGTTATTGCTATTAGATAGGGTTTGGGGGCGAATGTTCAGGACATGTTGGGTTGCATTTCACTGTTTCATTACATTCACTTTGTTGACTGTTGTTTTTGGGATGAGTCAGGGAGCACCATTACTCAACGCACTATGGCATCTTGCCATACCACTACGGTCGTAAAGGCGTGTGAAGTCCGCTTGTGACCCTGTCATATCAAAGCGACTTGTAAGAGTAGAGTTCCTCTCTCTTTGTTGAGCTTACCGTAGCCCAGACTGCATTTAATGACGCAGTGGTGAAAGACACCGGCAGTATCACCCGTGCACTTTCAAAATTTCCCATGAGGGAATTTTCTTGCTAACTATTAATACACTAATTCCTCTGCCCAATAATTCACTATTAAATAATTTAATTATTCAAACTATTCAACTCTTTAACTTTCACCCCATTACGGCAAATGGCTATTATTGGCTATTTTCTACTCTTAATATTCATCCAAAACTCAACATCATTAGTTTTTCACTATTATGAATTTATTAGTTTTATTCAATATTTCTTCCTTGACAGTCATTCACTGTCTTCAATGCTCCCTTTTCTTTTCTTTTTTTTTAAATTTATTTATTCTACATTCGTACAGTCTGCATTATGGTGAATGCCTGACTGTCTAAACAACTCTCCTCTTTATACTACAGTCTTTTTTTCTATTGTAAATTTGTAAGTGCAGTAAAATTGCACTTTTAAAACTTTTGCTTTGCATGCACTGTGTAATTCCTGGGAATTGCAAATCTAGTTATTACCAAAACACTCCACTCCGACATGCCCCAACGACTTCCGTCCAGTGGCACTCACCTCCATTATCTCCAAGTGCTGAGAGCAGCTGGTTCTGGCACACCTCAAATCCTGCCTGCCCCCCACCCTGGATCCGCACCAATTTGCCTACCGGAAGAACAGGATTACAGAAGATGCAGTCTCCATAGCGCTGCACTCTGTCCTCTCTCAACTGGACAACACAAACACATACGCCAGGATGCTGTTCGTAGATTTCAGTTCAGCATTTAACACTGTCATCCCAGCCAAGTTAGTAACAAAACTCACTGATCTTGGCATCACAGCTCCCATCTGCAACTGGTTACTGGACTTTCTGACCAACAGGCCACAACATGTTCGGTTAGACCACCAATGCTCCTCCACTCTCAACATAAACACTGGCGTACCACAAGGCTGCGTGCTGAGTCCCTTCCTCTACTCCCTCTTCACCCACGACTGCAGACCTGGCCATGGCTCTAACACCATCATCAAGTTTGCGGATGACACCACGGTGATTGGCCTCATCAGGAACAATGATGAGTCGACCTACAGGGAGGAGGTAGAGCGCCTGGCTGTGTGGTGCAAAGACAATAACCTGCTACTCAACACATCCAAAACCAAAGAACTCATCGTGGACTTCCGGAGGAATGCTGCCATACATCGACCCATCCATATCAACGGCATGACAGTGGAGCGGGTGCCCAGCTTCAAATTCCTGGGGATCAACATTTCACAGGACCTCTCCTGGTCTACAAACTGCTCCAACCTGATTAAGAAGGCTCATCAGGGCCTCTTCTTCTTAAGGACCCTGAGAAAAAACCACCTCTCTTCAAACATCCTGGTAAACTTCTACAGCTGCACCATCCAGAGCATCTTAACCAACTGTATCACAGTCTGGTATGGGAACTGCTCTGTCTCGGACCGGAAGGCTATGCAGAGGGTGGTGAAAACCGCCCAGCGCATCACCGGAGCCTCACTTCCTGCCATCGAGGACATCTATAAGAAGCGTTGCCTTAAGAGAGTCATGAACATCACTCGGGACTCCAACCACCCAGCACATGGACTGTTTGCCCTCCTGCCCTCTGGGAGGCGCTACAGGAGCCTCTGGACCAGAACCACCAGGTTCAGGAACAGTTTTTTTCCAACAGCTGTCTCCCTGCTGAACTCTGTCCCCCGACGCCCCAGTCCCCCATCCCTCCATTCCCTCGGGAAGTGAACTAAACTTCACTCACTTCACCGTATCACTGTACATATCATTGATTAACTATATCATAACATTTTTAACTTTATAATCACAATCACAATTTATATATTTATTATTTAGTCTGTACATAGTCTGGTAATAGTTTGTATCATTATCATTATTGTGTACATTATAGCAATAGTCTGTTTATAGTCTATCATATTGTGTACATATAGCCATAGTCTGTTTATAGTCCATTAGTGTATATCATATTATCCATAGTCTGTTTATAGTCCATTAGTGTATATCATATCATAGTCTGTTTATAGTCCATTAGTGTATATCATATCCATAGTCTGTTTATAGCTTATATACATATATAATATATACTGTACCATAGTTATTTAATCACCACTGATGCACTTCTGGTTAGATGCTATCTGCATTTCGTTGCTCTGTACTTGTACATGGGCAATGACAATAAAGTTGAATCTAATCTAATCTAATCTAATCTAGTGTTGTTGTTGCTGTTGTTGTTAGTACTGTAATTGATCAAATTTGTGGAACAAAAGACTCTTCCACCTGCAATGTCTCTTCCTCTTCCACCTGCACTGTCTCTTCCTCTTTTTGCCACATCTTGTTCAGCATCCTCTGTTAGGAAAAATATTATTTAGCAATGGTAAGGTTAGGTTGATCTGACATTCTGAAGAAGGACATAGTGCAGAGTGTATTCCTCTTGGCGACTTTAAGTCTGACTCTCTGGAACTTGAAGACATAACATAAAGTGATTGAAGAATGCACCTACGTCATGTCAAATCTGCTTAGTAACATGTAATGTTTATACATTATAAGCCAATCAGAATGGGACACTCCTGTCATGCTGTTGCACGAATCTCTTGCATGATGAAATCCTCTGCTTCTCCTCGTACGAGACCAATAAACAACTTCAGCTTAAACTATCTAGAGTTCCTGGCACTTCTTGTTCTTCGGCATCAACAACAATCTCCTCACTATCATCCTCTAACCTGGGCTTTTTAGGGGATGTCCACTCACAGCAAATTAAAGGAAGCTTAATTGTTTTTTTCCTGACATCTTAGAAAGACAGCAATAATAATAATTATTTTTAATAGGTCACTTTTAAAATCATGCCATATTTTGTATATCCTGCTCATAGATGCAGGATATACAAAATATGACATGATTTTAAAAGTGACCTATTACATTGACTATGCAATACAATTTAATTTACTTAATGCCAATAAAATTATTTCCCCTATTTGGAGAGAAAGATGATTATAATGTGAGAATATTTCAGTCATCCTGTTATAACGAATCCCTAGACTACTTGTTTTGAACAGGTCTTGCCATTGAACAGGCTGTAAAATTGTTGGCTAAGTTAAGGCTTCAGACACACTTCAGACACAGCATTCGAAAAAATGTTTCTAATTATCTGGGAAACATTCCTAAACAGCAGTCAAGTTGTCACTGTTTGTGTCAAACAAGTTGTGAGTTTGTTGAAACATTAAAACAGGAGATCCTTACTCTGTCCTTGAAGTGATGCTCAGAGCTCCTGGTTTCCTCTCTGGGTGCTTTGAAACTTTCGTAAGGTGGTTGTATCAGAATCAAGCGAACAAGCTTTCTTCATTGGTTGTTGTTTACATCTTACCCAGATACTACAATGCTATTTTCTGATTGGCTATTGTGTAGCCCCTTCTCTTTTTTGATCGGCTGGTAAGTGAAGGGCTGCGATTCAGAACGCCAGGGGATGCGCGCCTGTTCCATGGTGAGAGCTAGAGAAATGTTGGGTGCTGTGGCATATTATAATTTATTTTTCAGCATGAGAAATGCCATGTGTGGCGGGAGAGCGTGACAAAAGACCGAAAAGAGTGACTGTCACGCTCAATGCGTGACACTTGAGAGCCCTGCATTGCTGTCTTGCACTGCAGCTAACAGCTGCTGTGGCTGCTAGCGTTGCGGTTAGCTTGTACATAGTTGTAAATAAATCGTTTTTCAATAACTTATCAAGAAGCACTTTTAACTAAATTATACTAATATATAATCTTCAACATGTCTAAAATCAAACAAATGAACGTAGGCTACGGCATTGCCTCTCTGATGCTCCGTATGTGGATTGCTTTCAGAGCATGCATTAATCATGGCTGTCCCTTTTTATATGAGCAAGTAACTAAACCGGATGTCGCTACCGAAAGTGACGTCATTGCACAACGCGAACGGATCAATAGGCGAGTTTCAGATGAGGCATGCGGCTTCGTTTGCCATGCTTCAGAATGCATTCTGGGATGAAAACGTCAGAAATACCTGTGATAAACTTCCGATGCGACAAGTCACCTGGCTTTCAAAACTCGCGTGGTTTCAGGAAAACAACTTCCGCCTGCTTTTCTGGGCATGTTTTCTCAAGCAAGTGCGGACATAAGACACTCCCCTCAACATCCAGACGGGAACTTGACGTGATTATGACGAGTTCCGCCGGAACTTCTCAATTCTCGTTGCAACAAATGCGCAAATGCAAACGATCTGAAACTCGCCTAATAACTTTGCTATTCTCCGGCTCGTTTGAACCCAGAGAAAGCACACCTCAGGAAACCAAAACGGCCCGCGAACGCGACCCCGTTGGTCTGTCGGTACCCCGGTGTTCTGCGTGGTGTGCTCGGTCACTTTGGGCCTGGGGCTGCCCTGTACCCTGCACCGTGTACCCATCGTCTGGACCATCGCGGAGGCGATGGTCCAGACGATGGGTACACGGTGCAGGGTACAGGGTACACGGTACACGGTACACAATACAGGGTAAAGGGTACACGGTACAGGGGACACGGTACACGGTGCAGGGTACAGGCTACACGGTACAGGGTACACGGTACACGGTACAGGGTACACGCTACACGGTACAGGGTACATGGTACACAGTACAGGGTACACAATAAACGCCAGCTAAACCCACAAAGCCAACGCAAGCTGTGTAGAAATCTCTTAAAAAATTCCCCTCTTACAATTCCCCTCCTGTTTTGCAAAATACCCGTGACAGAAGTATAAAAATCTGTTCATGAAGGAAGAAAAAAGAGAAAGCATTCAGAAGTACACACGGCATAAACGTAGAAGTAGAGAACTGGAAAAAGAGAGTAAGAGAAAAGTAACAGAGTAACATAAGATGTTAATTTCATGGTCCATGCCCAAATGTTGCACACTTCTTCATGCAAAACCCACAGCAAGGCGTTGTTCAGCCTGTACATAGGTAGACCTGGAATACATCGACCACGTCAGAGCAGCTGCTACGACAGCCAGATCAGGTATTGTCTTTGTTTTTACTTCAACTTCCCCCGCATTACAAACGTCATTTGTAGAGTGATCGTTAAGAATCATAGCACGATATGTATTGTGGTTTTCTTTGCTAAAACACCATGAACATTGTTGGTGATTTGTACCAACAGACGTATTTCTCCTTTTATGTACAAGATCAAATTGACAGAGTAGAGTAGTGGTTCTCAAATGGGGGTACGTGAAGGCACTCCAGGGGGTACGTGAGATTTTAAAATAAACATATATTAAAAAAGTAGCATCCATGCAAAAATCCTTTAAAAATAATCATTTAATAAATATTTCAGGAAAATATAGTTCATAAAATACATTTTATATTTTAGTAGGCTATTCAATTTCATTATCCTAAAAACCCAGAGTCCCCCCATACCAGGATGGTTCGACCCAACCTGTCACATGCCAGCTGCCATCGCCTGTTAATTTAGTCAAAATTTAGTCATGGATTATTAACATTTAAAATGTTCTAAATAGTTTTTTTTCCAAATGTTTGAATTTTGTATGCGTTTATCAGTTCCAAAGTTCAATAAATTAGACACTGATGGCACAGTTCTCTGTTTTAAGTCTTTTTCTCAACTAAAAATGCTTTGCGCTGGTTAGGGGATACTTGGCTGAAAAAATATTTCACAGGGGCTAAATCACTGAAAAAAGGTTGAGAACCACTGGAGTAGAGGACCAACAAATAATTTCGGCCGACAACTTTTTGGTCCCACGTTGGGACATTTGGTTTAGTTAACGTTGAGTTAAACTGTCTAAATGTATAACAAAAGAAAAACTGAACAACAGTTGAGCACAGTCGATACCAAAAAGCAGAAGTAGGGTAGAGCAGAAGTAGAAAGAAAGAGTAGCAAGTAGAAAGACGACAAAATAAAAGACCAAACCAGAAGGAACTTATTGCATGTCAGACCAGCTCTCCGTTGTACAGTAAGACAGCCACATTTCTGTTTTTATTTCAGTTTCAGTTGCTCAAACATAATTCATAGAGGGATCATTAAAAAGCATAGTTATGTATTGTGGTTTTCTGGGTTAAAACACCATTAAAATTGTTGCGGATATGAATAAACTGATGTGCTATTTCATGAACTTTTTAATACAATTTGTTTTGTGTGTTTAGATATCTCTCCAGAACAACACAGTGGGAGAGGAGAGGACTAGACAACTATGCATTTGGGATTTCTAGCCGTCCTTCTGTCATTACCAGGTTGGTACATTTACATTGTCAACATGTAGTTAAACTGTTTAAATGAGTAACCAAGCGACTTGAATAAGGGTAAAAACAGAGCATGCTGTAAATAGATGTGACGTTAAAGAATCTACCTCTAGAATGCTGTGTTTGGTTAAGAAGACGAATAAAGGTCCACTTAATTTATTTCAGTTTTGGTTCATTAGTCGTTGGTGAATACCCCCATCAGTGCAAGTTGTATACAGCCACTGACAGCAAAAGATATGTCATTTTATTAGACCACAAAAGTTGGAAATTATTTCTCTCTGGTCACAGAATTTGCACTTCAGAATACAATAGGCCAACAGAGCGTTGGTGAATTCATTTGGCCAGTTTTTTGCATTTACATTTGAAAGGTTCACTATGTTAAAAAAATGTTTGCTCTAATAGCTTTATTACTAGCTTTATTACTAGCTGCATTGCTAGCTGTGTATAGTTAACTCTGTCGCTAGCTATATTGCACAGCTCAGTGGTCAGCAATGCATCTGTAGTTTCCGGCTCCACCCAACAGCCTCCAACTCTTCATGCATCTTCTGATCATGCGTTTCATTGGCTGAATCTCTGTGTCTTGTTGATTCTCAATGAGATGTGTTTGTTTTCTGACAGCACTACAGGGTGGTGACTGGGGAGTTACCTACACACCTAATGTCTGCGCTTTAAGAGGATCAACGGTTAACATCAGCTGCAACTTTACGTACCCGGACTCTAAGGATTCTACACCTCACACAGTCACGAAAACATTTTGGTTTAAAGTAAATAAAGAATTAATTGATCTGAAAGACAAAGGTCGTGTTTTCTACGAATGTAGAAACAACAGCTGTACCCTGACAATCAAAGACCTGAGACGGGATGACTCTGATAATTACATCTTCAGGTTCCAAACGAACAAAAACAGCTGGTCTGGTACTCCTGGAGTGACGTTGTCTGTGACAGGTACATTTGAATTATTAATGAGTCTAATGATGAGTCTAGTGTGTGTGTGTGTGTGTGTGAGGTTCTTGCAGGTTTGTCTTGTGTATCATCTTGATTATTTCAAATATTTGTGTGTGATTCATTCTCAGACCAGGTGGAGGTGAAGGTGTCCTCTCTTTCCTCTACTGAACCTACCAAGGCACACATGCAGTGTAAAAGTATGTGCCCCGATAGTGTAACCTACATCTGGTTCAGGGATGGACATAATGTACAACAGGGGGTGAACTACATGGGTAACATCACTTCTGAAGCCAACTATTCATGTGCTGTTGAAGGATACAAAGATCTCCACTCTGCTTTGGTGTGTAAGTATAGTCCACAGTGCACTGACATGATACCAGATGTCATGGACCTTTTAGGGTATAGAACAACATGTAGATTTACTATGCATGGCCTCACAGAGTTGGTAATTTAGATAATAATGAATGTAACTTTCAACAGACGCTCCAAAGACCCCCTCAGTGACCGTGAGTCCCTCTGGTGAAATAGAGGAGGACAGGTCAGTGACTCTGAACTGCAGTAGTGATGCTAACCCAGCAGCTAACTACACCTGGTTCAAGGCTAACACAGATGGTAACAACAGTGAGATGAACCAGGGACAACAGCTCGTCTTTGGTCCTATGTTGTCGTCAGACTCTGGGCAATATCTCTGTGAAGCTAGGAGTGAGCTGGGGACAAAATCTGTCCCTATCTCTATTAATGTGAGATGTGAGTAAAACACACATTTGACACGCATTATGTTATAGATACAAAATGTCTTCAACATATATGACTTAAATCAGTCATATAAATTCATCATGCACATTATTAACAACAATGTATGTGAAGATTTGACATGTATTTTTGTGAGCTGTAGATGGGCCTAAAAACACATCTGTGTTATCAAGTCCCTCTGGTGAAATAGAGGAGGGCAGCTCAGTGACTCTGAGCTGCAGCAGTGATGCTAACCCAGCGGCTAACTACACCTGGTTCAAGAACAACCAAACTATGCTCTGGGAACAAAGTCAATGTCATAACTTCACCTCAGTCATCCCTGAAGACAGAGGAACATACCACTGTCAAGCAGAGAACGAATATGGACATCTCAGCTCTAACTCACTCTTCATAAATGTCCAGTGTGAGCTAAAAATCTGTGTTGTCTAATATGCATATTGGCTGTATCTGGTCTTCAAATGTTGAGCTGGAATTCATCTATTGTATCATACCTGTAAAAAAACGATGAATTATTTATAAGTGGTATTACTTTATCAGTAGAAAGGCTATTTGTACCCATATACTGATGTTGCAGTTGTGTGCTATACACGGTTTCATATCTTTTGGATGAATATTGATAATTTATGTTCATAACAGACGCTCCAAAGACCCCCTCAGTGACAATGAGTCCCTCTGGTGAAATAGAGGAGGGCAGCTCAGTGACTCTGAGCTGCAGCAGTGATGCTAACCCAGCAGCTAACTACACCTGGTTCAAGGAACATGAAGACTCAGTGAGACAATCAGGGCAGAACTACACCATCACTAACATCACATCTGAACTGGGAGGAAATTATTACTGTCAAGCTCATAATGCCATCGGACATCACAATTCTGTCATAATAAACGTGCCTATAGGTAATAGCTTATTTAAAATATACACCCTCACCTTTGCTGTGTGTGCACAGAGTGTCAATGGGCCAAGTCTGACTAAATGGCCAACAATGGGCACACCGTTCATTATTATCATTTAGCAGTCTGCAATCTGTTATCAGTGTCTTAATTTAGATGACTATGTTCCAGATACCACATCATCATCATCATCATCATTATCATCACAGACAATAGCAGTAGCTGTAGGAACCATTGGCATCATAATGGCCATCATACTCACAGCCTCCTTCTGGATGAGGTGAGATACACCCTCTCTCTTTGTTTCTCTTTCCTTGTGACATTCCTTCACTTCTCCTGTTGCCTCTTTCTGTTGCTGTCCTTTTCATCAGAACAAAGAGGACTTCCAGAGAAGCATGTGGACAGGGAGGAAAGCCAAAGACCGTGGAGGAGGTGAGACACAGGAAGCCATTTATTACTAAACCATCCCTTATTAAGACACACAGTGGACACCTGTGGCCTAACCTGAGGCCTCAACACAAGACCTCGCAAGAGTCTTCTAGTCGTTTCCTGAGCAAGTGCCCTTTTATCTTGCTCTGGCCCTGTCACTAGAGGAGACTGTACATCACAATCCTCAGATAAATCAACCTTGGTTGTATGCTCTTTGTGTTGCCATGAAACCTGTCAATCAATATGATAGTTTCTTGAGTTAAGAGTCACAACTTAACAAATACAGTGAAATCTAGAGCGTTCTCAACTGGTCTGGCTTCAGGACCCACCGTCACCCTTTCATGACAAGCCGCAACCCAAATCAAGGAAAAATTTTAAACTTCTCAAATGTTTTTAACATAACATAACACTTCAGTAACTGTACTATTAAACTACTTAGTCACTTATTCAGGCAATAAAAAATAGACAGCACTCCGCTGCCTAAAAAAATCCTCTTCAAAATAAAAGCACAGGATTTTTTTTGGCCCGGACGAAGGCCCGCTACCCACTGAAAACGGATCCACGACCCACCAGTTGAGACACCAAAGGTCTCTAAACGAACAAGAAACACATGTCCTTCAGGACTGTCTTGAGAGATGAAACCTGTTTTCTAAAAAGGTACCCTTCTGTCCTCACTCCCGGTCAGCCACTTCCTGTTCCGGTGTATGACAACGTCTCAGCTTTGACCAATGGCTTGGCTCCTGTAGCACAGACAGAACCAACAGAACAGCACGCTGACCATCTCTATGCCAAGCTCCACATCTCTCACTCAGAGAACCAGGAAGTGCCTCGCTGTTTGTCTGGCTCCTGTGTCCAATCAGACCACACCCCTGAGGACACTTACTCTACAATCAACTTGACAGGACCCAAGGCTGTCCCTGAGTAAGCTTCTCTTGGTATTTCTGGTCAGACAAAGAGACATACATGGTGACTGAAGTTCAACTCCTCTTTCTTCTTTCCAGGGGCGGTGACCAGAGAGAAACCTCCGTGGTGTACAGCAATGTCAAGAAACATCCCCCAGTGTGAACCAGTAGTGGCAGTAGGACTTAAATGCTGAGACTAGGTATCGTGTCTCCTGCATTCATTTTAAACGTGTTTGCCGCCTATCCTATGGCGCTGAATTTCCCCTGCTGGATACCTGCCGCCAGTGCTCAAACATGATCTGATGGTAATAGAATGAATTCTACGTATTTACTTGATGCTTTGTGTTTCACTTGTAAAGGCCCCTTTGAGGCCACATCTTATTCAAGGCCTGGGCCATGTTCCGATGTCCATACTTCATGAGTACACTTAAACGTAGTACACTATCCGTAATAAGTACGCAGATTAGCAGATGTTAGTGTTGTTCCAAATGGGGCACTTACCGTGGCCACGTCACCCTCCAAACACACGTGAATCCATTATTTCCACTGACGTCTAGCTATTTTCGAACTGAGCGCTGCTCAGCCTGGCACTGCCTCTTCCGCTACGTAGCTAAGATGGCTGCTGTTGAGTACGGGTAGTGTACACCGTTGCATACTATGCATATTAACCATTTTGAGGGCAACATCCGGGTCCTTTGAGTACACTTCTTTTTGCCGCGATCATAATTGGAACACCCTACGTACTCAAACTAAGTATACTAAGTAGGGTAAGTATGGATATCAGAACATGGCTGCGTTGCTCTGTTCAGTGGCGGTTTTAGGCACGGGAAGGGGGGGGGGGCGGCACGAGAACTTAAATTTTTTTTTTTTTTTTTTTAAAGTCTGTGCCGCGAAGCGCTTCTTTATAATCTATATATCATGTCACTATGTGGGGAATTGGCAGATTATCGCCCCCTGCAGCTGCGGGGGGGGGGGGGGGGGGGGATGACACGGGACTGCGACGTCAGTTCAACTCTGGTCGGGAAAGCTGTGTCTGTGTGTGAGAAGGAGAAAGGGGAGGGGTTCGGGGGGGACCGTTCACCTCAGCACTCTAAAACATTTCAAGTCACTTAAAGTTGCAAATGAAAGTTCACCTGCTGCCTTTAAAACGCAATTTAACCCAACTTGAGGTTTGTCTTTGTTTAAACTCGGAAATTAAAGTTTAAAAAGTTGATTGTACTAGATTGTTGTAGTTGACTCAACTCTGTTTTTGAAGTTGTCAAAGTTGATTTAACTTTTTATGACTTGCTGTCTCAACTTAAAGGTCCCATATTATGCCCCGTTTCCACAAATTAAAATAGTTCCCAGGTGTGTCAAAGACATGTCTGTGACATGCTTTGGTCAAAATTGCCTTTGGATCAAATATTGTAGGTCTCTCTTCATCACCTAAAAACAGCTCTCTTCAAAACGGTCTGTTTCAGGGCCTGTCTCTTTTATGTAAATGAGCTACACCAGACCACGCCCACCTCTCTGCGAGGTGCGTGGTCCCTACGGAGCCGAGCCTCGGCTCCATAGCCATGTGCTAATGTTTACAGACTGACTCGGCCAATGGCTGGCAGAAACTCTGTGTACTAGACCTAGAGTACTATAGAGAGACTCTAGTCTCTCTAAAGGACTCTAGTTCAACCCTACCAGTTTGAGCCTTAATCTGACCCAGAGGGAGAGACGCCGGCTGAAATTCTTACTCTGCGGCTGCCGCAGGAGGTTTCTGAATGGTAAATTACACATATCATACGACTTTATATATTTATTTTTTTACGTTCTGTGTGTTATTACACTGTTACTTACATGTTAGCTCCTGCTAACGGTTACGTCTTCGCTGTATCTTTGTTACTTCGAGCTTTTTTGGTGAATGAGCAATTTTGTAAATAGTGTAGTAACATTATACTTATCTCTCTTGACTGTATTCTTGCTATCTACGGATAAATGTATAATGTAGAAACTAGTAGGCTATCAAACGATGCTTGCATAGTAGGCCTATCCTAAATTCTATATTTTGCAAAGTTTGTGATTGTTTTAGCAGAGGTGTTTCATCGTAACAGCACCCTGACGTTTGTTGTTCTAGGTCTTTAGGATTTACTTTTGTATTTCAGCATAAATATGTCTGTCTGTATCAGTAATGTGTCATTCTGGCAGAAAATCGAGGCAGTGTAATGTTGATTAAAATGCCACTGTTTTCCATCTCAACATTATTCAAATGTCACAAGTTTTATGCACTTGACATGGTTAGGAAAATCTTACTTCTTATCCAACTATGCTTGTGTACTTGCATTCAAGTGAAATTCTAACTAATTTTCTTTTGACAGGTGTTTGTGTGGAAACTGCAACACCATTCCCACAGATCAGGAAAATGTCTGCTGTCTTGAGATAGCACAGGTAGTATCTACATATTCAAAGTGAAAACTAGTTTGTCTTGATTATGGTTTATTTCATACTTATGAAACACAATGGCATTTATTGTTTGCAGTACCTTGTTTGCAGGTTACCAGAAGGCTGCAGGAGGTTGAGGGGAACCAGAAATGCATGGTGGACCATCCTGGATTGGAGCCTGTATGCCTCAATGTATACTTGCTCCAGAATGCAAGCCAAATTTTGTAGACACTTTTTAAACATTTATTGACATTGCATTACTAACAAATAAGTTATAACTGTGCTAATCAAAACAAAGTAGCATAACAAAATAATAGATATATATAATAGATGTGTATAGACAAGAAAAAAATGTACAACTCCACATAAACACATTAAATGTTCAACGCAACGAAGCTTCTGGTGGGAGTAGGGGCAGGAGGAAACATGTCAGCCCGATGGGATGGATGGCAGGCCGGTGTTAGAGCAGGTTGACGGGTACCACACAGGTGTAGACTCAGGGATGGAGAATCTGTAGAAACACAGAGAGTGTGTGAAAATAGTTTAGTGGTAGTAGTAGAGGGGAGGAGACGAGAGGAGGGATAGTGCTCTTAGTAGCCATATGTTTTAGCAGGCAATCCATAAAAATAAAATGGGATACAAAACAAAAAAGTAATTGCTATATCTTGTCCAATTGCTTGAAGTCGTTACAGGTACCTTGCATATCGCTCTTTTGTGAGCTGGTGTTGGGGCTTGCTGGGACGCAGAATCCGGGTCGTCATCCCAGCTTGTGTGGTCCTTAGAATCCAAACGGAGTTTCACGATGCCACAGGTCACTACGTGGGATTCAAACAGCTGCTTGATTGAAGCGGGACACATAACCCGCAATGACCTCCTCCTTGTCTGGCCGCTCAAACTGTGCAGCAAGGTCTTCAGGAACAGGGATTGCCAGGACTGCATCAGTGTAGGGTGCCGGGTCCATAAACACCTTCTCGAAGATGAGGTCCATCATGTCCACTACATACCCTGTTTTATACAAGAAATGCACAGACATTGTTTACTTTTTTCAGAGACTGAAAGTGTTTTGCTCATTACCTCCTGACACTTTATCTAATTTATTATTTTTCATAAGGTTTGTGTGTGTGTGTGTATTACTTTATACAGTTATTTATTGTTGAAATGTTTATAGATTGTAAGTGCAACAAGTAAAAAAAAATCCTTTAGTTTTGGTATAAAAAATTAAAAAGTAAACTCACTGTATGTTGGCTCTGTCTTTAGGGGTTTTGCTCTACACTCTCCCTTCAATGCCTTCGGGAAGTGCACCTTGAAGAGGGGTACACCTTGGTCCGTCTTTGCTTGTGGTCGGTTGGCGTTTTCGTTGTAGTACATTGCCGCCAAGTAGAGTCTGTAATAACAAAAGAAAAAAATCTAAAATGTCAGAAACTTTATTATATTTATGATAACATGTAACTCCTTACTAACTTCTTCCCAAGTAAATGCAGCCTAATGAAGCTGGCTGTTTACCTGCACTCCTGTAAGAAGCCCGTAGAGTCTTGAAGGACAGCTGTGTGCCTACACAACGCGTTTCCATCTCTGTCTGGCATGCAACATCTCTTGATGCAGGAATCTGTGCCGTTGATGTTTTTGATGAGCTGGTCTATAACAAGCACACATGGGTTAGAAAAAAACATCTTCTCAGAACAAATGTAATCATCCCTCCCCCCACTATGTATCTGAGAACAGTGAGAAACATTTTTTTCACATGCATTTTAATATACCATTGAATAATGACCGAATACATAAGGTAAGCAACAAAACATAGTTTGTTTGTATGCACAGGCCAGGACAATCTGATGACAGAGAGTTCTGAGGTTGAAGTCCTATAATAACAAAATGCACCCGAGACAGTGACATGTCTGTAGCTACGACATGTCCGCTATTCTGCTGCAGCAGAGGAAACTCTGCTGTTCTCAGCTCCACGGCCACTCGTGGCCACGACCGCTAAAATGCGGGACGATACTGTAAACCGGTGCGTGTTTATCAAAGCTTGGTCGCCGTGCAGAGGCACCAGTCGGTTTGAGCTGCGTTCAAAACGCCTCAGGCAGTGATCACTGCTCCAGTATAATGGGTGAACCTGAAACTCACCCGGTGATAAACGTTCCGCGGTGCAAAAATAAGGGCGATTAAAATGCGTTATTTTTGTGTCATTCATTCATCTTAATGAACGCGTTAAAGTCCCGGCCCTAGTTTTAACGTAACTTTAGTATAAGCAGACTATGTCGCGGCCCAACAGTACTTTATGCTAGCTGCCATGCTAACAGGGGCCGCCAAGCCGGCTAAACAGTCAATCAGAATAAAATGTTCAAACTTACAGCTTCCACGTTCGTAGTTGGATCGCGGACAGTTGGTACCGATCCATTTTTAATCCGCAGGGATTTAGCAAATCCAGTTTTATACTGTCCCTCGTTGATGAAGCAGTCCGACGTGAAATGGTTAGCACACACATACAGCACTTTGGGAACTGCTGTAGGGACATCACCATCAAAAATGAAATTCACCCATTGAGTCCTCAGAACCTCCGAAGAGGGAAGTTTATAAAGAGTTGTGTGCTCATTTGTGCAGCCAACAACAGAGCAACCACTTCTTCCAGCTCGTACCTTCGCCATTGTGCCAACCGGAGCAACGCTAGCGAGCGGAATAATGGCGGTGTTTAGAAACTTTGTTAGGGGCGTGGCAAACCTTCACCGGAGGCGTTGCCACCAGCCTGAGGGGAGCGGCCGAGTCTGTTGCTGACGTCATTTGCAGACCATTTCTCAAACAGCCCGTTTTAGCGCACATTTTCTAAAGACTAAGAAAGCAAAAAAACGAGAGGATGAACTTTTTTCATATCAGGAGGGATTGTAGACAGGCCGGGGATGCATATTATTGATAGAAAACCGCTCTAAAGTGCATTTTGCATAATATGGGACCTTTAAAACTTTGAGTTCAATCAAAAAATCATTACACATTATCATATATGAAAACTGTTAATTACTTGTTGTTTCAACTTAAAAATGCAAGATAAAACAAATAAATATTAAACATCACCAATACAACAACTTTCCTTAACTAGTTGAAGAACCACATATTTCAGCATTATTGTAACTCACTGTTCTGAGTTAAAATAGCTTACTATTTCAAGTTAAAAGCACTTCAATTTCAAATTTGCTATAACTAATGGTACACGACAGAACACACAGAATTCTCGCAACTTGTCCAAAAACATTTATTAGAAAAACATGTCTGTAGGCGCAAACATTGGGTTCTTGTACATTAACATGCCACACAACTAGCTGTTAGGGAGGGGGGGGTTCATCAAAACCTCAATCTGAAGGAAAATACTCAATATTGTCTGAACACCCAAAAACATTTGTGTTAATATAACACACAATGGGTCAATATGGAGAGGGAGGGGGAGGGAGGGAGAGAGGGTGAGAGAGAGAGAGAGAGAGAGACTTATACAATAACTAACACTCAGATAACTGGTTCATCAAAACCTCAATATGAAGAAAAATGCTAAATATTGTGTACCCAAAAAACATTGTTAACTGAACACACAATTGGTGGGGCAATATGCAGGCAGAGAGAGAGAGAGAGCTTCATCTTATACAATAACTCTAAGATAGCAGGCTCATCAAAACCTCAATATGGAGAAAAATTATAAATTTTGTGTGAACACCCAAAAAACATTTGTGTTAATTGAACACACTTTCAAATCTTTTTTTTTTACTAAGCAGTTTATTTCTTAGTCCATGGACTCTTGCTGAGCATTGGTCTGGTTGAATGCTCATGATGACCTTCTGAAGGAAGTCAAAGGTGTACTTCATATTTCGCGGGTACCGGTACTCAAGATTAAAGCAGTAGATGGCGCCCAGTAGCATGGCAAAGCCGGTGGGCACATCTCTGATGTTGTGTAGGATGATCTTCTCCTCTACAACCACAGCCACATTAAAGACTTCCAAAGGAAATGCATCCTGCAGGGGTCCTTCATGTCCGATCAGCAATCCAACTTCCATCCCTCCCATTATCACATCGAGGGTTTCGCCATGAACCTAAGACATACCTAAGACAACCGAGAGAATTTACATCTGCTATCATTACGGCTAGTTACATCCCCCCTGACGCTAATGCCTCGCTTGCGATGAAAGAACTGCATTCTGCCATTAGCAAGCAACAAACTACACACCCCGATGCAGCCTTCATTGTTGCGGGTGACTTCAATCACACAAACTTAAAGTCCGTTCTCCCCAAATTTAAACAGCATGTCTCCTGCCCCACCAGGGGAGACAAAACTTTAGACCATGTTTACACTAACATGGCCGATGCATACAAATCCATCCCCCTCCCCCACTTAGGACAATCAGACCATGTCTCTTTGTTCCTACTCCCCAAGTACTCCCCACTTATCAGACGTGTGAAGCCCACAGTGAGGACAGTCAAGATCTGGCCAGAAGGGGCAGAGGCTAAACTGCAGGAATGTTTTTCAAAACATGACTGGAGTAAGCACTCCTCGGAGGCAACCCTTGACTCCCACACGGACATCACCCTTTACACCTCCTCTGTCCTGGACTACATGAGATCCAGCACAGACAGTGTCACTACACTAAAAAGAATTATTACTTTCCCTAACCAGAAGCCATGGATGAACGGGGAGGTCCGAGCCCTGCTGAAAGCACGCGACATCGCCTTCAGATCTGGGGACCGGCAGGCCTACAGCACATCCAGGGCCAACCTGAAGAGGGGCATCACCGAGGCCAAACGCAACCACAAGCTGAGGATCGAGGAGCACTTCACGAATGGCTCCGACCCCCGACGCATGTGGCAGGGCATCCAGGCCATCACAGACTACAAACCCGCTCACATCAACCCCCAATCCAGCGACGCCTCCCTACCTGAGGAACTCAACCTCTTCTATGGGCGCTTTGATACAGTCAACAAGGAGGTGGCCATCAGGGAGGTGCTCCCTGCAGGCCACCAACCCCTCACACTCTCCCCCTCCGATGTGTTTGCAGCACTGAGCAGGATCAATCCACGGAAGGCAGCTGGTCCTGATGGCGTCCCCGGACGTGTCTACAGGGCCTGCGCAGAGCAGCTGACTGAGGTCTGGACTGACATCTTCAACCTGTCACTAGCCCAAGCAACTGTCCCTGAATGCCTCAAATCCACCACCATCGTGCCAGTGCCCAAACACTCCACTGCAGTTGACCTCAATGACTTCCGCCCAGTCGCGCTTACCCCCATCATCGCGAAGTGCTTCGAGAGGCTGGTCCTGGGTCACATCAAATCCTGTCTACCACCCACACTGGACCCCTTTCAATTTGCCTACCGCCAGAATAGGAGTACAGAGGATGCCATTGCCACGGCACTGCACTCCGCCCTCTCCCACCTGGACAAAAGCCATACATATGTTAGAATGCTGTTCATAGACTTCAGTTCAGCATTCAACACCATCAACCCCTCCAAACTGATCACCAAACTCCGCGATCTGAACATTGCCCCCTCCCTCCGTAACTGGATACTGGACTTCCTGACCAACAGACCGCAGTCTGTTAGGATCAACGGTCACACTTCCTCCACCCTCACCCTGAACACTGGCGTTCCGCAGGGCTGTGTGCTGAGCCCTCTCCTGTACTCTCTCTTCACCCACGACTGCACACCGACACATGGTTCAAACACCATTGTGAAGTTTGCAGACGACACAACGGTGATAGGCCTCATCAGCAACAACGATGAGTCAGCGTACAGGGAGGAGGTTCAGTGCCTAGCTGCGTGGTGTGCCGACAACAACCTGTCCCTCAATGCCACGAAGACCAAGGAGATCATCGTGGACTACAGGAAAACAAAAGGTGGCACGCACACCCCCCTCCACATTAACGGGACGGAGGTTGAGCGGGTATCCAACTTTAAGTTTCTGGGAGTCCACATCTCCGACAGTCTATCCTGGTCCCTCAACACCACTGCCCTAATCAAGAAGGCTCACCAGCGCCTCTTCTTCTTGAGGAGGCTAAAAAAGGCCCACCTGTCTCCTCAGATCCTGGTGAACTTCTACTGCAGCACCATCGAGAGCGTACTAACCAACTGTGTCACAGTGTGGTATGGTAACTGCTCCGCCTCGGACCGGAAAGCACTGCAGAGGGTGGTGAAAATCGGCCAACGCATCACCGGTTCCCCACTCCCCTCCATCGAGGCTGTCCAGAGGAAGCGGTGCCTGCGTAAGGCGCGCAGCATCGCAAAGGACAGCTCTCACCCCAACCATAGACTGTTCACCCTCCTCCCCTCTGGAAAGCGCTACAGGTCTCTGGGCACCCGGACCACCAGGTTCAGGGGAAGCTTTTTCCCCCAAGCTGTCAGCCTCCTGAACTCCAAACCCGCATAAACATTGTGCCCCCCCCCCCCCCCCCCCCCCCCCCCCCAAGGATATACACCCCTGCCCACCCATGACCTGGACCCATTTGACCCCCCCCCCCCGCCCCCCAAAGACACTCACCACTGCCCACCCAATACCTGCCCCCCCCCCCCCACCCCCCCAAGGACATGCACCCCCCGCACATCCAGCACCCCCACACCTCACCCCCCCTGGACATACTAAACATATTATAATTTATAGTAATGTTATTTATTTATTTATTCCCAACTGCCATTGCACCCCCCACTCCCATACCCATACAACCCATACTCATCTGTTGTACCCATTCTGTTATTCTGTTATACTGCACTAGAGCACTACTGCACCACCTGCACACTTACTTCTATTTGCACTACTTCTATTTTGCACATTGTATACTGTTTACACTTTTCACCTGCATGTTATGCCACTGTGAGTAACTGCTTAATACCTCGATGATCACTACCTCCATCTGCACTGTTTGTCACTTTGTTAACTACCTATAATTACCGTCATTTTAATAACCACTGTCACTTTTCAATTTTGCACCTTATTCTGCATTTCTGCATTTCAACCTGCACCTTAATCGCTCATTTGCACTTCTGGTTAGAACGCCAACTGTATTTCGTTGTCCCTGTACTTGTACTCTGCACAATGACAATAAAGTTGAATCTAATCTAATCTAATCTAATATGAAGACATGCACATGTTAACTGACATGTCAAGTTAACAAGTTCAAAACATCACTGTCATTCTGATAAAGGCTATAAATGTCTTTGAAGAGAGTGAGCAAATAATGGGACTGAAAAGCTGTGGTATCAATCAATGATAAATAAAAACTCCTGCAAATGTAATAAAACATGTAGTAAATGTGATCCCAATACGTGAACCCAATAATGTGAGAACTTGGCCAATAATGTGATAAAATGTCCTTTTAAGAATTTAATAATGTTAATGTTTTTTTCTGATTTTTTCTTCTCATGAACATGAAGAATGTTGCCTTACTCACATTTCAAACTAAATCTAAAGAGTTTATTATCATATGTGTAAATGTAGTCTCTTACATCACACATCCTGATGACATCAGAGGGATTATCTGAAATGTAGTGCGGGAGGCCAAGTAGGGCAGCTGTTCGTTGGTTTTGGTTTGTGTCCTACAAAAACAGGTTAAGTAGGTGAATGCAATACACAAGAATCCTAATCTTAGTATTCTTTGATAGAAAATATTTATCTATACAGTACCTACCTCTTTTTGAAGGCTATCCAGAATGCTGCTCAGGGCCAGCCTCCTCCCCGATGCAGCAGCTGATTTGTACAGCTGTAAAAGACTGAGCACCAAGGCATCGAGGCCACCCAGAAAGGACTCCAGCAGATCTTTGGCCACTATTCTTCGGAACTCTGCAATTAACTGAAGCAAATGGAAAACAAAAAAATACAGAGAAAAGGGCATGAGTTAGGGAAAAATAAGAGCACTATAGTGCTTTAGGAATAGAAACACAAATAAATAAATATTGCTACAAAGAGTACATGCTTTATCACTACATCAGTGCTCAAATAAAATATATGAATACTATGCTGTACTCAGTTGGTGAAGGGTTACCTCTTGCTCACTAAACAAGGCGGGCCATCTGTCCATGACAGCAGAGATGAGCGGTTCATCACCAATTATCTCTTGTCTTCTCTTTGAGAATGTTGCAGTCATCAATTCATCCAAGACCTGTAGATCTGGATTTCTCTTCTGCACCTCTAGATGCATGGTCTCGCAATCCTTCTCTGATTTAACTGCAGTTTGTCCCTCAGGTGGCTGTGGTAAGTAGTGGATCTCTCCCTTTTTTGACTTCCTGACTGGCTTGGTATTTCCTTTTCCTATTTTTCTTTTATTTACAACAACTTCAGGACATCCGGCTGCCATCATCCTCTGGCGATAATTGCCCATCTTGAATACCAAGCTGAATTTCCAGCAATACCATCCTTGACCCGACCCTGGCTCCCGGAGGCAAGGGTGCTTGACAACAAGAGCTTTGGCTACACTTTCTAGGTTGACTTCAGTTGGATAGGGAGTGATTTTGGCTATGCAATCAGCCAGTCTGTCTAGTATTTCACTCTTCACACTCTTTGAGACAACCATAACAGCACCATCGTTGGCGTAAGCATAATTTGCTACTCTCAGCTGAAACTCAACATCATGGGAGAATTCTGGAATAACAAATGGATCCGGCCAATCTGTTAAATCACCACTACTGACTGGACTGGGACTAGCAGTAGTACTGCTGCACGGACTCTGGGAACTAAGGCTTGCAGTATCTAATGTCGAGTCAAAAACTGGTTCAGAGAACGTGAACAGAACTTTCAGTGTGGCTCGTTCGGTTGGTAGGTCCTTGATGTCTGTCAAATTGCAGGGCTCATTCCCAAAGTCTGGATCTTCAAACTGTAAAAGGAAGTTCCCTCGGAGGCCCAGAGTGTTGCACAGTACTGAACATAGCTCATCGACTGATGGGGGAACATCCTGTAGGGTAATGCATCTTATTTCCTGAGGTGACACAATGACTCGGAGAAGCATCGCTGATGTGCCACCAGTAACTGAAACACAGAGCACAAACAAGAAAAACACTTCATAAAATAGTAAAAACACTTAATCTAAAGTAAGTTGGAGATAAAAAGTTAAAACTGTAGACTAGATGAATGAAACTGTACATTGTTACATGTTTTGATGTTCTGTTATTTTACTGTTAGTTTTACTGTTGTTCAGTTTTTTTCTGTTATTGTATCGTGTGCATGTAACATTGCTCAGTTTTTGTAATAATGTTTGTAAATGTAATTGAATATGCTTTTTGTATTTTAATTTGGCACGCTGCAATAAAATAAACTCAAATGAGTATGTCTTTTTCTCTATAAAGCTGTAAAAAAAATAAACAAACGAACAAAAAAAAAACTCTCAAGTCCCCCGAACCTAACTTCTGACTCAGCTGGAGATGAGGGACATAGTAAATAGTTGTTTGCAGACATCAAGTGCATATGTATATACGATCTTTAAAGTATATGTGATTGCACTGGTCAAGCAGTTTATATCCTGTTACGAGGTCCAAAGAATGAGTGTGTGTTTAAGATTACCTTAATGTAACATGAATGTCCTTGAAGTGATGAGCAGCTTTCCTTCAACAGGGTATGCAGCAAGGGGGGTGTAGTCATTCAGTTTGTCAGGATCAACAACCACAGTTGCTGCAGGGTCCCTTCTGCCAAGCTGGTAACACCTTAGATGCTCGAGGAAGCTCGCTGCGAATAGTTCCATAATGAATGAGATGCAGCCATCCACTACACAGATCTCAAATACTCTCCCAAAATCAGGCAGTCCACATGTCTGTCCAACTGAGGGCACCATTCCTTTAGAATAATTTGTCCCCTTTACATAGGCAATGGGGGTGAGTGAAACAGAGTCCAGACCTTCAAACTTATTCCATATAGCTTCTCTGATGGCAGCATCTAAGATGCCCACAGACACAACTGATACTCGTCCAGTCTCAATGTTTGGCTTGAAAATAGTTGGCATCTCCAAATAATATGAGAGCATAAGTTGATGTCTTGTGGCCAAAGTGAGCAGAATATTTTTTAAGTTGCCAATGTTGCGAACTACTTTTTTAAAGAATGAATGCTTGGCCTCGAATCGTATGGTCCAAAACTCAAATCATGGTCCAAATTTCTTGATAAGAATGGGGTAATGTTCAAGATAATGATGTTTCTGACGTAATTTAGTACCAGGAAATACTTCTAAAAGCAACTGTCTGTGATCAGAGATTTTGGCTTGAAGGTAGCACAGGGTTTCTGTTGTGAAGGATGGGCTTGATAACAGCTCCACAATGTCTTTCAGTTCAAGGACCACAGACCAAGGGCCAATCTCAATTCTCTATCTTACCCCTTCCCCTTGGACCTTCCCCTTCCCCTTGGCTACATGCCCCTATGAATTGAGACAACACTCGTTACGGTTACGTCATCATACATTGACGACAAAATATTGACAATTTGTTATAGGCCTACACACTGCATGGTGTTTTGTATCTTTTTCAGTTAATACGGTTTTGAATTTCATTGATGTTCAGAAACAATGTCTTTGTTAACCAACATGTCTTTATTTACAATTATGAATGGCTACAACATTAAACGCATGACTCACTCCCACATTTGCTTTGAAGCGTATTTTGATTTAGCGTATTTTGATTTCGGACATTTCTGCTCGTTTTCGTGTCGAAAACGTATCAGCTGCCGGGTTTCCTCCGGCGTTCCTGTGTGAAAAAGGACGATATATGTAAAGCACTTATCGATTTGTCTCTAATTGTCTACACTGTTATCAAACGGAATTCGCTGCTAATTGTGTTTAGTAAACTAGACATGCATGGAGTTCATTGCTAGTCAGAGAAATGTAACTTTGTGCACTCAGCAATGTAACGTTCGCATACCGATTTTCGAAAAAGTTTCGATTAAGAATATGGTTGCAAATATATAGGTACAGGACTGTTTAGAGCACAAAACAACACTTTCGTAAATTTTAAATCGATTATTTCAGCCGAAAATACTTACATTTATGTGACTCTCGTTGAGATCTGGCCGCGATTGTTGCCGGTTGCGCATTGTAATGGGTACCCCTTGGTTTCAAGTAAGCTCCCGATCTCACTTGGTTTCAAGGGGTGTATACCCCTTCCCCTCGGTCGAAAAGAGAATTGAGACAGCCCTTGGTCTCACGTGAATGCGCAAAACCAAGGGGAAGGGGGAAGGGCTAAGATAGAGAATTGAGATTCAGCCCGTCTTTTCACTCTCTGGAATGTGGTGGCCAATCAACAGTGGGAGAAACCTCAGAAGGGCCCAGTTTTCATGTCCGTTGCCACCAATAGTTCTTTTTTTTTGAGAAGTTTGTTTGCAGTGTCTGAGGTCTGTTAGTTTTGTCAGAAAACTGAAAAGGAAATGATGCTATTCTATCATAAAGGTAATTCAATGTTAAATACTTTTTAGCAATCAAATCTGAAAGACATAAACAGAGTTCCACAGGTACAATTCCCTCCAATACATTGTGTAGAAAATCAGATGGAAACCCTTTTGCAGGATGAAAGTGAGTAAGTCTATTTAAAGGACAGTCTCTCTTCAAGCCATCAATACATGAGGCATCAGTTGTGTTAAGTACATTAATGGCTTCATCAAACAGTTCGGGTGTTCTCAAAATAAATGCCCCACTTCTGACATCATGCTGCTGAATATCTTTAAGGCTAGCCAAACAAAATCTACAAAATTTCTCAACACTAAAAGACTCTTGGAATTCTGCCAGGGAATGTGCTCCTAAGTTATCTGCTGAGACGTATATAACAGTACCTTTGATACAAGACCCAAGTCTTTTTACAAATACACCTGTTTTCTCTAAATGCTCAAGATCTCTAATCAGAGGCTCCAAAACTTTGCTGTAACCATATTGTTTTATATGTACAGTTTTGCACAATGCAGCTAGATAAATTGATGACAATGTTGATCTAAGTCATATGGGTAAGTTGACTATCACCCAATATATACCACAGACTTTGTGCTTCTTTTTTGAAGTCCCCAATGGATTACAAATTTCAAAGTCATCAATGTATAAGCCAAGAGCTATGCCTAATTCTTCAGACAGAAGTTTGTTTTCTTTAAAGTGTTCGCTATCTTGAAATGAACGATAATGACCTTCCTGTTCATCGGATCTCTGTAATGTTTCAAGAATCTCACTTCTTTCCAACAACTTACTTAACAAATCTAAAATAGGAACATACACATGAGGAATGATTTTTTTCTTCTGCATTTAGCACATACTCAACTGGTTCAACAACTGTAAAGTTCTTTCTGTAAAATGAATGCCTTTTACGCTCTGTGCCCAAACACCCTGCCCTTGAAAGAAATTTGAGTGGGTTCAAAGACTGAATTTCATCAGACAATGATGTTACAACAGAGGCATCAGCTGCACAATTATTTTCCTCCAAAACATTCTCAATAATTTTCTTGATACTTTTATAAGCAAAGTCTCCAATGTCAAATAACTCATCAATTGCAGAATTTGAAACATGTAGGACTGTTTGCATATGGAGAAATAAAGATGCCAACTGACGTTTAATTGTCTCACCATTTTCAAGACCAGGTTCAGGTTCAGGTTCAGCCTCAGGTATTGAATCATGTGAAGCTGATGCCTCAGTATCATATAGAAATCCCTCTTCTAAAACTGCATTTGTAAGTGTATGGTGTCCAAAAAGCTCTGGTCTTAAATTATTTAGGGTGGAAAACCTGTGATAGCGGCTTCTATGAGCAGTAAATGTTGACAGTACACTGGACTTGAAAGAGCAGTCTGCAAATGGACATTTAACGGTTTCCTTGTTCCTCAAATGAGTCTTGAGATGAGAAAAGTATTTGTTAATGTTACTAGGCTCTGAGAATGTACACAAATCACAGTATAACTTGGTCACAATTGTGTGATGTTTTTGTTCATGTTCTTTCAAATGGTTTTTAAGTTCAGCTTGGGTTTGAAATGTGTTCAAACAGTCTTCATAAATACAGGAAAGGCCTGAACACCTCCTATGATGTCCGTGACGCTCTTTATAATGCTGCAGTATTCTTCCTTGCCCATTGGAGGAGAACGCACAAAACTTACATTTCCACCCCATGAACTGTACACCCTTGTTGACTTCTGTGAACAGAAACCAAAGTACTTATAAATCTAGTGCCTAAACTCGTTTAAGTTTTCAAAATGTGACAATGGTTGCACTTGCAAACAGGGATATAGTAATTTTGCAACACATATGTTAAAAAAAAAAGCGAGAGAGAAGGAGAAAAGTTGGCTCAGAAAAGAGTTTAGTCTACTGCATGATCCGCACTAACAACAGCATGGGCAGCGTTGTGAATACATTAATTTGACACACACGTACACACGCACACACACACAAGTGCGGCCGGGGACGGAATTGCGCGCGAGCTGAAGCCCTCCCGTTTCAGTTCCAGACGTATATTCCTCCGCACCAGTCTAAAGCACATCGGACTGGAGAGTTTCCCTAATAGCCTTTTCCTTTTCATGTTTTTTTTCTTTTGCAAAGCGTTTTGAATATGCAACTCGCCTGAGCCTTGAATATGCAAATCGCCGACCACCGTACTTTTTAGAATAGCAGGGTCTTTTTTATTTTATTTTGTTTTTTGTTTTTTTTTTTAAATGGGGAACCTCGCCATTACTAATCATTCGAAAAGGCGGGTGTAACCGCCGACGTTATGCTTGGATAGAAATTGGCTAACTAGTAGCTTACTAGCTAACTCCGGTTCGGCTTGAAGGGTGGGAAACTCGGTGAAAAACCTCAGCGGCACATGAATTAACAACGATTATTACGGTTACATTCAAACACTACACCAGTCAGCTATATATTTAACATTTTACACGTTATAACAGAAGTGTGGCTGATTTAATTTGTCCACTGTAGCGGTGCAGGGGAGGTTATTGATAGTTTAATGCCATGAATTTAGCTTTTCCAAGCTATTAAAAAGCACAACCTACATAGTTGATGTTTTTATGTTACTGCACCTACGGTTAATGGTAAAATAGTTAATTAGAGATTTTTAAACTCACCTTTTACTATTCCGTCCACCTGACCACCTTCTCCGTTCTTGCATGCAGAGTTAAGCCAGTGTCGTATTGCTCCGCCTCCCTTAACAGGCCATTGTCAGCTAAATAGTCTCGTTCCGCCGGTGGAAGTAGTCATTTCTTGTTTACTGCAATATGTGTATATTTTGGATGGAATTCGATGTGTGACCTGTCTGCAGTGTTTAAATGATTACTTCCATGCTTCAACCTTGCCTTAGTTCAAGGAAGACATTTTAAATAAAATGTCACCGCAAGTCACAGTTAAGATTTTTCCCTCCTTTTTTCCTCTTAAGTTCAATCAACACATACTAGTCAGTCAAAATTATTAGATAGTCAACATAATGAGTAAATGTAAGTTTTACTTTCCCTCCTTTTTCCTCTCCTTTATTTTTTTTAATGATGACTTACAAACCCAAATTCAATCAACAAATACAAATCTGACAAAATTCCCAAATAATCAACACAATGAATAAATTTAAGTATATCTTTATAAAACGTGTAGAGTTGAGTTCAAAATCCAAAACTTGTAAAAGCTCTTTGTGTTAAAGAGAGGTAGCAAGTGGACATAACTAAACAAGGCTGCAAATGTTTTATAGTGGGGGGGGGTAGGGAATATCGCCCGGGGCATAATTCAATGTAGAACCGCCACTGGCTCTGTTGGCCGTTGCTCTGTTTCATTCACCATCTGCTCGTTACCAGAATGTACTGCAACTGTGGAAGGAGGTTTCATAGCCGCCACCTGCTAGTTACCAGAATGTACTGCACCTGTAAGGGTCAATGCCAGTCTGGGAAGACCAACCATCATAGCCATCTCCTGGCTGCACTTTAACCTTCTTCTGAGAGATTTGACACTTCTTCATGAGATTTGACACCGTTGCATAACTTTCTAATACTTTCTTTCAATCAAAAAGAACACAGAAATGTTAAACACTTGGTGAGATCCATATGGAACTGCTTTCAACTGAATGTGTTTTGGGGGTTTACCTGCAAATGTGCTGTGTAGTTCATGTTACAATTCTGTACAATGCTCTAATTCTGGATGATTACAATTGGATATTTGCATTTTTATCAATTGTTGTTTTGAGTGTTGTGATGGTCCTGCGATGGTCATGATGATAAGTTAATTTATAAACAAAAAAATATGTAGACCTTTGACACTGTAACATGATTTAGGGGCTATTCAAATTAACTACAAAATAATGATGAGGTAAAAAAAAACTGTTTTAAATGTGTATATTACTATGGATTATTACTCTGGATTATCACTTGTTTTATTACTGGACTATCACTACTAACACTGGATTCTTACTATTGCTATGGGTTGACACTGGGATTATTGCTGTGGATTATCATGGGGGATCCTTCCTTCCAGGGACAGCTAGGAATGCAATGGATGCGATGTGTGCCATGATGGACATACAGAGTAGTACACCACGTTATAATGACATGTTTACTTGTGGTTGCTGGAGTCATGTCAGCTTGTTGTAAGGGCCTTAGGGCCATGTGTGTGTATGTTTGCTTTAGGGTCACATCTGCTTGTTACAAGGGTCTTTGGCTTTTAACTGGACCAAAACATTTCATTTGTATATTTTATTCCAAAAAATAAGGTATTCGAATACATATATATGTATTGCAAAATATATGGAACATTAAAGAATGACATGAAATGCATCATTAATGTTTGTGGCCATAATACTTAAATACTGCAGCGTCAGAAGAGCAAGCGTGGGGAAAGGTCTCAGGAACTCAGTGGCGGTGACACAGGCAGGGCTGATTTATGTACCACCATTTCAAGACGCCCATGGTGATAACTTTTATTCAATGGTAACTTGTGAACTTTAACTGGTAACTGGTCATCTATTTTGAGGCAGACATGAATTCTAGTATTAAAATAGCGAATTCAAGATAAAGTTAAAAATGAACATCGACTGACCTATGGGTTGGCTGATGAGTCCATCAAACCTGTAATGGTCTTGTGCAGTGTGTCCAACTCTTGAATAAACATCAAGTAAAACCGTAGCCAATTAAATGGTAGAAGACAGTCAATTTGACTATCTAGAGCAGGGCTGGCCAACGCAGTGCCCGCCAGCACCTGCGTGCCCGCAGGGACTACGCAAGTTGCCCACAGGGCATGTTCTGAATATAGCCCTTGACACCATGGAGAAAAGTTTTAACCATTTTCCTTTCATTGTTCTTTAAAAAAAAAAAAAAACTCTTGCATTGAGGTAGATTTGAAGGCAATGACTTCAATGAATATTGAATCTAACATTCGAAAAACAAAAATGTTTTGTGAACTCTGAGCTAGTCTGAAAAGTTAAATGTTGTGTGCACTCTTTGCTGAGACAAATCATATCGGGAGCTGGATGCAGGTTATACCCACAAAATAAAGAAAAACATGACCGAAAAGCAAAAACCAAGTGCATGCGACTCATTTGCGGGGGCGACTTTGGCGACAGCAAAGCGGAACAATGTGGAGGGAGATTACCTGTCTCACTAGCTTCCATGCTAACTACCCACTTGGCAGTGACCTACGGGCAGAAAAGGTGCAGGAGTTAAAAGCATTGTGGGCAAACGGTCATTTTTCACGAGGCCGGTGGAAAAAGTCTTAAACAAAAACTAAAACCTAAATTAGAGCTGCACATTTTAGAATAGAATAGAATAGATATACTTTATTAATCCCAAGATGGGAAATTGCAACGTAGCAGCAGCATTAGAATACACAGAATGAATGCAATTAGAAATAAAAAGTGTATGTGTGTATATAAAAAATAAAATAAAATATATATATATTAAAAATATAAATATAAAATATAAACTAAATATAAACTAAAAATGTAAACTAAATATAATCTAAACTAATTTAGTGCAAGATTTTTAAAGAAACAATGTACAGAATATAATGAAATGAAATGAAATATAAGGTGCAAGTAGACTGTTGCAATAAGTTATTGGCTGTTATTGTACAGTGTAATGGAATGTGGTAGGAATGATTTCCTATATCTGTCCCTTCGACAGCGGAGCTGAAGCAGCCTGTGAGGGAAGGTGCTCCGCTGTCTGACCACTGTTTGATGGAGAGGGTGCTGATCATTGTCAATGATGGATAACAGTTTTTTCAGCATTCTCCTCTCCACCACAGACTCAAAAGATTCTAGCCCGAGACCTAGTACAGAGCCAGCCCTCTTGATGATTTTATCAAGTCTTTTGGTGTCACTGGCTCTGGTGCTGCTGCCCCAACACACAGCAGCAAAGAAAATGGTGCTAGCAACAACAGACTGGTAGAAGATCTCCAACATCTTACTGCACACGTTGAAAGATCTCAGCTTCCTCAGAAAATAGTCTGTTCATCCTCTTCTTGTATTCAGCCTCGGTGTTAGATTTCCAGTCCAGTCTGTTGCCGATCACCAGCCCCAAGTATTTATAGTCCTCAACCTCCTCCACCACGTCCCCCCTGATCCGTAGTGGCTGTGGAGGCAACCTCTTTGTCCTCCCGAAGTCAATCACCATCTCTCTGGTCTTGTTGACATTCAGCCTCAGGTGATTCTGTTCGGACCACTCCACAAAGTTGTCCACCAGTGTCCTGTACTCACCCTCCTCTCCACCTCTTATACACCTGACAACAGCTGAGTCATCAGAGAACTTTTGCAAGTGACATAACTCAGAGTTGTACTGAAAGTCAGTGGTGTACAAGGTGAAGAGGAAGGGAGAGAGCACAGTTCCCTGTGGAGCTCCTGTATCACTGACCACCACGTCAGACAGTACACTGCCCAGACGGACAAACTGTGGCCTGCCTGTCAAGTAGTCAGTAATCCAGGAGATCATAGTGTCGTCAACACCCATCCCCCACAGCTTCTCACCCATCAGCAGAGGCTGAATGGTGTTGAAAGCACTGGAGAAATCAAAGAATGTGATCCTCACAGTGCCTCCCCCACCATCCAGATGCATATGGGCACTTTGCAGCAGGTAAATGACAGCATCATCAACTCCTACACGGGGCTGATAGGCAAATTGCAAGGGGTCCAGAAACATCCTCACCAGGAGATAAGACCTTGGACTTACTGTATGCCAATGTTAAGGAGGCATACAGTGCAATAGCCCTTCCCCCCCTGGGCAAATCAGACCACTGCTTGATACTACTGTCTCCTATATACAAGCCTCTTGTGAGGAGACAGCCCATCACCACCAGGACTGTGCAGCAGTGGTCTGAGGAGGCCCTTAGGGAGTGCTACAGGACAACAGACTGGGGGATGTTTCAGGAAGACTACGGTGACGACATTGAGGGTCTCACTCAATGCGTCACAGACTATATAAAGTTCTGTGAGGAGAGTGTTGTCCCTACCAAGAAGGTACGCTGCTTCCCCAACAGCAAACCCTGGATCAACAGGGACATCAAAGTCCTGTTGAACCGTAAGAGGAGAGCCTTCATGGCAGGAGGCAATGAGGACACACAGAGGGAGATACAAAGAGAGCTGAGGAGGGAACTGAGGAGGGCTAAGGACTGCTACAAAAGCAGGATAGAGGGGAAGCTGCAGCTGAACAACTCCCGAGAGGTGTGGGCAGGGGTGAGAACCATCACCGGCATGAAAACTGCCGGTGGATCACAGGAGGGGACAAAGGAATGGGCCGATGAGTTAAACCTGTTTTTTAACAGATTTGACTCACCAACTGGGGCCAGACCAACACCCCCTCCCCCCTCCTGCTCTACTCATCTCCCTGCGGTACCACCAGACCCGGGCATGGCAGCTCTTGCACCTCCTCTCCCAGCACCACCCTCTCTCTCTCTCCCGTTCTACACTCACAGGGAGGCAGGACCAATGTCCGGCCCAGAGGACAGTCACCCCCTCGCCACACCCCCTACTACTCCTGTGACCCCGGTAACACCAACCCTAACCATCAACACCAGCCACGTGAGACGGCAGCTCACAAGGATCAGGCCTAGCAAGGCCAGAGGACCCGACGACATCAGCCCGAGGGTGCTCAAGATCTGTGCGGAGCAGCTGGCAGGAGTGTTCACGCACCTTTTTTGGCCTCTCCCTGAGGCTGAAAAAGGTGCCAACTCTATGGAAGACTTCCTGCGTAGTCCCTGTGCCAAAGAAGGGTCGCCCCAACGCTCCAGGGAACTTCAGACCTGTGGCTCTAACGTCACACGTCATGAAGACCTTTGAGAGGTTGGTTCTGGACTACCTCAAGCCCATGGTGCATGACTGCCTGGACCCATTGCAGTTTGCGTACCAGACCCACATCGGCGTGGAGGATGCTATCATCTACCTGCTTCACAGAGCTTACACACACCTGGAGAGGCCACAGAGCATGGTGAGAATCATGTTCTTCGACTTCTTTAGTGCTTCTCTAGTGCTTTTGTCCTGACACTGCTTGTCAGACATGGTGACAAGCAACACCGGCACACCCCAGGGAACTGTACTTTCACCATTCTTGTTCACCCTCTACACCTCGGATTTCTGCTACAACTCCCGAACATGCCACCTGCAGAAGTTCTCTGATGACTCCTCCATTGTTGGATGCATCACAGACAATGGGGAGGAGTACAGGGAACTGGTGAAGAACTTTGTGGGATGGTGTGACGGGAACCACCTTCAGCTCAACACAGGGAAAACCAAGGAGCTGGTGGTGGACTTCAGACGCAGAAAGAGTCCCCCATTACCGGTTTCAATAAAGGGGGATGAGGTGGAGATGGTGGATACCTGCAAGTTCCTTGGGGTGCACCTGAACAACAAACTGGACTGGTCAGACAACACCGAGGCCCTCTACAGGAAGGGACAGAGCAGGCTGTTCTTCCTGAGGAGGCTCAGATCCTTCAACGTGTGCACTAGGCTGCTACGGATGTTCTACCAGTAGGTGGTAGCCAGTGTCACCTTCTTCGCCGTTGTGTGCTGGGGAGGAGGCATTGGGAGCGGTGGTGCCAGTAAGCTGAACAAGCTGGTGATGAGGGCGAGCTCTGTGGTGGGGATGAAGCTGGACTGCGTGGAGGCGGTGACAGAGAGGAGGATGAGGGGAAAGCTGCAGGCGATCCTGAACAACCCCTCTCACCCTCTCTATGCCGAGCTGAGGCAACTCAGGAGCACGTTCAGCCATAGGCTCACTCAGCCACGGCCTCAAAGCGCTTGGGGGGCTCTTTCATCCCATCAGCTATCAGGCTCTACAATTCCTCAACCACCCGCTCCTAATGTCTCGGAAACGCCAACACCACCAGATAATGGATTTGTATACCACACCACACACCTCCGATTGTTTTTCTAGCCGTTGTAATTTTAGGTCTGTTCATCTAATTGATAACCGCTAAGACTATCTACCAACCGCACTGTCCATCTGTCATCTTTCAATGTGTGCACTAGGCTGCTACGGATGGTCTACCAGTCTGCGGTGGCCAGTGTCACCTTCTTCGCTGCTGTGTGCTGGGGAGGAGGCATTGGGAGCGGTGGTGCCAGTAAGCTGTACAAGCCGGAGAGGAAGGCGTGCTCTGCGGTGGGGATGAAGCTGGACTGTGTGGAGGTGGTGACAGTGAGGTGGACGAGGGGAAAGCTGCGGGCGATCCTGGACAACCCCTCTCATCCTCTCTATGCCGAACTGAAGCAACCCAGGAACACGTTCAGCCACAGGCTCACTCAGCAACGTGCCTCAAAGCGCTTGGGGGCTCCTTCATCCCATCAGCCATCAGGCTCCAGGAAGCCCCAACACCACCAGGCAATGGACTGAACACCACACTACACTACACACAACCACACCACACATCTTGGACTGTCTTCTAGCTGTCGTTATTTTAGGTCTATTCATATGTTTCACCTGGGATACCTTGTATAAATTTGCACATCTTGCATCTTGCACACTCCACACATTTGCACACTCTATTTTTGCACTACAAATAGCAACCAAGGATGTTTACCATATATGCATACAGGTTGTAAGTTTTGGTCGACCTGACTCTAAGAGCTCCCATTTAACTTAATTTAACTTAAATTAATCTTACTAGGTAGATCTATTTATTGTTTATTGTTTAGTGTTATTGACTATAGTCAGGTTCTTTGCACTCGTCTATCCCCTGTACTGCTGGTCATTGTGAATTTCTCCTAAGGGGGATCAATAAAGGATTATCTTATCTTATCTTATCCTCACCTGACCTTCATCACATGCGATGTTAGGGCGACTGGTCTGTAGTCAGCCGGATCGGACGGCCTCGACTTCTTGGGGACTGGGACCAAGCAGGAGGTCTTCCACAGCAACAGGATTTTCTCCTGACTCAAGCTCAGGTTGAACAGATGTCCCAGTACAGGAGACAGCTGGCCGGCACAGGCCTTCAGGATCCTGGGTGAGATGCCATCAGGGCCTGCAGCCTTCCGCTGATGCAGCCTTTCCATCTGCCTCTTTACCTGGCCTGTAGTCACCATTGGGCGGGGGTTGGTGCAGATGCCATCAGTGGAGGAGGAGGAGGGGGTGGGGGGGAAGGAGGAGGGGCAGATGGAGAGGTGTTGTACAGGAGAATGCTGGGGGGAGGGTCGAACCCTTTGGGACAGTGTGTGGGGGGGTGGGGGTGTTGGAGGGGTATCAGGGGTGAGCTAAACCTGTTGAAAAATTGGTTATACTGGTTAGCTCTATCCAGGCTCCCAGATGTCTGCCTGTCCTTCCCCTTCATCCCTGTGATGTGCTTCATTCCCGCCCACACATCCCTCACACTGTTCTGTTGGAGCTTGGCCTCCAGCTTCCTCCTGTAGTTGTCTTTGTACGTCCTCAGCATCTCACAGAGTTCGTACTGCACTCTCCTCTGCTCCTCCCTGTCTCCTGACCTGAAAGCCCTCTTCTTTTTGTTCAAGAGTGCCTTCAGGTCACTGGTAATCCACTTGTAATCCACAGCTTGTTGTTGGAGAAGCAGTCAACGTTCCGGGCTGGCATGGTGGTGTCCTCGCAGAATCTTATATAGTCTGTTATGCAGTCGGTCATGTTATCGATGTCCTCCCCATGTGGCTCACAGAGAACATCCCAGTCTGTTGACTCGAAGCAGTCCTGCAGTGCCTCAGCAGTCTCCTGTGTCCACTTCCTCACTATCCTGGTGAGCAAAGGTTGCCTTCTCACAAGTGGGATATACTTGGGAGTCATCATGACCAGGTTGTGGTCTGACTTGCCAAGGGGGGTAAGGGCTGTGGCGTCATATGCGTCCATGGCATTAGCATATAGTAAGTCCAGTGTTTTATTGTCTCTGGTGGGGCAGTCAACATACTGATGGAAGTTATTTAAAATATTGTTCAGTGAGGCATGATTAAAATCACCTGTAATGACCATGAACGCATCCAGGTGTTCAGTCTGTAGTTTAGCGGTGGCGGAGCTGATGACTTCACAAGCCACCGCTGCATCAGCTGACGGGGGGATGTAGACAGCGATAGTAATGGCGGACGTAAACTCCCTCTGCAAATAGTACGGACGCATTCCCACAGCCAGCAGTTCAATGTCCGGGGTACAGAGACGCTTACATGTCCGGGATTGTACCACCTCTCACTCACATAAAGTGCAAGGCCGCCACCCTTCTTCTTCCGACTTTTGGAACAGTCTCTGTCTCCACGTAGTAAACTGTAACTGGGAACCTCACTGCTGCTGTCCGTTATGTGCGAGTGCAGCCAGGTTTCACTGAAGCAGAATAAGCTACACTCGCGGTATTCCCTTTTGGTCTTCACCAGCGCTGAAAGTTCGTCCATCTTATTCCCCAAAGACCTCACGTTCCCCATTATAATCGCTGGGACTGCTGGTTTATGTCTTCTTCTCTCCCTTCGTTTGGTTCCAGCCCTGCAGCCCCGGCGTTTCCTCCGTAACTCCTGCGGGACCGCAGGTCCGTCTCCGGGCAGCAGCACATGCTTACACAGCGCAACCAGCTGATCGCGCGTGTAAACAATGCCCCCGCTACTACCGGCACAGTTCACTGTTACGAAAAAGTAAAAATAGTAACAGAAGAACGCAGAGAAAAGTAACAAGACTTAGTCCAACCATTGTCATAGACGTTTAGACGCGGATGTTGAATACTTAAAAACAAATGCAAAAACTGAAAACAACAAATAAACAAAAGATAAGAAAACACGAGGGGAGCTGCAGCTACAGGCTGCCGCCTGAGGCAGCGCCAGATCAACATGACATGTCATCCGGCAGACTGTAAGATCTGTAATGCTACGGTGTCGAGAGGCGGAAAGGAAAGTACTTCCTTTAATACAAGCAATCTGATAAAACATCTTAAGACGCACCATAGTGCTTAGTACACAGAGTTCACTAATGCTAGCGGCGTAAGACCGAAGCAGCCAACCTTATGACGTCTTGCAAAAGCGAGAGAAAATGTCCAAACTCACGGGCAATACAAATAACAGAGGCACTTACTCACTTCATAGTGCTCGATGACCAGCCACTTTCAGTTGTTGATAATGTCGGATTTCGCCGTCTTCTAAAAGTGCGAGAGCCCATATATGAGATTCCCAGTCGCCTCTACATCACCGATGTGATGTTGCCAAAGGTGTATGATAAAGTGAAAGATCACGTTGACGTTATTTGACAACATAGTTCATTGATTTGTTTAGCCTTTCTGAAGAAACATGGGAATAGTGCCACATGGTTTGTGTACTTGAAAGAAGGATACTTTTGATAACTGAAACGTGATAATGTGCTTATTAAGCAATAGTTCTGATCACTTTTTGTGATTATTTTTGTTGTTATTCGCTTTATCTGGTTAAATTTACATTTTGTCTAATGTGATGGCATTTTGTCGTTCATTTGGTATAGCCTTACTAAAGGCTTGACATAATCTTCAGAGGAGAAAATAAAATCTGCCTTCAAACGAATTGCACTTCTTTCATAGAGACCAAATCTAGAAAGTATCGGTATCGGTACTCGGTATCGGCAAGTACACAAATAAAAGTATCGGTATCGTATCGGTTTGTAAAAAAGTGGTATCAGTGCATCCCTAATAATAATAAATTATACATATTGTTAATATTTGTGTGTTTGAAATATGACTGTACCCAGTAATATGTGTAAAATATGATAGAACATCATCTGTGCAAGATGTATGCTTTTCCTATACGTCCCGTGTCCCATGCTTCAACAGCTCTGGGGCAATGGAGAAATCGGCTTAAAGGTCCTTACACACCAGACGCGTTTTATTCGCGCGAATAAAACGCGTATTACAAACCATTAATGTTGTTATGACTGCATGCACACCGAACGCGATTTTTCGCAGCGAAAATGCGACAATTTTTTTTCTCGCAACAGGGTCGATTTTTTAAGCGCGATAAAACACATCATCCAATCATGTTACATGGAATTGACCCATACACAATGTAACAGTACCCCGATTTACCTCACAACCAACAATGGCAGATTTACTGATTGTTTGCGTGTCCCACCACCCAATACTATATGATAAGAGAAATAAAAACTACAAAGACATGGAGATGAAAGATAACGTGTGGCAAACGATAGCTTCCCAGCTGGGCTACGAAGACAGTACGTATAATCGGTTATATACAGTATGTACATTCAGTAAACCTCAGCATCAACGGTGATAGCCAACTTAGCCGAGTCGGTGAATGATAACATTGTCGTAATGCCGGCATATACAGTACGGCACATCTGTCAGCATTGACTTTCTAGAAAACATAAGTACACTACGTGTCTGTAGGGATTGGAGGAGAGAAGGGGAAAAGGCAGGCTATGGGAGGAAAGAGGGAGGGGTTGTGTGAGCGGTGAGTGAAGGAGGGTTAGTAGATAAACAACTAGCATAGTGTTAGCATAGTAGCGTAATAGATTGGAAGAGAAGCTAGCCTATGCTAACACAAGTGACATAAAACGTTGTGAGATGTATAGTGACGAATAAGCTACATAGTAGTTTATAAATTGGATTTGCCACGGCGGGCAGGCAGGGACCAGGGGAAAAACATGAACCTACCTAGTGTCATGATGTCCAGCCACTGAAATATGTTATCGCGTGTGCAGACGTCTTGCTCATGACAGTGGCTTTGTTTATTTTACAATATACTACAATAAACTACACTACAAAAATATTACATATTATATTTTATATATATATATATTTATATATAAATATTACAGTGTAGCCAGTGTTGTGACTTTCAAGGTTGGTTCATAATAGGCCTACACAAAAACTGTTTGTGATTTCAGTTGCAGCCGTTCAAAAAGCATGGAAAAATCTGAAGGACTCATACATCAGAAGGAGAAGGGAGGATAATGAAACTAAAAGTGGTCAAGCAGCCAAAAAAACAACAACATGGAAACACATGCAGGCCATGTCTTTTTTGGAGCCTTCCTTGAGACACAGGAGGTAGTAAGACTGGAAGTTTATTAAAGCGTTCATCTAGGCCTAGTTCAAGACACACTGGCATAAGTTATAACATGTATTTCTGGACAGGTCACACAGCAATTTAGATGGTGCGCTGGAGGAGGGTGAGGAAGAGGAGAGTGAAAACTGTCCTCTGAGTGAAAACTCAGAGGACAGTGAGGAGGAGGAGGCAACTCAGGCATCCTCTAGTGCCCCTAAAAAAAGAAGAAAGAGCAAAGACGCCATGGAAAAGTTCATGGTATGGAAGGAGGCAAGAGAAGACCAGAGAGCCAAAGAGCGTCAGGAGCGTGAGGAAAGGGCAAACGATGATGTCCAACAGTTTCTCCTAAGTTTGGCTCCAGGAATGAGGAGGCTACCCATAGAAAGGCAGTCCTTGGTAAAAATGAGAATGCAGGAGCTTCTCCACGAGGCACAATTCGGTGGAGGAGCGGCAGCGTATCCCCATATGCCTGTGTATGCACAGCTGAATTAAATCGAGAGTTATATAGTTATACAAGTGTTGTTTGTTTTTTAATGACAGTGCAGTAGCCTTTAACATATAACATAGCATTCTCCACCCACCATCCTTGATAGTGAGTAGTGTTTACATTGATATAATTTATTTATTTTATGAATGTTTACTACATATTACTTATGGACAAGGGACACAGTTTTAGGCAATAATAACTAGTTTATTTTCACAGATGTGGGGAAAATATAACACATAACATTGCAGAGTGGCATAGTCAGTGAAGTCAGTGGTGTGGTGCGTGCATGTGTGGTTAATGTGGTGCAGTGTATGTGGAACTGAAAATCATAAATGACGACATGAAAGTAAAAAAAACAACAAATGATATATTTTCAAATAAATAAATATTATTTAAACTATTAAAAAACAAAAGAAATGCAACAACTTCAAAATATTTAATTTAAACCACGGCGCAGCACGTGGTCATTTTGCCAATGAATTTGGCCTGCTGGTGACGTGAAATACTCTTTGAAGGCATCCCTATATCGCAACGCTTCTGCTGATGCCCTGTTTCCCCGAAGCATCCTCATTGGCCCCAGCCTACCAACATCAACAGCACCCTCAGCATCCCCAGCAACCTCAGCCTCAGCACTTATGTGTCTGTCCATGCCACGGAGGTAATTAGACAGAATACAGGTGGCCTTCACAATACTGTCCGCTGTATCCGGTGACACCTGCAGCCTCCGCTGGTACACCCTCCAGGTCTGGGTCAGAATGCCAAATGCATTCTCAACAATGCGCCTACCTCTGGACAGGCGGTAATTGAAGAGGCGGCGGTCTTCTGTCACGCGTCTTCCCGGGTAAGGGCGAAGAAGATATGTTCTCATGGGGAAGGCTGCGTCTGCTACAATTACGTAGGGCAAGGGCTGTAACTCAGGCGCTCTGGCGAGTGGGCATGGTGGGGGCACATTCAACGTGCCATTGTGAAGGGCCCGTCCAAGGGAGGAGTTGGCAAAAATTCCGCCGTCGCTGTTGCTGCCGTAACCGCCAACATCAACATACAAAAAACGGTAGTTTGCGTCCACCAGCGCAAGCCGAACAATAGAGGACGTTCCCTTATAATTAAAAAATTGTGAGCCAGAATTGGCTGGTGCCTGGATGACAACATGTTTGCCGTCCAGAGCACCTATACAATTTGGGAAACCACATTTCTCTTCAAACCTCCTTGCCGTGTTCCTCCACAGCTCCTCTGTTGGCACAGGCAGATAGGTCTCCTTCAGCTCTGACCAAATGGCATCGCAGGTGTCCTTTACCACACCGGACACTGTTGAGACCCCAAGCCGAAAACTGGCGGCAATTGTTGTGTAGGAATCTCCAGTGCTAAGGAATCTGTGGGAGGAGAGAGGAGTTTGGCTACTATACATTTTAGACAATACAGTTATGCAGTTTTTTTGTTTAATCAAAATATGTGGGTTTTCAAACCAAAACATATGAGTAGCCTACACACCATGAATGCATTACATAACATCCAGATTTACAGCAACACCTAGTGGTAGCTCAACAATACACTTGTTCCTCTCCCTAAGCAGGTCTAGGTCAGGCTACTATAAGGTTGGAAATAGTTTTAAATTATTGTCTTCTACTGGCATATAGACAAGCTGTCTTTAAATCCAAGCGTGTAAAAATAGCTTAATCGCAAACAGGAGAATCAGGCTCTTTGAACAATCTCAGAGGCTGTGTGTGTGTTCCGCCACATAATATTTTAGGCTACCCAGAGCAGGCTACCGGCCTACTTTTCACCCCTGGCTATGTATCAGCTTGTAGACAATTAACCCACACGCAACAACGAAATTACGGTCTATGACATCATACTAGTCGGATTTGTCTTTTATAAGATTTTTCTTATTCTTGTTTTTAGACACAACATATGGAAACATTTTGATTTCCGTGTAGATCTATTTAAGGTGATGGCTCATCGCTGTGAATGATGATGTGACAGCTGTCAGGATAAACAGCAGTGGCGCTCGGAGTGAATCTCACCCGGGGCGTAATTCAATGTAGAACCGCTACTGATAAACAGACTCTTGTTTCGGCCACCTAGACAAAGATCGCGTAGGCTCATAGGCCAACAGACAACTCATGTAGGTTAAAAAAAGATAACATACCTTAGAGAAACAGCAAGGCGGTGCTCCGGGTCGATGGGATCCCTGAAGTTTGTCCGTTGTCTTCTCAGGCGCGGCGCCAGCATCTCCAAAAGCGCCTCAAATTGGCCGACGGTCATCCTGAAGTACGACCGAAACCGGCCGTGATAGAGTTTTAACTCCTGAACAAGAGTATGGTACTCCCCCTCTCTTTCCCGAGTTTGTAAAATAGGGTGCACCCAAAACCTTCTTCTTTTACGTGCGGCAAGAAACATGGCAAACTCATCGTCGCTACTGCTGCTGCTAGACATGTCCATTTTTGTCATAAATGAGCCGTCACAATTTTTTTTCGCACATTCCATGCACAAATCTCGCATTGACGCAAAATCGCAAAATCGCATCGTTGCCAATGTGAATACTTTTGATGCGAGAAATTCGCAGGCGATTTTTTCGCAAAAACGCACCGCAATTTCGCATCGCGTCTGGTGTGTAAGGACCTTAAGGAGGCGGGTCTGTGTAACTGTTTAGCCAATTACTAATTTAAGATGTAAAAGCATGACATAAAATTTGGCCAATCAGCGTCCTCAAATCCAAGCCGATATGGGCGATTACTTTATCGCCCCAAGCGAGCGAATGCTGGTCAGGGCGAGTCTGAATATAGTTGTATACAGTTGTATATAGTTGACCTTAGTATTTTTTTAGTCCTTAATTTTCACTACCTATTAATCTGCTGATTATTTTCTTGATTGTTTAGTAATGTTTACTGTAATTTCATAGAGCCCAAATTGACTACAAATTCAACTCAACTCAACAAAAATCAACTCAACTTCACTTTATTGTCGTTGCACAAGAAACACAGAGTGATTTTTGGAAGCGAAATGTCGTTGCTATGGTTTCCGGCAGACACAGAGAATGAGCAGATGTAGATATAAATAGATCTATAAAAAAATAATAAAAATACAGAAATAGAGATATATAAAACTATGATCAATGTAATAAATTCAATTTCAAATGAAAAAATGGAAAGCTTGTGTTTGTGCAATATGTTGTTTATGTTTTGTGTTAGAATGCCTCAACTTTTTAATATTGGCATTAAATAATCATTGACTATTTCACGGAGCACTCGTTTCCAGTAGTTTGTGTACAATGTATTGGAATGGTTACTGAAATTGACTGAATATGGCACAGCCCCACCTAGAATATTCTTCACCAGCCGCCACTGGTGTCTACACACTTAATTACACATAATAGTTTACATAGATAAGTAAATATTAATATACATTGCCAGGGCTCTCAAGTTTTGGAGACAGGCAAGAGTGACATTCCCCCCTGCCCCCTGGGTCCCGTTCCGTCGGCCTCCCAGCCCGTCACTAATATTATTACAGTGCATGCAAAGCAATGTTATCCGAAAACTTTTTATTATTCTCCCTACTTCTTTTTATTATTCCAGGTTTTTTCTGAGCGCTATAACTAAAGAACCGTTTCACCTAGAAACTTCATTCAAACATCTCGTAGGTCTTGCTTATGGCACCTGTTCTATCTATTTTTCATTTTTGTAACTTTTATACTTTTTGAACTATTAATTAAAAATTATAAAAAATGTCCCATTGAAAATGAATGGTGGAACTTCAGACTTCCTTACTGCCTACTGCTGTCTGCTGCTCCTGCATACTTTCACCTAGAGACTCCATTTAAACTTTAAACAGTAGACACGAGACTTGTGTATTTGATGTATATTTCCATGTTTTGTACACACACACACACACACACACACAAACAGGGCTGCCCGGCACATGGCCACACCGCTGCTGCTGCTGCTGCTGCTGCTGGGAGAACCGGTGGTAGACGCGGTTTCCTGACTATGCTCACGCACAGAGCTCTAATACTTTTCATTGGATAATGTGATTCAGATAGATGCAGTTCATGGCCGTGTCTACCTGCTGAATGTAACCGCTGTGAAACAATCGTTTCATTTCTCTGATTAACGGCTTTATCGAGACCGGCGCTCGCTCTCTGCGGACTCTAATCAAATTAAATGTTGTTTCTATTTTGTGTAAATTAGGTTAATGCTTTTGTGTTTTCTTGTATTATAAGTTCAAGTTGTTGTACTTGCCTGAGGAAATCGTGGATAGTAGCGTGTTTTGTAACGTGTTGGGGGCGTGTTTCCCAGAATGCATTGCGACATTCTGGCATTCTGTGTCATTACATGTTATTGCTATTAGATAGGGTTTGGGGGCGAATGTTCAGGACATGTTGGGTTGCATTTCACTGTTTCATTACATTCACTTTGTTGACTGTTGTTTTTGGGATGAGTCAGGGAGCACCATTACTCAACGCACTATGGCATCTTGCCATACCACTACGGTCGTAAAGGCGTGTGAAGCCCGCTTGTGACCCTGTCATATCAAAGCGACTTGTAAGAGTAGAGTTCCTCTCTCTTTGTTGAGCTTACCGTAGCCCAGACTGCATTTAATGACGCAGTGGTGAAAGACACCGGCAGTATCACCCGTGCACTTTCAAAATTTCCCATGAGGTAATTTTCTTGCTAACTATTAATACACTAATTCCTCTGCCCAATAATTCACTATTAAATAATTTAATTATTCAAACTATTCAACTCTTTAACTTTCACCCCATTACGGCAAATGGCTATTATTGGCTATTTTCTACTCTTAATATTCATCCAAAACTCAACATCATTAGTTTTTCACTATTATGAATTTATTAGTTTTATTCAATATTTCTTCCTTGACAGTCATTCACTGTCTTCAATGCTCCCTTTTCTTTTCTTTTTTTTTTAATTTATTTATTCTACATTCGTACAGTCTGCATTATGGTGAATGCCTGACTGTCTAAACAACTCTCCTCTTTATACTACAGTCTTTTTTTCTATTGTAAATTTGTAAGTGCAGTAAAATTGCACTTTTAAAACTTTTGCTTTGCATGCACTGTGTAATTCCTGGGAATTGCAAATCTAGTTATTACCAAAACACTCCACTCCGACATGCCCCAACGACTTCCGTCCAGTGGCACTCACCTCCATTATCTCCAAGTGCTTAGAGCAGCTGGTTCTGGCACACCTCAAATCCTGCCTGCCCCCCACCCTGGATCCGCACCAATTTGCCTACCGGAAGAACAGGAGTACAGAAGATGCAGTCTCCATAGCGCTGCACTCTGTCCTCTCTCAACTGGACAACACAAACACATACGCCAGGATGCTGTTCGTAGATTTCAGTTCAGCATTTAACACTGTCATCCCAGCCAAGTTAGTAACAAAACTCACTGATCTTGGCATCACAGCTCCCATCTGCAACTGGTTACTGGACTTTCTGACCAACAGGCCACAACATGTTCGGTTAGACCACCAATGCTCCTCCACTCTCAACATAAACACTGGCGTACCACAAGGCTGCGTGCTGAGTCCCTTCCTCTACTCCCTCTTCACCCACGACTGCAGACCTGGCCATGGCTCTAACACCATCATCAAGTTTGCGGATGACACCACGGTGATTGGCCTCATCAGGAACAATGATGAGTCGACCTACAGGGAGGAGGTAGAGCGCCTGGCTGTGTGGTGCAAAGACAATAACCTGCTACTCAACACATCCAAAACCAAAGAACTCATCGTGGACTTCCGGAGGAATGCTGCCATACATCGACCCATCCATATCAACGGCATGACAGTGGAGCGGGTGCCCAGCTTCAAATTCCTGGGGATCAACATTTCACAGGACCTCTCCTGGTCTACAAACTGCTCCAACCTGATTAAGAAGGCTCATCAGGGCCTCTTCTTCTTAAGGACCCTGAGAAAAAAACACCTCTCTTCAAACATCCTGGTAAACTTCTACAGCTGCACCATCCAGAGCATCTTAACCAACTGTATCACAGTCTGGTATGGGAACTGCTCTGTCTCGGACCGGAAGGCTATGCAGAGGGTGGTGAAAACCGCCCAGCGCATCACCGGAGCCTCACTTCCTGCCATCGAGGACATCTATAAGAAGCGTTGCCTTAAGAGAGTCATGAACATCACTCGGGACTCCAACCACCCAGCACATGGACTGTTTGCCCTCCTGCCCTCTGGGAGGCACTACAGGAGCCTCCGGACCAGAACCACCAGGTTCAGGAACAGTTTTTTTCCCACAGCTGTCTCCCTGCTGAACTCTGTCCCGCGACGCCCCAGCCCCCCATCCCTCCATTCCCTCGGGAAGTGAACTAAACTTCACTCACTTCACCGTATCACTGTACATATCATTGATTAACTATATCATAACATTTTTAACTTTATAATCACAATCACAATTTATATATTTATTATTTAGTCTGTACATAGTCTGGTAATAGTTTGTATCATTATCATTATTGTGTACATTATAGCAATAGTCTGTTTATAGTCTATCATATTGTGTACATATAGCCATAGTCTGTTTATAGTCCATTAGTGTATATCATATCCATAGTCTGTTTATAGTCCATTAGTGTATATCATATCATAGTCTGTTTATAGTCCATTAGTGTATATCATATCCATAGTCTGTTTATAGCTTATATACATATATAATATATACTGTACCATAGTTATTTAATCACCACTGATGCACTTCTGGTTAGATGCTATCTGCATTTCGTTGCTCTGTACTTGTACATGGGCAATGACAATAAAGTTGAATCTAATCTAATCTAATCTAATCTAGTGTTGTTGTTGCTGTTGTTGTTAGTACTGTAATTGATCAAATTTGTGGAACAAAAGACTCTTCCACCTGCAATGTCTCTTCCTCTTCCACCTGCACTGTCTCTTCCTCTTTTTGCCACATCTTGTTCAGCATCCTCTGTTAGGAAAAATATTATTTAGCAATGGTAAGGTTAGGTTGATCTGACATTCTGAAGAAGGACATAGTGCAGAGTGTATTCCTCTTGGCGACTTTAAGTCTGACTCTCTGGAACTTGAAGACATAACATAAAGTGATTGAAGAATGCACCTACGTCATGTCAAATCTGCTTAGTAACATGTAATGTTTACATTATAAGCCAATCAGAATGGGACACTCCTGTCATGCTGTTGCACGAATCTCTTGCATGATGAAATCCTCTGCTTCTCCTCGTACGAGACCAATAAACAACTTCAGCTTAAACTATCTAGAGTTCCTGGCACTTCTTGTTCTTCGGCATCAACAACAATCTCCTCACTATCATCCTCTAACCTGGGCTTTTTAGGGGATGTCCACTCACAGCAAATTAAAGGAAGCTTAATTGTTTTTTTCCTGACATCTTAGAAAGACAGCAATAATAATTATTATTTGTAATAGGTCACTTTTAAAATCATGCCATATTTTGTATATCCTGCTCATAGATGCAGTATATACAAAATATGACATGATTTTAAAAGTGACCTATTACATTGACTATGCAATACAATTTAATTTACTTAATGCCAATAAAATTATTTCCCCTATTTGGAGAGAAAGATGATTATAATGTGAGAATATTTCAGTCATCCTGTGATAACGAATCCCTAGACTACTTGTTTTGAACAGGTCTTGCCATTGAACAGGCTGTAAAATTGTTGGCTAAGTTAAGGCTTCAGACACACTTCAGACACAGCATTCGAAAAAATGTTTCTAATTATCTGGGAAACATTCCTAAACAGCAGTCAAGTTGTCACTGTTTGTGTCAAACAAGTTGTGAGTTTGTTGAAACATTAAAACAGGAGATCCTTACTCTGTCCTTGAAGTGATGCTCAGAGCTCCTGGTGTCCTCTCTGGGTGCTTTGAAACTTTCGTAAGGTGGTTGTATCAGAATCAAGCGAACAAGCTTTTTTCATTGGTTGTTGTGTACATCTTACCCAGATACTACAATGCTATTTTCTGATTGGCTATTGTGTAGCCCCTTCTCTTTTTTGATCGGCTGGTAAGTGAAGGGCTGCGATTTAGAACGCCAGGGGAGGCGCGCCTGTTCCATGGGGAGAGCTAGAGAAATGTTGGGTGCTGTGGCATATTATAATTTATTTTTCAGCATGAGAAATGCCATGTGTGGCGGGAGAGCGTGACAAAAGACCGAAAAGAGTGACTGTCACGCTCAATGCGTGACACTTGAGAGCCCTGCATTGCTGTCTTGCACTGCAGCTAACAGCTGCTGTGGCTGCTAGCATTGCGGTTAGCTTGTACGTAGTTGTAAATAAATCGTTTTTCAATAACTTATCAAGAAGCACTTTTAACTAAATTATACTAATATATAATCTTCAACATGTCTAAAATCAAACAAATGAACGTAGGCTACGGCATTGCCTCTCTGATGTCCGTATGTGGATTGCTTTCAGAGCATGCATTAATCATGGCTGTCCCTTTTTATATGAGCAAGTAACTAAACCGGATGTCGCTACAGAAAGTGACGTCATTGCACAACGCGAACGGATCAATAGGCGAGTTTCAGATGAGGCATGCGGCTTCGTTTGCCATGCTTCAGAATGCATTCTGGGATGAAAACGTCAGAAATACCTGTGATAAACTTCCGATGCGACAAGTCACCTGGCTTTCAAAACTCGCGTGGTTTCAGGAAAACAACTTCCGCCTGCTTTTCTGGGCATGTTTTCTCAAGCAAGTGCGGACATAAGACACTCCCCTCAACATCCAGACGGGAACTTGACGTGATTATGACGAGTTCCGCCGGAACTTCTCAATTCTCGTTGCAACAAATGCGCAAATGCAAACGATCTGAAACTCGCCTAATAACTTTGCTATTCTCCGGCTCGTTTGAACCCAGAGAAAGCACACCTCAGGAAACCAAAACGGCCCGCGAACGCGACCCCGTTGGTCTGTCGGTACCCCGGTGTTCTGCGTGGTGTGCTCGGTCACTTTGGGCCTGGGGCTGCCATCGTCTGGACCATCGCCTCCGCGATGGTCCAGACGATGGGTACACGGTGCAGGGTACAGGGTACACGGTACACGGTACACAATACAGGGTAAAGGGTACACGGTACAGGGGACACGGTACACGGTGCAGGGTACAGGCTACACGGTACAGGGTACACGGTACAGGGTACATGGTACACGGTACAGGGTACACGCTACACGGTACAGGGTACATGGTACACAGTACAGGGTACACAATAAACGCCAGCTAAACCCACAAAGCCAACGCAAGCTGTGTAGAAATCTCTTAAAAAATTCCCCTCTTACAATTCCCCTCCTGTTTTGCAAAATACCTGTGACAGAAGTATAAAAATCTGTTCATGAAGGAAGAAAAAAGAGAAAGCATTCAGAAGTACACACGGCATAAACGTAGAAGTAGAGAACTGGAAAAAGAGAGTAAGAGAAAAGTAACAGAGTAACATAAGATGTTAATTTCATGGTCCATGCCCAAATGTTGCACACTTCTTCATGCAAAACCCACAGCAAGGCGTTGTTCAGCCTGTACATAGGTAGACCTGGAATACATCGACCACGTCAGAGCAGCTGCTACGACAGCCAGATCAGGTATTGTCTTTGTTTTTACTTCAACTTCCCCCGCATTACAAACGTCATTTGTAGAGTGATCGTTAAGAATCATAGCACGATATGTATTGTGGTTTTCTTTGCTAAAACACCATGAACATTGTTGGTGATTTGTACCAACAGACGTATTTCTCCTTTTATGTACAAGATCAAATTGACAGAGTAGAGTAGTGGTTCTCAAATGGGGGTACGTGAAGGCACTCCAGGGGGTACGTGAGATTTTAAAATAAACATATATTAAAAAAGTAGCATCCATGCAAAAATCCTTTAAAAATAATCATTTAATAAATATTTCAGGAAAATATAGTTCATAAAATACATTTTATATTTTAGTAGGCTATTCAATTTCATTATCCTAAAAACCCAGAGTCCCCCCATACCAGGATGGTTCGACCCAACCTGTCACATGCCAGCTGCCATCGCCTGTTAATTTAGTCAAAATTTAGTCATGGATTATTAACATTTAAAATGTTCTAAATAGTTTTTTTTCCAAATGTTTGAATTTTGTATGCGTTTATCAGTTCCAAAGTTCAATAAATTAGACACTGATGGCACAGTTCTCTGTTTTAAGTCTTTTTTTCTCAACTAAAAATGCTTTGCGCTGGTTAGGGGATACTTGGCTGAAAAAATATTTCACAGGGGCTAAATCACTGAAAAAAGGTTGAGAACCACTGGAGTAGAGGACCAACAAATAATTTCGGCCGACAACTTTTTGGTCCCACGTTGGGACATTTGGTTTAGTTAACGTTGAGTTAAACTGTCTAAATGTATAACAAAAGAAAAACTGAACAACAGTTGAGCACAGTCGATACCAAAAAGCAGAAGTAGGGTAGAGCAGAAGTAGAAAGAAAGAGTAGCAAGTAGAAAGACGACAAAATAAAAGACCAAACCAGAAGGAACTTATTGCACGTCAGACCAGCTCTCCGTTGTACAGTAAGACAGCCACATTTCTGTTTTTATTTCAGTTTCAGTTGCTCAAACATAATTCATAGAGGGATCATTAAAAAGCATAGTTATGTATTGTGGTTTTCTGGGTTAAAACACCATTAAAATTGTTGCGGATATGAATAAACTGATGTGCTATTTCATGAACTTTTTAATACAATTTGTTTTGTGTGTTTAGATATCTCTCCAGAACAACACAGTGGGAGAGGAGAGGACTAGACAACTATGCATTTGGGATTTCTAGCCGTCCTTCTGTCATTACCAGGTTGGTACATTTACATTGTCAACATGTAGTTAAACTGTTTAAATGAGTAACCAAGCGACTTGAATAAGGGTAAAAACAGAGCATGCTGTAAATAGATGTGACGTTAAAGAATCTACCTCTAGAATGCTGTGTTTGGTTAAGAAGACGAATAAAGGTCCACTTAATTTATTTCAGTTTTGGTTCATTAGTCGTTGGTGAATACCCCCATCAGTGCAAGTTGTATACAGCCACTGGTAGCAAAAGATATGTCATTTTATTAGACCACAAAAGTTGTGAATTATTTCTCTCTGGTCACAGAATTTGCACTTCAGAATACAATAGGCCAACAGAGCGTTGGTGAATTCATTTGGCCAGTTTTTTGCATTTACATTTGAAAGGTTCACTATGTTAAAAAAATGTTTGCTCTAATAGCTTTATTACTAGCTTTATTACTAGCTGCATTGCTAGCTGTGTATAGTTAACTCTGTCGCTAGCTATATTGCACAGCTCAGTGGTCAGCAATGCATCTGTAGTTTCCGGCTCCACCCAACAGCCTCCAACTCTTCATGCATCTTCTGATCATGCGTTTCATTGGCTGAATCTCTGTGTCTTGTTGATTCTCAATGAGATGTGTTTGTTTTCTGACAGCACTACAGGGTGGTGACTGGGGAGTTACCTACACACCTAATGTCTGCGCTTTAAGAGGATCAACGGTTAACATCAGCTGCAACTTTACGTACCCGGACTCTAAGGATTCTACACCTCACACAGTCACGAAAACATTTTGGTTTAAAGTAAATAAAGAATTAATTGATCTGAAAGACAAAGGTCGTGTTTTCTACGAATGTAGAAACAACAGCTGTACCCTGACAATCAAAGACCTGAGACGGGATGACTCTGATAATTACATCTTCAGGTTCGAAACGAACAAAAACAGCTGGTCTGGTAAACCTGGAGTGACGTTGTCTGTGACAGGTACATTTGAATTATTAATGAGTCTAATGATGAGTCTAGTGTGTGTGTGTGTGTGTGTGAGGTTCTTGCAGGTTTGTCTTGTGTATCATCTTGATTATTTCAAATATTTGTGTGTGATTCATTCTCAGACCAGGTGGAGGTGAAGGTGTCCTCTCTTTCCTCTACTGAACCTACCAGGGCACACATGCAGTGTAAAAGTATGTGCCCCGATAGTGTAACCTACATCTGGTTCAGGGATGGACATAATGTACAACAGGGGGTGAACTACATGGGTAACATCACTTCTGAAGCCAACTATTCATGTGCTGTTGAAGGATACAAAGATCTCCACTCTGCTTTGGTGTGTAAGTATACTCCACAGTGCACTGACATGATACCAGATGTCATGGACCTTTTAGGGTATAGAACAACATGTAGATTTACTATGCATGGCCTCACAGGGTTGGCAATTTAGATAATAATGAATGTAACTTTCAACAGACGCTCCAAAGACCCCCTCAGTGACCGTGAGTCCCTCTGGTGAACTAGAGGAGGACAGGTCAGTGACTCTGAACTGCAGTAGTGATGCTAACCCAGCAGCTAACTACACCTGGTTCAAGGCTAACACAGATGGTAACAACAGTGAGATGAACCAGGGACAACAGCTCGTCTTTGATCCTATGTTGTCGTCACACTCTGGAAAATATCTCTGTGAAGCTAGGAGTGAGCTGGGGACAAAATCTGTCCCTATCTCTATTAATGTGAGATGTGAGTAAAACACACATTTGACACGCATTATGTTATAGATACAAAATGTCTTCAACATATATGACTTAAATCAGTCATATAAATTCATCATGCACATTATTAACAACAATGTATGTGAAGATTTGACATGTATTTTTGTGAGCTGTAGATGGGCCTAAAAACACATCTGTGTTATCAAGTCCCTCTGGTGAAATAGAGGAGGGCAGCTCAGTGACTCTGAGCTGCAGCAGTGATGCTAACCCAGCAGCTAACTACACCTGGTTCAAGAACAACCAAACTATGCTCTGGGAACAAAGTCAATGTCATAAGTTCACCTCAGTCATCCCTGAAGACAGAGGAACATACCACTGTCAAGCAGAGAACGAATATGGACATCTCAGCTCTAACTCACTCTTCATAAATGTCCAGTGTGAGCTAAAAATCTGTGTTGTCTAATATGCATATTGGCTGTATCTGGTCTTCAAATGTTGAGCTGGAATTAATCTATTGTATCATACCTGTAAAAAAACGATGAATTATTTATAAGTGGTATTACTTTATCAGTAGAAAGGCTATTTGTACCCATATACTGATGTTGCAGTTGTGTGCTATACACGGTTTCATATCTTTTGGATGAATATTGATAATTTATGTTCATAACAGACGCTCCAAAGACCCCCTCAGTGACAATGAGTCCCTCTGGTGAAATAGAGGAGGGCAGCTCAGTCAGTACGTTTACATGCAGCAAGAAATTCGAATTTCTAATCGTATAAGACATCGTTCGGACTTTTTAAGTGCATGAAAACACCTTAATCCGACCTACTTCGGACCTACTTCGGACCTATTTCGGACATCTAAAATCGGATAACTACACCTGGATAATTCGATCATAGTCGGACTTTTAACGGCATGTATACTCAGCAATCGGATCTGAATCGGATTTTGCATTCTGCGCATGCGCATCGCCATTCTGCACATGCGCAGAGCGCCACACAGCGTCCGGAGTCAGCCACGCTCCGGCTGTTATTCCGATTCCCTGAACGGCATGTATACTCAGACAAGTGATCCGGTCTCACGCATGTCATTATCTGATCCGATCAGAAATTCGAATTTCTTGCTGCATGTAAACGTACTGAGACAATCAGGGCAGAACTACACCATCAATTACATCACATCTGAACTGGGAGGAAATTATTACTGTCAAGCTCATAATGCCATCGGACATCACAATTCTGTCATAATAAACGTGCCTATAGGTAATAGCTTATTTAAAATATACACCCTCACCTTTGCTGTGTGTGCACAGAGTGTCAATGGGCCAAGTCTGACTGAATGGCCAACAATGGGCACACCGTTCATTATTATCATTTAGCAGTCTGTAATCTGTTATCAGTGTCTTAATTCAGATGACAATGTTCCAGATACCACATCATCATCATCATCATTATCATCACAGACAATAGCAGTAGCTGTAGGAACCATTGGCATCATAATGGCCATCATACTCACAGCCTCCTTCTGGATGAGGTGAGATACACCCTCTCTCTTTGTTTCTCTTTCCTTGTGACATTCCTTCACTTCTCCTGTTGCCTCTTTCTGTTGCTGTCCTTTTCATCAGAACAAAGAGGACTTCCAGAGAAGCATGTGGACAGGGAGGAAAGCCAAAGACCGTGGAGGAGGTGAGACACAGGAAGCCATTTATTACTAACCCATCCCTTATTAAGACACACAGTGGACACCTGTGGCCTAACCTGAGGCCTCAACACAAGACCTCGCAAGAGTCTTCTAGTCGTTTCCTGAGCAAGTGCCCTTTTATCTTGCTCTGGCCCTGTCACTAGAGGAGACTGTACATCACAATCCTCAGATAAATCAGCCTTGGTTGTATGCTCTTTGTGTTGCCATGAAAACTGTCAATCAATATGATAGTTTCTTGAGTTAAGAGTCACAACTTAACAAATACAGTGAAATCTAGAGCGTTCTCAAGTGGTCTGGCTTCGGGACCCACCGTCACCCTTTAATGACAAGCCGCAACCCAACTCAAGGAAAAATTTTAAACTTCTCAAATGTTTTTAACATAACATAACACTTCAGTAACTGTACTATTAAACTACTTAGTCACTTATTCAGGCAATAAAAAATAGACAGCACTCCGCTGCCTAAAAAAATCCTCTTCAAAATAAAAGCACAGGATTTTTTTTGGCCCGGACGAAGGCCCGCTACCCACTGAAAACGGATCCACGACCCACCAGTTGAGACACCAAGGGTCTCTAAACGAACGAGAAACACATGTCCTTCAGGACTGTCTTGAGAGATGAAACCTGTTTTCTAAAAAGGTACCCTTCTGTCCTCACTCCCGGTCAGCCACTTCCTGTTCCGGTGTATGACAACGTCTCAGCTTTGACCAATGGCTTGGCTCCTGTAGCACAGACAGAACCAACAGAACAGCAGGCTGACCATCTCTATGCCAAGCTCCACATCTCTCACTCAGAGAACCAGGAAGTGCCTCGCTGTTTGTCTGGCTCCTGTGTCCAATCAGACCACACCCCTGAGGTCACTTATTCTACAATCAACTTCACAGGACCCAAGGCTTTCCCTGAGTAAGCTTCTCTTGGTATTTCTGGTCAAACAAAGAGACATACATGGTGACTGAAGTTCAACTCCTCTTTCTTCTTTCCAGGGGCGGTGACCAGAGAGAAACCTCCGTGGTGTACAGCAATGTCAAGAAACATCCCCCAGTGTGAACCAGTAGTGGCAGTAGGACTTAAATGCTGAGACTAGGTATCGTGTCTCCTGCATTCATTTTAAACGTGTTTGCCGCCTATCCTATGGCGCTGAATTTCCCCTGCTGGATACCTGCCGCCAGTGCTCAAACATGATCTGATGGTAATAGAATGAATTCTACGTATTTACTTGATGCTTTGTGTTTCACTTGTAAAGGCCCCTTTGAGGCCACATCTTATTCAAGGCCTGGGCCATGTTCCGATGTCCATACTTCATGAGTACACTTAAACGTAGTACACTATCCGTAATAAGTACGCAGATTAGCAGATGTTAGTGTTGTTCCAAATGGGGCACTTACCGTGGCCACGTCACCCTCCAAACACACGTGAATCCATTATTTCCACTGACGTCTAGCTATTTTCGAACTGAGCGCTGCTCAGCCTGGCACTGCCTCTTCCGCTACGTAGCTAAGATGGCTGCTGTTGAGTACGGGTAGTGTACACCGTTGCATACTATGCATATTAACCATTTTGAGGGCAACATCCGGGTCCTTTGAGTACACTTCTTTTTGCCGCGATCATAATTGGAACACCCTACGTACTCAAACTAAGTATACTAAGTAGGGTAAGTATGGATATCAGAACATGGCTGCGTTGCTCTGTTCAGTGGCGGTTTTAGGCACGGGAAGGGGGGGGGGGGGCGGCACGAGAACTTAAATTTTTTTTTTTTTTTTTTTAAAGTCTGTGCCGCGAAGCGCTTCTTTATAATCTATATATCATGTCACTATGTGGGGAATTGGCAGATTATCGCCCCCTGCAGCTGCGGGGGGGGGGGGGGGGGGGGGGGATGACACGGGACTGCGACGTCAGTTCAACTCTGGTCGGGAAAGCTGTGTCTGTGTGTGAGAAGGAGAAAGGGGAGGGGTTCGGGGGGGACCGTTCACCTCAGCACTCTAAAACATTTCAAGTCACTTAAAGTTGCAAATGAAAGTTCACCTGCTTAAAACGCAATTTAACCCAACTTGAGGTTTGTCTTTGTTTAAACTCGGAAATTAAAGTTTAAAAAGTTGATTGTACTAGATTGTTGTAGTTGACTCAACTCTGTTTTTGAAGTTGTCAAAGTTGATTTAACTTTTTATGACTTGCTGTCTCAACTTAAAGGTCCCATATTATGCCCCGTTTCCACAAATTAAAATAGTTCCCAGGTGTGTCAAAGACATGTCTGTGACATGCTTTGGTCAAAATTGCCTTTGGATCAAATATTGTAGGTCTCTCTTCATCACCTAAAAACAGCTCTCTTCAAAACGGTCTGTTTCAGGGCCTGTCTCTTTTATGTAAATGAGCTACACCAGACCACGCCCACCTCTCTGCGAGGTGCGTGGTCCCTACGGAGCCGAGCCTCGGCTCCATAGCCATGTGCTAATGTTTACAGACTGACTCGGCCAATGGCTGGCAGAAACTCTGTGTACTAGACCTAGAGTACTATAGAGAGACTCTAGTCTCTCTAAAGGACTCTAGTTCAACCCTACCAGTTTGAGCCTTAATCTGACCCAGAGGGAGAGACGCCGGCTGAAATTCTTACTCTGCGGCTGCCGCAGGAGGTTTCTGAATGGTAAATTACACATATCATACGACTTTATATATTTATTTTTTTTACGTTCTGTGTGTTATTACACTGTTACTTACATGTTAGCTCCTGCTAACGGTTACGTCTTCGCTGTATCTTTGTTACTTCGAGCTTTTTTGGTGAATGAGCAATTTTGTAAATAGTGTAGTAACATTATACTTATCTCTCTTGACTGTATTCTTGCTATCTACGGATAAATGTATAATGTAGAAACTAGTAGGCTATCAAACGATGCTTGCATAGTAGGCCTAACCTAAATTCTATATTTTGCAAAGTTTGTGATTGTTTTAGCAGAGGTGTTTCATCGTAACAGCACCCTGACGTTTGTTGTTCTAGGTCTTTAGGATTTACTTTTGTATTTCAGCATAAATATGTCTGTCTGTATCAGTAATGTGTCATTCTGGCAGAAAATCGAGGCAGTGTAATGTTGATTAAAATGCCACTGTTTTCCATCTCAACATTATTCAAATGTCACAAGTTTTATGCACTTGACATGGTTAGGAAAATCTTACTTCTTATCCAACTATGCTTGTGTACTTGCATTCAAGTGAAATTCTAACTAATTTTCTTTTGACAGGTGTTTGTGTGGAAACTGCAACACCATTCCCACAGATCAGGAAAATGTCTGCTGTCTTGAGATAGCACAGGTAGTATCTACATATTCAAAGTGAAAACTAGTTTGTCTTGATTATGGTTTATTTCATACTTATGAAACACAATGGCATTTATTGTTTGCAGTACCTTGTTTGCAGGTTACCAGAAGGCTGCAGGAGGTTGAGGGGAACCAGAAATGCATGGTGGACCATCCTGGATTGGAGCCTGTATGCCTCAATGTATACTTGCTCCAGAATGCAAGCCAAATTTTGTAGACACTTTTTAAACATTTATTGACATTGCATTACTAACAAATAAGTTATAACTGTGCTAATCAAAACAAAGTAGCATAACAAAATAATAGATATATATAATAGATGTGTATAGACAAGAAAAAAATGTACAACTCCACATAAACACATTAAATGTTCAACGCAACGAAGCTTCTGGTGGGAGTAGGGGCAGGAGGAAACATGTCAGCCCGATGGGATGGATGGCAGGCCGGTGTTAGAGCAGGTTGACGGGTACCACACAGGTGTAGACTCAGGGATGGAGAATCTGTAGAAACACAGAGAGTGTGTGAAAATAGTTTAGTGGTAGTAGTAGAGGGGAGGAGACGAGAGGAGGGATAGTGCTCTTAGTAGCCATATGTTTTAGCAGGCAATCCATAAAAATAAAATGGGATACAAAACAAAAAAGTAATTGCTATATCTTGTCCAATTGCTTGAAGTCGTTACAGGTACCTTGCATATCGCTCTTTTGTGAGCTGGTGTTGGGGCTTGCTGGGACGCAGAATCCGGGTCGTCATCCCAGCTTGTGTGGTCCTTAGAATCCAAACGGAGTTTCACGATGCCACAGGTCACTACGTGGGATTCAAACAGCTGCTTGATTGAAGCGGGACACATAACCCGCAATGACCTCCTCCTTGTCTGGCCGCTCAAACTGTGCAGCAAGGTCTTCAGGAACAGGGATTGCCAGGACTGCATCAGTGTAGGGTGCCGGGTCCATAAACACCTTCTCGAAGATGAGGTCCATCATGTCCACTACATACCCTGTTTTATACAAGAAATGCACAGACATTGTTTACTTTTTTCAGAGACTGAAAGTGTTTTGCTCATTACCTCCTGACACTTTATCTAATTTATTATTTTTCATAAGGTTTGTGTGTGTGTGTATTACTTTATACAGTTATTTATTGTTGAAATGTTTATAGATTGTAAGTGCAACAAGTAAAAAAAAATCCTTTAGTTTTGGTATAAAAAATTAAAAAGTAAACTCACTGTATGTTGGCTCTGTCTTTAGGGGTTTTGCTCTACACTCTCCCTTCAATGCCTTCGGGAAGTGCACCTTGAAGAGGGGTACACCTTGGTCCGTCTTTGCTTGTGGTCGGTTGGCGTTTTCGTTGTAGTACATTGCCGCCAAGTAGAGTCTGTAATAACAAAAGAAAAAAATCTAAAATGTCAGAAACTTTATTATATTTATGATAACATGTAACTCCTTACTAACTTCTTCCCAAGTAAATGCAGCCTAATGAAGCTGGCTGTTTACCTGCACTCCTGTAAGAAGCCCGTAGAGTCTTGAAGGACAGCTGTGTGCCTACACAACGTGTTTCCATCTCTGTCTGGCATGCAACATCTCTTGATGCAGGAATCTGTGCCGTTGATGTTTTTGATGAGCTGGTCTATAACAAGCACACATGGGTTAGAAAAAAACATCTTCTCAGAACAAATGTAATCATCCCTCCCCCCACTATGTATCTGAGAACAGTGAGAAACATTTTTTTCACATGCATTTTAATATACCATTGAATAATGACCGAATACATAAGGTAAGCAACAAAACATAGTTTGTTTGTATGCACAGGCCAGGACAATCTGATGACAGAGAGTTCTGAGGTTGAAGTCCTATAATAACAAAATGCACCCGAGACAGTGACATGTCTGTAGCTACGACATGTCCGCTATTCTGCTGCAGCAGAGGAAACTCTGCTGTTCTCAGCTCCACGGCCACTCGTGGCCACGACCGCTAAAATGCGGGACGATACTGTAAACCGGTGCGTGTTTATCAAAGCTTGGTCGCCGTGCAGAGGCACCAGTCGGTTTGAGCTGCGTTCAAAACGCCTCAGGCAGTGATCACTGCTCCAGTATAATGGGTGAACCTGAAACTCACCCGGTGATAAACGTTCCGCGGTGCAAAAATAAGGGCGATTAAAATGCGTTATTTTTGTGTCATTCATTCATCTTAATGAACGCGTTAAAGTCCCGGCCCTAGTTTTAACGTAACTTTAGTATAAGCAGACTATGTCGCGGCCCAACAGTACTTTATGCTAGCTGCCATGCTAACAGGGGCCGCCAAGCCGGCTAAACAGTCAATCAGAATAAAATGTTCAAACTTACAGCTTCCACGTTCGTAGTTGGATCGCGGACAGTTGGTACCGATCCATTTTTAATCCGCAGGGATTTAGCAAATCCAGTTTTATACTGTCCCTCGTTGATGAAGCAGTCCGACGTGAAATGGTTAGCACACACATACAGCACTTTGGGAACTGCTGTAGGGACATCACCATCAAAAATGAAATTCACCCATTGAGTCCTCAGAACCTCCGAAGAGGGAAGTTTATAAAGAGTTGTGTGCTCATTTGTGCAGCCAACAACAGAGCAACCACTTCTTCCAGCTCGTACCTTCGCCATTGTGCCAACCGGAGCAACGCTAGCGAGCGGAATAATGGCGGTGTTTAGAAACTTTGTTAGGGGCGTGGCAAACCTTCACCGGAGGCGTTGCCACCAGCCTGAGGGGAGCGGCCGAGTCTGTTGCTGAAGTCATTTGCAGACCATTTCTCAAACAGCCCGTTTTAGCGCACATTTTCTAAAGACTAAGAAAGCAAAAAAACGAGAGGATGAACTTTTTTCATATCAGGAGGGATTGTAGACAGGCCGGGGATGCATATTATTGATAGAAAACCGCTCTAAAGTGCATTTTGCATAATATGGGACCTTTAAAACTTTGAGTTCAATCAAAAAATCATTACACATTATCATATATGAAAACTGTTAATTACTTGTTGTTTCAACTTAAAAATGCAAGATAAAACAAATAAATATTAAACATCACCAATACAACAACTTTCCTTAACTAGTTGAAGAACCACATATTTCAGCATTATTGTAACTCACTGTTCTGAGTTAAAATAGCTTACTATTTCAAGTTAAAAGCACTTCAATTTCAAATTTGCTATAACTAATGGTACACGACAGAACACACAGAATTCTCGCAACTTGTCCAAAAACATTTATTAGAAAAACATGTCTGTAGGCGCAAACATTGGGTTCTTGTACATTAACATGCCACACAACTAGCTGTTAAGGAGGGGGGGGTTCATCAAAACCTCAATCTGAAGGAAAATACTCAATATTGTCTGAACACCCAAAAACATTTGTGTTAATATAACACACAATGGGTCAATATGGAGAGGGAGGGGGAGGGAGGGAGAGAGGGTGAGAGAGAGAGAGAGAGAGACTTATACAATAACTAACACTCAGATAACTGGTTCATCAAAACCTCAATATGAAGAAAAATGCTAAATATTGTGTACCCAAAAAACATTGTTAACTGAACACACAATTGGTGGGGCAATATGCAGGCAGAGAGAGAGAGAGAGCTTCATCTTATACAATAACTCTAAGATAGCAGGCTCATCAAAACCTCAATATGGAGAAAAATTATAAATTTTGTGTGAACACCCAAAAAACATTTGTGTTAATTGAACACACTTTCAAATCTTTTTTTTTTACTAAGCAGTTTATTTCTTAGTCCATGGACTCTTGCTGAGCATTGGTCTGGTTGAATGCTCATGATGACCTTCTGAAGGAAGTCAAAGGTGTACTTCATATTTCGCGGGTACCGGTACTCAAGATTAAAGCAGTAGATGGCGCCCAGTAGCATGGCAAAGCCGGTGGGCACATCTCTGATGTTGTGTAGGATGATCTTCTCCTCTACAACCACAGCCACATTAAAGACTTCCAAAGGAAATGCATCCTGCAGGGGTCCTTCATGTCCGATCAGCAATCCAACTTCCATCCCTCCCATTATCACATCGAGGGTTTCGCCATGAACCTAAGACATACCTAAGACAACCGAGAGAATTTACATCTGCTATCATTACGGCTAGTTACATCCCCCCTGACGCTAATGCCTCGCTTGCGATGAAAGAACTGCATTCTGCCATTAGCAAGCAACAAACTACACACCCCGATGCAGCCTTCATTGTTGCGGGTGACTTCAATCACACAAACTTAAAGTCCGTTCTCCCCAAATTTAAACAGCATGTCTCCTGCCCCACCAGGGGAGACAAAACTTTAGACCATGTTTACACTAACATGGCCGATGCATACAAATCCATCCCCCTCCCCCACTTAGGACAATCAGACCATGTCTCTTTGTTCCTACTCCCCAAGTACTCCCCACTTATCAGACGTGTGAAGCCCACAGTGAGGACAGTCAAGATCTGGCCAGAAGGGGCAGAGGCTAAACTGCAGGAATGTTTTTCAAAACATGACTGGAGTAAGCACTCCTCGGAGGCAACCCTTGACTCCCACACGGACATCACCCTTTACACCTCCTCTGTCCTGGACTACATGAGATCCAGCACAGACAGTGTCACTACACTAAAAAGAATTATTACTTTCCCTAACCAGAAGCCATGGATGAACGGGGAGGTCCGAGCCCTGCTGAAAGCACGCGACATCGCCTTCAGATCTGGGGACCGGCAGGCCTACAGCACATCCAGGGCCAACCTGAAGAGGGGCATCACCGAGGCCAAACGCAACCACAAGCTGAGGATCGAGGAGCACTTCACGAATGGCTCCGACCCCCGACGCATGTGGCAGGGCATCCAGGCCATCACAGACTACAAACCCGCTCACATCAACCCCCAATCCAGCGACGCCTCCCTACCTGAGGAACTCAACCTCTTCTATGGGCGCTTTGATACAGTCAACAAGGAGGTGGCCATCAGGGAGGTGCTCCCTGCAGGCCACCAACCCCTCACACTCTCCCCCTCCGATGTGTTTGCAGCACTGAGCAGGATCAATCCACGGAAGGCAGCTGGTCCTGATGGCGTCCCCGGACGTGTCTACAGGGCCTGCGCAGAGCAGCTGACTGAGGTCTGGACTGACATCTTCAACCTGTCACTAGCCCAAGCAACTGTCCCTGAATGCCTCAAATCCACCACCATCGTGCCAGTGCCCAAACACTCCACTGCAGTTGACCTCAATGACTTCCGCCCAGTCGCGCTTACCCCCATCATCGCGAAGTGCTTCGAGAGGCTGGTCCTGGGTCACATCAAATCCTGTCTACCACCCACACTGGACCCCTTTCAATTTGCCTACCGCCAGAATAGGAGTACAGAGGATGCCATTGCCACGGCACTGCACTCCGCCCTCTCCCACCTGGACAAAAGCCATACATATGTTAGAATGCTGTTCATAGACTTCAGTTCAGCATTCAACACCATCAACCCCTCCAAACTGATCACCAAACTCCGCGATCTGAACATTGCCCCCTCCCTCCGTAACTGGATACTGGACTTCCTGACCAACAGACCGCAGTCTGTTAGGATCAACGGTCACACTTCCTCCACCCTCACCCTGAACACTGGCGTTCCGCAGGGCTGTGTGCTGAGCCCTCTCCTGTACTCTCTCTTCACCCACGACTGCACACCGACACATGGTTCAAACACCATTGTGAAGTTTGCAGACGACACAACGGTGATAGGCCTCATCAGCAACAACGATGAGTCAGCGTACAGGGAGGAGGTTCAGTGCCTAGCTGCGTGGTGTGCCGACAACAACCTGTCCCTCAACGCCACGAAGACCAAGGAGATCATCGTGGACTACAGGAAAACAAAAGGTGGCACGCACACCCCCCTCCACATTAACGGGACGGAGGTTGAGCGGGTATCCAACTTTAAGTTTCTGGGAGTCCACATCTCCGACAGTCTATCCTGGTCCCTCAACACCACTGCCCTAATCAAGAAGGCTCACCAGCGCCTCTTCTTCTTGAGGAGGCTAAAAAAGGCCCACCTGTCTCCTCAGATCCTGGTGAACTTCTACTGCAGCACCATCGAGAGCGTACTAACCAACTGTGTCACAGTGTGGTATGGTAACTGCTCCGCCTCGGACCGGAAAGCACTGCAGAGGGTGGTGAAAATCGGCCAACGCATCACCGGTTCCCCACTCCCCTCCATCGAGGCTGTCCAGAGGAAGCGGTGCCTGCGTAAGGCGCGCAGCATCGCAAAGGACAGCTCTCACCCCAACCATAGACTGTTCACCCTCCTCCCCTCTGGAAAGCGCTACAGGTCTCTGGGCACCCGGACCACCAGGTTCAGGGGAAGCTTTTTCCCCCAAGCTGTCAGCCTCCTGAACTCCAAACCCGCATAAACATTGTGCCCCCCCCCAAGGATATACACCCCTGCCCACCCATGACCTGGACCCATTTGACCCCCCCCCCCCGCCCCCCAAAGACACTCACCACTGCCCACCCAATACCTGCCCCCCCCCCCCCACCCCCCCAAGGACATGCACCCCCCGCACATCCAGCACCCCCACACCTCACCCCCCCTGGACATACTAAACATATTATAATTTATAGTAATGTTATTTATTTATTTATTCCCAACTGCCATTGCACCCCCCACTCCCATACCCATACAACCCATACTCATCTGTTGTACCCATTCTGTTATTCTGTTATACTGCACTAGAGCACTACTGCACCACCTGCACACTTACTTCTATTTGCACTACTTCTATTTTGCACATTGTATACTGTTTACACTTTTCACCTGCATGTTATGCCACTGTGAGTAACTGCTTAATACCTCGATGATCACTACCTCCATCTGCACTGTTTGTCACTTTGTTAACTACCTATAATTACCGTCATTTTAATAACCACTGTCACTTTTCAATTTTGCACCTTATTCTGCATTTCTGCATTTCAACCTGCACCTTAATCGCTCATTTGCACTTCTGGTTAGAACGCCAACTGTATTTCGTTGTCCCTGTACTTGTACTCTGCACAATGACAATAAAGTTGAATCTAATCTAATCTAATCTAATATGAAGACATGCACATGTTAACTGACATGTCAAGTTAACAAGTTCAAAACATCACTGTCATTCTGATAAAGGCTATAAATGTCTTTGAAGAGAGTGAGCAAATAATGGGACTGAAAAGCTGTGGTATCAATCAATGATAAATAAAAACTCCTGCAAATGTAATAAAACATGTAGTAAATGTGATCCCAATACGTGAACCCAATAATGTGAGAACTTGGCCAATAATGTGATAAAATGTCCTTTTAAGAATTTAATCATGTTAATGTTTTTTTCTGATTTTTTCTTCTCATGAACATGAAGAATGTTGCCTTACTCACATTTCAAACTAAATCTAAAGAGTTTATTATCATATGTGTAAATGTAGTCTCTTACATCACACATCCTGATGACATCAGAGGGATTATCTGAAATGTAGTGCGGGAGGCCAAGTAGGGCAGCTGTTCGTTGGTTTTGGTTTGTGTCCTACAAAAACAGGTTAAGTAGGTGAATGCAATACACAAGAATCCTAATCTTAGTATTCTTTGATAGAAAATATTTATCTATACAGTACCTACCTCTTTTTGAAGGCTATCCAGAATGCTGCTCAGGGCCAGCCTCCTCCCCGATGCAGCAGCTGATTTGTACAGCTGTAAAAGACTGAGCACCAAGGCATCGAGGCCACCCAGAAAGGACTCCAGCAGATCTTTGGCCACTATTCTTCGGAACTCTGCAATTAACTGAAGCAAATGGAAAACAAAAAAATACAGAGAAAAGGGCATGAGTTAGGGAAAAATAAGAGCACTATAGTGCTTTAGGAATAGAAACACAAATAAATAAATATTGCTACAAAGAGTACATGCTTTATCACTACATCAGTGCTCAAATAAAATATATGAATACTATGCTGTACTCAGTTGGTGAAGGGTTACCTCTTGCTCACTAAACAAGGCGGGCCATCTGTCCATGACAGCAGAGATGAGCGGTTCATCACCAATTATCTCTTGTCTTCTCTTTGAGAATGTTGCAGTCATCAATTCATCCAAGACCTGTAGATCTGGATTTCTCTTCTGCACCTCTAGATGCATGGTCTCGCAATCCTTCTCTGATTTAACTGCAGTTTGTCCCTCAGGTGGCTGTGGTAAGTAGTGGATCTCTCCCTTTTTTGACTTCCTGACTGGCTTGGTATTTCCTTTTCCTATTTTTCTTTTATTTACAACAACTTCAGGACATCCGGCTGCCATCATCCTCTGGCGATAATTGCCCATCTTGAATACCAAGCTGAATTTCCAGCAATACCATCCTTGACCCGACCCTGGCTCCCGGAGGCAAGGGTGCTTGACAACAAGAGCTTTGGCTACACTTTCTAGGTTGACTTCAGTTGGATAGGGAGTGATTTTGGCTATGCAATCAGCCAGTCTGTCTAGTATTTCACTCTTCACACTCTTTGAGACAACCATAACAGCACCATCGTTGGCGTAAGCATAATTTGCTACTCTCAGCTGAAACTCAACATCATGGGAGAATTCTGGAATAACAAATGGATCCGGCCAATCTGTTAAATCACCACTACTGACTGGACTGGGACTAGCAGTAGTACTGCTGCACGGACTCTGGGAACTAAGGCTTGCAGTATCTAATGTCGAGTCAAAAACTGGTTCAGAGAACGTGAACAGAACTTTCAGTGTGGCTCGTTCGGTTGGTAGGTCCTTGATGTCTGTCAAATTGCAGGGCTCATTCCCAAAGTCTGGATCTTCAAACTGTAAAAGGAAGTTCCCTCGGAGGCCCAGAGTGTTGCGCAGCACTGAACATAGCTCATCGACTGATGGGGGAACATTCTGTAGGGTAATGCGTCTTATTTCCTGAGGTGACACAATGACTCGGAGAAGCATCGCTGATGTGCCACCAGTAACTGAAACACAGAGCACAAACAAGAAAAACACTTCATAAAATAGTAAAAACACTTAATCTAAAGTAAGTTGGAGATAAAAAGTTAAAACTGTAGACTAGATGAATGAAACTGTACATTGTTACATGTTTTGCATTAAAAGGTACTTTATAACATTCATGTTCTGTTATTTTACTGTTAGTTTTACTGTTGTTCAGTTTTTTTCTGTTATTGTATCGTGTGCATGTAACATTGCTCAGTTTTTGTAATAATGTTTGTAAATGTAATTGAATATGCTTTTTGTATTTTAATTTGGCACGCTGCAATAAAATAAACTCAAATGAGTATGTCTTTTTCTCTATAAAGCTGTAAAAAAAAATAAACAAACGAACAAAAAAAAAACTCTCAAGTCCCCCGAACCTAACTTCTGACTCAGCTGGAGATGAGGGACATAGTAAATAGTTGTTTGCAGACATCAAGTGCATATGTATATACGATCTTTAAAGTATATGTGATTGCACTGGTCAAGCAGTTTCTATCCTGTTATGAGGTCCAAAGAATGAGTGTGTGTTTAAGATTACCTTAATGTAACATGAATGTCCTTGAAGTGATGAGCAGCTTTCCTTCAACAGGGTATGCAGCAAGGGGGGTGTAGTCATTCAGTTTGTCAGGATCAACAACCACAGTTGCTGCAGGGTCCCTTCTGCCAAGCTGGTAACACCTTAGATGCTCGAGGAAGCTCGCTGCGAATAGTTCCATAATGAATGAGATGCAGCCATCCACTACACAGATCTCAAATACTCTCCCAAAATCAGGCAGTCCACATGTCTGTCCAACTGAGGGCACCATTCCTTTAGAATAATTTGTCCCCTTTACATAGGCAATGGGGGTGAGTGAAACAGAGTCCAGACCTTCAAACTTATTCCATATAGCTTCTCTGATGGCAGCATCTAAGATGCCCACAGACACAACTGATACTCGTCCAGTCTCAATGTTTGGCTTGAAAATAGTTGGCATCTCCAAATAATATGAGAGCATAAGTTGATGTCTTGTGGCCAAAGTGAGCAGAATATTTTTTAAGTTGCCAATGTTGCGAACTACTTTTTTAAAGAATGAATGCTTGGCCTCGAATCGTATGGTCCAAAACTCAAATCATGGTCCAAATTTCTTGATAAGAATGGGGTAATGTTCAAGATAATGATGTTTCTGACGTAATTTAGTACCAGGAAATACTTCTAAAAGCAACTGTCTGTGATCAGAGATTTTGGCTTGAAGGTAGCACAGGTTTTCTGTTGTGAAGGATGGGCTTGATAACAGCTCCACAATGTCTTTCAGTTCAAGGACCACAGACCAAGGCCCAATCTCAATTCTCTATCTTACCCCTTCCCCTTGGACCTTCCCCTTCCCCTTGGCTACATGCCCCTATGAATTGAGACAACACTCGTTACGGTTACGTCATCATACATTGACGACAAAATATTGACAATTTGTTATAGGCCTACACACTGCATGGTGTTTTGTATCTTTTTCAGTTAATACGGTTTTGAATTTCATTGATGTTCAGAAACAATGTCTTTGTTAACCAACATGTCTTTATTTACAATTATGAATGGCTACAACATTGAACGCATGACTCACTCCCACATTTGCTTTGAAGCGTATTTTGATTTAGCGTATTTTGATTTCGGACATTTCTGCTCGTTTTCGTGTCGAAAACGTATCAGCTGCCGGGTTTCCTCCGGCGTTCCTGTGTGAAAAAGGACGATATATGTAAAGCACTTATCGATTTGTCTCTAATTGTCTACACTGTTATCAAACGGAATTCGCTGCTAATTGTGTTTAGTAAACTAGACATGCATGGAGTTCATTGCTAGTCAGAGAAATGTAACTTTGTGCACTCAGCAATGTAACGTTCGCATACCGATTTTCGAAAAAGTTTCGATTAAGAATATGGTTGCAAATATATAGGTACAGGACTGTTTAGAGCACAAAACAACACTTTCGTAAATTTTAAATCGATTATTTCAGCCGAAAATACTTACATTTATGTGACTCTCGTTGAGATCTGGCCGCGATTGTTGCCGGTTGCGCATTGTAATGGGTACCCCTTGGTTTCAAGTAAGCTCCCGATCTCACTTGGTTTCAAGGGGTGTATACCCCTTCCCCTTAGCCCTTCCCCTCGGTCGAAAAGAGAATTGAGACAGCCCTTGGTCTCACGTGAATGCGCAAAACCAAGGGGAAGGGGGAAGGGCTAAGATAGAGAATTGAGATTCAGCCCGTCTTTTCACTCTCTGGAATGTGGTGGCCAATCAACAGTGGGAGAAACCTCAGAAGGGCCCAGTTTTCATGTCCGTTGCCACCAATAGTTCTTTTTTTTTGAGAAGTTTGTTTGCAGTGTCTGAGGTCTGTTAGTTTTGTCAGAAAACTGAAAAGGAAATGATGCTATTCTATCATAAAGGTAATTCAATGTTAAATACTTTTTAGCAATCAAATCTGAAAGACATAAACAGAGTTCCACAGGTACAATTCCCTCCAATACATTGTGTAGAAAATCAGATGGAAACCCTTTTGCAGGATGAAAGTGAGTAAGTCTATTTAAAGGACAGTCTCTCTTCAAGCCATCAATACATGAGGCATCAGTTGTGTTAAGTACATTAATGGCTTCATCAAACAGTTTGGGTGTTCTCAAAATAAATGCCCCACTTCTGACATCATGCTGCTGAATATCTTTAAGGCTAGCCAAACAAAATCTACAAAATTTCTCAACACTAAAAGACTCTTGGAATTCTGCCAGGGAATGTGCTCCTAAGTTATCTGCTGAGACGTATATAACAGTACCTTTGATACAAGACCCAAGTCTTTTTACAAATACACCTGTTTTCTCTAAATGCTCAAGATCTCTAATCAGAGGCTCCAAAACTTTGCTGTAACCATATTGTTTTATATGTACAGTTTTGCACAATGCAGCTAGATAAATTGATGACAATGTTGATCTAAGTCATATGGGTAAGTTGACTATCACCCAATATATACCACAGACTTTGTGCTTCTTTTTTGAAGTCCCCAATGGATTACAAATTTCAAAGTCATCAATGTATAAGCCAAGAGCTATGCCTAATTCTTCAGACAGAAGTTTGTTTTCTTTAAAGTGTTCGCTATCTTGAAATGAACGATAATGACCTTCCTGTTCATCGGATCTCTGTAATGTTTCAAGAATCTCACTTCTTTCCAACAACTTACTTAACAAATCTAAAATAGGAACATACACATGAGGAATGATTTTTTTCTTCTGCATTTAGCACATACTCAACTGGTTCAACAACTGTAAAGTTCTTTCTGTAAAATGAATGCCTTTTACGCTCTGTGCCCAAACACCCTGCCCTTGAAAGAAATTTGAGTGGGTTCAAAGACTGAATTTCATCAGACAATGATGTTACAACAGAGGCATCAGCTGCACAATTATTTTCCTCCAAAACATTCTCAATAATTTTCTTGATACTTTTATAAGCAAAGTCTCCAATGTCAAATAACTCATCAATTGCAGAATTTGAAACATGTAGGACTGTTTGCATATGGAGAAATAAAGATGCCAACTGACGTTTAATTGTCTCACCATTTTCAAGACCAGGTTCAGGTTCAGCCTCAGGTATTGAATCATGTGAAGCTGATGCCTCAGTATCATATAGAAATCCCTCTTCTAAAACTGCATTTGTAAGTGTATGGTGTCCAAAAAGCTCTGGTCTTAAATTATTTAGGGTGGAAAACCTGTGATAGCGGCTTCTATGAGCAGTAAATGTTGACAGTACACTGGACTTGAAAGAGCAGTCTGCAAATGGACATTTAACGGTTTCCTTGTTCCTCAAATGAGTCTTGAGATGAGAAAAGTATTTGTTAATGTTACTAGGCTCTGAGAATGTACACAAATCACAGTATTACTTGGTCACAATTGTGTGATGTTTTTGTTCATGTTCTTTCAAATGGTTTTTAAGTTCAGCTTGGGTTTGAAATGTGTTCAAACAGTCTTCATAAATACAGGAAAGGCCTGAACACCTCCTATGATGTCCGTGACGCTCTTTATAATGCTGCAGTATTGTTCCTTGCCCATTGGAGGAGAACGCACAAAACTTACATTTCCACCCCATGAACTGTACACCCTTGTTGACTTCTGTGAACAGAAAAAACAAAAATGAACTGCATATTCAAAAAAATGAAACCAAAGTACTTATAAATCTAGTGCCTAAACTCGTTTAAGTTTTCAAAATGTGACAATGGTTGCACTTGCAAACAGGGATATAGTAATTTTGCAACACATATGTTAAAAAAAAAAAGCGAGAGAGAAGGAGAAAAGTTGGCTCAGAAAAGAGTTTAGTCTACTGCATGATCCGCACTAACAACAGCATGGGCAGCGTTGTGAATACATTAATTTGACACACACGTACACACGCACACACACACAAGTGCGGCCGGGGACGGAATTGCGCGCGAGCTGAAGCCCTCCCGTTTCAGTTCCAGACGTATATTCCTCCGCACCAGTCTAAAGCACATCGGACTGGAGAGTTTCCCTAATAGCCTTTTCCTTTTCATGATTTTTTTCTTTTGCAAAGCGTTTTGAATATGCAACTCGCCTGAGCCTTGAATATGCAAATCGCCGACCACCGTACTTTTTAGAATAGCAGGGTCTTTTTTATTTTATTTTGTTTTTTGTTTTTTTTAAAAATGGGGAACCTCGCCATTACTAATCATTCGAAAAGGCGGGTGTAACCGCCGACGTTATGCTTGGATAGAAATTGGCTAACTAGTAGCTTACTAGCTAACTCCGGTTCGGCTTGAAGGGTGGGAAACTCGGTGAAAAACCTCAGCGGCACATGAATTAACAACGAATATTACGGTTACATTCAAACACTACACCAGTCAGCTATATATTTAACATTTTACACGTTATAACAGAAGTGTGGCTGATTTAATTTGTCCACTGTAGCGGTGCAGGGGAGGTTATTGATAGTTTAATGCCATGAATTTAGCTTTTCCAAGCTATTAAAAAGCACAACCTACATAGTTGATGTTTTTATGTTACTGCACCTACGGTTAATGGTAAAATAGTTAATTAGAGATTTTTAAACTCACCTTTTACTATTCCGTCCACCTGACCACCTTCTCCGTTCTTGCATGCAGAGTTAAGCCAGTGTCGTATTGCTCCGCCTCCCTTAACAGGCCGTTGTCAGCTAAATAGTCTCGTTCCGCCGGTGGAAGTAGTCATTTCTTGTTTACTGCAATATGTGTATATTTTGGATGGAATTCGATGTGTGACCTGTCTGCAGTGTTTAAATGATTACTTACATGCTTCAACCTTGCCTTAGTTCAAGGAAGACATTTTAAATAAAATGTCACCGCAAGTCACAGTTAAGATTTTTCCCTCCTTTTTTCCTCTTAAGTTCAATCAACACATACTAGTCAGTCAAAATTATTAGATAGTCAACATAATGAGTAAATGTAAGTTTTACTTTACCTCCTTTTTCCTCTCCTTTATTTTTTTTAATGATGACTTACAAACCCAAATTCAATCAACAAATACAAATCTGACAAAATTCCCAAATAATCAACACAATGAATAAATTTAAGTATATCTTTATAAAACGTGTAGAGTTGAGTTCAAAATCCAAAACTTGTTAAAGCTCTTTGTGTTAAAGAGAGGTAGCAAGTGGACATAACTAAACAAGGCTGCAAATGTTTTATAGTGGAGGTGGGGGGGGGGGGGGGGGGGGGTAGGGAATATCGCCCGGGGCATAATTCAATGTAGAACCGCCACTGGCTCTGTTGGCCGTTGCTCTGTTTCATTCACCATCTGCTCGTTACCAGAATGTACTGCAACTGTGGAAGGAGGTTTCATAGCCGCCACCTGCTAGTTACCAGAATGTACTGCACCTGTAAGGGTCAATGCCAGTCTGGGAAGACCAACCATCATAGCCATCTCCTGGCTGCACTTTAACCTTCTTCTGAGAGATTTGACACTTCTTCATGAGATTTGACACCGTTGCATAACTTTCTAATACTTTCTTTCAATCAAAAAGAACACAGAAATGTTAAACACTTGGTGAGATCCATATGGAACTGCTTTCAACTGAATGTGTTTTTGGGGTTTACCTGCAAATGTGCTGTGTAGTTCATGTTAAAATTCTGTACAATGCTCTAATTCTGGATGATTACAATTGGATATTTGCATTTTTATCAATTGTTGTTTTGAGTGTTGTGATGGTCCTGCGATGGTCATGATGATAAGTTAATTTATAAACAAAAAAATATGTAGACCTTTGACACTGTAACATGATTTAGGGGCTATTCAAATTAACTACAAAATAATGATGAGGTAAAAAAAAACTGTTTTAAATGTGTATATTACTATGGATTATTACTCTGGATTATCACTTGTTTTATTACTGGACTATCACTACTAACACTGGATTCTTACTATTGCTATGGGTTGACACTGGGATTATTGCTGTGGATTATCATGGGGGATCCTTCCTTCCAGGGACAGCTAGGAATGCAATGGATGCAATGTGTGCCATGATGGACATACAGAGTAGTACACCACGTTATAATGACATGTTTACTTGTGGTTGCTGGAGTCATGTCTGCTTGTTGTAAGGGCCTTAGGGCCATGTGTGTGTATGTTTGCTTTAGGGTCACATCTGCTTGTTACAAGGGTCTTTGGCTTTTAACTGGACCAAAACATTTCATTTGTATATTGTATTCCAAAAAATAAGGTATTCGAATATATATATATATATATATATATATGTATTGCAAAATATATGGAACATTAAAGAATGACATGAAATGCATCATTAATGTTTGTGGCCATAATACTTAAATACTGCAGCGTCAGAAGAGCAAGCGTGGGGAAAGGTCTCAGGAGCTCAGTGGCGGTGACACAGGCAGGGCTGATTTATGTACCACCATTTCAAGACGCCCATGGTGATAACTTTTATTCAATGGTAACTTGCGCACTTTAACTGGTAACTGGTCATCTATTTTGAGGCAGACATGAATTCTAGTATTAAAATAGCGAATTCAAGATAAAGTTAAAAATGAACATCGACTGACCTATGGGTTGGCTGATGAGTCCATCAAACCTGTAATGGTCTTGTGCAGTGTGTCCAACTCTTGAATAAACATCAAGTAAAACCGTAGCCAATTAAATGGTAGAAGACAGTCAATTTGACTATCTAGAGCAGGGCTGGCCAACGCAGTGCCCGCCAGCACCTGCGTACCCGCAGGGACTACGCAAGTTGCCCACAGGGCATGTTCTGAATATAGCCCTTGACACCATGGAGAAAAGTTTTAACCATTTTCCTTTCATTGTTCTTTAAAAAAAAAAAAAAAACTCTTGCATTGATGTAGATTTGAAGGCAATGACTTCAATGAATATTGAATCTAACATTTGAAAAACAAAAATGTTTTGTGAACTCTGAACTAGTCTGAAAAATTAAATGTTGTGTGCACTCTTTGCTGAGACAAATCATATCGGGAGCTGGATGCAGGTTATACCCACAAAATAAAGAAAAACATGACCGAAAAGCAAAAACCAAGTGCATGCGACTCATTTGCGGGGGCGACTTTGGCGACAGCAAAGCGGAACAATGTGGAGAGAGATTACCTGTCTCACTAGCTTCCATGCTAACTACCCACTTGGCAGTGACCTACGGGCAGAAAAGGTGCAGGAGTTAAAAGCATTGTGGGCAAACGGTCATTTTTCACGAGGCCGGTGGAAAAAGTCTTAAACAACAACTAAAACTTAAATTAGAGCTGCACATTTTAGAATAGAATAGAATAGATATACTTTATTAATCCCAAGATGGGAAATTGCAACGTAGCAGCAGCATTAGAATACACAGAATGAATGCAATTAGAAATAAAAAGTGTATGTATGTATATAAAAAATAAAATAAAATATATATATATTAAAAATATAAATATAAAATATAAACTAAAAATGTAAACTAAATATAATCTAAACTAATTTAGTGCAAGATTTTTAAAGAAACAATGTACAGAATATAATGAAATGAAATGAAATATAAGGTGCAAGGAGACTGTTGCAATAAGTTATTGGCTGTTATTGTACAGTGTAATGGAATGTGGTAGGAATGATTTCCTATATCTGTCCCTTCGACAGCGGAGCTGAAGCAGCCTGTGAGGGAAGGTGCTCCGCTGTCTGACCACTGTTTGATGGAGAGGGTGCTGATCATTGTCAATGATGGATAACAGTTTTTTCAGCATTCTCCTCTCCACCACAGACTCAAAAGATTCTAGCCCGAGACCTAGTACAGAGCCAGCCCTCTTGATGATTTTATCAAGTCTTTTGGTGTCACTGGCTCTGGTGCTGCTGCCCCAACACACAGCAGCAAAGAAAATGGTGCTAGCAACAACAGACTGGTAGAAGATCTCCAACATCTTACTGCACACGTTGAAAGATCTCAGCTTCCTCAGAAAATAGTCTGTTCATCCTCTTCTTGTATTCAGCCTCGGTGTTAGATTTCCAGTCCAGTCTGTTGCCGATCACCAGCCCCAAGTATTTATAGTCCTCAACCTCCTCCACCACGTCCCCCCTGATCCGTAGTGGCTGTGGAGGCAACCTCTTTGTCCTCCCGAAGTCAATCACCATCTCTCTGGTCTTGTTGACATTCAGCCTCAGGTGATTCTGTTCGGACCACTCCACAAAGTTGTCCACCAGTGTCCTGTACTCACCCTCCTCTCCACCTCTTATACACCTGACAACAGCTGAGTCATCAGAGAACTTTTGCAAGTGACATAACTCAGAGTTGTACTGAAAGTCAGTGGTGTACAAGGTGAAGAGGAAGGGAGAGAGCACAGTTCCCTGTGGAGCTCCTGTATCACTGACCACCACGTCAGACAGTACACTGCCCAGACGGACAAACTGTGGCCTGCCTGTCAAGTAGTCAGTAATCCAGGAGATCATAGTGTCGTCAACACCCATCCCCCACAGCTTCTCACCCATCAGCAGAGGCTGAATGGTGTTGAAAGCACTGGAGAAATCAAAGAATGTGATCCTCACAGTGCCTCCCCCACCATCCAGATGCATATGGGCACTTTGCAGCAGGTAAATGACAGCATCATCAACTCCTACACGGGGCTGATAGGCAAATTGCAAGGGGTCCAGAAACATCCTCACCAGGAGATAAGACCTTGGACTTACTGTATGCCAATGTTAAGGGGGCATACAGTGCAATAGCCCTTCCCCCCTGGGCAAATCAGACCACTGCTTGATACTACTGTCTCCTATATACAAGCCTCTTGTGAGGAGACAGCCCATCACCACCAGGACTGTGCAGCAGTGGTCTGAGGAGGCCCTTAGGGAGTGCTACAGGACAACAGACTGGGGGATGTTTCAGGAAGACTACGGTGACGACATTGAGGGTCTCACTCAATGCGTCACAGACTATATAAAGTTCTGTGAGGAGAGTGTTGTCCCTACCAAGAAGGTACGCTGCTTCCCCAACAGCAAACCCTGGATCAACAGGGACATCAAAGTCCTGTTGAACCGTAAGACGAGAGCCTTCATGGCAGGAGGCAATGAGGACACACAGAGGGAGATACAAAGAGAGCTGAGGAGGGAACTGAGGAGGGCTAAGGACTGCTACAAAAGCAGGATAGAGGGGAAGCTGCAGCTGAACAACTCCCGAGAGGTGTGGGCAGGGGTGAGAACCATCACCGGCATGAAAACTGCCGGTGGATCACAGGAGGGGACAAAGGAATGGGCCGATGAGTTAAACCTGTTTTTCAACAGATTTGACTCACCAACTGGGGCCAGACCAACACCCCCTCCCCCCTCCTGCTCTACTCATCTCCCTGCGGTACCACCAGACCCGGGCATGGCAGCTCTTGCACCTCCTCTCCCAGCACCACCCTCTCTCTCTCTCCCGTTCTACACTCACAGGGAGGCAGGACCAATGTCCGGCCCAGAGGACAGTCACCCCCTCGCCACACCCCCTACTACTCCTGTGACCCCGGTAACACCAACCCTAACCATCAACACCAGCCACGTGAGACGGCAGCTCACAAGGATCAGGCCTAGCAAGGCCAGAGGACCCGACGACATCAGCCCGAGGGTGCTCAAGATCTGTGCGGAGCAGCTGGCAGGAGTGTTCACGCACCTTTTTTGGCCTCTCCCTGAGGCTGAAAAAGGTGCCAACTCTATGGAAGACTTCCTGCGTAGTCCCTGTGCCAAAGAAGGGTCGCCCCAACGCTCCAGGCAACTTCAGACCTGTGGCTCTAACGTCACACGTCATGAAGACCTTTGAGAGGTTGGTTCTGGACTACCTCAAGCCCATGGTGCATGACTGCCTGGACCCATTGCAGTTTGCGTACCAGACCCACATCGGCGTGGAGGATGCTATCATCTACCTGCTTCACAGAGCTTACACACACCTGGAGAGGCCACAGAGCATGGTGAGAATCATGTTCTTCGACTTCTTTAGTGCTTCTCTAGTACTTTTGTCCTGACACTGCTTGTCAGACATGGTGACAAGCAACACCGGCACACCCCAGGGAACTGTACTTTCACCATTCTTGTTCACCCTCTACACCTCGGATTTCTGCTACAACTCCCGAACATGCCACCTGCAGAAGTTCTCTGATGACTCCTCCATTGTTGGATGCATCACAGACAATGGGGAGGAGTACAGGGAACTGGTGAAGAACTTTGTGGGATGGTGTGACGGGAACCACCTTCAGCTCAACACAGGGAAAACCAAGGAGCTGGTGGTGGACTTCAGATGCAGAAAGAGTCCCCCATTACCGGTTTCAATAAAGGGGGATGAGGTGGAGATGGTGGATACCTGCAAGTTCCTTGGGGTGCACCTGAACAACAAACTGGACTGGTCAGACAACACCGAGGCCCTCTACAGGAAGGGACAGAGCAGGCTGTTCTTCCTGAGGAGGCTCAGATCCTTCAACGTGTGCACTAGGCTGCTACGGATGTTCTACCAGTAGGTGGTAGCCAGTGTCACCTTCTTCGCCGTTGTGTGCTGGGGAGGAGGCATTGGGAGCGGTGGTGCCAGTAAGCTGAACAAGCTGGTGATGAGGGCGAGCTCTGTGGTGGGGATGAAGCTGGACTGTGTGGAGGCGGTGACAGAGAGGAGGATGAGGGGAAAGCTGCAGGCGATCCTGAACAACCCCTCTCACCCTCTCTATGCCGAGCTGAGGCAACTCAGGAGCACGTTCAGCCATAGGCTCACTCAGCCACGGCCTCAAAGCGCTTGGGGGGCTCTTTCATCCCATCAGCTATCAGGCTCTACAATTCCTCAACCACCCGCTCCTAATGTCTCGGAAACGCCAACACCACCAGATAATGGATTTGTATACCACACCACACACCTCCGATTGTTTTTCTAGCCGTTGTAATTTTAGGTCTGTTCATCTAATTGATAAACGCTAAGACTATCTACCAACCGCACTGTCCATCTGTCATCTTTCAATGTGTGCACTAGGCTGCTACGGATGGTCTACCAGTCTGCGGTGGCCAGTGTCACCTTCTTCGCTGCTGTGTGCTGGGGAGGAGGCATTGGGAGCGGTGGTGCCAGTAAGCTGTACAAGCCGGAGAGGAAGGCGTGCTCTGCGGTGGGGATGAAGCTGGACTGTGTGGAGGTGGTGACAGTGAGGTGGACGAGGGGAAAGCTGCGGGCGATCCTGGACAACCCCTCTCATCCTCTCTATGCCGAACTGAAGCAACCCAGGAACACGTTCAGCCACAGGCTCACTCAGCAACGTGCCTCAAAGCGCTTGGGGGCTCCTTCATCCCATCAGCCATCAGGCTCCAGGAAGCCCCAACACCACCAGGCAATGGACTGAACAATGGACTGAACACCACACTACACTACACACAACCACACCACACATCTTGGACTGTCTTCTAGCTGTCGTTATTTTAGGTCTATTAATATGTTTCACCTGGGATACCTTGTATAAATTTGCACATCTTGCATCTTGCACACTCCGCACATTTGCACACTCTATTTTTGCACTACAAATAGCAACCAAGGATGTTTACCATATATGCATACAGGTTGTAAGTTTTGGTCGACCTGACTCTAAGAGCTCCCATTTAACTTAATTTAACTTAAATTAATCTTACTAGGTAGATCTATTTATTGTTTATTGTTTAGTGTTATTGACTATAGTCAGGTTCTTTGCACTCGTCTATCCCCTGTACTGCTGGTCATTGTGAATTTCTCCTAAGGGGGATCAATAAAGGATTATCTTATCTTATCTTATCCTCACCTGACCTTCATCACATGCGATGTTAGGGCGACTGGTCTGTAGTCAGCCGGATCGGACGGCCTCGACTTCTTGGGGACTGGGACCAAGCAGGAGGTCTTCCACAGCAACAGGATTTTCTCCTGACTCAAGCTCAGGTTGAACAGATGTCCCAGTACAGGAGACAGCTGGCTGGCACAGGCCTTCAGGATCCTGGGTGAGATGCCATCAGGGCCTGCAGCCTTCCGCTGATGCAGCCTTTCCATCTGCCTCTTTACCTGGCCTGTAGTCACCATTGGGCGGGGGTTGGTGCAGATGCCATCAGTGGAGGAGGAGGAGGGGGTGGGGGGGAAGGAGGAGGGGCAGATGGAGAGGTGTTGTACAGGAGAATGCTGGGGGGAGGGTCGAACCCTTTGGGACAGTGTGTGGGGGGGTGGGGGTGTTGGAGGGGTATCAGGGGTGAGCTAAACCTGTTGAAAAATTGGTTATACTGGTTAGCTCTATCCAGGCTCCCAGATGTCTGCCTGTCCTTCCCCTTCATCCCTGTGATGTGCTTCATTCCCGCCCACACATCCCTCACACTGTTCTGTTGGAGCTTGGCCTCCAGCTTCCTCCTGTAGTTGTCTTTGTACGTCCTCAGCATCTCACAGAGTTCGTACTGCACTCTCCTCTGCTCCTCCCTGTCTCCTGACCTGAAAGCCCTCTTCTTTTTGTTCAAGAGTGCCTTCAGGTCACTGGTAATCCACTTGTAATCCACAGCTTGTTGTTGGAGAAGCAGTCAACGTTCCGGGCTGGCATGGTGGTGTCCTCGCAGAATCTTATATAGTCTGTTATGCAGTCGGTCATGTTATCGATGTCCTCCCCATGTGGCTCACAGAGAACATCCCAGTCTGTTGACTCGAAGCAGTCCTGCAGTGCCTCAGCAGTCTCCTGTGTCCACTTCCTCACTATCCTGGTGAGCAAAGGTTGCCTTCTCACAAGTGGGATATACTTGGGAGTCATCATGACCATGTTGTGGTCTGACTTGCCAAGGGGGGTAAGGGCTGTGGCGTCATATGCGTCCATGGCATTAGCATATAGTAAGTCCAGTGTTTTATTGTCTCTGGTGGGGCAGTCAACATACTGATGGAAGTTATTTAAAATATTGTTCAGTGAGGCATGATTAAAATCACCTGTAATGACCATGAACGCATCCGGGTGTTCAGTCTGTAGTTTAGCGGTGGCGGAGCTGATGACTTCACAAGCCACCGCTGCATCAGCTGACGGGGGGATGTAGACAGCGATAGTAATGGCGGACGTAAACTCCCTCTGCAAATAGTACGGACGCATTCCCACAGCCAGCAGTTCAATGTCCGGGGTACAGAGACGCTTACATGTCCGGGATTGTACCACCTCTCACTCACATAAAGTGCAAGGCCGCCACCCTTCTTCTTCCGACTTTTGGAACAGTCTCTGTCTCCACGTAGTAAACTGTAACTGGGAACCTCACTGCTGCTGTCCGTTATGTGCGAGTGCAGCCAGGTTTCACTGAAGCAGAATAAGCTACACTCGCGGTATTCCCTTTTGGTCTTCACCAGCGCTGAAAGTTCGTCCATCTTATTCCCCAAAGACCTCACGTTCCCCATTATAATTGCTGGGACTGCTGGTTTATGTCTTCTTCTCTCCCTCCGTTTGGTTCCAGCCCTGCAGCCCCGGCGTTTCCTCCGTAACTCCTGCGGGACCGCAGGTCCGTCTCCGGGCAGCAGCACATGCTTACACAGCGCAACCAGCTGATCGCGCGTGTAAACAATGCCCCCGCTACTACCGGCACAGTTCACTGTTACGAAAAAGTAAAAATAGAACGCAGAGAAAAGTAACAAGACTTAGTCCAACCATTGTCATAGACGTTTAGACGCGGATGTTGAATACTTAAAAACAAATGCAAAAACTGAAAACAACAAATAAACAAAAGATAAGAAAACACGAGGGGAGCTGCAGCTACAGGATGCCGCCTGAGGCAGCGCCAGATCAACATGACATGTCATCCGGCAGACTGTAAGATCTGTAATGCTACGGTGTCGAGAGGCGGAAAGGAAAGTACTTCCTTTAATACAAGCAATCTGATAAAACATCTTAAGACGCACCATAGCGCTTAGTACACAGAGTTCACTAATGCTAGCGGCGTAAGACCGAAGCAGCCAACCTTATGACGTCTTGCAAAAGCGAGAGAAAATGTCCAAACTCACAGGCAATACAAATAACAGAGGCACTTACTCACTTCATAGTGCTCGATGACCAGCCACTTTCAGTTGTTGATAATGTCGGATTTCGCCGTCTTCTAAAAGTGCGAGAGCCCATATATGAGATTCCCAGTCGCCTCTACATCACCGATGTGATGTTGCCAAAGGTGTATGATAAAGTGAAAGATCACGTTGACGTTATTTGACAACATAGTTCATTGATTTGTTTAGCCTTTCTGAAGAAACATGGGAATAGTGCCACATGGTTTGTGTACTTGAAAGAAGGATACTTTTGATAACTGAAACGTGATAATGTGCTTATTAAGCAATAGTTCTGATCACTTTTTGTGATTATTTTTGTTGTTATTCGCTTTATCTGGTTAAATTTACATTTTGTCTAATGTGATGGCATTTTGTCGTTCATTTGGTATAGCCTTACTAAAGGCTTGACATAATCTTCAGAGGAGAAAATAAAATCTGCCTTCAAACGAATTGCACTTCTTTCATAGAGACCAAATCTAGAAAGTATCGGTATCGGTACTCGGTATCGGCAAGTACACAAATAAAAGTATCGGTATCGTATCGGTTTGTAAAAAAGTGGTATCAGTGCATCCCTAATAATAATAAATTATACATATTGTTAATATTTGTGTGTTTGAAATATGACTGTACCCAGTAATATGTGTAAAATATGATAGAACATCATCTGTGCAAGATGTATGCTTTTCCTATACGTCCCGTGTCCCATGCTTCAACAGCTCTGGGGCAATGGAGAAATCGGCTTAAAGGTCCTTACACACCAGACGCGTTTTATTCGCGCGAATAAAACGCGTATTACAAACCATTAATGTTGTTATGACTGCATGCACACCGAACGCGATTTTTCGCAGCGAAAATGCGACAATTTTTTTTCTCGCAACAGGGTCGATTTTTTAAGCGCGATAAAATACATCATCCAATCATGTTACATGGAATTGACCCATACACAATGTAACAGTACCCCGATTTACCTCACAACCAACAATGGCAGATTTACTGATTGTTTGCGTGTCCCACCACCCAATACTATATGATAAGAGAAATAAAAACGATAGCTTCCCAGCTGGGCTACGAAGACAGTACGTATAATCGGTTATATACAGTATGTACATTCAGTAAACCTCAGCATCAATGGTGATAGCCAACTTAGCCGAGTCGGTGAATGATAACATTGTCGTAATGCCGGCATATACAGTACGGCACATCTGTCAGCATTGACTTTCTAGAAAACATAAGTACACCACGTGTCTGTAGGGATTGGAGGAGAGAAGGGGAAAAGGCAGGCTATGGGAGGGAACAGGAAAGAGGGAGGGGTTGTGTGAGCGGTGAGTGAAGGAGGGTTAGTAGATAAACAACTAGCATAGTGTTAGCATAGTAGCGTAATAGATTGGAAGAGAAGCTAGCCTATGCTAACACAAGTGACATAAAACGTTGTGAGATGTATAGTGACGAATAAGCTACATAGTAGTTTATAAATTGGATTTGCCACGGCGGGCAGGCAGGGACCAGGGGAAAAACATGAACCTACCTAGTGTCATGATGTCCAGCCACTGAAATATGTTATCGCGTGTGCAGACGTCTTGCTCATGACAGTGGCTTTGTTTATTTTACAATATACTACAATAAACTACACTACAAAAATATTACATATTATATTATATATATATATATATATATATATTTATATATATATATATATATATATATATATATATATATATATATATTTATATAAATATTACAGTGTAGCCAGTGTTGTGACTTTCAAGGTTGGTTCATAATAGGCCTACACAAAAACTGTTAGTGATTTCAGTTGCAGCCGTTCAAAAAGCATGGAAAAATCTGAAGGACTCATACATCAGAAGGAGAAGGGAGGATAATGAAACTAAAAGTGGTCAAGCAGCCAAAAAAAAAAAAACATGGAAACACATGCAGGCCATGTCTTTTTTGGAGCCTTCCTTGAGACACAGGAGGTAGTAAGACTGGAAGTTTATTAAAGCGTTCATCTAGGCCTAGTTCAAGACACACTGGCATAAGTTATAACATGTATTTCTGGACAGGTCACACAGCAATTTAGATGGTGCGCTGGAGGAGGGTGAGGAAGAGGAGAGTGAAAACTGTCCTCTGAGTGAAAACTCAGAGGACAGTGAGGAGGAGGAGGCAACTCAGGCATCCTCTAGTGCCCCTAAAAAAAGAAGAAAGAGCAAAGACGCCATGGAAAAGTTCATGGTATGGAAGGAGGCAAGAGAAGACCAGAGAGCCAAAGAGCGTCAGGAGCGTGAGGAGAGGGCAAACGATGATGTCCAACAGTTTCTCCTAAGTTTGGCTCCAGGAATGAGGAGGCTACCCATAGAAAGGCAGTCCTTGGTAAAAATGAGAATGCAGGAGCTTCTCCACGAGGCACAATTCGGTGGAGGAGCGGCAGCGTATCCCCATATGCCTGTGTATGCACAGCTGAATTAAATCGAGAGTTATATAGTTATACAAGTGTTGTTTGTTTTTTAATGACAGTGCAGTAGCCTTTAACATATAACATAGCATTCTCCACCCACCATCCTTGATAGTGAGTAGTGTTTACATTGATATAATTTATTTATTTTATGAATGTTTACTACATATTACTTATGGACAAGGGACACAGTTTTAGGCAATAATAACTAGTTTATTTTCACAGATGTGGGGAAAATATAACACATAACATTGCAGAGTGGCATAGTCAGTGAAGTCAGTGGTGTGGTGCGTGCATGTGTGGTTAATGTGGTGCAGTGTATGTGGAACTGAAAATCATAAATGACGACATGAAAGTAAAAAAAACAACAAATGATATATTTTCAAATAAATAAATATTATTTGAACTATTAAAAAACAAAAGAAATGCAACAACTTCAAAATATTTAATTTAAACCACGGCGCAGTACGTGGTCATTTTGCCAATGAATTTGGCCTGCTGGTGACGTGAAATACTCTTTGAAGGCATCCCTATATCGCAACGCTTCTGCTGATGCCCTGTTTCCCCGAAGCATCCTCATTGGCCCCAGCCTACCAACATCAACAGCACCCTCAGCATCCCCAGCAACCTCAGCCTCAGCACTTATGTGTCTGTCCATGCCACGGAGGTAATTAGACAGAATACAGGTGGCCTTCACAATACTGTCCGCTGTATCCGGTGACACCTGCAGCCTCCGCTGGTACACCCTCCAGGTCTGGGTCAGAATGCCAAATGCATTCTCAACAATGCGCCTACCTCTGGACAGGCGGTAATTGAAGAGGCGGCGGTCTTCTGTCACGCGTCTTCCCGGGTAAGGGCGAAGAAGATATGTTCTCATGGGGAAGGCTGCGTCTGCTACAATTACGTAGGGCAAGGGCTGTAACTCAGGCGCTCTGGCGAGTGGGCATGGTGGGGGCACATTCAACGTGCCATTGTGAAGGGCCCGTCCAAGGGAGGAGTTGGCAAAAATTCCGCCGTCGCTGTTGCTGCCGTAACCGCCAACATCAACATACAAAAAACGGTAGTTTGCGTCCACCAGCGCAAGCCGAACAATAGAGGACGTTCCCTTATAATTAAAAAATTGTGAGCCAGAATTGGCTGGTGCCTGGATGACAACATGTTTGCCGTCCAGAGCACCTATACAATTTGGGAAACCACATTTCTCTTCAAACCTCCTTGCCGTGTTCCTCCACAGCTCCTCTGTTGGCACAGGCAGATAGATCTCCTTCAGCTCTGACCAAATGGCATCGCAGGTGTCCTTTACCACACCGGACACTGTTGAGACCCCAAGCCGAAAACTGGCGGCAATTGTTGTGTAGGAATCTCCAGTGCTAAGGAATCTGTGGGAGGAGAGAGGAGTTTGGCTACTATACATTTTAGACAATACAGTTATGCAGTTTTTTTGTTTAATCAAAATATGTGGGTTTTCAAACCAAAACATATGAGTAGCCTACACACCATGAATGCATTACATAACATCCAGATTTACAGCAACACCTAGTGGTAGCTCAACAATACACTTGTTCCTCTCCCTAAGCAGGTCTAGGTCAGGCTACTATAAGGTTGGAAATAGTTTTAAATTATTGTCTTCTACTGGCATATAGACAAGCTGTCTTTAAATCCAAGCGTGTAAAAATAGCTTAATCGCAAACAGGAGAATCAGGCTCTTTGAACAATCTCAGAGGCTGTGTGTGTGTTCCGCCACATAATATTTTAGGCTACCCAGAGCAGGCTACCGGCCTACTTTTCACCCCTGGCTATGTATCAGCTTGTAGACAATTAACCCACACGCAACAACGAAATTACGGTCTATGACATCATACTAGTCGGATTTGTCTTTTATAAGATTTTTCTTATTCTTGTTTTTAGACACAACATATGGAAACATTTTGATTTCCGTGTAGATCTATTTAAGGTGATGGCTCATCGCTGTGAATGATGATGTGACAGCTGTCAGGATAAACAGCAGTGGCGCTCGGAGTGAATCTCACCCGGGGCGTAATTCAATGTAGAACCGCTACTGATAAACAGACTCTTGTTTCGGCCACCTAGATGAAGATCGCGTAGGCTCATAGGCCAACAGACAACTCATGTAGGTTAAAAAAAGATAACATACCTTAGAGAAACAGCAAGGCGGTGCTCCGGGTCGATGGGATCCCTGAAGTTTGTCCGTTGTCTTCTCAGGCGCGGCGCCAGCATCTCCAAAAGCGCCTCAAATTGGCCGACGGTCATCCTGAAGTACGACCGAAACCGGCCGTGGACTCCTGAACGAGAGTATGGTACTCCCCCTCTCTTTCCCGAGTTTGTAAAATAGGGTGCACCCAAAACCTTCTTCTTTTACGTGCGGCAAGAAACATGGCAAACTCATCGTCGCTACTGCTGCTGCTAGACATGTCCATTTTTGTCATAAATGAGCCGTCACTAATTTTTTTCGCACATTCCATGCACAAATCTCGCATTGACGCAAAATCGCAAAATCGCATCGTTGCCAATGTGAATACTTTTGATGCGAGAAATTCGCAGGCGATTTTTTCGCAAAAACGCACCGCAATTTCGCATCGCGTCTGGTGTGTAAGGACCTTAAGGAGGCGGGTCTGTGTAACTGTTTAGCCAATTACTAATTTAAGATGTAAAAGCATGACATAAAATTTGGCCAATCAGCGTCCTCAAATCCAAGCCGATATGGGCGATTACTTTATCGCCCCAAGCGAGCGAATGCTGGTCAGGGCGAGTCTGAATATAGTTGTATACAGTTGTATATAGTTGACCTTAGTATTTTTTTAGTCCTTAATTTTCACTACCTATTAATCTGCTGATTATTTTCTTGATTGTTTAGTAATGTTTACTGTAATTTCATAGAGCCCAAAGTGACTACAAATTCAACTCAACTCAACAAAAATCAACTCAACTTCACTTTATTGTCGTTGCACAAGAAACACAGAGTGATTTTTGGAAGCGAAATGTCGTTGCTATGGTTTCCGGCAGACACAGAGAATGAGCAGATGTAGATATAAATAGATCTATAAAAAAAATAATAAAAATACAGAAATAGAGATATATAAAACTATGATCAATGTAATAAATTCAATTTCAAATGAAAAAATGGAAAGCTTGTGTTTGTGCAATATGTTGTTTATGTTTTGTGTTAGAATGCCTCAACTTTTTAATATTGGCATTAAATAATCATTGACTATTTCACGGAGCACTCGTTTCCAGTAGTTTGTGTACAATGTATTGGAATGGTTACTGAAATTGACTGAATATGGCACAGCCCCACCTAGAATATTCTTCACCAGCCGCCACTGGTGTCTACACACTTAATTACACATAATAGTTTACATAGATAAGTAAATATTAATATACATTGCCAGGGCTCTCAAGTTTTGGAGACAGGCAAGAGTGACATTCCCCCCTGCCCCCTGGGTCCCGTTCCGTCGGCCTCCCAGCCCGTCACTAATATTATTACAGTGCATGCAAAGCAATGTTATCCGAAAACTTTTTATTATTCTCCCTACTTCTTTTTATTATTCCAGGTTTTTTCTGAGCGCTATAACTAAAGAACCGTTTCACCTAGAAACTTCATTCAAACATCTCGTAGGTCTTGCTTATGGCACCTGTTCTATCTATTTTTCATTTTTGTAACTTTTATACTTTTTGAACTATTAATTAAAAATTATAAAAAATGTCCCATTGAAAATGAATGGTGGAACTTCAGACTTCCTTACTGCCTACTGCTGTCTGCTGCTCCTGCATACTTTCACCTAGAGACTCCATTTAAACTTTAAACAGTAGACACGAGACTTGTGTATTTGATGTATATTTCCATGTTTTGTACACACACACACACACACACACACAAACAGGGCTGCCCGGCACATGGCCACACCGCTGCTGCTGCTGCTGCTGCTGCTGGGAGAACCGGTGGTAGACGCGGTTTCCTGACTATGCTCACGCACAGAGCTCTAATACTTTTCATTGGATAATGTGATTCAGATAGATGCAGTTCATGGCCGTGTCTACCTGCTGAATGTAACCGCTGTGAAACAATCGTTTAATTTCTCTGATTAACGGCTTTATCGAGACCGGCGCTCGCTCTCTGTTATTGTTACTCTATGTCTCTCTACCAAAGTGCTCTCTCTCTCCGTCTCTCTCTCGTCATCGGACTCAAATCAAATTAAATGTTGTTTCTATTTTGTGTAAATTAGGTTAATGCTTTTGTGTTTTCTTGTATTATAAGTTCAAGTTGTTGTACTTGCCTGAGGAAATCGTGGATAGTAGCGTGTTTTGTAACGTGTTGGGGGAGTGTTTCCCAGAATGCATTGCGACATTCTGGCATTCTGTGTCATTACATGTTATTGCTATTAGATAGGGTTTGGGGGCGAATGTCCAGGACATGTTGGGTTGCATTTCACTGTTTCATTACATTCACTTTGTTGACTGTTGTTTTTGGGATGAGTCAGGGAGCACCATTACTCAACGCACTATGTCATCTTGCCATACCACTACGGTCGTAAAGGCGTGTGAAGTCCGCTTGTGACCCTGTCATATCAAAGCGACTTGTAAGAGTAGAGTTCCTCTCTCTTTGTTGAGCTTACCGTAGCCCAGACTGCATTTAATGACGCAGTGGTGAAAGACACCGGCAGTATCACCCGTGCACTTTCAAAATTTCCCATGAGGGAATTTTCTTGCTAACTATTAATACACTAATTCCTCTGCCCAATAATTCACTATTAAATAATTTAATTATTCAAACTATTCAACTCTTTAACTTTCACCCCATTACGGCAAATGGCTATTATTGGCTATTTTCTACTCTTAATATTCATCCAAAACTCAACATCATTAGTTTTTCACTATTATGAATTTATTAGTTTTATTCAATATTTCTTCCTTGACAGTCATTCACTGTCTTCAATGCTCCCTTTTCTTTTTTTTTCTTTTTTATTTATTTATTCTACATTCGTACAGTCTGCATTATGGTGAATGCCTGACTGTCTAAACAACTCTCCTCTTTATACTACAGTCTTTTTTTCTATTGTAAATTTGTAAGTGCAGTAAAATTGCACTTTTAAAACTTTTGCTTTGCATGCACTGTGTAATTCCTGGGAATTGCAAATCTAGTTATTAGTGTTGTTGTTGCTGTTGTTGTTAGTACTGTAATTGATCAAATTTGTGGAACAAAAGACTCTTCCACCTGCAATGTCTCTTCCTCTTCCACCTGCACTGTCTCTTCCTCCTTTTGCCACATCTTGTTCAGCATCCTCTGTTAGGAAAAATATTATTTAGCAATGGTACGGTTAGGTTGATCTGACATTCTGAAGAAGGACATAGTGCAGAGTGTATTCCTCTTGGCGACTTTAAGTCTGACTCTCTGGAACTTGAAGACATAACATAAAGTGATTGAAGAATGCACCTACGTCATGTCAAATCTGCTTAGTAACATGTAATGTTTATACATTATAAGCCAATCAGAATGGGACACTCCTGTCATGCTGTTGCACGAATCTCTTGCGTGATGAAATCCTCTGCTTCTCCTCGTACGAGACCAATAAACAACTTCAGCTTAAACTATCTAGAGTTCCTGGCACTTCTTGTTCTTCGGCATCAACAACAATCTCCTCACTATCATCCTCTAACCTGGGCTTTTTAGGGGATGTCCACTCACGGCAAATTAAAGGAAGCTTAATTGTTTTTTTCCTGACATCTTAGAAAGACAGCAATAATAATAATTATTTGTAATAGGTCACTTTTAAAATCATGCCATATTTTGTATATCCTGCTCATAGATGCAGGATATACAAAATATGACATGATTTTAAAAGTGACCTTGTTCTGAAGGTTTGCATATTCTCATGTCATTGCCCCTTTAATTACATATTAAGGTAATTATTGGTTTATGTTAATGGGGTATTGTATCATTCATTTCGTTTATTTGCTTTTGATGTGTCAGTTTATTCTATGCAACAAGTTTGGGCATTTTGTTATTTAAGAAGCCATTCAATATTATGTTCAATTGGGGTTATTTATTTTTACTAAGATCTATTTGTGTCATGCGGATAATGCTGTGCGGAGTGATTAGGCTGGTTATACGTTCAGATATATGCCAGTCTCGCGCAGTCAGGCGACGGGAATTCGCGAAGTTCGCCAGGCGGTCTGCAGCTGGAAACCGCGCGGTGCGGACGTGAAGTTGGGAGCCGCGGCAGGCTCGGGAAGAACGGTGTCCACGGTTGGGGTGGAATATTCTTGTTTGCGCTGTCGGCAGTACGGTGTGTCGGCTGTGCGGTGTGTCGGCAGACGGAGGTTTGTCTGCCGTCCGTTCAGAGCGCTACCCCCCAACCCTACTAACCGTAGGGTTGGGGGTTCGATCCCTGTGATCCCCACTTCCAAAACTGTCTGCATGTCGAAGTGTCCTTGAGCAAGACACTGAACCCTGAACCCCAACTTGCTCCCCGGGCGCTGATCAGAGCAGCCCATTGCTCCTACGTACAATATGTACAATAGGATGGGTCAAATGCAGAGAACAAATTTCGTTCCCATGTCTTGGAAATGACAAATAAAGACCACAAGGTTCCAACAAGGTTCCAATAGTGTTGGACTGGCCAGGGCTAGCAAAGTGAACGGTAGCTAGTTAGCTAGCTAGCGCGACCAACTCGTGGAAGAGAGTGCGCGCCCAGGAGTACGCGCCCGCGGCCCGTCGCCAGAGGGACCCAGGAAGAGGCTGGTTTCCCCCGATCCAGACGAGGTTCGTGAGGCGGGTTCAATTCCCCCCTACCAGGCAGCACCGCCGATCTTCACCCCATCTACAAGGGAGGTGTCCCCCCTCTCCAACGTCCCCTTTGTATCCGGCAGTTTCCACTCACCCCCTTCGAGGACATTCGTCAGGCCCACCGAAGGGCCTCAGGTCGGACTGTGTGTGTGTGTGGGCTGTGTGAGTTAAAGGGAGGGTACAGCATTGGGGAGGTAGAGTGTAAGTGTGGATTAGAGTGTTTGTATGACAATGTGCTTATTGTATATAATATTGGGTTCTGTATTAAATTGTTCAACTTAGTTTTAGTCTCCTCACTCTTATTTAAATACGTACACAGGTAATTATATTATTTGGTTATAAATGCATAGTCAGATTACATCCCTTTGGTAACTATACAGTCCTTTATAGGCTCCGGTACTTTCTACAGTACAGACCTATTACATTGACTATGCAATACAATTTAATTTACTTAATGCCAATAAAATTATTTCCCCTATTTGGAGAGAAAGATTATTATAATGTGAGAATATTTCAGTCATCCTGTGATAACGAATCCCTAGACTACTTGTTTTGAACAGGTCTTGCCATTGAACAGGCTGTAAAATTGTTGGCTAAGTTAAGGCTTCAGACACACTTCAGACACAGCATTCGAAAAAATGTTTCTAATTATCTGGGAAACATTCCTAAACAGCAGTCAAGTTGTCACTGTTTGTGTCAAACAAGTTGTGAGTTTGTTGAAACATTAAAACAGGAGATCCTTACTCTGTCCTTGAAGTGATGCTCAGAGCTCCTGGTGTCCTCTCTGGGTGCTTTGAAACTTTCGTAAGGTGGTTGTATCAGAATCAAGCGAACAAGCTTTTTTCATTGGTTGTTGTGTACATCTTACCCAGATACTACAATGCTATTTTCTGATTGGCTATTGTGTAGCCCCTTCTCTTTTTTGATCGGCTGGTAAGTGAAGGGCTGCGATTTAGAACGCCAGGGGAGGCGCGCCTGTTCCATGGGGAGAGCTAGAGAAATGTTGGGTGCTGTGGCATATTATAATTTATTTTTCAGCATGAGAAATGCCATGTGTGGCGGGAGAGCGTGACAAAAGACCGAAAAGAGTGACTGTCACGCTCAATGCGTGACACTTGAGAGCCCTGCATTGCTGTCTTGCACTGCAGCTAACAGCTGCTGTGGCTGCTAGCATTGCGGTTAGCTTGTACGTAGTTGTAAATAAATCGTTTTTCAATAACTTATCAAGAAGCACTTTTAACTAAATTATACTAATATATAATCTTCAACATCTCTAAAATCAAACAAATGAACGTAGGCTACGGCATTGCCTCTCTGATGTCCGTATGTGGATTGCTTTCAGAGCATGCATTAATCATGGCTGTCCCTTTTTATATGAGCAAGTAACTAAACCGGATGTCGCTACAGAAAGTGACGTCATTGCACAACGCGAACGGATCAATAGGCGAGTTTCAGATGAGGCATGCGGCTTCGTTTGCCATGCTTCAGAATGCATTCTGGGATGAAAACGTCAGAAATACCTGTGAGAAACTTCCGATGCGACAAGTCACCTGGCTTTCAAAACTCGCGTGGTTTCAGGAAAACAACTTCCGCCTGCTTTTCTGGGCATGTTTTCTCAAGCAAGTGCGGACATAAGACACTCCCCTCAACATCCAGACGGGAACTTGACGTGATTATGACGAGTTCCGCCGGAACTTCTCAATTCTCGTTGCAACAAATGCGCAAATGCAAACGATCTGAAACTCGCCTAATAACTTTGCTATTCTCCGGCTCGTTTGAACCCAGAGAAAGCACACCTCAGGAAACCAAAACGGCCCGCGAACGCGACCCCGTTGGTCTGTCGGTACCCCGGTGTTCTGCGTGGTGTGCTCGGTCACTTTGGGCCTGGGGCTGCCATCGTCTGGACCATCGCCTCCGCGATGGTCCAGACGATGGGTACACGGTGCAGGGTACAGGGTACACGGTACACGGTACACAATACAGGGTAAAGGGTACACGGTACAGGGGACACGGTACACGGTGCAGGGTACAGGCTACACGGTACAGGGTACACGGTACAGGGTACATGGTACACGGTACAGGGTACACGCTACACGGTACAGGGTACATGGTACACAGTACAGGGTACACAATAAACGCCAGCTAAACCCACAAAGCCAACGCAAGCTGTGTAGAAATCTCTTAAAAAATTCCCCTCTTACAATTCCCCTCCTGTTTTGCAAAATACCTGTGACAGAAGTATAAAAATCTGTTCATGAAGGAAGAAAAAAGAGAAAGCATTCAGAAGTACACACGGCATAAACGTAGAAGTAGAGAACTGGAAAAAGAGAGTAAGAGAAAAGTAACAGAGTAACATAAGATGTTAATTTCATGGTCCATGCCCAAATGTTGCACACTTCTTCATGCAAAACCCACAGCAAGGCGTTGTTCAGCCTGTACATAGGTAGACCTGGAATACATCGACCACGTCAGAGCAGCTGCTACGACAGCCAGATCAGGTATTGTCTTTGTTTTTACTTCAACTTCCCCCGCATTACAAACGTCATTTGTAGAGTGATCGTTAAGAATCATAGCACGATATGTATTGTGGTTTTCTTTGCTAAAACACCATGAACATTGTTGGTGATTTGTACCAACAGACGTATTTCTCCTTTTATGTACAAGATCAAATTGACAGAGTAGAGTAGTGGTTCTCAAATGGGGGTACGTGAAGGCACTCCAGGGGGTACGTGAGATTTTAAAATAAACATATATTAAAAAAGTAGCATCCATGCAAAAATCCTTTAAAAATAATCATTTAATAAATATTTCAGGAAAATATAGTTCATAAAATACATTTTATATTTTAGTAGGCTATTCAATTTCATTATCCTAAAAACCCAGAGTCCCCCCATACCAGGATGGTTCGACCCAACCTGTCACATGCCAGCTGCCATCGCCTGTTAATTTAGTCAAAATTTAGTCATGGATTATTAACATTTAAAATGTTCTAAATAGTTTTTTTTCCAAATGTTTGAATTTTGTATGCGTTTATCAGTTCCAAAGTTCAATAAATTAGACACTGATGGCACAGTTCTCTGTTTTAAGTCTTTTTTTCTCAACTAAAAATGCTTTGCGCTGGTTAGGGGATACTTGGCTGAAAAAATATTTCACAGGGGCTAAATCACTGAAAAAAGGTTGAGAACCACTGGAGTAGAGGACCAACAAATAATTTCGGCCGACAACTTTTTGGTCCCACGTTGGGACATTTGGTTTAGTTAACGTTGAGTTAAACTGTCTAAATGTATAACAAAAGAAAAACTGAACAACAGTTGAGCACAGTCGATACCAAAAAGCAGAAGTAGGGTAGAGCAGAAGTAGAAAGAAAGAGTAGCAAGTAGAAAGACGACAAAATAAAAGACCAAACCAGAAGGAACTTATTGCACGTCAGACCAGCTCTCCGTTGTACAGTAAGACAGCCACATTTCTGTTTTTATTTCAGTTTCAGTTGCTCAAACATAATTCATAGAGGGATCATTAAAAAGCATAGTTATGTATTGTGGTTTTCTGGGTTAAAACACCATTAAAATTGTTGCGGATATGAATAAACTGATGTGCTATTTCATGAACTTTTTAATACAATTTGTTTTGTGTGTTTAGATATCTCTCCAGAACAACACAGTGGGAGAGGAGAGGACTAGACAACTATGCATTTGGGATTTCTAGCCGTCCTTCTGTCATTACCAGGTTGGTACATTTACATTGTCAACATGTAGTTAAACTGTTTAAATGAGTAACCAAGCGACTTGAATAAGGGTAAAAACAGAGCATGCTGTAAATAGATGTGACGTTAAAGAATCTACCTCTAGAATGCTGTGTTTGGTTAAGAAGACGAATAAAGGTCCACTTAATTTATTTCAGTTTTGGTTCATTAGTCGTTGGTGAATACCCCCATCAGTGCAAGTTGTATACAGCCACTGGTAGCAAAAGATATGTCATTTTATTAGACCACAAAAGTTGTGAATTATTTCTCTCTGGTCACAGAATTTGCACTTCAGAATACAATAGGCCAACAGAGCGTTGGTGAATTCATTTGGCCAGTTTTTTGCATTTACATTTGAAAGGTTCACTATGTTAAAAAAATGTTTGCTCTAATAGCTTTATTACTAGCTTTATTACTAGCTGCATTGCTAGCTGTGTATAGTTAACTCTGTCGCTAGCTATATTGCACAGCTCAGTGGTCAGCAATGCATCTGTAGTTTCCGGCTCCACCCAACAGCCTCCAACTCTTCATGCATCTTCTGATCATGCGTTTCATTGGCTGAATCTCTGTGTCTTGTTGATTCTCAATGAGATGTGTTTGTTTTCTGACAGCACTACAGGGTGGTGACTGGGGAGTTACCTACACACCTAATGTCTGCGCTTTAAGAGGATCAACGGTTAACATCAGCTGCAACTTTACGTACCCGGACTCTAAGGATTCTACACCTCACACAGTCACGAAAACATTTTGGTTTAAAGTAAATAAAGAATTAATTGATCTGAAAGATAAAGGTCGTGTTTTCTACGAATGTAGAAACAACAGCTGTACCCTGACAATCAAAGACCTGAGACGGGATGACTCTGATAATTACATCTTCAGGTTCGAAACGAACAAAAACAGCTGGTCTGGTAAACCTGGAGTGACGTTGTCTGTGACAGGTACATTTGAATTATTAATGAGTCTAATGATGAGTCTAGTGTGTGTGTGTGTGTGTGTGTGAGGTTCTTGCAGGTTTGTCTTGTGTATCATCTTGATTATTTCAAATATTTGTGTGTGATTCATTCTCAGACCAGGTGGAGGTGAAGGTGTCCTCTCTTTCCTCTACTGAACCTACCAAGGCACACATGCAGTGTAAAAGTATGTGCCCCGATAGTGTAACCTACATCTGGTTCAGGGATGGACATAATGTACAACAGGGGGTGAACTACATGGGTAACATCACTTCTGAAGCCAACTATTCATGTGCTGTTGAAGGATACAAAGATCTCCACTCTGCTTTGGTGTGTAAGTATACTCCACATTGCACTGACATGATACCAGATGTCATGGACCTTTTAGGGTATAGAACAACATGTAGATTTACTATGCATGGCCTCACAGAGTTGGTAATTTAGATAATAATGAATGGAACTTTCAACAGACGCTCCAAAGACCCCCTCAGTGACCGTGAGTCCCTCTGGTGAAATAGAGGAGGACAGGTCAGTGACTCTGAACTGCAGTAGTGATGCTAACCCAGCAGCTAACTACACCTGGTTCAAGGCTAACACAGATGGTAACAACAGTGAGATGAACCAGGGACAACAGCTCGTCTTTGGTCCTATGTTGTCGTCAGACTCTGGACAATATCTCTGTGAAGCTAGGAGTGAGCTGGGGACAAAATCTGTCCCTATCTCTATTAATGTGAGATGTGAGTAAAACACACATTTGACACGCATTATGTTATAGTTACAAAATGTCTTCAACATATATGACTTAAATCAGTCATATAAATTCATCATGCACATTATTAACAACAATGTATGTGAAGATTTGACATGTATTTTTGTGAGCTGTAGATGGGCCTAAAAACACATCTGTGTTATCAAGTCCCTCTGGTGAAATAGAGGAGGGCAGCTCAGTGACTCTGAGCTGCAGCAGTGATGCTAACCCAGCGGCTAACTACACCTGGTTCAAGAACAACCAAACTATGCTCTGGGAACAAAGTCAACGTCATAACTTCACCTCAGTCATCCCTGAAGACAGAGGAACATACCACTGTCAAGCAGAGAACGAATATGGACATCTCAGCTCTAACTCACTCTTCATAAATGTCCAGTGTGAGCTAAAAATCTGTGTTGTCTAATATGCATATTGGCTGTATCTGGTCTTCAAATGTTGAGCTGGAATTCATCTATTGTATCATACCTGTAAAAAAACGATGAATTATTTATAAGTGCTATTACTTTATCAGTAGAAAGGCTATTTGTACCCATATACTGATGTTGCAGTTGTGTGCTATACACGGTTTCATATCTTTTGGATGAATATTGATAATTTATGTTCATAACAGACGCTCCAAAGACCCCCTCAGTGACAATGAGTCCCTCTGGTGAAATAGAGGAGGGCAGCTCAGTGACTCTGAGCTGCAGCAGTGATGCTAACCCAGCAGCTAACTACACCTGGTTCAAGGAACATGAAGACTCAGTGAGACAATCAGGGCAGAACTACACCATCACTAACATCACATCTGAACTGGGAGGAAATTATTACTGTCAAGCTCATAATGCCATCGGACATCTCAATTCTGTCATAATAAACGTGCCTATAGGTAATAGCTTATTTAAAATATACACCCTCACCTTTGCTGTGTGTGCACAGAGTGTCAATGGGCCAAGTCTGACTAAATGGCCAACAATGGGCACACCGTTCATTATTATCATTTAGCAGTCTGCAATCTGTTATCAGTGTCTTAATTTAGATGACTATGTTCCAGATACCACATCATCATCATCATCATCATTATCATCACAGACAATAGCAGTAGCTGTAGGAACCATTGGCATAATGGCCATCATACTCACAGCCTCCTTCTGGATGAGGTGAGATACACCCTCTCTCTTTGTTTCTCTTTCCTTGTGACATTCCTTCACTTCTCCCGTTGCCTCTTTCTGTTGCTGTCCTTTTCATCAGAACAAAGAGGACTTCCAGAGAAGCATGTGGACAGGGAGGAAAGCCAAAGACCGTGGAGGAGGTGAGACACAGGAAGCCATTTATTACTAACCCATCCCTTATTAAGACACACAGTGGACACCTGTGGCCTAACCTGAGGCCTCAACACAAGACCTCGCAAGAGTCTTCTAGTCGTTTCCTGAGCAAGTGCCCTTTTATCTTGCTCTGGCCCTGTCACTAGAGGAGACTGTACATCACAATCCTCAGATAAATCAGCCTTGGTTGTATGCTCTTTGTGTTGCCATGAAACCTGTCAATCAATATGATAGTTTCTTGAGTTAAGAGTCACAACTTCTCAACTGGTCTGGCTTCAGGACCCACCGTCACCCTTTAATGACAAGCCGCAACCCAAATCAAGGAAAAATTTTAAACTTCTCAAATGTTTTTAACATAACATAACACTTCAGTAACTGTACTATTAAACTACTTAGTCACTTATTCAGGCAATAAAAAATAGACAGCACTCCGCTGCCTAAAAAAATCCTCTTCAAAATAAAAGCACAGGATTTTTTTTGGCCCGGACGAAGGCCCGCTACCCACTGAAAACGGATCCACGACCCACCAGTTGAGACACCAAGGGTCTCTAAACGAACGAGAAACACATGTCCTTCAGGACTGTCTTGAGAGATGAAACCTGTTTTCTAAAAAGGTACCCTTCTGTCCTCACTCCCGGTCAGCCACTTCCTGTTCCGGTGTATGACAACGTCTCAGCTTTGACCAATGGCTTGGCTCCTGTAGCACAGACAGAACCAACAGAACAGCAGGCTGACCATCTCTATGCCAAGCTCCACATCTCTCACTCAGAGAACCAGGAAGTGCCTCGCTGTTTGTCTGGCTCCTGTGTCCAATCAGACCACACCCCTGAGGACACTTACTCTACAATCAACTTGACAGGACCCAAGGCTGTCCCTGAGTAAGCTTCTCTTGGTATTTCTGGTCAGACAAAGAGACATACATGGTGACTGAAGTTCAACTCCTCTTTCTTCTTTCCAGGGGCGGTGACCAGAGAGAAACCTCCGTGGTGTACAGCAATTTCAAGAAACATCCCCCAGTGTGAACCAGTAGTGGCAGTAGGACTTAAATGCTGAGACTAGGTATCGTGTCTCCTGCATTCATTTTAAACGTGTTTGCCGCCTATCCTATGGCGCTGAATTTCCCCTGCTGGATACCTGCCACCAGTGCTCAAACATGATCTGATGGTAATAGAATGAATTCTACGTATTTACTTGATGCTTTGTGTTTCACTTGTGAAGGCCCCTTTGAGGCCACATCTTATTCAAGGCCTGGGTCGTGTTCCAATGTCCATACTTCATGAGTACACTTAAACGTAGTACACTATCCGTACTAAGTACGCAGATTAGCAGATGTTAGTGTTGTTCCAAATGGGGCACTTACCGTGGCCACGTCACCCTCCAAACACTTGTGAATCCATTATTTCCACTGACGTCTAGCTATTTTAGAACTGAGCTCGGCTCAGCCTGGCACTGCCTCTTCCGCTACGTAGCTAAGATGGCTGCTGTTGAGTACGGGTAGTGTACACCGTTGCATACTATGCGTACTAACCATTTTGAGGGCAACATCCGGGTCCTTTGAGTACACTTCTTTTTGCCGCCATCATAATTGGAACACCCTACGTACTCAAACTAAGTATACTAAGTAGGGTAAGTATGGATATCAGAACACGGCCGTGTTGCTCTTTTCAGTGGCGGTTTTAGACACGGGCAGACCGGGCAGCCGCCTGGGGCGGCACTTTGGGGGGGGGGAAAAATAAATAATAATAATAATAATAATATGCGCCGCAAAACGCTTCTTTATAATCTATCTATCATGTCACTATGTGGGGAATTGGCAAATTATCGCAGTTGCGGGGGGGGGGGGGGGGGGGGGGGACACAGGACTGCGACGACAGTTCAACTCTGGTCGGGACGGTCTCCCAAATCACGCCCCTGCTTCAGAAAGCTGTGTCTGTGTGTTAGAAGGAGAAAGGGGAGGGGTGCGTGGGGGATAGTTCACCTCTGGGGGGGTGGGAATCTCGCCCGGGGCATAATTCAATGTAGAACCGCCACTGGCTCTGTTGGCCATTGCTCTGTTTCATTGTCACCATCTGCTCGTTACCAGAATGTACTGCACCTGTAAGGGTCAATGCCAGTCTGGGAAGACCAACCATCATAGCCATTTCCTGGCTGCACTTAAACCTTCTGAGAGATTTGACACTTCTTCATGAGATTTGACACCGTTGAATACTTTCTTTTAATCAAAAAGAACACAGAAATGTTCAACACTTGGTGAGATCCATATGGAACTGCTTTCAACCGAATGTGTTTTTGGGGTTTACCTGCAAATGTGCTGTGTAGTTCATGTTACAATTCTGTACAATGCTCTAATTCTGGATGATTACAAATGGATATTTGCATTTTTATCAATTGTTGTTTTGAGTGTTGTGATGGTCCTGATGATAAATTAATTTATAAACAAAAAAATATGTAGACCTTTGACACTGTAACATGATTCAGGAGCTATTCAACTGAACTACAAAATAATTACTGGACTATTACTACTATTGGTATTAACACTGGATTCTTACTATTGCTATGGGTTGACACTGGGATTATTGCTGTGGATTATCATGGGGGATCCTTCCTTCCAGGGACAGCTAGGAATGCAATGGATGCAATGTGTGCCATGATTGACATACAGAATAGTACACCACGTTATAATGACATGTTTACTTGTGGTTGCTGGAGTCATGTCTGCTTGTTGTAAGGGCCTTAGGGCCATGTGTGTGTATGTTTGCTTTAGGGTCACATCTGCTTGTTACAAGGGTCTTTGGCTTTTAACTGGACCAAAACATTTCATTTGTATATTGTATTCCAAAAAATAAGGCATTCGAATATATATATACATATATATATGCGGATATGTATTGCAAAATATATGGAACATTAAAGAATGACATGAAATGCATCATTAATGTTTGTGGCCATAATACTTAAATACTGCATCGTCAGAAGAGCAAGCGTGGGGAAAGGTCTCAGGAGCTCAGTGGCGGTGACACAGGCAGGGCTGATTTATGTACCACCATTTCAAGGCGCCCATGGTGATAACTTTTATTCAATGGTAACTTGCGCACTTTAACTGGTAACTGGTCATCTATTTTGTCTTCTTTGTGTCGCACAGTGCTCTATGCAGCAATTGAATTGAGATTCGCGGCGGTTTCTTTTCCACGTTTTTTTTTTTTTTTTTCTTCGCCATTCTCCGGGTCGTTTGAAGCGTGACCTGACAGCATTGCGCTGATGGAGAGGATCTCGTTGGAGTAGTTGAACTCGCAGCTGGCGATCACCATCTTGGCCAGCTGGGGGACCAGGGGGAGGGGTGGAATCCACAACTCCGCCAAGACCCGGGCCTTCCAAGGGGATCCTGTTCAATCTGCTCATCAACGTGTGCTGTTGTTACAGGCCCACCGTGCTGGTCCTGATGCTGACGGGCAGCATGCCTGGTGAACCCTGGGTCAAGGTCAACATTGGGCCGTCCCGCTGCTTCCTGTGGGCCTGCTCGGTCCCAGCTGTCCTGCTCTTGTGCCGCTCCAGGAAACTGGCCTGCGTCCCCCTCTGACCTACAGTGTTGGGGAGCGGTTTTCCCTTACCTGACATTAAAGTGTGCTTTCAATTACAACCAAAGCAAAGCCGTAGTTTTTCTTTGTCGCAAGATGTTTCATAGAGGCCTTTATTTTCTTTATATATTGTTGTGTTCACAATTCAGATGTAAAATGAATCCTTTCTTGTGAAATCTGCTTGCAAATACATATAAACCTTTAGCTCTGTTTACATTGTTGACCTGTGGCTGATGAAACTAGCTTTAGAGGTTATAACAATGGCACACACACACACACACACATCGTTCTAATCAATACATTAGCTGCCCGCTGCTCCTAGTGCTGTTAGTGATGGGTTAGATACAGTGATCGCATTTCGTTATATTGTATTGTATCTTGTGCAATGACAAATAAAGAATCTTCAATTATCACCATCATTGTATATATATATATATATATATATATATATATATATATACTGTATTTGCATATTTGTATAAACATACATATATGTGTGTGTGTGTCTGTGTGCTTGAAATACATGATGATACGATTTAATCGCAAAAATGCTTGCATTAAATATTTTACATTAAAATGACCAAGAATAAAAATCTATATTAAACTCATAATTCATACAATCGTGATATTAATATTTACACATTGGGTGACATGAAATATGGCCTCCATGTGGAGTACCATGGCAGGAACACATGCGTGATTAAACACGGAGGGAAGGAGCCACCTCCAAGGGAGCAGCCTCCGTTTTCGTGACATGTTTCGGACATTGCTTTGTACTTTGTCGAGGAACTCCTCGCTTCTTTTCCTTTTCGTCTTCATTGGGTCGTTCTGCTCCTCCTCCTCCTCCTCCGCGCTCTCCCTCTGTAACGGTGTTTCATTGGAGGGGGCGGGGGCGGTTGACTCGCACGCACGCCTCACAGGAAGTAAGACGTCGCACATTCCCTTCGGGGTGTGTGGGGGGGTTGTTGGGGGGGACAGGACGGACCGGCAGCGGACGCCATCTCACCCCCCCGGTCAGTAGGGCAACGAGGCGGGCTTCAGGTGCACCAGACTGACCGAGGAGCCCACCCCGAAGCCGGCGTAGAGGGGCTCGGAGAAGCTGGCTTTGAACCGGTGCAGCAGCACCATGGTGTCCGACACCGAGTAGAAGGCCAGGCTGTTGCCCGCAAAGTCCAGGTAGACGCCGATGCGCGTGGCCCGCGACGCGGCCGCCAGGTCCTGGTCCCGCTGGTTGTGCCACGCCGAGTAGCCGGCGTCGGAGCACAGCAGGCTCCAGGACTTGTCGTTGTAGCCCAGCAGGCTGTGGGAGTTCTTGCCCTTGCGGCTGATGCTCCGGTAGGCCACGCCCACCGAGAACTCCCCGGTCCACTCCGCCTCCCAGTAGAACCGGGAGCCGGACAGCGCCTCGCGGCACAGCACCTGGGAGAAGCCGTCGAAGCGGTCCGGGTGGTCGGGCAGGAGCTGGCCCGCTTTCCTCCTGGTCACCCGCTGGCTGCCCTCCGCCAGCACCAGCTCCTTGTAGGCCGAGTTGGGGTCAAAGGTCATCTTGCTGGCGTCTGCGACGTAGATGTGGGTTCTCCGTTATAGTTCCGGCATTTTCATTAGTCGCGTTATAATTATGGATGTACTATTTAATGTGAACATTTTAGACGTACATGTTTTTCTTGCATATTACAATATTCAGTATCGGCCTACCGGTACTGCCTTACCATACTTATGTAAATGTATGGTATTTTATACTATCTTGAGCAGATGAATGCACATGAACGACTGCATGAATTGCTAATGAGTGGAGCCGCTGAGTGTACACACATCTGAGGAAGTCCGCTCTGCTCCTGGGCTCCTGCAGGTCCAGCCTGGTGGGGACTGAGCCAGGAAAATCAACTGCTATTAACCAGCACCACATAGAGCAGGATGTTAGGATTCTCACGTAAAAGGTAACTCAGTCAAATAATGCAATAAATTCAAACCATATGGCCGACAGACTCACCTTTCTTGCGCTTCTCTCCATTGCGGGGCAGGAGAATGTACACGGGGGTCTCGCTGACTGCCACAGAAACACACTCTGTTAGCCCAGCGGGACGTCTGGCTGTGTGCTCTTTAATTACCGACCTGTTGTCTCGTCTAATGTCCTGTTGCGTGTCTGCTGTTACGTCTTTTATCAGAAATGTTGAACGCCTGACTAAACAGCTTTTTTCCCACTGGTAAGACTAGTGCTTGGATCAAGATGGCGGCACAGTGTACACGCTGCAGCCGGTGGACTGGCTAACTGCAACTTAGTTGTTATTTATCTGGTTGTTTCACCAATATTGCACTACTCACGTGCAATACTGCACCATAATCGCTCCTTTGTACTTCTGGTGAGAAGGCCAACTACATTTCGTTGTCTCTGTACTTGTGCAGAGACAATAAAGTTGAATCTAATCTAATCTGATAATGATCTCAGATATGATCTAAAGGTTGGTATTACAGGTGGTCTTGAAACTGACTCTAAACAGTACATCCTGCTGCTGGACACTTCCATGTTACACACCTGTCTTGGAGATCTTGGCCAGCTCCGTCTTGCAGATGTCGTCCAGGTGGTCCTTCATGTCGGCGGCCGTCTTGCTCATCTCCTCGAAGGCGAACTGGGGGTTGATGAGCACCTTGGGCACCATGGGCTCCGGCCGCACGCACAGCGACTGGAAGTTCTGCGCGGCAACCGTTCACAGTTATTCTCACCGTGAGCGTGATGATGCTGATGTCTTATTGATTTATAAAATAAATCAAACATAAAACATTTTTATAGATTGTATTTTTATGTATTTATTTTTCATTATTTAATAATAATAATAATAATAATAATAATAATAATAATAATAATAATAATACAACTTTATTTGTATAGCACATTTCATTAAAGGATTGTAGCTCAAAGTGCACATTTACATTCAGAGTATAAAAGACAGTATAAGGTAAGCAGCAAATAAAGTTCAAAATTTGATTCAATCATTAATATTTTATTTTGCACTGAGACGGTTTGTGTTGTTTGTACGGTTTGTGTTGTTTGACATTCTGACGACGCTCGTCTCGTCATCAGAATGTTATGTTATTACTAATTCATCAATAATGTTATGTCTGATAACAAAGCGCCCCGAGGGGCCCGGGGGGGGGGGGGGGGCTATGGCCGCGCTGTGTGTGCACTGTACACACACCACGTGTGTGTGTGTGTGTGTGTGTATGTGTGTGTGTGTGTGTGTGTGTGTGTGTGTGTGTGTGTGTGTGTGTGTGTATGTGTGTGTGTGTGTGTGTGTGTGTGTGTGTGTGTATGTGCATGCGTGCGTGCGTGCGTACGTGCGTGCATGCGTGTATGTGTGTGTGTTGCGTCCCTCCCACCTGCAGGAAGTGGATGTTGTCCTCCGTCTCCAGGATCTGCCGCAGCTCGGCATCGCGGCGCTGCAGCTCCGACACCTCCTGCTCCAGCCGCTCCACGTAGCCCTCGGCCTGCGACATGGCCGCCTGCATGTTGGCCTGGATCAGCTGCTTCAGCTCGCCGTGCCAGCGGTCCACCGCCTGCTGCATCTCGTGGAAGCTCTTGTCGCTGTCCGCCTGCGCACGCTGAGCACAGCTCTGAGGGACATTGAGGAGTACAGGGGGGGGGGGGGGGGGGGGAACGTTGACTGCATGTCCGGCTGGATATTTTGCGTGCAAGGCGTACGTGGTGGGAGTTTACCACATGAGTTAATTAACATTACAGTAGTTAATGCAGTCATTACATTCACTAGCAATTAACTAACCGTTAACAAACACTTTGGAATAAGGCTACCTTGATGAACATTCATCACCGCAGTAGGTGTGTTGGTACTACAGGTAAACCACTAATAAAACACTTCATCACGGACATTGTGAACAGTTGTTCTATCGTTGTTGTTACTTTAAGACGCTCCACGTTGTGCCGCAGTTCCTGCAGCTCCTTCAGCCGGTCCTGGATGATGTACTGGACCTCGGACTGGGTGCCCACCAGAACTTTCTACGGGACAAAAAGAAACAAAAAACGCAAAATCAGCCCCATGAATCTCGACAGACCCGACCAGACCCAAACCCGCCCCCCCACCACCCCCCACCCCCCCCACCCCCCACACACACCTGTTTATCGGCGCGCTCCTCCTCCGCCGAGATGATGTTGTGTCCGCGGTGCTCGCGCACCGTGCACAGCACGCAGATGCACATCTGGTCGGAGCGGCAGAACAGCTCCAGGCCCTTCTCGTGCTGCGGGCAGATCTTGCGGTCCAGGTGGCCCGTCTCGTCCACCAGCTTGTGGCGCTTGAAGGTGGCCGACTCGTAGTGGGGCTTGACGTGCGTCTCGCAGTAGTACGCCAGGCACATGAGGCACGACTTGACCGCCTTGTTGCGCGGGCCCACGCAGAAGTCGCACAGCACCTCGCGGTGCAGGTGCGGGAAGGGCGTGAGCGCCGGCGTCGGGTTCCGCCGCGGCGGCTCCTGCACCCGCTGCACGTCGGGCGTGCTGCGGCGGAGCACGGGCCGCGGCGTGAAGGTGGCGCGGCACTGCGGGCAGCTGTACACGCCCACGTGGTCCAGCTGGTCCCAGTAGATCTTGACACAGTCCAGGCAGCAGGTGTCCCCGCAGGGCAGCGTGACCGGGTCCCGCGGGTCGTCCAGACACAGCGGGCAGCCGTAGGGGTCCGGCGGCATCGGGTAGCCCGACTCGGCCATGATGGCGTTCATCGCGGCGGCGGAGGAGGAGGAAGAAGAGGAGGTGGAGGAGGAAAGTCCGCCCCCGCTCCCCGAGGGAAAAAGACAGGAGACGATGCTAAAAAAAAAAGAATGGAAAAATAGACTCTCGCCGTGATTCTGGTAATTGTTCCCTCAGGGCCAAACGTTGTTATGCCTTCTATTTCCTATATCTGGTCTATACCTTGAACTGATACATTGAAGGATAAACAGCTTCCCCTGGGATCAAAGATGAAATCTATGCACAGTAGCCAAGGTTGGGATGGCGCCCGCGTTAGATCACCCGTGGTCCTTGTCCTGCCGTAATGGAGTGGCTAACGCCTGCGCGGCCTCCTGGTGACACATCAGTGAGGAGCAGGCGGGGCTGGTATTTAACATCAGACGGCGTGTTGATACTGTAAGCACCTGGCACTCATTCCCACAAACACCGCTTGCACCGAATCCAATTTGGATATCTTGCTGACGCGTGCTTTAACCGCACAGGAAAACAATTGTTGTGTGTGTGTATGCAACAAGATAGGAAAATAGGAACTCTGCTCAGAGGCCTCCTGAACAATGCCTACCCCAGTCCTCCGAGCTGGGGATCACAGTTCCGGATGAGTCCCACCTGCTTTGAGGTCGACATCTTCACGCATCCTTGACACCCGTGCTGCTCGGCTTGGTTCTGGCCTCGTGTGGTTGTGACCCGGCTCGGAGCCGCTCCTCTGGGTGTGGGTCTGTTGCCGCTGACTCTGAGGGCTTGTCATGGTGATTGTCAGGAGGTTTCTGTTTCCCCTGGGAACAAACCAGAGGACACTGTCAACATGTGGGTACCTGGACACACACACACACTGTGTAAACACACCGTTGTATGGGTGCCTGGACACTCAGTCTCTGTGTAAACACACGGCCATGTGGGTACCTGGACACGGTCCAGGTCAAACCTCGGGGCAAGGTGGTGTCGTCTCCACATGCCCACTTGTTGGTTAGAATGTAGGGTTTAGGGTGAGAGTTGCGTTTAAGGTTTAGGATTGGAGGCGCTGTGGTTAAGATTTGAGAGTGTTAAAGGGGTAGTTCTGAATTTTGGACATAGGACATAGGACCTAATTTCCAAGTTATCCTGTGTGTTATCTATCAATGGAGACGTTTTCAACACATTTGATTCAGTTCTTCTAGTTGCAGTGTTCGCTGGTGCAAGGCTAGCGCAAGTCAATGGTTTAGGCTAGCCTGCTAATAAAAACAGTCTTTCCCACTCCACAGAACACGAGAGGCAAATAAATTATAATGCCAGACTATCAATGTAAATGTCTGTGTTGATAGAATAATGTTAGAAATAAAACTAACCTTGTAGCGCATGAATCATCACATTTTTAGGGACTAGTTTCTGCCGGTAATAATAATATCAGTCCGCCACTGCCCTAGCCTACTACCAGGAAGTATAACGCTGCTGCGGAGACACAAGTCCCTCAAAATGCAATACAAAACCGCTGACTTGCGCTAGCCTAGCACCAGCAAACTCTGCAACTACGTAGAAGAACTGAATGAAATTTCTTGAAAATGTATCCAATGATAAATAACACACAGGTTAACTTGGAAATGAGGTCCTATGTCCAGGATTCCAAACCACACCTTTAAGAGGGAGAGGGTTATTTTGGAAACACTAACGTTGTCACAGTGACACGGTTAAGAGAGTCGTTGGTAATTAGCTACCAAAGGCGTGTGTCCTCAGCGTCACATTCTGTGTCCAAACCCAATGTAACTTTGGAAAAGTTACAAGGTCATGAGGATTGTAAAGTCATTTGTATCCTCTGATACTTTTTCAGGTGGCATCCGCACCGCCCTGTGAAGGTATGTGCTGTGTCCTGCCAAGAAGACATTCTACAGTCAATTATAAAACATCTGGCCCACCTCTGACCATACAAAAGCCAGTGTCATAAGATAAGATAAGATAAGATATTCCTTTATTAATCCCCCTTAGGAGAAATTCACAGTGACCAGCAGTACAGGGAATAGATGAGTGCAATAAGAACCTGACTATAGTCAATAAACAATAAATAGATCTACCTAGATGAGATTAGGTTAAAATAAATTAAGTTAAATGGGAGCTCTTAAAGTCAGGTCGGTGAAAAAGTGAGAACCTGTATGCATACATAGTAAACATCCTTGGTAGCTATCAGTAGTGCAAAAATAGGTGCAAATGTGCGGAATGTGCAAGATGCAAGATGTGCACATTTTTACAAGGTATTCCAGGTACAGCATATGAATAGACCTAAAATAGCAACGGCTAGAAGACAGTCCAAGGTGTGTGGTGTGGTGTGTGTGTAGTGTGGTGTTCAGTCCATTGTTCAGTCCGTTGTCTGGTGGTGTTGGGGCTTCCTAGAGCCTAGTTGCCATAGCCATAGTTGTCAATTGGAGAGCTCTGAAGATTCTCAGTTCTTGAGACATGGGTTCAATTCCTGCCAATGTGCTCCTTCGCATCATATTGAAATTTAGCTAATTATGGGATGTGAAATTTCATGTCAATTATAAACTATGTTGAGGTCATAAAAAGCATCATTGTGGTGCATTTGAGAGAGCTGTTGGCTATCACTTCTGGTTCAATGGAGGGTTTACCACTAGGAATGTCTTTTCAGAATTGAGTCAGGTGAATTGTAAGGCCATTTGAAACCTCCAACGTCAACTGTGCATGCCTTGTGGGCGTGTTTGAGATAGCTGCCATTTGTCACTTCTGTAAACCGGTGTTCAACTCCCACCAACAACCCAAATGTGTGGGAATTTCTGTTCCAACAGATTGCCAACAAAAGCAAGCCAAGTTTAGAGTGTTTGCCACCAACCCTGAAACTAAAACCTAACCCCACTGGTTTTGGGGCACATTAAGCTCTCCATTTAGCCTAAATTGTACCCCATTTGATTTATAATAATAATCCTCTTTCACCATGGTTAATTCCTAGTGTTAAAAGAAAAAAGTGCATATTTTTTTAATCAAAGTTAAAACTTTTTTTGCAGGCTGGTATCAAGCCATACAGGACACACCATCTCCATTGACTTTACACTGAAGACACAGCCAGGGATTCAGATGTGATCGCTGTGAACCTCACCCAGACGCAGGCAATCAAATTCACACAAAAACACAAATTATCTTTGTTACAAACCTTTTTATTAAGATATTCAGATTTTTTTTCTCAGTTTTTTTTCTCAGTCTGTTTTCCTTGTATCTTTACAGTAGTTTTAATGTGCAATTATCTTTATTACTGGGTCACAGTTAGGAATTCACATAGTTATTGGCACTTGGAACACATGAAGGGGAAGGGGCACTGGCATGTACATGGGAATGGGTGGGTGGGTGGGTAAGGAGAGGTCAGGGTAGATCAGGAGGGAGAGAGGGGTGGGCAATATTCTTTGACATCAGTATGAGGCTACTGCATTCTGGATTATTATATATTCTTTTTTTTTTGTCCAAAAAAGATGTAATTTCTTTCTTTTTCCGAGTTATGAAGGAATAATAGATGGTGAGAATAAAAGCTCATGCTGCGAGTGCACATCTAACAATCAAACTTCGATAGTGCTTTCTATGTATTCATGTACAGTTTAGATATTTATATATTTATAGTGGGGGAAAACAGGGGAGCAGGATTAGTACGTGGGGGGAAGGGGGGGGGGGGCGAACAAACCAAAAAAAAAAAAAAAAGGGGATTTCTGCTGAGGAGTTGGCCCTAACACACCAGAGACAAGGAAAGTAAAAGTCATTCATGGTTGCCTGGGTGATATGTACAACCCCCTGGACCGTGTATTATCTGAGGTAACAAAGTGTCCTGACAGACTGCCGTCAAATACCCTGCAACTGATATCGTGTTCCGTGTGTTTTGGTCGGAGATGCAAAAGCGACTCCCCAGGTATCGTTCCTGAAAGCGGGCCGGTGTGCACCTGCGCCAAGTCAGCAGCAGACCGGCCCTTGAAGCCCTTCCCCCACGCCCCCCCCACCCCCGCTAGCCCGTTAGCAGCTAGCCTAGCTTCCTTTCCCGTAGCCGTGAGGAGCTAGCGGTTAGCCTAGCGCCCCGCCCGTGGTGGTCGGTAATGTAATGCTATGGCTGAGAGCTCCCGAGGTAACTGGTAGGTTATTTTTATATTTTTAAAATTGTTTTAAAACTGCATCAGCGGAAGAAAAAAAACCCACACACACACCCGGATGCTGTCGTCCATATGGAAGGACGACAAGCGCATGTGTGTGTACAAATATATTCATATATGCATTTATATATATTTATATTTCAGAGGTCTGTGTGTGTCGTTTGTCTCTGGTGTGCGGGACTATAAAAGAGCAGGGAAATGTTTTGACAGGAGACCACAGAATAGCAGATATAAAATAAAATAAAAAATACAAATTTAAAAAATAATAAACCAAAGACGAAATACAGCCGTGTGAAGGTTTCCGGCCGCCAGGGGCTGGAGAAGGAGATCAGGAAAAACAAAAAGAAAACAGAAACATGCCTTTGCAACACTTTGCGTCCAGCCGGTTGACGAGTCGTCGGTTTGGTTGCATCAGCGGACTGAACCTCTGTGACAGATAAACGAAGCGAACATCCTCCCACCAGTGTTTTGATCGCTTTCCAAGACTAATTACTTTCCAAGAGAGTACCCCTCACCCTCACACCCCCCACCCTCTCAGCCTCCATGTTGGAATACGTTTGGTGGATGTTTACAAAAAAACAAAAAAACAACAACAACCCAAAACTGGTTCATGCGGTGACACGGTGACGAAGGGTAACGCTAAGTTGCTAACGTCTGACACAAAATCAACGGGTGGGGGGGGGGGGGGGGGGGTGAGGGTACAAGTATTAGTTCCCGGTCATTTCTTTGGCCACTTCCAAACAGGTTTAAAGACCCCACCCCCAATCCCCTTGTAATCCAAACTAATTGCTTTTAACAGCTCCTACGTAGCACCTTCACCGAGGGGGGGGGGGGGGGGGGGGGGAGGGAGCCCCCACGTCACTGCCCTCCCCCCTGCCAAGAAGGGAGCAGGGGGGGGGGAGGGAGGGGGTGATGTTTCCGTCAGCCAACATTGTACAGTACTTGCTCTTTCAAACGCCGACGCAAGAGGGGAAAATAAACATGACATATACAAAAAGATCATAAAAATGAGTTTTTTTTTTAATAAAAAAGTCCCACAAATTTGATTCAGAGTCAACATTTACCCACCCCCACCCTCCTTTACCCCCCCCCCCCCCCCACCTCTCACACATCACCCGGCATACCGACCACGCAGGATAGGGACGTATGGGGAGCATGCTCAGAAAGGTGCGGAGGCTTGGACCCGCCGCCTCTGGTTTGGACCGGCGGGAACTCACCCACAGACAAGGTGCTTCGTTAAACATCATCCATTTTGATTACATCATCATTGCAGACCCCCCTCCCTCCCTCCCCCCCCCCCCCCCCCCGCCCGCGGTTCCGCATGGCGTGGTCCACCAAATGAAGGGCTGAAGCAAAGGCAACCAGAGCGGCAGACGGAGAGACGCGAGCGGTGTGTTGAGAAGCCAACGCACCAGAACCACTGCAGGGGCTACAGACATTTTGGAAGCTTTTGTATTTCTTTTTTTTTGTAGATCAGTTTTTAAAATCAACTGACTCATATTTGGCATACTCATCCCACGGTGTGTGCATGTAATTTTAGGGTCTTTTTGTCATATATTGTGGAAAAATGTGGAGCAGAACTCTCTTATGTTCTGGCCCTAAGGTGCTTGGTTGAATACAGTGATCGAGACTTGATTATAACTTAAATAATAGCTTTAATTGTTCGGGCATCACTGCTACTGAGGTATACTGCCACCTGTTGGTCAGCCGCGGATGCCACCCCCTGTATGTGTAGCAATACACCAATCTGGCCACCAGATGGCAGTTGGCACAGTCACAATGATTAGATTCAACCAACAATAGCTTATTCTCAAACAAGGCAAAGGCTGGTCATTCAAAAACCAGGTCAAGTAAGGTTAAAACTTAATGTTTGTTTCGAATGGAAATGTATTGGCCGAGCAAGACATCTCGCCATAGGGCGACGGAAATGACAGGGATAATACTGTGTCCCGTGGGATAGATAATTTGAGCAGACATTCAGACACTGCGTGTCTCGTTTACAAAGTGAACCTGACAGTGTTTCTCGTGTTTGGACCAAACAGCCACCGTCCGTCTAGGCCGCTTGGTTCCCATAGTTACACACATCACAATAACATAGATGCAGAAGAACGATTAACCAACCACTATATTATTAATTGGTTAGCCAATAAACCAATTAACCCTCTGGTCCGGCAGTAAAACTGCCCCGCCCCCTCCCCTGTCATTCACAATCACTATGCAAAAATATGTAGTTATCTTTCTCTTCTACACTACTTTATACCTCCTCACTGCTTTTCAGTTTTTTCTTTCTCTTTTTTTTCTCCACTTAAAACTTTAATCTACACGACTTGGCAACTCTAGTTACAGGTGTTAATGAGGAATTATTAGTAGAATTTTCTTAAAAAATAACCTTTCAAAAGACTACAGTACACTAGTTCAATTGTAAAAAATAGGAACACAAAAATAAAAAAAACGTAATCCTCAAACGATAAACAGGCAACAGCCAACGAGGGTTGTCGGCCGTAAAAAAAAAACTGAACGAACGTATATGTCGCCGATAAGTTCCCCATATGGTATACAAAAGGTCCTCTAGAAACACAATCTAGCCCTCTTCCAATCCAACCTTTACCAATAAAAACTGTGCTCAGGCAAAAGCCGCTATACAGGAAGGCAAACAGCAGTAACAAAATGTACATTAGAAAAAAAAAATATAAAGGAAAAAGTCAAAAATAATGAAATGGTGGCGGTAGTGGGGGGTGGGGTGGGTACTTCGGTTTCAAACCGAGACGAGGCCATCGCGAATGTCGTTTTAAACGACGCGCTCGCATCTCGTCTGCTTGGGGGGGGGGGGGGGGGGGGGGGGGGGGTACTAAAACACCAAATACCATATTTGTCTTAATCATTGTCCGAGCATCCAAATTGTTACTTTATCGGTCATAAACGAGCGACCAATGAGACAGCACCGTTAGTGTGGATGGCAAACGTCACTTAGGCAAATTCCCCAAGCGCACGACTGCAATTACCATGGCCGCGCAAGAGATGGCGCCAATCGTCTCAGGTTGGGTTCGAGTGGGTTTCTGTTCCTCACGTCCACGTACCACCGCAGAGAATTCACTCCATGCAGCCAACAAATGCTGCAATTCTCTCGACGAACGACACACCACACTTATAATAGTCATATGGCGTGTTAGGCTTTGTCAAGTAATGACTACACACGACCCCATGATTGCATTTTTTTTTTTTTTAAGAACAAAAACTGATTGAAATTAGTGCCACATTAGTCTCTGAAAGTTTTGGTCAGTCTCAACACCATTGATACTCTGAAGTGGCCCAAGGCATCCTGCTCTCCAATTCAAAACACACAATGTAAACTCACTAGGGTGCAGGGGGGGGGGGGGGGGGGCGGCGGCGGCATCCATTTTAAGAAATGTACACACAGTTTCGCCATTAAGACGCCTTTTGTCATGTATTTGTACCGAGCAAACAACAATTACACCATCATTTTGAGGGACTGGGTGGAGAACCCTAAACCTCTCCCCTGAAAACCTACAGTCTCGGCTTTCAGATGTCCTTAACGCGGTTCAAACGCCTCATGTGGGGGGGGGGGGGGGGGGGGGGCGGCGGGAGGCGAGGGGGTAATCCAGGCAACGAAGTGACATTTCTCCAGTCTGCGCCCCACCCCTCCGCACAGCCCTCACTACATAAACAAACAATCCCATGACGTTTGTCTCTGAGGCACCGAGCCAAGCAGAGTCACTGCCACCCCTCTCTCTATCTCCTGCTCCCTCCCTCCCTCCCTGCCTGCGCCACTCATCCCTATACATTCCTCCCCCGCCCTCCCCTTTCCCCCCTTTCTCTCCCTCCCTCTGTCTGCCTGAGTCTCTCCATCTCTTTGTGAGCGCTGCGTTTGATCTCACTCTACATCAGAGTGCTGCAATGCTCCGACGGCTCGGGGACTCTTTAACAAGCTCCCCCACCGCCACCGAGTCGTCTGGAAACTGGCCGCCACTGATTGGCCGGTCCGGGCCGGGGCGCCTGGCAGCGTCTCGGGTTTGGCCGCGGTGGGGACCGTGTTTTGAGGCGCACGGGACACCGGCGGGGGGTGGGGTGGGGTACGGACAGGGGGCCGTCCGTCCGTCCCCCCCCCCCCCCTGCAGACGACGACTCAGACGCAGAGCCAGAATGTGCACCGCCATTAAATTGAGGCGTCGCGTTTACGACGCTGGATGGATGCGTGCACTTCTCCCTACACAACGCGCTGCACGGACACACACACACACACACACACGGTCGCAGGCACACAGTCTCACACACACACACACACACACACATGTGGCAGAGACATGTGACATAGCGAAGATGGGAGGTGCCAAGGTACAGCAGAAGAGAGTAAGGGGGGGTGGGGGGGGGGGAAAGGCATGGAAAGGAGGACGAGAAAAAAGTAAAATAAAGGGAAGAGACTGAAAAAAACAAAAACTGAAGACACAAAGTACAGACAGTCCCCGAGAAGAGAGAGAGAGAGAGAGAGAGAGAGAGAGAGAGAGAGAGAGAGAGAGAGAGGGAGGGGGGGGTGAGAGGGGGTGAGCAGTGAACAGAAAGAGGGGAAGAGAGGAGGGCCAGAGGTGGGGACAGACAGACAGGTAGCTGGATACTGGTACCGGCGTGGGCCAAGTCCAATACAACTACAGCAGCAGACTAAAGGAACGACCAATAAGAAACCATAGGATAATGAAAGCAGGAACAATAGGAGGAGAGGGAGAGGCATGGTGTGTGTGTGTGTGCGTGTGTGTGTGTGTGTGTGTGTGTGTCTGCATGCGTCAGGGAGTCGGGGAGATAATTGTATGCCGTCCAAAATGGTAACCGTGCCGCTCAGGATGATTCAGGCTCCGCAACATGGCCGCTGTGCCTCCAGGCTCTGATACACCAGACGCATCGCCTGCCGCGCTGCAGACCACTGCGCCTGTGTGTGTGTGTGTGTGTGTGTGTGTGTGTGTGTGTGTGTGTGTGGGGCGGTATATGTGTGCAGAGGTTGGGATGAGTGACTGTTTGTTTTTGTCTGCCACAGAGTGTCTCGCACACGCATGCGCGCACACACACACACACAGACACACACACACACGCGCGCGCGCGCACACACACAACTTGAACGCGCTGAATACCTAAGCCACCCACACAGAGTGAAAGTCATGCGCACGTGGGTACATTAACACACACACACACACACACACAGTGTGTGCCTGTCAAAAGCACTTGGTGTGAAGAGACACACACTAACACGCAACTCTCCATAAATGGCAAGGAACAGGCAGACACACACACACACACACACACACACACACACACACGCAGACATGTACACACATGCATAAACACACGTACACACACTTATGCATTATATATACAGCCGCTGAACAAAGCATGTGCAAACAGCGGCCAAGTCACACAACGATGAACACACACACACACACACACACACAATAGCACGCATGCATGCATTCAGAACGAATAATCCAAGCGCCCTGCATACCCACCCCTTGGTCTCCCTCTCTCTCGATCCCCTCACACAATCTCTCCCTCCCTCCCTCCCTCTCTGGGGAGATTCTCTCCCCTCCTCTCCATACTCTCTCTATCTCCATCCTCCTGCCAGGAGCACCATCCCTTTTGTCTCCACGTTGATATTTTGGTTTTTCGGGCGGAGGGGGGGGGCATTTAAAACCCATTTTAAGGAGACGTCAAATGTGCAAATGTACCGTTTTCACACCCCCTCAATCTTGACTTGGTCTCGCAGCCCCAGCCTGCCCCCACAGGACTCACATAAGACCACAGCCTGCACCCACAGGACTCACATCAGACTACAGCCTGCACCCGCAGGACTCACATCAGACGACAGCCCGCACCCACAGGACTCACATCAGACCACAGCCTGCACCCACAGGACTCACATCAGACTACAGCCTGCACCCACAGGACTCACGTCAGACTACAGCCTGCACCCACAGGACTCACATCAGACCACAGCCTGCACCCACAGGACTCACATCAGACCACAGCCTGCACCCACAGGACTCACATCAGACCACAGCCTGCACCCACAGGACTCACATCAGACCACAGCCCGCACCCACGCGATTCAAATCTGATGACAAACGGCTCTCTTTTGCAGAGCCCAAAACATTTCCACTTTCAGTCCGCCTCGAGGACGCTTGGGAGCTTGAAGAGCGCATGAGCGCGAGACAGACGTGCCGTGGACAGCGCCGCCGCTGGTGAGACAGGGCGTTGCGGTCACGTTTTGCTGTTCCCCAACGGGTGGAGTTCCTTCCGCCTGTGTGTCTGATTGACGTGAAACGGGCGCCGGTCGGTTTCCCGCGTTCCCCGTTTGGTGTCACCGCCGCGTGTGTGGGACGACGTGGCCGACCAGATCCCAGACAGACAGACAGACAGACAGACAGACGAGAGATCACAGACAGACAGACGCACACAGTTTGACGGCGCAGCAGCAATAAGGTGCTTTATAAAGGTGTTGCTTTTCCTCCCGACTAATAAAACCTACAAACCCTACACTAAAAATGTTCAAACCAGCTACCAGCATCAGACAAACATCCTTAGCCAACCAAGAGACAGCCTCTCGGTTCACAGCATCCCCCCCCCCCCCCCCCCCCCCCCCCCGCTCCCACCCCCCCCCCCCGCTCCCCACCCACCCTCCCACACAGTGTCTGCCTCCCGGTGGTCCAGTTCTTCCAAGTAAGACTTCTAGATTGTCATGAGGAGATCCTTCTCCACCCACCTCTGGCTACCACTCTGCTGTCTGCTGCAGAGAGACCCCCCCCGGCTCCTCCAGGGCCACAACGTGTACGAGTGTGTGTGTGTGTGTGTGTGTGTGTGTGTGTGTGTGTGTGCACGCACACACGCACAGTATTTACGTTGCATCGGTGGATGAATGAGCCCTCCAATTGTGTTAAAAAAAAACAAAAAAAAAAACTACCAAAAAAAAAAAGGCCATCTGGCCTCCCTCTGCTACAGTGCACGTGTACACAAACATGCACGTGCACACGCACAGACGCGAGCACGCACGCATGCACACGCGACGCCAAGTCCTAATGCCTGAATTAGCACCCCGTGTGTGTGCCCCGCGGAGCGTGGCGTCGCCCAGCATCGGCCTGTCTGGGGCCTCGGCTCTGTCCCCCCGCCCAGACACACACGCACGGTGGTGGCGGTGGTGGTGGTCCCGTCATGAGCGCCACGCACACGCGTGGTGAGGTCACCACGTGACCTCACAGTCAGGTAGCCCACGCCTATTGCCGCGCATTGGCAGCGTTGAAATACGAATTGGGACAAGAAAGAAAAAAAAATATATATAAAAACCCGCCGACAGCACTCGCCGCACTCTGTCCCGCGCCTCGACCGCCGCCGCCGAAGGTCGGTATGACAAATCATCGAAAAGCAATGGGCGCAACGCATTCCGAGTCGGTCTTGAGGGGAACCAGGGGTACAAAAAGAAAAAAAGGTGCTCATCTGGGGTGAGTGGGTGGGGGGGGGGGGGGGGGAGAGGTGAGAGAGACACCATGAAACATTAAAGACCACATCCCCCACTGGCCCATCGGGGCTCTCCTCCTGTCGGACGGCTTTGGCTAGCTCTGGGCCGGGCGTGTGGCGGCTGGCGGCTGGCCCCTTGCAGGGGGCCAGGCTGACTCACACTGCCCACGGCCCTCAAGAGCACCAGTCAAATTAACAACAGAGGGGGGGTTAGACCCCCGCCGCCCCCTGCCCACCCCCCCCAAATAAAATAAAACTGTGCCGACATACCTGCCCACCCCCACCCCCCCCTCCCGCAACCCTCCCATTCCGCACGCATACATTCAAGATAATAACACAACAACAACAACAACAGTGGTCGCCGACATTTTCAAAACCCTGGCACTTCTTCCCTTCCAAGCCCAACCATCTTGGCGGTCTCTACTCGATTCTCTTCAGCAACAACCCCCCCCCCCCCCCCCAACACACACACACACACACACACAGACACACACCCCCACCCCACCCGTCCGCTGGGAATGTACGTCATGTCATCATGAAGGGGAGGGGAGCCGTGGGGTGAAGCGGTGTAAATAAACAAAAAACAACAACAACAACAACAACAACAGCAGCAGTGCGTTTTTCATCACACGGTAGGATGTTGAAAACGCCCGCTCGCTCGCTGTACCGTGGCCCGGGACAGAGGAAATGTTTGGAGGCCCGAATAAACGAAAGGCGAAACCAGAAACAAGCACGAGGAGAAGACTTCGCTTTTGAGACGGGAAGCCAAATAAAATGAAAAAAATAAAATAAAATACAAATAAAAAACAGAAATAGAAACAATTGTTCCTCAAACCAGAGAAAGGAGGACAGCGGCGCCGTCAGCATGGCCGCCTCCCACTTCCTGTCGTCTCTCTCTCTCTCTCTTGCTCGCTCGCTCTCCGTCCCTCCAATCAGAACAAAGTGCTGCCGTCCGCCGCGGCCGCCGCCTGCAGGGCGTCCGCTGCCGCGGCTCCGCCCCCCACTTCGCTATTGGCGGCGGCCTCCAGGGAGGCGGGGTCGAAGCCGTGCTCCGCCCCCACCAGGGCGTCGGCCTCCATCTTGACGCTGTCGGCCAGGAAGGCGGAGTAGGCGTCGCCCTCGGCCATCAGCAGCTTGAGCTTGGGGATCCAGCTCTTCCGCACCACGCGGCGCGCGTTGGTGCACATGTCCGCCGCGATGGCGTTCATCTCGCTCTCCTTGAAGCTCGGCGCAAAGTTCTGGCAGTAGACTGCAGGGGGGTGGGGGGGGGGGGAGGGAGCGACGAAGAGCGGGTGGGGAGAAGGAGGAAGAGGAGGGAAATGGGAGGGGGGAGGAGGGGAAGGGAGAAGGATGTTATTCTACAACTCCAAATATGTAGGTTATCAACTCTGCATGTGGTGATACGCTGTGTGGGCGTATGCATGCGTCAGTGTTTGTGTGCGTGCATGCGTGGGCAAGCCTTTGTGTACACATCGCGTGCGTGTGCGTGTGTGTGTGTGCGTGCATGTGCGTGCGGTGACTCACACTTGACGGCGTGCAGGACTCTGTTGTCCAGGGGCTTGCGGCTTGGGTCGTTGGTGGAGGAACGTATACCAGTACCACAGCTGTTAGCTAGCGTGCTCCTGGGACGACACAGGGTGGAAACACACACATTAACACACGGTAGAAACGCACACACACACACACACACACACACACACACACGGTGGAAACACACACATTAACACACAGTAGAAACACACACATGCACGCACACTCTCTCTCACACACACACACACACATGGTAGAAACACACACACACACAGGAAATATGCTCAAATTAACACACGGTAGAAACACACACACACACACACTACCACACGGTAGAAACACACTCATTAACACACGCACGGTGGAAATACGCTGACATTAAGACACCGTAGATACACTTTTAACACCTCAAATACTTACACCCCCCCCCCCTCCCACACACACACACACACAGTAGACATACAGTCAGAACACACACCAACACATTCAACATGCCCGGACACACACACACATTCACCACAGTGGAAGCCTACGTATCCTTTAACACAAGCGCTCACCTCAGTAAAAACGAACATGGTTCACAATCGATCAAGCCTGTGACGCACGCACACACACACACACACACACAGACAGACGGGGGACCGACCTGTCGAAGAAGGCGGCCAGCAGCCGCCGCAGCAGCACCTTGTGGCGCGTGCCGGCGCTCACGTGGCAGTTCATGAGCTGCGCGCGCGAGATGAACACGCAGGTGCCGGTGACGAGCTCCAGCTTCTCCGCGGGGTCCCCCTCCTCGTAGAGGCGCGGGTGGCAGCGGTTGCCGATCTGGCTGACGAGCTCGGCGGGCAGCGACGCCAGGTCCTGGCGGGCGCGGCTGCCCCGCCCGCCGCGGCCCCCTCCCCCGCCCCCGCCGCCGCCGGCCCCGGACTCCGCCGTCACGTCCGGGAGGGCCTCCACGCGCTCGCCGGCCACTGGACAGGGGGGACGGGGGGACGGGGGGAGGGGAGAACAGGGGTGCAGGGGCGGGTGAGACGTGGGGTGTAGCGGGTGTAGCGAACACAAGCAAAGGCTGATACATCATGGAGGCTTACGGGTTTGTAAGGGCGAAGCGGTGGCATTGTGGCACAGACCACTGCGGTGCCAAGCCGTCACAGGGAACATAGAAGGTTTGGTATGGTTCATGCAAATAGTACATTTTATATTCTGCAAGTGAAAAAACTAAGATCATAAGATCCTGACGTCGTCATCAACCTCAGGAACAATGACAAGCACTTGGATTTTCACATCATCAGATTTGGAGGGGCAATCTTCATCTGGGGGGGGGGGGGTCAAAAGGTGGTGGAAAGGTAACAAAGCGCTGAAGAGCAGGGCGGTTCACCCCCGCCCGGCAGGCCTGACGTCAGCCCTTAAATAACCATGAGCCCGACGAGGAA
>JAXIVH010000001.1:10677742-10691823 GCA_036785325.1 Urophycis tenuis | reverse complement strand
ATGTTGACATGTGTATCATAGAGCTACGTTGCTTTGGTGAGCAGAGAGCACAGTGAACCAGTAAAATAACAAACACATGTTAATCCTCGTTCCAGGTGAGCTCTTTTGGTAGAATACATAGACAGGGAGACAGAGGAAGACACAGGGAGACAGAGATAGAGAGGGAGAGAGACAGTGAAAGAGAGACTGTGACAGAGAGAGCAAGAGACAGACAGACAGACAGAGACAGACAAACAGAGACAGCCAACCCAACAACGGGGGGGGCGGGGGGGGGCGGGGCTACAGCGGCGAGCCCTTGCCGGCCGGCGGGTGTATGACCAGCGTGGCGTCCAGGTCCAGCCGGAAGGCGGGGTACAGCGGCTGGGCGAAGGGGCCCTGGAAGGTGTGCAGCAGCGTGAGCGTGTCCGACACGCTGTAGAACGACAGCGCCCCCCGGTGGCGCTCCAGGAAGACGGCCACGCGCGGGCACGGCGCCGACGCCACCGTGGTCTTGCGGTTGTCGTGCCACGCCGAGTAGCCCGTGTGCGTGCAGCGCAGGCGCCACGAGTGCTCGTTGCGGCCCAGCAGGCAGGGCTTGCCGCCGCCCTTGCGCCCGATGCCGCGGTAGGTCACGCCCACGTCCACCCAGCCGCCGCCGCGCCACTCCACCTCCCAGTAGCTGGCGCCGGCGAACTGGCCCTCGCGGCACAGCACCTGGGCCACCGAGTCGAAGCGCTGCGGGTGCGGCGGGTAGGCCTGGGGCTCCTCCCCGCAGTGGGCGCCCGCCGACGGGCCTGCCAGCAGCACCAGGGTGGGGTGGGCCGTGTCGGGGTCCAGCGAGAGGTCACAGGAGACTGGAGGAGGGTGGAGGAATGGGGAGGGGGGGGGGGGAGCAGAGGGGGAAGGCGGAGGAATCAGATATACTACATATTCATTCTCTTTGAGCAGCAGGGGACTGAGCCCTTTGGTTGTTAATGGACGAGTTGCTGATCCATCAAGTTTGGAGGACAGACATACAGACAGACAGACAGACAGACAGACAGACAGACAGACAGACAGGTACAGTGCAGGATACAGCACACACACAGAGAGAGAGGACACTGGACACACGTAACTCTGTGTACGTGTGGTGAATTATTGATGCGGAGGGGAGGTGTCAACTTGTTACAGGTCAGCAGCAGCAGACGAAGACACCGGGGTTAACCTGATGCGTGTGTGTGTGTGCGTGTGTGTGTGTGTGTGGGGGGGGGGGGGGGGGTGGTACTTACACCTGAGGAAGGCTGCCCTCATCCTCTGGTCTGAGGGCTGCAGAGACACCGAGGACAGAGGGAACGGCACCGGAGCTAATGGGAGAGAGAGAGAGAGAGAGACACACACACACATACACACACACAATGACTCAATGTTAACTCCAGGTGCTGTTTAATTACGTCTTGCTCATAAATTCACAATCATCACAATGCTAATTGTTTTATAATTGCAGAGGGGTCTCTAAAATTACGCAGGGAAAAAGCTGTGCTCAGGAGCCCACATTAACCAGATGCTTTTTAGTACTGCGGGGGAATTATCACTAATTAACTAAGCGGTAATAAACGAACCAACAATAGAAGGGGCGGGGGGCAGGGTAGCGCAGGGGCTGCTGGGTTTGATCCCCATGTGCACAGCCCAGCCCGCAGGCACCCTTGAGCAAGGCACCCTAACCGCTACCTGCTCCTCAATGACCTCAAGTCACTTTAGAGAAAAAAAGGGCGGGGGGAATTGATTCAAATCGCCTTCAAACGTATCCATCTCACCAAATGTTAACGTTCCCCTACCGGCCAAACTCGTCATACAAAAAACACCTCTGCTGGGAAACGGAACCCTGGTGTGATGTCAGCCCTGCGTGGTGACGGGGTGGCGGGGTGGGGGTGTGGGGGTGTGATGGCGTGTGGTGGTACACTGGGCCAGACGGGAGGGACTGGAGCCCAGCCAGCCGGTATTGTATTGGCTCCTGTTCCCACGTCCGCTGGCCGGTGAATTATTCACACCCAGCGATCCACGGCGTGTTAAAGGCCATGTTAAGACCAGCCAGACACACATGCGCGCGTGCGCACACACACGTACGCACACACACACACGTACACACACACACGTACACATACGCACGTACACACACACACACACCGGAGCGCTTGGCTGTATGAGGGTGAGATAGACTTTCCTTTACACTTTCCGGGAGTTTTTTTGACATATTTGTATAAATTGTTATTGTTATTCGTTCGTTCGTTATTCGTAGTTTTTTTCCGCGGTGCGCACAGTGCCTGTAATGTGTGCTTTTATTTATTGCGTTGCAGCCATTATTGTTAATTTGGATATTTTCTTTCTTTCTTATGTATATTTAGTTTTTCATTTTTGCTTTGTGCTTTATCTGTTTTTAATGTACGCTGCTGTACTCTCTGCTGCGACACCCTGTCTGGGATTAATGAGGCACATCTCATTTTATAACCATCTTAATAGTGATTTCTTTTTATTATGTATTTTATTGGTTAATTTGAATCTTTTTTTACTTTTTGTTTACTTAGATAGAGCAAGAGACAGAGAGAGACAGACAGAGGGGGGGGGGGGGGGGGCAGTGTGTGTCTTACCTTTGACACACTCTCCTCCTGAGACACAGTTCTCGTTGACTGTAAAGGGAGGAGAACAGAGGCATGTAGCACACGTTTCACCAGTTAATCACCATCCACACGTGTCCAGTGTCATGTTTCCCTCATCCTCCGCGCCCATTATTCTGCTCCTGTCAATCAGTCTCTCTGGACATCTCTGTCTCTCTCACACACAAGGACTGGTTAAATGTAAAGGTCTCTCTCTCTCTCTCTCTCTCTTCGTCTCTCTCACACACAAGGACTGGTTAAATGTAAGGGTCTCTCTCTCTCTCTCTCCGTCTCTCTCCCTCCCTCTCTCCCTCCCTCTCTTCCTCTCTCTCTCTCCCTCCCTCTCTTCCTCTCTCTCTCCCTCCCTCTCTCCCTCCCCCCCTCCCTCTCTCTTTCTCCCTCTCTCCCTCCCTCACCTGCACGGCTGATCTTGTCCACCTCCTCGCTGGACACCTCCTCCATGCGTGAGCGGAAGTGACACAGGGCCTTCCTGGCCGCGCTGAACGTCTCGGCGGGGAGGGAGGGGGTCCTGCAGCGACGCCCCACTGGGGGAGGCTGGCACAGCAGGGGGGCCGCCTGGAGGGGGGGGGGGGGGGGGGGGGGTGGGGAGGCGGCGGGAGGTTGGTGTTTGCGGCTATGTGCGTGTGAATGTGCGTGTGTGCGTGTGTGTGTGTGTGTCTGACCTGCAGGAAGTGTGTGTTGTCATCCGTCTGCAGGAGCAGGCTGATCTCCTCCTCCCTCCTCCTCAGCTCCTCCACCTCCCTCTGCAGCGTCTCCACCTCCCGCTCCGCCCGCCCCACCACCGCTCGCTCCTTGGCCTCCAGCCGCGCACGCACCTGCCAGCGTGCATGTGCACACACGGACACACACGGACACACACACACACACACACACACACACACACACACACACGGACACACACACACACACACACACACACACACACACACACACACACACACACACAAAGCAAAATAACATCATCAGAATAATGACAAATGATCTCAAAGTGTGTGCCAGGAACATGCCATACGTTTTTTAGCTATTACGTTATAATAGCATTAGCTTGCCGCATAGGTTGATGCATAGAGTGGAAACCTTTGTTTCAAAACACAGAGGCGGGTGGTGGTGGTGGTGGGTGTGGAGAGGATGGGGTGGACTGGATAGAGACTTGTGGTGGAGAGGTGACGGAGATGGAGTCGTGTGGGTGGAGAGGATGGGGTGGCTGGAGGCGCGTGGTCCTTCGTTTTGCAGGGGAGCGCGGAGATGTGTAGGGTGGAGATGTGTAGGGTGGAGATGTGTACTCTACCTCAGCCTTGATCTTCTCCAGGCGGACGGCCACGTCAGCAAACAGAGCCTCGCTGTCCTCCATCACCGCCGCAGCAGAGGCCTGGCGCCAGATTAGATTAGAAGGGATTAAACCAGATTATGAGATTACACCAGATTACATTAGAAGGGATTACATCCGATTACATTAGATTGGATTACATCAGATTACATTAGAAGGGATTGTATCGGATTCGATTAGAAGGGATTATATCAGATGTGATTATATTACAATGGATGACATCAGATGTGTTAGATTCGATAGATTTGTTAGATCATTCGATTAGATTAGAACAGATTATATCACATTACAATCAGATTAGAATGGAGTATATCAGATTATAATATCAGATTATATTATATATAGATTATAACTAGATTATTTTAGAAATGATTTGATTTGTTTAGATTGTATTATTTCACATGGCATTTGATTGGTCTACTCTAGATTACGTCACTTTAATGAGATCCAATTAGACTGGTTGATGTTGGTTGCATGGGTTGGATTGGATGAGGTTTAAACAGACTAGATTGTTTTGATGGCACGGTTCAACCTGTTGGTGTGTGTATTTCCCCCTCCTCTCTTCAAACCACTGTCCTGTCGCTCCTCACTGTCCTGTCTATGAAGGCACACAAGCCCATCACAACACGTACGTAAAAACAAATGCATCTGACATTTAGCACCCAATGTGTGTGTGTGTGTTTGCATGTAAACAACGAGGGATGGAGAGAGTGAGAGTGAGAATGAGAGTGAAACAGAGGTGTGGTGTGTTTTGCCAACAGAACTAAGTCCGCCACCAGGAGGACATGATGGGCTGGGAAGCAAAAGAGACTCCATCACCTCTATGCTGAGCGTGCAACACTACTTGGCCTGGCTCATGTTACTCCATTGTTTCTGCCTCGTTTTAAGCCGTCCATTATGCTGTCTGTCTATTCAACATCTATTGTGATCCTGGTTGTCCTGGAAAGAGGGATCTGATAAAAGATACATCTGCACCTACACAACTAGGTTTTCATCCATTACACCTGCAGAATCCCTCACCATCGTCAAGCCATGAGACCTGTGGCATACATATGCCATGGAAACCTATGCCTTAAGAGACCTATTTATGTATTCAAGTTGCCCTTGTTTTGTCAGTGCCTTTTGGTTTCTGTTGTTTGTCTCAGTGTCTGCTTTGGGATAAGGTCCTTGCCTGCTGAGAGCTTTTCTGTGACTCATCTCCTGCTCCCTGCAGACACTTGCTTTGCGATGCAGCTAGATTTGCGAGATCACAATCACGCGAGAATCCATCTCGCCAGGCCTCAAGTGATGCACTTGTGGCCAAACCACCGCCGATGGGGCCGATCGATGACCCGCGGGGGAACCTCATGGACCGACGTGACATGTGATGAACGGTGACAGGCAGACGCTTCATCCAATCATCCTGCACAGCATTTGTTTTGAAGTGCCAGTCCTTCTCCAATCACTTTCCAGTTGGCAACGGTTGACGTCCCGGACGGTTCTCAGCAACAGACCATCTGGTCATCCTGGTCAGCAGAAGCCGGACCAAGAAGCCGGAGCGGCGCCACAGTGCAACTCGGTGTTACCTTGAAGGCCTCCAGATTCTGCTGAAACTCCTCCAGGTCTCGCTCCGCGGTCCGGGTCCTCCCCTGGACCAACCGGTGGCTCTCCTGAAGCTGGATCTGGGGGGGGGGGGGGGGGTAGATTGAGACACAGAGATGGAGGGGGACAGATGCAGGGGGAGAGAGAGAGAGAGAGAGAGAGAGAGAGAGAGAGAGAGAGAGAGAGATGGAATGGGACAGATGAAAGGAGAGAGTAGGGGGGGACATATGTAGGGAGAGAGAGAGAGAGAGAGTGAGGACAGAAATTGAATTTAATTAGAATGGAGAAGGGGGCGAGAGATGATAAGACAGAGGGGGAGGGAAGTGGGCAGGGGAGAGGGGAAAGACAGGGAGAGAAGGAGATGCGTATAATTGTAATGAAATAAAATAACATGGTTGGACATTTAAGTGCTTTTCCTGAAACTCAAAGACAAGTCAAGAGACAAGTCAATAATAGAAGATGTGTGTGTGTGTGTGTGTGGGGGGGGGGGGGGGGGGGGGGCGCAATGGTATAGACCTTTTTTTCCTTCTTTTTTTCTATTTAATAACCTCTCTCTTAAGAGAGAGAGAGAGAGAGAGAGAGAGAGTGAGAGAGTGAGAGAGTGAGAGAGAGAGAGAGAGAGAGAGAGAGAGAGAGAGAGCTTGTACATCATATAATTAATTATTACATATAATGCCACCTCATTTGACTTGACGCATTGTAAGGAGCTTTCATAAGAACCTATCCATTTGACGACAGTGATCAACAGGTGTGTGTGTGGACAGCAGCACCGACCTGTCTCCTGGCTCTCTGTCCGTCCACGTTGTGCATCTCTTCGTGGTCAGCCTCGCACAGCAGACAGTCCCCGGTCCACTCCAGCGCCACCTCCCCGTCCGCTCCGGTGCTGCTGGGCTCCAGACCGAGGCGGTGTTGCGCACACAGGCGCTCCGCCGGGCACTCCACCGCGGCCACCAGCTTGTGGCGCCGCAGGGTTCCGACCTCCCGGTGCGGCACGACGTGCATCTCGCAGAAAGACGCCAGACACACCAGGCAAGACTTGACCGCTTTCAGTTTTTCGTCGATCGGGCAAAAGTCGCAGGGAACGTCCCCGACCCCCGCCACGTACTGGTCGGTCGACGCGCTGGCACGGAACGACGCTTCGTGGCTCAGTTTGAGTTTGTCCACCAGCTCGGCCAGCACCGTGTTCCGCCGGAGCACCGGCCTCGGACTGAACGCGTCCCGGCACTGCGGGCAGCTGAATTGAAGGCTGGCGGTGGCGTCCACTTGGTCCCAGTACCTGTTGATGCACAGCATGCAGTAGGTGTGTCCGCACGGAATGGACACCGGGTCGTTCAGCACCTCCAGACAGATCGGGCATCGGAACTGACTTTCCGTGACCGAGATGTTGGCTTGCGCCATTTTCTAACGGAGCGCAAGAACCGCAGCGGGCAGAGTGTGATGTCCGCCAGGATGTCTCGGCCCAGATGGTCCGTTATGACTAGCCCGATACGTCTCTCAGCTGTAAAGACAACAGGAGCGCCTGAGATACACACTTCCGGTTTGGACTGTGGCACTGCTTTTCAAAGTTAAAGTTCTGCCAGGTTTATTATAATGGTGTGAAATCAAATGTTCATGTTTTGATTTGTTTTTTTTTTTATATATATGATATACATTTAGGTTTTATTTAATTTAATATCCCGGGGGTCACGTTTGTTTTAGTATATTTTAAATATGTATACTATCTTAATTGTATTTGTATTTCTGCACCAAAGAACATCTCTTGTACTGTATTTTTTATTTTTTATTTTTTATAAATGAATGTATAATATACATTTAGAATAATTTAATTTAATGTCCCGAAGGCCACGTTTGTTTTGGTATTCATATTTTTAAATATGTATATTTTCTTTAATTGTATTTGTATTTCTGCACCACAGAACATCTCTTGTACTGTATAATGTTTTATTTATTTAAAATAAATGAATAATATACATTTAGAATTGATTTACTATCCTGACACATTTATTTTTGTATTTGTATTTTTTTGTTTTATTATATTTGTATTTGTATGTGGATGCGCATACTTGGCGTATGCTCTTTCGGATTTTGATGCTGTGCTTTTACCTTGATGAGCCAAGCTGTAGTTTTTCCATCCACGTAGAAGTGGGAAACCACTGGCACGACATACAACCCATGACGTACCACTGTTTCACACACACACACACACACACACACGCACACGCACACGCACACGCACACGCACACGCACACGCACACGCACACGCACACGCACACGCACACGCACACACGCGCGCGCGCGTGTGTGTGTGTGTGTCTCTCTCTCTCTCTCTCTCTCTCTCTCTCTCTCTCTCTCTCTGTATCAATAAGTATAAAAACTCCTTATTAAGAGGATGGGATTTCATCGTCATCATTTTGGGATATAATTCAAGTTTATTTTGCTATGTTATATACAGATGCAATAATGCATTCTGAACAGCAAAAAACAACTAATTCGGGCCAATTAATAGTTATAGGAACAACATTTTAGAAGCTATATATGTTAAACAAACATAGGCCGACAGTGTGTAAAAAACACTTGGGAAGATTAAGCCTATGTCTCAAAGATCGAATGTCTAATAATATAATAGAACACATTAATTACATTGAGTTATCGTATAGGGGTATTGGAGTGAGTAGGCTATATTATAGGCTACATAGGCTATATTATAGGATATATTAGGCCTATAGGCTAGGCTATATTATACGCTACATTTTATGCGGTGAACGCTTTTCTGCAACCATAAGCCCTCCATACATCAGATACAGATGAACACCGCACGATAAAATCTTTAGTCTTACAAACGAACGCCAAAAGCAAACCTCTCTACGAACGAAGGAAACGCACACACAAAGCCACAGAGAACGGGTGACTGATTAAAACACTCGCTCAGTGAAGTGGGTGGAGGCGACAAGCGCGTCCTCTAGTGGGCGGTCGGGTATCTTCGCGACTTACCATTTACAGGTTAGTGTTGTATGTTGTTAAACAGTAGCCTAAGTGTCTGAAAATTAGCATAGAAAAAATGAGTGAACTATTTTAATATTACAATTACGAGAAGAAAATACTCTACACAAATAAAGTTTATAATCGCGCTTTTGACGCTATACTAGTTTAAAAAAAAGTTTAAAAAAAAAGACCAAATTGCTTTTTTACAACAATGAGAAACGTCTGAAAGTGTGTTTGGAACCAACTTAGAAACAAACTCAGGAACACATGAGACACGACCACAGTTCACCTACACACTGTTCCATTGACACAATGACCTCATCGGTGCCGGTGGGCATTCTGTTGCCAGGGGCAACCACAGGGGACTGAAAGTGGAGGCGGTGTTAATGCCCACGGTGCACATCACTCTAATATTAGCCACATATGTTTGTTGCCAAATACATGACGTCCCGCTGGGCACGGTGTCCCTGTCGTCAAGGCGATGGTCCCGCTGGGCACGGTGTCCCTGTCGTCAAGGCGATGTTTGCTTTGGCGAGAGCACACACCTGTCTGGCAGTTGGTCGTCATCAGCCCATCCACCCGTCACTCTCTCTCTCTCTTTCTCTCTCTCTCCTTTTCTCTCCCTGTGTCTGTCTGTCTGTCTGTCTGTCTGTCTGTCTGTCGCACACACACACACACACAGTGAGTTTTGTGAAACTTCACTTGAATGATGGCATATCTATAACAAAAATACATACAAAAAACACATCACAAAACATCTTTGTGTACCCCACAATCAACACAGACACACACACACCTGACCCCGGCAGACCCCTCCCTGAGACCCTCCCCTCCAGCCTCCCAGCCCAGCCAGCTTTGAGGGTGGCCCAGCTCAGCTTATCTCTCCCTGGGCAGGCAGGACAGAGGACAAAGCCCCCCAGAAGGAGGTCTGCTCCCTGGACTCCAGCAGGAGCCTTTTGTTCAAAGCCTGGGCTCGCATTGGAACTCAGCGTCAGAGAAGGGAGCCCTTTCCAGCTAGGCCGTAACGCGATCCTGGATCTTTCCTACTGGGTGTGCCCGGCGGCATCTCTGGTTTACCTGGGGGACCTGTCGGGGCTGGGTACGGGGTGAGGGTGGGGCACTGGAAGAGAGAGGTGCATGGGCTGGGTGTGAGGAGAGGAGGGAGGAGAGAGGAGGGGAGGGGAGAGGAATGAGAAAGGCAGCTGGTAAGTGGGAGTGAAAGAGAAAGAAAGGGAGCGAGAGAGAGAGAGCGAGAGAGAGTGAGAGAGAGAGAGAGAGAGAGAGAGAGGTGGATGTAAGGTGAGAACGCTGAGAAAGAACAAATTAACAAAGATGGTGATGTGTGTCTGAGGTGAATTAATTGTGTCACTCCGTATCTCTCGCTCTCTCTCTCTCTCTGTCTCTCTCCCTCTCTCCACCTCTCAATTCAATTCAAGTCAATTAAAAAGAGTTACACTGCCGTGGAAAATAAAAAATTTTTAGATGTTCAAAAATCAAACAAAGGAAAATTACAATTTTGCCTTGAAATATACAGAAATGTAAAGATAAAGAAACAAAAAATGGAAAATTAATAGTAAAAGTGAGGCAGGCATAGGAAGTCTATAATCTCTCTTTCCATTTTTCTGTTTCCTTCTCTCTCTTCCTTCATATCTCACCCTCTACACCTCTCTCTCTCTCCCCATCTCTCTCTCTTCCTTCATATCTCACCCTGTACACCTCTCTCTCAATCTCTCTCCCCATCTCTCTCACTTTATCTATCGCCCTCTCCACCTTTCTCTCTCTCCCCCCCATACACCTCCCTCCCTGCCTCCCCCCCTCCCCCCCTCCCTCAGAGGGGCTCACAGGACCGGCAGCAGACTGGAAACAGGGTGGAGGTGGTTTGAAGGCTCTGGTGTGTAGCGGGTTCAGGTGGTGCTGACAGGTGAAGCAGCCTCCACCCTCTTCACTGTGTGGTCACGCTGCACCATCCGTGTCTCACTTCCAAAACATACGTGTTCATTGTATGTTTTTCATATAATTTGTGATGATTGCATTTTTTATTTTATATCTTTATATTATTTTCACATTCTTATATTTTACTTAATCTTACATATTTTTTTCTAACAATTGTGATAACTAATTTCCTTCGGGACTAACAAAGTACTATGAATCTGAAAACGCTGGTGTGATTTTATTCAGTGATTGTAAACAAATATAACTGACTAACGAATAACTGGCCTATAGGTTCGACTCCCAGCTCTGCTGGTTCCCATAGACCCTCGACCAATCCTGAACAGGGTCAGGTCGACCTGTCCAGGCTGTATCCCTGTAGTCTGAGATGCAAGGGACCAGGGGGCAAGAGAGGCTGGGGCAGGTTTGAGGTCCGGGTGAAGGGTTGAGGGTTCAAGCCCCAGTGCTGGGTTGGGAAAACCCCAATGACAGTGGGGCTTTTTGAATTTTTTGGTTCTTCACCGTGCCAACGTAGATGCAGAAAAAAATCCTATTAAATGCAGACATAGCTCTTTCTCATTCAAATTGTTCTAATCCTGAATCTGATTCTGTCCACAGTCGAGCTGAAGGCAGAGACCAAGACGCCACAACCCCACACCCAAACTAAATCACTGTGAAAGGTCTGGCTGAGAGACGAGAGCCAGTCAATACATGCCGTGGTCACCCCTTAGCTGGAGGGATGGTGACACCCTTTTTTGTTGTGTTTCATTACATACTGACAGGTTGACAAGCAAAAGAACGAGCCGACACCAGGTTACTCACAACATCATCCATCACTTTAGTAAATTAATTTATTTAACACTTCACCCTCGCCTTTTCTTCTCTGTGTTGACGACTCGCGCGAGAGCAGCTCCGAGTTGACAGACGGGCGGTTATCGTAGGAAGGAACAGGGCAGGGTTTGTCTGTGAGAGTGAGAGTGTGTCCGCGAGTGTGTATGTGTGTGTGTGTGTGTGTGTGTGTGTGTGTGTGTGTGTGTGTGTGCGTGTGTGCGTGTGTGTGTGTGTGCGTGCATGCTGGTTGTGAGGTGAACCCACTGACTGCCAACGCTTAGAGAACCGTTAAAAGCAACTTCCAAAAGCACAGAGGGAGGAAGGGAGCGGAACTGTGGTGCGTGTGTGTGTCTGGAGGGGGGGGGGGGGTGGCTGATGGGTGATGTAGCCCTACGTTGATGTTAGTTGATGTCAACCTAACGCACGTTTGTCAAATAGAGCCCGTTTGCAAGTGTCAAATGACATAGGTGTATGCGTTAAGCCTTAAAGTATATACCACTGCAATTATTGACATTTTCACGCATTCGACACATCACGCCGTGTGGAGATGACGCGTGACGTCCTTTATGTCACTTTCGAGAAGCAGGAAGACAAAGTTAATCATAGAAAGAACAAATTAGGAAGTTGGGGATGACTTTAACGTGCGCAACTCAACACGCGCCTTCACCAATTCGGCATTACCAACGCGCATCGCTCATGGAGTGGACCGTTTGATTCACTTAAGCCATTCTGGAACTATGTACGCGAGATGGAAACTTCTGACAATGCCCGGGTTTGTTGTGGTAACGTTTTTCTTAATTATTTATATAGACATACAACTGCGCTGGCGTAATCACAGCGGTCCATTACCAAGTCTTTTCCAACGCAACATCCAAGAGCTCGGTCACCGGGGAAGGACGCGCCGAGCCCGGCCAGCGCGTCGGACGCGCACCGTGACGCGCTGCCGGGGACACACGGGGATCGTGAGCCGGTCAGGTTGGCCGACCAGTCGCCGCTGAAACTGACTGATATATTCCTGGCGGTGAAGACGAGCGGTAAATTCCACCGGAGTCGCCTCGCCCTTCTGCTGGAAACGTGGATAGCGAGGACCAAGACGCACGTGAGTTCAGAAGGCACTTGGATCACCTTGAACCGATTAGGCCGATTGTCGATTTGGATTTCGATTGGTTGTGACTTTTGGCGACGGCCCCCTATCACTTTAAAGAACAACATTCAGACGATGTCAATTCAAATACTGTACAGAAAGAAACTTGCGGATGTATTTATTTAATTAATCTTCTATTCTTTGTTGACGGTCAGCCACGTAAATCAATCCAGTCACATGCATTCAATAACCCATGTGCCAAATAATGCTCACCAAACACAAGCAAAAATAGGAAATAAAAACTTTTCAAATAAATACATCTGCAATATAATATCCCCGTTATACCTGGCGGGGGAAACCCCTTAAGTTGGATTTGACTTTTAATACATTTAAAAGTTATTAAGCCAATATAGAGATTCAACAATGACACACACACCTGTGCAGGCGTTAGCCCCCACACTGTCATAAAAGGTCAAAGACAGGCACCAAAACCATGCATGCTCACAATGTACCCATCACATGGATATGTGCACACACACACACACACACACACACACACACACACACACACACACACACACACACACACACACACACACACACAATGCAGTGTCGCATAAGGGGGAAGTGTGAGCCAAAGGCAAACTGGTAGCAGTGCTGAAACGGAAGCGAGGAACAGGAAGTGGAGTGTCTGAACTTTAACACAAAAAGCCATACACAGAAGTGTGCACCTAGAACACACACGCACAGACACACACACACACACACACACACACACACACACGAATCCGAGACTTACTATAACTACATACATATAACTATAAATACATACATATAGGGGGGTATATATATATGGCGTCACCGACTGCTGGCTGCGTTTGAACACTTTTGTACAGGAAGAGCATTCATTACTGCTCATCACATTTTCCTACGACATTGTTCAGTGAAACATTACCGCAATAAATCACCAGTGACTATGCGATGCCAACCGTAATGCAGTCTTTAAAGCCAGTCCAGAGCGAACGCCCTCTCCCACTGGCCCTGCCCAAGGATAAAGTTTGATGAGTTCAGAGTATTTTATTCACACCGCGTTATGCTATCTATATGGTTACAACCTCTCTCTGGGTGTGTAGCAGAACCAACGGGGGAATCACACATACCATCCTTTGAAGTCATTTGTAACACTTCACAAAAAGGGTACATTCATTAACCATCAAGTAACAGTAGCTATCACAGTCATAAGCATTAATTAACAGTACTAGCATTAGTATTAGCATTTAACTAATGATCTAGTAGTCATTACGTAATATTCATGTTTGCTAACAATGTTCAACTAAGTTAATGGTGTTCATGTTAACTAAGTTAATGGTGTTCATGTCAACTCAGGTATTAATGGGTTCATTATTTAACAGGATTACGGTTAACCCAAAGTGACTCCTAAGGATTGGAGACAGTGTGCCAATGCAACCAGAGTATCTTTAACAAACAAAAAACTGAACTACAATCCAAAAACTTAACCCTAACCCACTGCCCCTAACACCCCCACGCTGATGCTAAGCAATAATGCTTATTGCTGCATTAACTAACGTTAATTCATGGTTAATTAACGTACCTGTGTTGTTACCAAGCCTTTATTTGTAGGTCAAAGATGACTGATGTGTGTGTGAGTCAGTAGTGACCGTGGCGTCATGGAAGTCCAAATGGATGAGAATTAAA
>JAXIVH010000001.1:10665242-10670242 GCA_036785325.1 Urophycis tenuis | reverse complement strand
TGTATGTACTGTATATGTACATGCATATTTATATCTATATATATAGTATATACTGTATATATAAGTCTGGTGACCAGGAATTCACTAAAAGCTGCAAAAAAAAACATCCCCGGATCCCTGGACGATTTTACCACTGGCTGGCAGCTTGTTAGAGCGAGCAGAGCGTTGCTGCGCATCCAGTTCTCATCACGAGATGTCCCTGGGCCTCCATCCTTACCCGCTCCACCCTCACTCCCTCCACCCTCACTCCCTCCACCCTAACTCCCTCCGCTCTCACCCCCTCCATCCTCACCCCCTCCACCCTCACTCCCTCCATCCTCACCCGCTCCACCCTCACCCCCTCCACCCTCACCTGCTCCATCCTCACCCCCTCCGCCCTCACCCCCTCCACCCTCACTCCCTCCACCCTCACCCCCTCCACCCTCACTCCCTCCACCCTCATCCCCTTCACCCTTATCCCCTTCGCCCTCATCCCCTTCGCCCTCACTCCCTCCACCCTCACCCCCTCCACCCTCAACCCCTCCACCCTCACCCCCCCTCCAGGTGGCTGTGTCACGTGGACGACGACAACTACGTCAATGGGGAGGCGCTGCGGGCGCTGCTGGCGTCCTTCCCCCGGGACGCCAGCGTCTACGTGGGCAAGCCCAGCCTGGACCGGCCCATTACCGCGCACGAGCTGCTGGAGGGAAACGCCACGGTACGGGACACATGGCGCGAGCCGTGTGCGTGTGTGTGTGTCTGTGTGTCTGTGTGTGTGTGTGTGTGTGTGTGTGTGTGTGTGTGGGTTCTGTCCCAGGTGCTAGGTTCTGTCCCTTAATGTCCTCGCAACCTCGAGCAAGATGGCCCCTACTTGCTGCTTGATGAGATCAGGATTCACGCCGTGGATGAACGCATGGGCTAAATAGTGAATAAATAGTGAACAAACCGAAGTCGCTCCCTATTACTCTGAGAACGCTGTGGCAGTCCACCGGAGCTGATGCCGGTGGTGCCGGCACACACACACACACATGTTCGTGATCGTGCAAATATAATCACGCACGCACACACGCGACATCCCCACTGTTCTATGTGCAATTCTCTCACTCCCTCTCCGCTCCCCTCCCGGCTGCGTTCTTCTGCAGGAAGAACAGATGTGTCTTCCTTTCATCTTTCATCGTCTCCTCTCGTGCTCTTTGTTAAGCTCATTTTCTCTCCTCTTTTCTGTCCTTCTCTTTTCATTGTCCTCCGCTCTCCGCTCTGTTGACTTTCAACACGCCATCCTTCCTCTGGTGGTGGGAGCCACCGGGGCAGCTTATGTGTGCGTGGTTGTATGTGTGTAGTTGTGTGTGTGTGTGTGTGTGGTTGTGTGTGTGTGTGTGTGTGGTTGTGTGTGTGTGTGTGTGTGTGGTTGTGTGTGTGTGTGTGTGTGTGCGTGGTTGTGTGTGTGTGTGTGTGGTTGTGTGTGTGTGTGTGTGTGTGTGTGTGTGTGTGTGTGTGTGTGTGTGCGTGGTTGTGTGTGTGTGTGTGTGTGTGGTTGTGTGTGTGTCTGTGTGCGTGGTTGTGTGTGTGTGTGTGGTTGTGTGTGTGTGTGTGTGTGTGTGTGTGTGTGTGTGTGTGTGTGTGTGTATAAGTGTATATGTGTGTTTCATGTTGGTAGAGCAGGTGGTGGTTGTGGTGGTGGTGGTGGTGGAGGATGTGGGGGTGGGCGGGGGGTGATGAACTGCATAAACCATTTTCCGAAGGCTCGAAGCCATTTGCATGGGAGAACTCTCGGTGGCCAGGCCACCAAGAGGCCCCCCCCCCCCCCCTCCTCCCTCAGATCCACCGTGGTGTTGAGGGGGGTGCTGTCGAGGGTGAGACGGTGGAGGGGTGAGGAGCTCAACAGACGCTTCGTTTGACTCGCTGTCAGCATTGTAGGGATGAGGGGAGGGTGATGGGGGTTAGGCTGATGAGACTGATGAGGCGATGGTGACGAAGATGAGAGGGTGAGGGTGACGATTTGAGGGTGATGTGCGTGTGATGGGGGTTGGCGCCATGAGGTGAGGGTGGTGAATATGTGTGGGTGAAGGTGATGAGATGAGGGGTATGAAGATGAGATGGGTTGGGATGGGTGATGAAGATGAGTTCAGTGAAGTGAGGGTGATGAAGATGCGAGGGTGAAGGTGAGAGGGTGAGTGATCTGGGGGAAGGGTGATTGTCCATTACTTACGGAGGTAAATAGTGGTTGGACAGATTGATTGGAGTCCTTTTCTTTATTTGCCAACATGAGAATGTGGGCAATGGGAATCAATTATTGATCGCTTGGATCAATGAGTGATTAGTGACTTAATAGGGCATTGACCGGCTGCCTTAGCCTGGGACGCTTCATCATCCATACACACACACACACACACACACACACACACACACACACACACACACACGCACACACACACAAACACACACACACACACACACACACACACACACACACACACACACACGCACACACACAGGCACACACACACACGCGCAAATGAAAAACCTTGAGGAGGGCTGTCAAGCACATTTTCCGCAGTGTAGTGGATGAAGAGATATGTTACACATGCGTACATTAAAATGCAAATGTCTGACTAACAATGTGCGTGTGCGTTTCTGTGGGAGTATGTTGAACTCTGTATGTATGTATGGGAAGGTTTGTGGAGATATATGCATCTATTGTGTCTCTTTGTGCCCATTTTTGTGTGTGTGTGTGTGTGTGTGTGTGCATGCAAACACCAGTGTGTATCTCACCAAGTAAGATAATGCCTCTATCCCAACACACATTCAAATGTAAAAATGTGGTCAAGCTCTGTCCTCCACCTCCACCTCCACCGCCTCCTCCACCCTCAGGCTTTTAGTTTGGCTGTTCTTTCCTCCATCTATCTCCCAGGTGTGACATTATGCTCTCCCTGATTGCACCCATTTCTGAGGATAATGGATCCTTGTTTTCCCCTGCCTCTCTTTCTCTCTCTCTCTCTCTCTCTCTCCATCTTCCTTTCCTGTTCTCTCTCCAACCCCCCCCCCCCCCCCCCTCTCTCTATCGCTCTGTCTCTATGACTCTCTGTGGCTCCCTTTCTCTCCATCCATCTCCATCTCCATCGTTTCTCTCACCCACTGCATCCCTGTGACTCTCGCCCTCCAAGGCATCCTTTTCCCTCAGCTGGCTACTTCTTCTGTGGTGCCGCATCACCAGTCCTCCACTGCCTGTCTTCTTCTGTGCTTTTGGTGATTATGGTCTGGTGGTTAGGAAGATAGATGGAGGGGATACTGGAGTGTGAGAAAGAAATGGAAGGAAGTGGCAGGAAGGGAAAGGCCATATTCACCTCATATCCTACATTTGTTTTATATACTTTGGGCATTTAAGTTTTACACCAGGTTCAATCCATAACACCACTTTACAGCCCACTTCCTCGCCTTTCCTCCACAATAAGTTGTTTCAGCTCTACAGTGAGCGAAATCCATACCTTGTTTGTGTAAAGTTGTTGTCGCGGCCTTGTTGGCCCGATCATAAATTACACAGCGAGGTTCCAACAGTTGCTGTGACAACCGTGAGACAATGTCACGCGGTGATGAAACCGCTGGTCAGTCGGTGGCAGAGCTCAGGTGTCACGAGTCAAGAGACCCTGAGCAGGAAAACATGTTCACAAAATGAGAGGTGACAGAGCTGGTTGCCACGGTGATGGAGGCAGCATAATTGCCCAGTGGGGGACTATTGTTATTATTATTATATTAATAATAATAATAATAATAATAATGTAGAACAATGCCACTCACACACACACACACACACACACACACACATTGCATTCATATATTTGCTTTGTTTGCAGGAACATAACTTTCTGAAGCCAGATTTGACTAGAAACTGTTTAATATGACAGCCGGGAGAACAGAATTTTAAAGAGCTATTCATACAACAGGTGACAGCCGAAAAACCAGAGTGGTACAAAACTATTCTTACAACCGGCGACAGCGGGAAGACCAGAGTTTATAAAACTATTTACACAACTGGCGACAGTAGAGTTTTATAAACGACCAGCATTTACCAGATAAAGACATGCAATTTATACTGTGGTTGTTTTGGGGGAAAGACAGAGCCATCCATCCAGGTTGGGGGGGGGGGGGGGGGGATATTACTTGTGTTCAGCAATATATCTCTTACAATACTTTGTGAGAAGCTATTCTTCTTACTACTTTGCTGTCTTTGTTTTATTGCTAGTGTGTGTTTGTGTGTGTGTGTGTGTGTGTGTGCTTCTGTGTGTGTGTGTGTGTGTGTGTGTGTGTGTGTGTGTGTGCTTGTGTCTGTGCGTGTGTGCTTGTGTGTGTGTGCTGTGTGTGTGTGTGTGTGTGTGTGTGTGTGTGCCCCAGTGTTTATGTGTATATGTGTGTGGGCTGTGTATATTTGTCCGTGCGTGCGTCATGTGTGTGCGTGCGTTTGTGTTTAACCTCTATTTTGGTTGCGTGTGTGTTTTTTCCGGACGCTTCATCGCGTTTGTTTGTGTATTGCATCATCGTGTCGTGTGGAAAATGAGAGTCGATGATTCTGGTGAAATACTCCGTAGCGCAGCGTACGTACCTGGCCAGTATCGAACCTGACCGCGGTGAGCATGGCCACGGCTGTCACGTCCTGCGGAGAAGTCTGCCATGCGCTCCATCTATCATGCGCTCCATCTATCATCCGTGCTGTTTTGTTTGTTTTTTGACGAGGTGCATTTCCGCCGTGTTTGTCAGACCTCGCTGGGTTCGCGTGCTGGTTGCTGTGTGCGTTCCCCGTACCATGTCGGCCCGAACTTAGAACCAGGGAGCGCTTTGATATGTGCGCTCTGCAGCGATTGCTTACACGCCGCCGCTAATCAGCTCATGAGAATACTGACCCCGCACCGGGGATTAGTCATCAACAACACCTGCAGCTAACTCACTCGTCTGCTAATCAGGCCCCGCCACGCTCCCTAATGAGCTCTGTCTCGCTCTGTCTCTGCCCTCTCACTGTCTCTCACTGG
>JAXIVH010000001.1:10657742-10662742 GCA_036785325.1 Urophycis tenuis | reverse complement strand
CAGCCACTCGTCTCTCCTGGCTGGCCCTGAGTCTCCGGCGGTCCCTTGGCCCAAGCAATCAACTTAATGGCAGACAAGCGATAACCAATCGAGAAATTGACCTGCAAAGAGATGAGTGACAGGGGGGATCCGCAAAATGAAACCCACGATGAAGTTCGCAACAATATACGCATATACCTATGTACGCTGCGATGGACATTTTTAAATCCTGAGTGAAAACTGTCTCAAAACTCTTCGGTATACAGTACATAGTCTACAGAGTAGCTAAGGAGGCAGTCTGGTTGTAGTTCTGGAGGCAGGCTGGTTGTAGTTCAGGAGGCAGTCTGGTTGTAGTTCTGGAGGTAGTCTGGCTGTAGTTCTGGAGGTAGTCTGGCTGTAGTTCTGGAGGCAGTCTGGCTGTGGTTCTGGAGGTAGTCTGGCTGTAGTTCTGGAGGCAGTCTGGCTGTAGTTCTGGAGGTAGTCTGGCTGTGGTTCTGGAGGTAGTCTGGCTGTAGTTCTGGAGGTAGTCTGGCTGTAGTTCTGGAGGTTGTGTGCGTTTAGAGCATTGTTTTGGACCGTTCAGTGGGAATTGTTCAGTTAATTAGCAAAATCGGATGCAAAACTGTTGTGTTTCCCTTTCTGCAGGCGACGCTGAGCTACGGCATGTTGGAGAACAAGCTGAACAGCGTCAGACTGAAAGGAGCCTTCTCCAAAGAGGACGACCCCTCCAGGTAATACCACTCTCCCTTCAGCATCCAGGTTGTACCCCGCCCATTCAATGGATTATTAGCTTGGTGTGAAAGTGCCCTTCTTAAAGCTAGGGTAGGCAATTTGGAGAAACCGGCCAGAGTGAGATAAACGTATCCACCTGAAAAAAAAAATCCCACCTCTCCCTTCAGGCCTCCCTTCCAAAGCCCCAAAACGTGAGACGAGCTCGCTAGCTTTAGCAGCGCGTTCTGCCTAGCCTGGTGGAAGACTCCAGTCACGCACGATGGGCGAGGGGCAAGGGCAGAGTGCACGGTGGAAGCCTGGCGGTCGACAGACGGGTCGTTTTCTCTGGCGTCACCCACAAAGGTTTAGGAGAAGCTGTGTTTATTGGCCATGGCGCGCGCTCATGGACTCACAGGTAGTGGTAGTGGCCGCGCCATTATAGGCAGTCTGATCATTCTGGATGACGAGTGCAGAGCAACATTTCAATAAGTCGGGGGGGTGGGGGGGGGCTGCCATGGACTTGGCCCGGTGGGGGAAAAAGGAGTCAGGGCAGTTTGGATGCGCTGTCTTGTGTAGGACAAACCAAGGCACAGCTATGAGAGCTGCTGAGCACTTTGTTTGGAACACAATGGATGTCACTGGCCCGACCGCTGACCTGTTTCAGAAACGGCGCCTACACCACAGAGAGGGGCTTGAGTTGAACATAAATCACGGCTAATTTCCACCTCGGACAGAAATGAACCTGGGGGGTCCTAACAAATGGGCCAGAACCTTTCATCACTTAACAATAAATATGAGGTGTAACAATAGCAAAATTAACATAAGAAATAAAAATATACATGTTTATTAAGAAATGACAACACACAAATGCATTCATTCATCAATTGTCAAATGAGGAGGGAAGAGGAAGGAAAATGGTCGTCTCAAGTCCAGGTCGTGTCAAGTAAGGTTTGAGACATTCTGCGTTCTGCTCCGGGTGGTAAAACCGGATGGTGTTTTTCTCTCCCATACTTCTCCTTATGTGATAGCATTTGTGACAGGATGTGAGGGAGTGTTGTTCGTCCTCACTCACAGTGGGGGACTGCGTCTCTCGCACTCTCGGCAGCCATGTTTGCTCGCGGCATCCTGTTCCTTTTGCCAGCTGGTGCTCACTGAGTCCGTGCCTGTTATTATCCTTTGTGTCAGGTCTCTCATTTGGATGAGGGCACTCTGCTCATTTCGCTTTTCCTGCTTAATAATTTGGAATTATCAATTTGTAAATAGCCCTGGTTTTACGCGGGCTTGCCAGCGAGATTCTTGGAGGGTTTCTCCATCCATGTTGCCGACGTATGTGACGGCGTTGGGGGTGGTGTGGGTGTTTTCAGGGCTGTCTGTTCTGGGGGGGGGGCACCTCTGTGGGCTGCCATGGTTATGGATGCAGGCCTGGGGATGCAGGACTCCCGGGCGCTAGTGGGGAGGTGGCTCCGTGGTCGCTTGCTTTTCAATGGACAGCTGCAGGGGGCAGCAGCCAAGATCAGATCTGGTAGCTATGTCAGGGTACTCTCTCTCTCTCTCTCTCTCTCTCTCTCTCTGTCTCCCCCCCCTCTCCCCCCCTTCGTCCTTCTTCCTTCTCACTCTCCCCCCTCGCTCTCTCTTCCACCCTTTCTCCTTCTCGCTCCTCTCTTCCACCCTTTCTCCTTCTCGCTCTCTCTCCCTCTCTCCCCCCCACTCATTCTCTCTCTCTCTCTCTCCCACCCTCTCTCTCTCTCTCTCTCCCACCCTCTCTCTCTCTCTCTCTCTCTCTCTCTCTCTCTCTCTCTCTCTCTCTCTCTCTCTCTCTCTCTCTCTCTCTCTCCCTCTCTCTCTCTCCCAGTGCCGAGGGCTAAAAGCTATTTGATGTAGCAGTGTGTAGTAGGAGAGGCATCTGTCTCTCCCTCGTTTGTACTCCAGTGTGTTACAGTAACAAATCCCTGAAAAGCCTCAGAACAGCTGCGGCCCGCTTTCCACTCCCACGTCAACCCCCGCCCCCCCCCCCCCCCCCCTTAACCGCCGGTGCAGTCACGCTCGTCGGATGACACGACAGCGGCGCTGAGGTCAAGCGTTGCACACGCAGGGGTCAGCGGGGAGGAAGGCGCGTCTCTCTCAACCACGTGAAAAGCGCCACCTGGTTAGTGATGCCGTTTACCCTGTTGAGATGGTTGATTTCCTCATCAGGTGACTTGTACCAGAAAGTGAGAACATAGATTCTGTTCTGACGCTTGTTAGCATCATTACCGGTGCAGCAGCGCCCGTCCAGCTCGTTCGTCCCCCGTCCCCCCCCACTGATGCTGCGCTGCCCCCCCCCCCCGGTCAAGCCGGTCACTTCGGCTGGTGAGAAATCTGAAGGATGTGCAGCCACACAGAGAGAGACTCCTGTAGCGTAACGGTGTCCCCAGCGTCCCAGCACAGTGACCCAGTCAACCAACAGACCAGGACCAATGACAGCTGACGTGGTTGAGGAGACGCCCGGGGTCTGACCGCAGAGCCCTTAAACCCCGCCCCCTGTGGTGGCTCAGAGCCCTTTGGCCACGCCCCCCCACGGTGGCCCAGAGCCTTTAAGCCCCGCCCCCACGGTGACCCAGAGCCTGTAAGCCCTGCCCCCACAGTGACCCAGAGCCCATAAGCCCCGCCCCCTGTGGTGGCCCAGAGCCCTGAAGCCCCGCCCTCCCCCTGCAGCTGCACAGAGCCCAGCTTGGTGTTGGTTTTGTTCAAAGTTTATTAATGCTGAATGTGTAATGTGCCCAAATAAGACGACACCTCACTGCAAAACATGAAGGATTTGTTTTTTTTCACAGCAGAATATTCCTCTGCCTGTAAAAGCCACTTTAAAAAAACAAGCTATTGATGATTCCTTCTACTGTGGCCAGTGGCCACATACCAATAAGGATTTCAACGAAAACAAGTGATTAAGATTGAGAAAGTGCTGTAATAGGAACACTCTCTAAATTAATTTCTTGATTATTATTATTATTGACTCAATGGCTCTTTAGCAAATTTAGCCTCTAGCTGCCCGTAAGCGTTTAGTCTCTCTCTCACACACACACACACACACACACACACACACACACACACACACACACACACACACACACACACATACACAGACACACACACACACACACACACACACACACACACACACACACACACACACACACACACACACAGACACACACACACACACACACACACACACACACACACACACACACACACACATACTGTATCCAGCACCACCGCTGTGTACAACTTCCTGATGAGGACCTTGATCCTATTGACAAATATATATATATATATATAAATATATAGTCTCTACATGTACATTCTGGCCAAGTCTATGTTCACTATTAACCGAAGAGGGAAAATCCAATATATAATGATATAGCTTCCAAAAATGTATCCTAGGCCTTTAAATACTGTATATCCTAGGGCTATAAAATTATGAGCATGCAACACCTTATGCATGTTTTGTGGTCAATATTCTCAACTTCTCTCAGGAACGAAAACAAATTGAAGATCACAGTAAAAGGTGAGTGTGTTCTCCATGAATCCCTAATGTTTGTTTAGTTTGTTAAGGTGGTTCTTTCTCTCTTCTTCAGGTTCAAGACTGTACACTGTAGGCTGTACCCCTTCACCAGCTGGTGTCCCTGAGTCATGCTACTGGACTACATTTCCCACAAAACCCCTGGACACAGTGCCAGCACAGCGGCGGGCTCATTAAAGACCTTCTCCGTGTTCCGATATCCATACTTCCCGTACTTACTATACTTAGTTTGAGTACGTAGGGTGTTCCGATTATGATTGCGCCGAAAAGAAGTGTACTGAAAATGGTCAGAACGCTGAGTGTGCAACGGTGTACACTTTTCGTACTCAACAGAAGAGGCGGAGCCAGGCTGACCTGCACTCAGTTCGAAAAGTGAAACATGGCTTCCGGTGTAATGGATCCACGTGTGTTTGGCGGGTGACGCGGCCGGTGAGTGCACCACAGATTGGATTGGATTTGGAACAACACTAACATCTGAAAATCTGCGCACTTAGTGAGTGCGGATAGTGTGCTACGTTTAAGTGTACTCATGGAAGTATGGATATCGGAACAAGACCCTTGTCTTTAACTTTAAGTATGGAAGCTCCGTTGGTTCATTTCTGAATCCAACGTTTGAACTGTCAGTATTACAGTTGCTGCGGATAAACCATTTTGTCTTTTTTTTTATCAAACGATACCGTTTTATTAGGGCGGTGAATGTACTTAGTACGATGTTGGACAGACGGTATTGTACATGTGTTGCGAGTAT
>JAXIVH010000001.1:10622998-10642542 GCA_036785325.1 Urophycis tenuis | reverse complement strand
GTCACCTTTGACCCCTTAACCCTCATTTCCGACTCACGGAGAAGACCAACAGCGTGTACATCCAGTGGCCTGCGGGGCCATGCGGTACGGACCACGGAGTACACAGCACACGTGCAGAAACCATAAAGAGGTGCGAGAGACGACACGTGTGATGTACCATTCTATATTCAGCCAGATCTCCCCAGGGAGTCTCTGGGAGTCATGAATGTTGAGATAGCCACCAGTTTTCTCCCCCACCGCTGAACCCTATCTGCCTTCAGTTAATCATCGCCTTCAGTTCGTCTATCTCTCTCTCTCTCTCTCTCTCTACCTCTCTCTCTCTCTGTCTCTACCTCCTCCGGCTCCTGGCGGTGTGTCTGCGCTATAGGAACTCAACGTCACGGGGGAGAACCTTTGTGCCTGTGTTGTGCTCGTCGCTGTGTGTACCTGTGTGGGAATCCGCTGAGCCTCAACACAAGAGTGAGTCTGGGAAGGAGCCGGGAGCCAAAACTTTATGCTGTGTTGTCTCGCCTCGTCTCCGAGCCGTGCGTTCAGAGCACACAGGCACTCCGGGCTGGTCGGGGTGCACGTCTGCTACGCCGACAAGTGGTGCATGCATGCCCGTGGCACCCTAACCCTGACCCCCTAGTGTTATTCATATTTATTTTATTCACACATATTCGTGTCGTCGCCGCGCTGTTTTTTTTCAACCACCATGTCCTTCCTGACGCTCCCGCCTCCCATTGGGTCAGTCCAGTCGGGGGGGTGCGTGAGACTGAAGGTGGTTCCCTGGGATTCGTCAACACACCGCCGTCCTCCGGGCCCCTGGTTTGTCACGGTTACGGCTGGCGGCGGCTGGCTGCGGAGCGAGGCAGTGGGGGGGTCGTGGTTATCTGTGCCCCGCGGCCGACGCCTCTGTTCACTGGGGCGTGACCGACAGGTGTCCGTGAAGGGGAGGGAGGGGAGGGAGAAGGGGAGGGAGGGGAGGGCGGAGGAGAGGGTGGGGGGGTGAGGGATGGGCTGGGTGCCCCCGGGGAAGGAACTGTGCGTGTGAAGAGCCAGCAGCCGGGGACCCGCCGGCCGGGCTAATAGAAACGCGAGCAGGGGCGTGTGCACTGCTGTGGAACAACACTAATTAACTACTGAGATGATTAGAGGAGCCTCCGGTACTCTCTCTCTCTCTCTCTCTCTCTCTCTCTCTCTCTCTCTCTCTCTCTCTCTCTCTCTCTCTCTCTCTCTCTCTCCCTCTCTCTCTTTCTCTCTTTCCCTCTCTCTCACAATATGTATCTCTCTCTCTCTCTCTCTCTCTCTCTCTCACTCTCTCATTATGTTTCTCTCTGTATCAATTTCATTCAAAAGAGCTCCTTTGGCATGGAAAATAAACATTTAGTTTGCAAAAGCAGTTCCAAAATCAAACAAAGGAAAAATAATAATAAGTACTACATAGAGATAAAAAAATTCAGTGAGATATCCTTGTAGGTTGCTCTCTCTCTCTCTCTCTCTCTCTCTCTCTCTCTCTCTCTCTCTCTCTCTCTCTCTCTCTCTCTCTCTCTCTCTCTCTCTCTCTCTCTCCCACTTTGTCTCTCTCTCTCTCTCCCACTTTGTCTCATTCTCACTCTCTCTCCACTCGCTCTCTACGTGAAGCAGTCATTTTTATGAGCACTCACACATCCACTTCCTAACTGTGCACCTTTTACTTTCCAGCTGCCCCCCCCCCCCCCAACACACACACACACCCACACACACACAAAAACACAAGCAGAAACACATGCACAGACACAAACACACACACACACACACACACACACACACACACACACACACAGACACTCTTGCACTAATAACAGCTGGCTGCGGCTGACTACTGGCCCCCCTGGAAACAGGCTGCCTAATCAATCCAGAGGGGCTCGGCTTACTCCAGTATCGGCTTATTCCCTCAACAGTGATTTTTTTTTTTTAACCACCCTACTGTGATGTACATCGCCCCATCACCTCACACCACCGCACCACCACCACCCACCCTGCCTCCTCCTCCCTTCCTCCTCCATCTCTCTACTCTCTGGTGGCCACCTTAAACTGACAGGGAACTACTACTGACACACACACACACACACACACACACACAGCATTCCAGTGTGCCAGACTCCCAGACTGTCAGTTCTTGGGTTGGTTCTGTTTCCGGCCGTCCTGTCCCCGAGGACAGGTTTGAACTCACCTGCATTACGTCGGCGCCAGGTCTTACCAGGAACAAACAAGCCTCGCACAAATACGGACGCTCGCGTCAGCAGAACGATCAACGGGATGGCGTAACACGTGGTCTGATGTTAGGAGAGGAGATACACTTTAATTACCAGCCCCCCCCTCCTCTCTCTCGCTCTCTCTAGCTCTCCCACCGTCTCTCGCTCGCCCTCTCTCTCTCTCTCTCTCTCTCTCTTCTTTCTCTATCTCTATTAACCCTCCCTCTCTCTCTCTCCTCCGCCCTCTCTCGCTCGCCCTCTCTCAGTTTCTCTCTAGTTCTTTCTCTGTCTCTATTAACCCTCCCTCTCTCTCTCTAGCTCTCCCACCCTCTCTCGCTCGCCCTCACTCAATCGCTCTCTAGTTCTCTAGTTCTTTCTCTATCTCTATCTCTATCCCTCCCTCTCTCCCCCCCCATTCCCTCTCTCTCTCTTGCTCTCCCACCCTCTCTCATTCCCTCTTTAGTTCTCTCTCTATCTTTATTAACCCCTCCCTCTCTCTCTCCCCAGCTCTCCCTCCCTCTCGCTCACCCTCTCTCACTCTCTCTCTAGTAATCTAGTTCTCTCTCTATCTCTATCCCTCCCTCTCCTCCCCATTGCCTCTCTCTCTCTCTCTCTCTCTCTCTCTCTCTCCTCTCTCTCTCTCTCTCTCTCTCTCCTCTCTCGCTCTCTCTCTATAAACATATTTCATCTTTTGACGTCGATTTCAAAAGACTAATGAGCCGGGGGGGGGGGGGGGCGGGGGTGGGGGAGCCATGTTATTTTCCATTAATGAGGATAAATACAGTGAAAAAGTGGGATGAAATGCAACGTTGCCATTCCTAGACAGCCAGCACAATCAGCAGCTGCCCGTTGTTAAGGCACACACACACACACACACACAGCACACGCACACACGCAGCCACCACGCACGCACCCACGCACACACACACGCACACGCACATACGCACGCACCACACACCACCACACGCACGCACGCACGCACGCCACGCACACACACACACACACACACACACACGCTCACACGTGCACACGGGCCACGGACTTGTATTGCCACACATGCACATCCACTCTCACATTCACATGCACACAGATGCACGAACACACACGCACATACATCCATACAATCTCACACACACACACACACACACACACACACGCAATGCACGCGCCTTCCCCCAGCATATCGGTGTGTTGCTGCCCGGTTCCCCCATCTGTTCGGTGGCTGTTTGCCATCCGTTGCGACAGGAGGAGGTGCAGAAAGAAATGTGAATGATCAACGTTGGAGCAGAGGAGCGAGCCGCTGCTGCTGCTGCTGCAGCCGACAAGTGCCTTCTATTACCAAGGACTGTGGGACAGGTAGTGGGAGACAGCCTGCCCATACCACACACACACACACACAACGGACACACACACACACACACACACACACACACACACAGACACACGGAAACAGACACACACGCACAGAGACACACACGCACAGAGACACACACACACACACACAACACACACGGGGACACACACACACATGGACACACACACACACAACCACACACACACACACACACACACACACACATGACATACACACACACACACACGCACACGCACACGGACACGACACACACACGGACACACACATACACACACACACGGACACACACACGGACACACACACACACACAACTGGATACACACACGGACACACACAGACAACATAACATACACACAGACACACACACGATGACACACACACACACACACACACACACACGCGACACGGACACGACACGGACACACCTGCACACGGACCACACACACACACACGGACACACCGACACATACACATACACACACACACACACAACGGACATACACACGGACACACACGGACACACGCATGAACAGACATACATACACATACACACAGACACACAACACATACACACACACACACAGACACGCACACAGACACACACACATACACACACACACACGGACACGGACACACACACAAACGGACACACAGACACACACACACACACACACACACACGCACACACAGGCACATACAAACACACAGACACACACACACACACACACACACGCACACGCACACATACGCACATACAAACACCCAGACACACACAAACAAACACACACAGTGACACATGCACAGACACACGCGCACACACACACACACACGCACTTCTGACACAAACACACATTTAAACAGATGCACACACACCACACAGACCCACACGCAGACACTTCCACAGAGAGAACAGAGGAGAACTCGTCTTCCATCGCAAAAACATTCCTCCTCTGCTTTTGGGAAACTAACGAGCCAGAACATCACTTTCTACGGCAGATTGTTGTCACCCTGCTACCCGTAATAGTTAAGCCAGGTGGGCTTGTTGCTTACCAGTGGGTGAGACAGGCAGTGAATTCACCGTGGAAGGTATGTGCACTTTTACAAGGATGTGGTGTCGAATGACGCTTAAACAAGACATCGCTTTTCATATGCAGGCTCAAAATATTGTTATCTATTGAATGGGAAGCTGTTGGAAACATTGTGAGGACAAATTATGTTTCCAAATAGTCGGCCGGTAGCCATCTTAAGGAATTTTAGCGAGAGACATGCATGGGACAAAGTATAGGGACACAAAATCACACATACACGCACACACCACACCCACAAACACATACATGTAACTAATACAACAAACACATGCAGGCAACAAACGCACAGTCACACAAACACATGCATGCAACAAATGCAGAAACAAACACACAAACACATGCGTGAAGCAAACGCACTCACACACACACAAACATGCATAACACTTGCAAACGCTTTGTCTCATACACACACACATACTCAAGACACACACACACACACGCACCACAACCACACATAACGACCACACACACACACACACAACCACACACACACACAACACACACACACACACTCAAAGACACACACACACATACACACACACAACAACACAACAACACACACACACACTCAAACACACACATACACACACACAACCACACACAAACACTCAAAGACACACACACACACAACCACACACACTCAACATAGACACACACACACACAACCACACACACTCAAACACAGACACACACACACAACCACACACACTCAAAGACAGACACACACACACACACCACACAGACATGAGACACGCAAAACACGCGTGCAGCCGTGCTCCCGGCGTGCGACAGCGCGCCCTCCACCAGAACCTGTCACTTTACTCCGACGCTAAACCAATTTACGCGGGAGGCACCCCGCGGGAACGCACGGGGGTGCAGTGGCTGTTAACAACCACATCCCCCTCTCACAGCCCACCTCTCTCCCCTCTCACACCCCCCCCCCTCTCCCCCCTCTCACAACCCCCCCCTCACGGCGCCCGGCAACGGATGACTCGTCAATCATCATGAATAGCCTCTCGCAATACAGAAACGTAATTGATCAAAAAGAGGGGAGAGGGAGATGGAGAGATGGTGAGAGAGCGAGCGAGCGAGTGCGTGAGAGAGAGAGAGAGAGAGATAGAGAGAGAGCGAGTGCGTGAGAGAGAGAGAGAGAGAGAGAGAGAGCGAGAGAGCCCGGAGAGCGAGAGAGAGAGAGAGCGAGAGAGAAACACGATGAAAGGGGGTAAACAGGTCTGATCCGGTGATGGCTTTGATGGTTGACGTCTCTCCAGGCTGACGCACGGTGGAAAACATCCCCGGTCCTGAAAGGGCCCGCCTGCAATCGTTTACCAGAGACACACGGGGGGTGTGTGTGTGTGTGGGGGGGGGGGGGGGTGGGGACGATGAGGTGGCTCGGGTACGTCAACGATGGGGCGCTGAACGGCGTCCATGAAAAAGATGACGAAGAAACGCGGGAGGGTTCCGGTCCCGCCTCCCAGAGATGCTAGGAGGCTGGCGGAAAAAAAAGGAAGAAGGCTGACTGGTGACTGGTGGTGCAACGGTGTCGAGTGAAGTCGGTCTTACTTGTGTCGCCCCCCCCCCCTGTGATCCCAGCGAGAGTTCCCGGAGCGGCATCACAGGCCACATGTGAAGACATCGCCGAGCGTTAAGCCCCTCTTAAGGGCGAGGGGAAATATCCCCTCAAACCCTGAGGGCTGAAGCCTTGAGAAGGAACACAGGAGGAGGAGAGCCCTCCTTCCAGGGATGGCCAGGAATGCAATCCTGGGGCCGAAAGGACAGGAAGTAAACAACACAAACACACACACACACACACAACACACACACACACACACACACACACACCACACACACAATAATACGCTTAGCAAGAGCTAATTCTTAGAGACCTCTTTCTGACTAGATTAGTCAGAAAGAGGTCTTTCATTGCGAGGTCAATGATGGTAATGGATTTTTCAACTTTAAGACTGACAGTCTGCTGAAAGGAATCCCTCCATGTCGGGCAGTATCTGAGAGCAGGGGCGTGCGGTTATAAAGACCTTTACCACACATGCACACGCGCACACACACACACACACACACACACGCACACATGCACACGCACGCACGCATGCACACACACACACACGCACGCACGCACGCACGCACGCACGCACGTAGGCTTACACACACACAGGCTTAACTTGAGGATCCGTATCTGGCAGTGGTTACATGGGAGATCTTCAGATACACACGGCTTAATTTAAGAAGCAGTATCTGGTGGTTTTAACCGAGCCCTTTGCCAGCCACAGAAGCACGCTGTGAGTCTTGAACTTCTCTCCGGTTGTGTTTACATGACGACCTTTACCAGATACGCACAGCTTGATTTCAGGAACAGTGTTTGGCAGGGGTTACACCGAGACCTTTTACCGCAAACACACACACGGCTTAAGTCTTGGCTCACTATCTGGCAGTGGCTGCAGCAATAATAACTCCCCTCCATCACATTTGGATAACGGCTGCTCTCTCCTCGACTCCATCTTCCCCGACATCTTTACTGAGATGTTATTTGACGAGATAAAGTTTCTCTCCTCCCCCCCACCCACCCACCCACCCCGCGGGGTTACAAGAAAAGCAAGAAGCCAGTGCATAACAAATCTGAGCCATGTCCGTAAAAGTGTGTTACCTCCATTGAAAGCGGTGTGTTTATTCACCGTGTGTGTAGAGAGAGCGAGCTCCTGTGATGACTGCGCCGGCCCCGGGGGGGAGCAGCGTATGAAGCAGCTTTTTTTTTTTTTCTTCCTGACCTTAACACTGCTGACCTGCGTTCCTTTATCCCACAATCCACGGCGGGAGAAAACATCGACATGCCGGTAGATTCAAAGGGAAAATAACACGAGCCAAGCCAAGAGGAGATCTTTAGCGTGCGGCTCTCTGACCTCTCTCTCTCTCTCTCCTCTCTCCTCTCTCTCCTCTCTCTCCTCTCTCTCTCTCTCTCTCTCTCCTCTCTCTCTCTCTCTCTCTCTCTCTCTCTCTCTTACGCGGGCCGGACCACCGTGACGTAAAGCGCACCGTCAACTTCGATGCCACGCCGAGGGAAGCGTTTCATAATTCTCGTCCTCGTTGTAATGTTCAGAACGGTGGAGGGAAGCGTGGCGTTGTGAGGACGTGCCGTGCCAGTAGGGTTACGGCGCGACACATAAGCAAGGCTATATAACGAGAAATATTTACTGTGTAAAAAAAATGTGATCGACTATGAAAATAAAATGTAAATCCTATTCCCTTGGAATCCATACGGCCGGGCTGGCGTTACCTCTGAACCTTCTGCAAAGCAATTTTCCTCCTGACAAACATTGGTAGCACTTCCATAAATCTTCAATGGAGACATGTGCTATTTTACCGGGCTGGTAAGGGGTATTATCTTTTAATTATATTCTTCAGCGGAGGGCACAGGGTGCACTGTTTTTAATGTCATTGACGTTCGCATAATAAAACCAGGGGGATGCGGTGCAGCTGCTGTAAATCTGGGAAACGTAGTCCACGCGGTGTATCGGACTACAGACGCCAGTCGAGGACAACATCTGAAGGCTTCTCATCATTTGCATCTAATGACATTTGGCTTTGGTTTGGTCTGTGATGTGCATCTAAATTCACACACGCACACACACACACACACACACACACACACACACACACACACACACACACACACACACACAGGACACACACACACACACTTCTCTGGTTTATATTCAACAGATAAAACACACACACACACACATACACACACACACTTCTCTGGTTTATATTCAACGGATAAAACACACACACCACACACACACACACACACACACAGAGACTGCCATGAGCGGCCTGTACACGTGTGCCTCCTTCATCAAATATCTGCCAGCTTCTTGTGCATCACGTGAAGACGACGAGAATAATTAAAAAACGCAGCTTAAACAGCGAGGAGGAGCTGAGCACCACGTTGCCATGGTTACGTGGCCCACCGTCGACCAACGTTCAGGGCAAACAGTGGGCCTTCCAGTGGCTCTTCCACTACTTGGTAATCTCAGCAGACTCCTCCGTCCGAACCCCCGACCTGAATTGAGTCATTATGCAGCGGGGAGGGGGCTGTCGGGCGTCTGGCCAGGTACGCTCCCATGTACCCGCCGCTGCAACCCTCCGTCGCTGCAGACTTCCACTCCAATTGCAACCGACTTGCGCTGCCCTGATTAATCACCGCGGGTGTGTGTGTGGTGGCGGGGGGGTGGGGGGGGGGGGGTGGGGGGGGGTGCCCGGGTGGGATCAATGGGCCTTCGCCCCCCGGCGCCCTTCTAAACGCTCGCCTACTGTGGGGGGGAACCGAACCCTGCGGGCGGCGCGCGGTAAAAATGATCGCAATCAACCAATTAGCAGGTGTTTTTATTAGCAGGTGTTTTTTTTTTTTGGGCCCGAGCCAAACGGACCGCGGGGCTGTTGTTGTTGATGTTGTTGTTGTTTTGTTGCTCGCAGCGCAGCACAGCCCCGGCCTCGCGCGCACACCGCTCGCCGGAATCGGGCCGCTGATGGTCACGCTATGAGAGATTATCCACGCGGCGAAAAGCCCACTCAGACCAATGTGTGCAAACTAGTGCAGCCACGCGCAATCGATTCAGCGAAATGCTGACGCTGAGGCTGAAAATAACAACGAGCATCACAACACCAAAACTACATTTGTAAATATTTGAAAGCCGCACATTTTTTTGCATGGCTTTTAGATACACAACTAGATATTAATTTAGCTGGAAGGAACTGATTGATATGCAGAGAACGTCTTTACATAATACTAAACCCAAGAACAAGCGAAAAATGTACTAATTGTGAATTGGCGACACATAAACTTTGACTTGAATGACTGATGGCTGACGCTTTAAAGTTCTTATTAAATGTTAAAACTGAGTCTCAATCTAAAAGAAAAAAAAAAACTACAAACAAACAACCATCCATCCATCCAAAAAGTCAATTTCAGTGCGGGAATGTTTTCTATTCATCAGTAACTGCATCAGTAAGCCTTCAGGCATTTTTGGGGACGCTGATAAAGTTTGGACCTGGTCAGTGCAAAAAAAAATGAGCCTCAGAAATGAGTCATTGGAAATCCTTCCAATTCCCGACTGCAAGTTAACGATAAATGGCAATGGATGAATTTGCCACTTCATCATTTGTTTACCATTGCAGTTTAGTTTGGTGGTTGACTTCTGTGTTCTGTGCGCCAATAAACGGCCATTTGGGCGGGGAATCTGAGCCAATTGAAGTCCCTCTTCGGACCATTCAGAATCATTAGAAACCAGAAATACAGTTATGTCTAAACAGACCGACTTCCCGCCTATGGAATGTACATCTCTCTCATGGCTCCATAAAAAAATGCAATAATTTAAACACACAGTGATGGCCATGTTGAAAACTGGTGAAAAACTCGAACTCTCCTTAAAAGCGCGCATCTGCCCTTTTAAACCCCTGGCGATGCCACGGCGGCTCTGCTATCTGTTTATCCCTAATTGGCGAGACGTCTCCACATGCCAGCTGTCAGCTGGGGCCCGCGGGCCCGCGCCAATCCAGCCAATTACCGTCAGAGCCGGGCTGCAGCCACCAGGGCCCGGCCAGACACCCAGTCCCCCCCCCCCCCCCCCCCCCCCTCAGGGCTGCGCTACAGCCAGCCGGTGACTAGGGAAACGCACTTGGGGTCAAATGCCAGGTACGCCCCCCGCCCCTCCTGCACCGCCACCACCCCCCCGACCGCCACCGCCCGCTTCCGCTGCTGCGCCGGGAACTCAGAGCTAATGATCTAAACGGGAAAAACGGAACAGAGGGGAGACCAGGTTGAGAGTGAGGGGGGGGGGGGGGAGAGGTAATGGTAGAGCCAAGAGAGAAGAGAGAGAGACAGCGAGAGAGAGAGAGAGAGAGAGAGAGAGAGAGTGAGAGAGAGAGAGAGAGAGAGAGAGAGAGAAAGAGGGGGGGGGGGGGGGGGGTGTAGCCGGAGGAGGGAGAGACGCTGGGAGATATAAACCCTGACGTAAAGCCTGGAGTGTAGGCTGTGAGTAGGAAGTAATGTAGTAGATTTAGCATGGAGCACACGCTGGAGGAGCGGGCCTTGAGAACAGCAGCTTGAGGCCGGGCCGATGAGAGCACGCCAGTGGAGCGCAGTGCAGACAGTGGCAGATTGTTGTTGTTTTTTTCATCAACAGACGACACCAAATGTCCAAGCAAGCGGGGCGGCCCGTGTGTTCAGGGAAGGGCAGCGGGGGGGCCGCCTACACCCCCCTGCCGGCTCCGTGATGACGTGCATCCACATCCACATGCATCCACATCCACATGCATCCACATCCACATGCATCCACATCCACATGCATCCACATGCATCCACATCCACATGCATCCATATCCACATGCATCCACATCCACATGCATCCACATCCACATGCATCCACATCCACATGCATCCACATTCACATGCATCCACATCCACATGCATCCACATCCACATGCATCCACATCCACATGCATCCACATTCACATGCATCCACATCCACATGCATCCACATCCACATGCATCCATATCCACATGCATCCACATCCACATGCATCCACATCCACATGCATCCACATCCACATGCATCCACATCCACATGCACCCACATCCACATGCATCCACATTCACATGCATCCACATCCACATGCATCCACATCCACATGCATCCACATCCACATGCATCCACATCCACATGCATCCATATCCACATGCATCCACATCCACATGCATCCACATCCACATGCATCCACATCCACATGCACCCACATCCACATGCATCCACATCCACATGCATCCACATTCACATGCATCCACATCCACATGCATCCACATCCACATGCATCCACATTCACATGCATCCACATCCACATGCATCCACATCCACATGCATCCACATCCACATGCATCCACATCCACATGCATCCACATTGGCCGTCCTGGTAAAAAAAAGAAGCCCAGTAAGCAACGCAGCAACATGAAGGAGAATCTAAAAAGTTGCCTCAACGCACCGACAACTCTGCTCCTCCGTGGTCGGTCACAGAACCCCCCCCCCCCCTACCTGTTCCCATAAACACTGGACCTAAAACCTGCAGATGTGAGGAAACACAGTTTATTTCCCGGTGACATCACCAGGCACACGACGTCCGCGTCGGATTTCAGTGTTGGGATTTCGGGCTCTGCAGGTAGAACAGTTATATATAAAAAAAAACACATAGAGGGAGAAAGAGGTTGTGAAATGGAAGAGAGGAGGAGTGACATTTTGAAAGGGTAAAGAGCAGAGGCGGCTCCATAATGGAAGGTCAAGCTGTAAAGGAACGGTTGGCAGGCATTCCAGGCGTGAGATGGTCCAGCTCGGAGCCTCAGGGAGGCCGTTTCAAAACAACGCTGCGTGGACTTGTTGAAGCAGATGCACCCGCTCTCTTTTCCAAACCGGACCGAGGACGGACGACATTATTTCAGACGTGCAGGAGGATCTGACATGCGGCAGTTTCGTGAAAAAAAAAAAAAAAGAGAGAGGGGGGAAGTTTGCGCTGTGCCACCAGGGCTGTGGTTGGCCGGTTCGTTTCGCACCGGCCTGAAGTGTGCGGCGCACCACAACCTGCAGCTCATGAATGAACCATGGACAGGCCCGTGGACCGGCCTTCAGGGATGTGGGACACAGAGGGAGGGGTCCTCACACAGGGGTCCTCACACAGGGTCCTCTGTGAGGAACCTTTCCAACACCCACACCTGGAAGGGGGGGGGAATCCCTCTTCTGGGCTTCTAGCCTCATCAAACACAACCAGTGAAACACATCTATCAAGGCTGTGGTATCGGGGATGTACCCGGCACAATGAAGAGGGCTGGTGACGTTCCCCCTGACCGCTGAACGACGTGAGGTCACGGCCAGATAGGGATGATGGGACGCGCACTACGATTGGCAAAGAGAAACTGCATAGTGGCGAGCGCTTGATGGGCTGCGAAATACCTTTGTTCAGACTAATGGGTTTCGGGGGCGACGCCAGTCTGCCACCCAACTCAAACATATTGAGTTTGGTCAACTATGTTTGAGTTAATGACTCCCTGTCACTTATAGACTGGACTGGTTAAAAAAAGGACATATTTTAATTTAATTTTGTGTTAAAATGATATAATAAGCTTTTGGTTTTACATTTTACATCTCAGCGGGGAAGTGGCTAACCCTGGACTAGAGGGCCCAGGGCTGGAAGGTGCGAGGCTTCTGAAGGTCTTTGAGACGGTAACTGTGTTTCAGGGCCGCATACATAGAACTGCACTCGACTTGACTGGTGGTGGTGACCTGCTGACCTCTGTGTGGGCCGGATTCCACACTGAATTACTCCACACATAATCCTGTTGGGGCTCCAAGACTAACTGGGCTTCTGTTCAGCAGAGCTGTGGAAGCTTAAGGCGTTACTAAAGCAACAGACATCGACTTATCTAGATATTAGGGTCTTTGTACACATATGGCTTACAAGACAAAAAAAACAGCCCAAAGGCCTATTTCTTTCCCAGAGGATTGGCCTTTTCCTTCAAATAAATTTGCTCATGGCATCACGCTGGATCCTTTCATTTTCCAATCAAAATGTTGGAAAAATCAATACGTTGCCAAATAACACAACATTTTTAAACATAGCATTGACTTTCAAGCCTCAGTTTGATGGGGAATTCGATAACCTGGGCCTTCTCCATTATACTATACTGGCCCAGTTCCACTCAGTTTGACCCGGTCTGACTGGGATTTACTTGAACGTGTCTTTAACTGATGGCGCACTTGGCTTGAGTGGTGACAGAACAACACAGACACTTACTGTAGCCTATTTATTTGATATTATAGCCATACAATTGAATTGGTTTGTTTAAGAGACACTTCATATACTTGGGTTGTTTCAGGCAGTCTGAACAAACACAATGATATGTGTGATTATTGCTTCAGTGTGACACACAATAAACTCCCATTTTTGCTTCCTAATCTCAATAGCTCATTGAGAGATGATTTATTTCAGATTAGTGTTGTGCACACATTGGGCAATGCATCACACATATTTCCCTGGGTGCCAAAAGATATTCTTGATATTAGGGGAAAAAAAAAAAACACATCAATATCAGCTAATGGTGTGTAATATTGTCCATTGTCCGGTCTTTAGACCAAGACTAATCTGAAAGAAATCTGTCCTATTTCAACAAGCTCTTTTGTTTTACAAGCAAACATTGTCAGACTGAAACCACTGCGGCGGGCTTCTATATAAACCTTCACTGCTTTTTTTTCATCTAGGCTTATTTACTGCCAGAGGGGTCGCCACGGGCGAGCCTGGACGGCCCAAGGCCCGCCTACTTGTCAGCCTTGCCCGTCCAATCAGAGGGCTTTCCTTCGTTTATATTCTCCAAACGTACGTTCAATCAAATTGGCTTTGTCCACCCGTTTTTTTCTGTGCCCACCCATTTTGGACGTTTACCGCTCTTGAGAACTGTTGAGAATGCACAGTTTTTTTTGTTTTTGTATTTTTACAGATCTGCACTGTAACTCCTTACGAGTTGAGAGATACGTCTTTGGTCTCCATGCAGCAAGCGGGGCTAACGTCAGCGCCACCCACTCTGAGGCAGCGTCAGCCCGTTTTGCCCCCCCCCCCCCCCCGATCGGAGACGGTCCATCTCGGGGCATGACTGAGCGCAGCTCGCCGCCTCTAGAGCGGCTGATGGAGAGCGCATGTCAGCGTGGCACGGCTTGACTCGGTGCGGCAAATGTGCAAACAAGTCTCAACACAGTACCACAGAGTCCTTCTGAAGATCCACGAGTGCACCTCTTTGTGGGTTTGTTCGCTTGACCAATCAGCAACGTGACTAGAAAAACCGCATCCTCTATATTACAGTTGCTGTCAGTTGCGCTGCTTCCCGGGCAACATCCTTGATAAAGAATAACTTAGCCGTAATGAGGTAACGTCGCAAGGTTGTCTTAGCTGAAGGTTCGGGGTTCGATCCTCAGCGTCTACCTGCAGACGTCCTGAAATAATTACACAGTAGTCATTAGTAGTTCACTGTGCTCGTCAAAACATTAGCAGGGAACAGGTAGTGGATGTTAAAGTACGAGAGATTGTGTTTAATTGTCCGGCAAACGGAGCATTACCATATTACCATTCAGATTGGCGGCCTCTGTTCACTTTTGGTAGAAAGTCCACAACAAAAATGCAGCACCTAAATGATAGACTTTAATTGGTCGATGTCGTTGTCAGGCGGTCCCACGAGTTTATTCGAGAAGCCGTGAATAAACAGACAGCTCTAAAGAAGATCACAGGATACCCACTTGACACATTTCATCCCTAATTAAGACATTAACAAAGAGATAGATGAGCGTTCTACCTTCTTTCTGTCTTTGATAGTGTAATTAATGTTGACTCGCTGCCATTGGCGAGTGCCAATTGGAGCTCCGTGTGGAAACAGAGACAGACAGGGAGGTCTGTGGAGCCACAGTGTCAATGAGCGGCGACGCGAGAACATCAAGGTCCTTAGATGCTGATAGAGAATAGCGATAGAGGCGACAGCTCACTTCTCAAGAATAAGAGGGACTGTGTACGGTTCTCTGGTGTAGGGACTCGGTAGGATAGTACAGTACCCCTGCTTACCTTAACACCACAGAACAGGTATGTAACGTATGAGGACAAAGCTACAAATGCACATTTCAACACCGGCGATGCCAGACCTATTCCGCACATTCACGATTCGTAGTTCCCCCCCGTGTTGAAGACAAAACGGGAGGACCAGGGAGCCCAGCGAGTCTCGGGGATGCCGCCGTCTAAACAGGACAGGAATCCAGGCGCCCAAGCTGCTTGTCTCACCAGGAAGTCCCCCCCTCGAACCGTGACTCAAAGCAGCCAGGGCGTGAACACCAGACGGTGGGTGGGAGCGCTGGTAACCAGCGAAACGAATGGCGGTTCACGCTTCTCCCAGCGGTGCCGTTCTGCAGGGTTTCGTCGGCAGAACGCGGGCTCCTCGCATAAAAGTTTCAATATAGAGAGCGCTTCTCGTCGCTTGAACCCATCATAGCATGTACGCATAGCCACCCCCCCCCCCCCCCCCCCCCCCCCCCCTTCCCCCTCAACACAACTGTCTTTTGAGGGCACATCTGCCATAAGAGGTGCTGCAGGTAAGACTTAAGAGCTCTAATTTGAGTGTAATTTGTCTGAAATATCACAGCCACCCATCAGCTATTAGTAAGTGAAAAAGGCACTGTGAGAACATCTATTCCGCTTGACTGCGCGCCTGTCTCCGTACAGCTATTCCGACCGCTAACCTGCGGGCACAGTGAGCGTGCAGCCTTTTAAAGCGGCGTTGACCTCTGAGCTACATCAACGGAGGTCACGCTGCCGTGGATCTGCTCAGTGGTAAACACGAGATGCTCCAGCACAGACCTGAGGGAAATCTAAATGGAAATGACATGCACACACACACACACACACACACACACACACACACACACACACACACACACACACTAACATACACACACACACACACACACACACACACACACACACTCACACACACACACACACACACACGCACAGACACATACATTCACTTCCACGGACACCCACTCCCAGGTACATGGATTTAATTGGTACGCTGGACATGCTTTCATTAAGTAGTTCTGTTTGACGCACGTCTGCTGTCGCCGTTCACCCGGGAGTCACTTCACAGAGCCGAGCCAAAGCGCGGGTCCACAGAGAGCTGGGATGGATGTCCTGTTTTATTACAGGTGTAATGAAAAAAGATTAATTTTGCAGAGAGTTCGTCTCCATCGACGAGACGAGTTCTTCAGAAAAACTGAATCTTCATGAGGCTGATTCTTGGTGGGAAGGTTTGAGGGATTTTACAATAAAAAGAAGGAGAATCCGACACATTGGCTGTTTATGCAAGAAATAATTAACTGAAATGAATTGAGTCTGGTTTAAATCCAGAGGAAACCTTAGGTTTGTTTGAGAAGTTAAGAGTGCAAACTTTAGCCAATTTCAAAGTCTGTGTGAAGAGATTTCCATTCCAGTTAAAAGTAACACCTGAACAATGTTTTGGATATTTTCTCAGTGAATGAAGAATTGTTTTTGGTCCCGCATTGTCAAGTTCTACCTTATTTGTTTAGAAAATGCTTTGAAGTGAAAATGTGATGATTTAATTTCTATGAAAAAATACCCATTCACAATTAAATAAAAAACTAGCGAAAAACAAAAAAACAGTTACTACCATATCCTATGCATACATAACATTGATGCTAACTGTGCGTCAATGTTAATTCATGCAGAGGCTGTGCTGCTGAGCTCCTTCTGTTTATAAGAAATGGTGCTTGCAGCGGCACTGACATGCTTTTTGTTTTGGTCTTGTTTTTTTGCGCATATCTGAAACACTTCTAGGAATACATTATATTCCATTTTTCATTCATTCTCCGTCCCCACATCAATCTGTTCTCCCATCACACCATAATCAGGGCCTTCCTGCGTGATGAGTGCTGGGCCCGCTCTCATGTTAACCACCACCTACAGCTCGCCATATCGCTCATCGCCGAGGACACGTGACCGGACAAGCGAAGAAATGAACAGAAACGCCACAACTTGTCCCAAAGTAAAATGTATCCACCATGAGAGAAATGATGGGCCCACCCATGGGAAGTCTACCTCAAGTCGACAGAAACAAACAAGTCATTGTTTCTCTCCAGCAGACCGAGAGCAACACAACAACCCGTCACCCGCATAATGTGTGGAAACAGAACTCCGCGTCGGCTGTTTGGAGCCTTTTCTTCCTGCCAAGTAGCCCAGAGTATGTGCAGAAAACGGCACTCAAAATATTTTCTGGTACTGCTTGAAACGCATGTTGTGATGAATGGCAACCTGCATCAACAATTCGGTTCCCTTGGGGAAAATGATTTCACCAACTGTCCAATGATTTCAATGGATCACTCATCCCCACATGCATATTAAGCAGCACTCTTATACTGTATACAGTATATAAAATACAGCATGTGAAGTTGAAGTTGTTTTGAATGTGCCATGTTTAGAGGATTGCTGCCTCTGTTGGTGAGTTGGAGCTTTGAGTTGGATGTTGCATTTTGATTTTCTGTTGTGATTCTGGAAAGCATCCCCATGTCACTCCTGGTAGGGTCCCTTTTCAGTCTCGGCTCCCTTCTCCATCTCGCCCCTTCTGGATCAGATTGAACAGATTAGCTTTGACATTTTTTGCTAGAGGGCTCTGGCACTCTGCACCTTAATGCTTAATGTGATATCTAATGTGTATCTAATGTGTTATTTAAGGTGACATGCATCTCATTTGTATCCATGTGTGGATGCTCACACATCCACGACCTGAAAGAGGGCCAACGACCATTTTGTCAAGAACCTTCTGGGGTCTTTCCCAACTTGGTGAGACCGGGTGTGGGGGTTCCTAGCTACCAGGCCTAACCTACTGGGCCTTCCCTCTGCCTCATCAGGGGGCATTCCCAGCCTCTCAAATCTGTGGCGCCACGGCGACAGTGTAGCCCACGTCCAGTGTACCTTCTCCCCTTGCAATCACCCCCCAAGGTAGCACCATTTAGCCACAGAACACATTAGCATAGCCGCGGCATGATTAGCGCTCAGCACAGTGAGCTGATTACCCGATTTGCGGGGTTGAGGAGCTGGGTCAGGCGGGGGCCGGGGGGAGGTAAAGGCTGCCTTGGGTTCAGCGGATGCCGGTGTCACAAATCACACTATAGATTAGTATCAAAAGCCTGATGGCAGAGCAGCTCAAATCTGGGTGAACGGGCCGTTTAACGTTCCAGGCTTTGTACCGCGTCAGGGCAGCAGAAGAAAGCCACGGGAATGACTTCAAACAGCGTGTGCGCCCGCCGGGCTTCATAAAATCAGGGTAAGCGCCCGGAAAGGGAACGTGTGTCTTTTTGTCTTCTTAAACACACCAGACCCCCCCCCCCCCCCCCCCCCCCGCCCCCCAGCATGCGTGGTATGAATGAGGAAGCCACTTGAACAATAGGAAATGCAATTTGTCACGTTCGCTGTGTTTGAAAGCACGTATCCGGCTAAGCGCTGCCAGGTGATGCTAGGTGATGTACAGTCAGGGCTCGACTGTGACGCTCGCTGTCTTCAGGTGGGTGGAGCACCAAGCAAGCTGGTTGGAGAGGGCGGTCGTCACTCACGGTGGAGATAAACCAACTGATGGAACAACAGAAAGGGAAAAGTCAAAATGGATGCTGATCCTCACACTACCGGCCGCGGATCAAATGTCAACACGTCAGAACGTCGCCGTAGAGATAGGTGCTGGTGTGATAGGGTGTGCTGACGCACTCCGGGCATTATGAGCACACCTCCCACCATCCTTATAGCTCCCCTCTCATAGACTTGTACTGTAGTCTCTAACATCCCTAGACAATAATGTGCACATACCTTCACAGCTCTGCACTCTACACTACACAAAACTGCCACTGTTTATTACAACATGAATTTTAAAGTATCGTTATATATATTTGGTTTCACATTTTCTTTTGCACTGTGTTTATTGTCACGCACCAACCACCAAGTCAATTTCCTTGTATGTGCAAAACGACTTTGCAAATAAACATTTCTGATCTGATGCCCTGATCTGAGATATAATTTCAATTCAGTGGGTCCACTCGTTCAGCCATGGACTCAACCAGCAGGAACACACAGTGGATGGCATACACAGCATGAATGTTATCTTGACCCAAATGTTCAGCTTCTACATGAGGTAAATGTACATGCTGTTGTTATAAAACATGCACGCATGTGTCAAGTGTATGCAAGACACACACACACACACAAACGCAC
>JAXIVH010000001.1:10615498-10617998 GCA_036785325.1 Urophycis tenuis | reverse complement strand
GCGTCTACCGTTGGATGCTCGGTTGCACTTAATCTCACCCTGAAGGGGGGGGCTTTTTAAGTGGTCTCTTGATTTAGTCTAAGGGTGTCGATAGAATGACATCATTTACATATGCATGTCCGAAATTGCCTTCCCTCAGCAACACCCCCCCCCCCCCCCACTACCACCATCACCACCACCACCACCACCACCACGCTTCAGAGTTATGAATCATGTGTTTGTAGGATCGGGTGCGACGCAAACATGGAGCTTCCTCAGGTGAGAAAACACCCACTGCCCCCCACCCGGCGTGGTGGTGGGCACTGGAACACAAACTCAGAAACTCAGACACACACAATCACACACCCTCAAACACACATACGCTTACAAACACTCACACACACATAAACGCTTAGAAACACACACACACACACACACACACATATACTAGGTCATATGTACACACGCACACACAAGCTCATTAGCACACAAACACAACCACACAGTCATAAACACACACACACACACACACACACACACACACACACACACACACACACACACACAAATAGATAGAGCCAAAGAGTCCCTGGTCAACTACACCCCATGTACCTAACCCGGTGGGTTTGATACCAGGGTCGGCGTGCTCTAATGTTCGACCGCAGACGTCCCCGGGAAGAGGAGCAGGAACCATGGTGTGTCTGCGGGGCTGCAAACAAACGCGCCCTGTCCCACGCAGTGGAGACCACTGAACAGTCCCACGACTAAGGAGACAGCGAGTCAGACGTTAAGCGTTTTTAAAACTGTGCTGCACTAGAATGAGGCGCCTGCTGCTCCTTTGTGGATGAAGGGCCACTTGTGCGCTTATAAACAAACTGAAGATCTGAATGTCTGTGTGTGTCTTTGTGTGTGTCTTTGTGTGTGTGTGTGTGTGTGTGTGTCTTTGTGTGTGTGTGTGTGTGTGTGTGTGTGTGTGTGTGTGTGTCTTTGTGTGTGTGTGTATGTGTGTGTGTGTGTGTGTGTGTGTGTGTGTGTGTGTGTGTGTGTGTCTTTGTGTGTGTGTATGTGTGTGTGTGTGTGTGTGTGTGTGTGTGTGTGTGTGTGTGTGTGTCCAAGAGGCAGGGAGAGTAATTGCAAGTACGTGTGTTTAAGGGTATTTGTTTTTGAGTGTGAGAGAGCTTGTTTTTGTTCACTGGTGTGTGTTTGAGTGTGTGTGTGAGAGAGCGAGAGAAAGACAGAGGGATAAATAGAAGAGGTGGTCCTGGGAACAGCAGGACTTTGGGAGGTAAACACGGGAAAGAGAAAGAGAAGGAGGGGAGGGAGAGATAGAGCGAGCGAGAGAGAGAGAGAGACAGAGAGACCAAGAGATGGAGAGAGATAGTCCAATATGGCCTGGATGAAATATTTACCCAACAAAAGATGGCGGGCTTATCCAACTCTGAAAAATGGATGAGCTGGCCCTCCAACGGGCCCCCAATCCAGACAAGCCATAACTCTGCCATCCATTATTAATGCCTAACGCTTTGTGGGGAAGGATCTGCTAATATCGCAATTTGTTGGGCAGGGCTGGCATTTAGGAAACAGAGGCTTTGTATTTTGTTCTCATCAGGAATCACTGACTAAAAACACAGAACCAAAATAACGCCTGCCATTTTGTTGTGTTGATCCACAAGATACTCAAGTGGCGTTGAGCGTTTCTTTTTGTCTGATAATGAAGCATCGATTCTGTGATTAGAAGATAAGATGTTGAGGTACTTTGTTCATCACTGCGGGGGAAAAGCAATCACAGCGTGAGACGTTAAGCATAAGAAACAAACAATACAAACGTGACAACGCCAATCAGAGGTTATTGACGACTGGCCATTTGCTGTGTAGTCGGATGCATGAGAGCCGTGAGACTCAAACCAAAACCGCAAGTGAATTAAAGACAAAGCAGGGCGTGCTGCAACCCCTTTAACCTTCTCCCTCGCCCGCCATGTTGAAGGTCATGGTATGAACACATAAAGGTCATGTATGAACACATGAGGGTTACTATGTAATAGCAACAGTGGTGCACTTGTCTGTTATGCTATTCACTTGACTGCCATTACAAGTTCAGACAGGCACATGCACACAAACCCATAAACACACAAGCTCAGACACACACACACACACACACACGCTTACAAACACTCTCACACACACACAAGGTCATATGTACACACACACACACACACACACACACACACACAAGCCTATTAGCACCCAAACACGACCACACAGTCATAAACACACACACACACACACACACACACACACACACACACACACACACACACACACAAATAGAGCCGAAGAGTCCCTGTTTAATTATACACTCGGAGTCTGTTAAGATTTCATTTTGGGTTTCAAACAAGCAGGATTCACTGTCATGGCTTCTGCTGTCCCTTATATAACGAGGAGCGGTGCTTCAATATCTTGAGAAGCAGCCTGTTATGACACAATCATTTCATCAAACCCCTGGAGACGTCTTGTTTGTGGT
>JAXIVH010000001.1:10593224-10613224 GCA_036785325.1 Urophycis tenuis | reverse complement strand
GCCATGCCAGCTCATACATCAGATACGACAGGCCCACTCCCTGCACTGCCCTGTGTGGCACACAGGCTGCACAGAGGGAACTTTCATAAACCCCAACCACAGTTTAAAATTGATTCAGGTCAAACTACAACTTTTCCCACTTTACTCAAACAAGCTTACCATGAATTATGCTTTTTGGCCTGAGGAGCCCGCGGGCGCAGGATAGCCGAGCAGTAATTCCCATCCCAAAGGTTCGGGGTTTGAATGCCATATCGAAGCCTCCTTCGTACCTGTACTCATCTTTTAGTAAGGTGCCCTTAAGCTTACAGGTGCTTCTGATGTATCAAATGTATTATGCATAAAAAAAAAAAATCACTGCAGGTAAATGCCTCTGCTGAATGGCATCATCCTGTTAGGCATGACATATTCTTTCACTCTATAAATACGACCACCACCCCGGTTAGAGAGAGGGCTGTTACGGACGTTCCGGACATGCATTTTTCGTCTTTCAAGCATCCGCAATCCAATCCCATTAAGTTCACAAAATCAAATCCCCATAATCACAAAAAAAAAACAACGTTCCTTCCTGTAAGTCCTACTCTTGGAGTGAGGCGAAGAGTGCGATAATGGTGAGTTAATGGTGCGATCGAAAGCTATGCCACACCCCCCCCCCCCCCCCCCCCCCCCCTCCACGATGTTGACCTCACTTCCTCCCTGAATAACTTCCTGTTCACAGGGCACAAGGGGTCCTCAAGTCCCTTAATACACTAGGCGAGTTTCAGATGAGTCATGCGGCTTCGTTTGCCATGCTTCAGAATGCATTCTGGGATGAAAACGTCAGAAATACCTCTGATGAACTTCCGATGCGACGATTCACCTGGCTTTCAAAACTTGCGTGGTTTCAGGATAACAACTTCCGCCTGCTTTTCTGGGCATGTTCTCTCGAGCAAGTGCGGACATAAGACACTCCCCTCAACATCCTCTCAGCTTTGCCCTGGTTGGTTGGAATACCGACATTAAATTATCCACGTCAGAAGTGACGTTACACCTTTAAGAGAGGCGTGTCTGGTGCCCTCTCCCAAACTTTGCATATTAAAAAGAGATTAAAAAGAGATGATTTTGTGAACTCACTCATCATGCATTTTTTTATTTTATTTTTTTTATTTACACATTTCTCCACATAGCCAAGCCATTGTGCATGCAGAAAATTCATCGCATTTGCTCCTCAGCCTGCATCAATAAGGGGAGATCCAATGCCTCACACTCGTCTGCTACGAAGAACGGAAGTTGTTGACGAGAAGTTCACCTGTGTCCGCCTTGACCAGACGGGAACTTGACGTGATTATGAAGAGTTCCGCCGGATCTTCTCAAGTCTCGTTGCAACAAATGCGCAAATGCAAACGATCTGAAACTCGCCTACTAACACAACAGCCTTGCAACTAGCATCGTCTAACTTGATTTTATTAGGATTGCCACAACACCTAGGATTAAATTCCTTCTCAAGAAACTTGCTTGCTCTCAAGAGGCTCGCTGCCCCCTCCCTCTCTGCTGGGTGCCTCAAGGATTCAGACGGCTGCACCGGAACCCTTGAGCAGCAGTGTGTGGCGTAGCCGCACTCAAAACACCCGGGAGACCTTCGCAGAGGACACGCGCTTCCTGCAACTTGAAGTGAACCATTTCGTAATGCAACTGAGTCAACTGCATTCATCTGAATTCCATTATTCTCTCTCTCTCTCTCTCTCTCTCTCTGTCTCTCTCTCTCTCTCTCTCTCTCTCTCTCTCAGTATAGGAGCACAGGAACCTTACCGATAGTCACTGGTGATTGGTCATTGGTAATTGGTCATTGGTTTGGTTGTTTCATCACATAAATCAGGTATTTGATGGGTGATGATGGGGTGTCATTGTCGTGTGTGAAGCTGCCAACGCTGAGCCCACGGTGTGTGTATACTCAGGTGTTTGAAAGCGCGACAACTCTTCTCGATTCAACAACAACAACACAGACAGACAGACAGACAGAATGAATACTTGAATGATCCCAGAGGGAAATTGCTGAGTGTGAGGGTTAGGGTTAGCGATGCATTCTGAGGTACAAGCCCTGTAAGGGTCTGCGTCCCCCCCCCCCCCCCCCGACCCTGTCACGACAGCCCAGGAAGCATTGTGGACGCGTTGTCGGCGTCACCACGGGCAGCGCGGGGCTCCAGGTGACGCGGCCCACGCTCGTACCCAGCAGCCCCGCGGGGGGACGCAGCGCAGCAGGGGGGGGCACAAACACACACACACACACACACACACACACACACACACACACACACACACGCACGCATACGCACGCACACCCACACACAGTGACAATAAGATCGGCTAGAAGTTAACAAGATCATGCAACCATAGCTGTGGCACTCTTGCTTATCAGCTGGGGAACGGCTTAACTGAGCCAAAGGTCAAATTAAATACACTCCCATGCTGTTATAAACCCACTCCGCACTTCACTTTATTACCGCACTGCTTCCGCGGCACCACCTGAATGGACCTCATTCATTCATGTCTTCCTCTCTTGATTATATTAGCGGCGGCGGCGCGCTACGCTACCATCTAGTATGGCGGCCCCGGTATCCATGACAACTGTGACTTTAAAGTAATCACTGGTATCAGTGGGAGAATCATCCCTGGAAAGGAGGGGGGGGGGGGGGGGGGAAGCAAGGACTTAAAGAAGTCAACGTTGACAAGTAACGAGGAACGGAGAGTTTGATGTTCATTTCAGATAATCATTTCTATTTGATAGCGTTTTCTATCTTGAGCAGAGCGATTATGACAGAAACCATTTCCCATAGGATTAATAAAGTATGGCGAATCGTTTATGAAGTTATCAATGCATGTGTACATCTCTAACTCTCTCTCTCTCTCTCTCTCTCTCTCTCTCTCTCTCTCTATATATATATATATATATATGTCGATACACATTGTAATTAATTACAGTTCTTAACTTTGATTTCACTGCAGCTGTTATACAGCTCAACGGCTACTGATATCTGACCAGGATGAACAGGAGCTGAACGAGGTACGGTGTGAGGGGCTGAATGCATGAGGACATACTGTTCTATTCAGGGGTTTAGCCAACCCCTCTACTACTGAAAGCCCTAATGGATGGCTGACTTACTTTCAACTTGAAGGACGTAGTGCGTGGCAACTCCTTAGCAACTGCTCATCTCCTTAGCAACAGAGTCCTCAACCTGACATGGGGTTTCAGCCCTGAGACGGTCACGCGACTCCACGAGCACCGCACGGAATTGGCCAATTAAGTGAAAAGCAATAATTATGAGACAGAGAACCGATAATCCTCTCATTAATCTACCCTTTATCTATCCATCATCTGAAGACGGTTTATTTATTCTGGAGTCTATTTCTGCCGTCAGCGATGAACCTTGCCGGGCTCTTTCTTCCCCCCGTTCCAACTTTAAACCCTGGCGTGGCAACATGAACAAATCAAGGCCTTTATCTGCTCCCACTGCACAGCCAGTGAAATTAGAGTTCTTTAGTTATTCATGATGGGGGGGGGGAAATCGCCGGATTTTCAAAATAAAAGCAGTCACCCGTTTCTGAATCCACGTAAAATGTGCTTTTAGTTCCGCCCGGCTTCATCCGTCACAACAGAGGCAGAGGCTGCGCCCCCCTTCACATCTGTTGTGGCTCCACATTTACCATTCACTGTTCTCCTTTCCCCCACCGTTCTCAATCAAAGCTTTGGGCCTCTTCATCAGAGCCGCCATGCGTCCGTAGGGCCGTACCGACGCTTTCCCCTCGCCTCCGTCTTGAGAATGTCCCCTCTCGAGCCGACGACGTCAGCCGGCTCCTCCGGCCCCAGCTGATTCTCCCTTCATGTTTACCACCAGGGAGTGGGTGGAACCGCGCTGGAGGAGGACCTTGAGGTTCCCCTCTAGAACCGCGACACACGAGTTACTACCGGAGTGATTCATTCTTAAATGTTCTTTTCTTTTCTTTTCATTCTCCGCCTCGTTCCTCCCGCCCCCCCCACCTCCTTCCTCCTTCCTCCTCGGTCTGCCTGCTCCTCTTCGCCCAAGGATTCTAAGCGTTCCACCTCTTAGCACAACACGTTGACACGGAGATACTGTACACGATGGAGCACACGGAACACGATGCAAGACAGTGTTCTTCCACAAACACAGCTAGGGGTCACGGCGCTGGCTTGCAGTGGTACAGCAGGCGTGTTTGAGCGCTCACAACCCCGACCGCCTAAATAAACGTGGAGATGTTGGGAGCGTTTGACTGAGTCACACGCAGGGTTACAGAACAACGGCAAATACCCGATAAGATGTGGCAGTGCCGCTGGAGAGTCAGCGGCAGGGAAAGAAGCTATTTTGAAGCTAGCCAACACGCAAACACACACACACACACACACACACATACATATGCACACGCACACGCACGGAGGCGGTTGCTATGATACTGAGCAACTTTGACCGACAAACATTTATTCCGACACAAATACAAGCACGCATGGGAAAGTAAAAAGGAAAGAAAGAAAGAACGAAAGAAAAAAGAAAAACGTTTCAATCTTTTCATTCTTTTCTATATATATATATGTATATATATATATATATGTATATATATATATATATATATGTATATATATATATATATATGTATATATATATATATATATATGTATATATATATATATATATATATATATATATATATATATATATATATACAGATGGTTACTGCAGCAGCAGTAGCTCAGTGGGTAGCGCGGGTGCAGAGCGGGTCGTCCCCTTACCGTAGGGTCGGCGGTTCGATCCCCCTCCTCCAACTGTCCACATGTCGAACCCCACAAACTGATTGTAAGTCGATTTGGACAAAAGCATCTGCTAAATGCCCCCTTAACCCTTTTATAATTGTGCAGTCCTCGATATGTCTAACTTATCCCCAGACAGCCAGCTAAACTCTTTCCAAAAACACCGGAGCTATGTTCCAATATTCATACTTCATGAGTACACTTAAACATAGTACACTATCCGTTCTTACTAAGTACACAGATTTTCAGATGTTAGTGTTGCTCCAAATGGCGTACTTACCGGAAATGACTATCAGCTGCCTGGCCGCGTCACCCGCCAAACACACGTGAATCCATTACGCCCACTGACATCTAGTCATTTTCGAACTGAGCGCTACATAACTAAGATGGCTGCTGTTGTGTACGGATAGTGTACACCAAGGGCGTAACTTTGGGTCTACCATTGGGGGGGTTAAACTTGCGGCATATTTATTTATTTAATCATTTTCTTGTGTAAAAGATAACATGCTAATTGCAGATGATTAAAACACGATACTATCTTGCTGGCAAATGAAATGAATAAAGAAAACAAACAAGTTATTCATTCAGAATATTTCATATTTTTATTAATCTGAATGATGTTATGATATTGGGGGGGTTATATTAGTGTGATCGGATTTTTGCGGGGGTCATGACCCCCCTAACCCCCCCACAAATGACGCCCCTGGTGTACACTGATGCATACTATACATACTAACCGTTTTGAGGGCAATATCTGGGTCCTTTGAGTACACTTCTTTTTGCAGCGATCGTAATCGGAACACCCTACGTAGTCAAACTAAGTATACCATACAACACGGCCCAAGGCTCTGAAGATTAATTTATCACTTCCACAGGTTTATTGGAGCACATGGGAAAAGGTGAAACTGAAACATACAAAAAAGTCATCACAATCAGAATAAAGAATCTCACATGAATAAAGCTAATTTCCAATCACATATTTTGATTTGTACTCATCTCAAATGAATAAGCAAGAATATTTACATGTTAACAACATTCTTTTGGTAATCAAAGCACTATTACCGTCATCAAATGACCCAGAGATTATACTTTAGAAAAACGTTATACTAATGTCGAAATAATTATGAATACTTTCAAATTAAATAAAAATACAAAGAACACATACCAACGATGCTACGTTAAGCATAAGATGTCAGCAGATGTAAATGGATTGCACTGGATTTACTCGACGAACGAAACGCTGAATCTGCTAGACACAAGGAAGGGTTTTTCCTACGGCCAATTAGAATCATGTGATCTTAAAGTGAATAAGGCCTGCATAGAAAAACATAGGAAATGCATACTCCTGGAACACATTACAATTCTGTAATACAGACTAAATGTAAAGCGTGTAGTATTTATCTGTAACATTAAATTTATGCTTTTAACATGACATTTTCTTACTCATAACAAAACATAACAAAATGAAAGAAATGGAAATACATTCAGAATAGGCCTATAGGTTATGCAAAAAATATAATATCCATATTATTTCAATTGTTTTACAATTTATTATTAATAATAATAATAATAATAATAATAATAATAATAATAATAATAATATGTTTTCTTATCATTCTCTTCTGTGTTGTTTTCTTACCCCACAGAAACCACCACACATGTGGTTTAGTGGGGTGATGAGGACCCTGACATACATGTTTGGGAACCACTGGACCACCATATGCAAGTACGAATGGCTGTAAGTCTGTAAATAAATAAAAATGGCTCTTGACATGATATGCTGTGAAAGAGTTGTGATGGAGAGTTTGTGGTGCACAAAACGGCAGCTTGAAACAGCCACACATACACACAAAGTTATAAAAGCCATGGTCATTCACTTGAGGGCGTACCTAGCAGTAACTATCTCCTAATGGGGGAAAATCAATTTCTCTGCCAGACGGTGCCTCTTCATATGGATCAGCCCACAGCCTCTGCAGTGTCCACGCACACACACACACACGCACGCACACGCATGCACACATGCACGCACACACGCATGCACGTGCACACACACACACACACACACACACACACACACACACACACACACACACACACACACACACACACCTACACTCCACACCAACATACATACAGGCACTACACATCTACACAGATATAGCACACAAAAACACACGGAGAAACTACACACATAAACAGGTATTTTTCACACAGAAAACAGAAAACACAGATATAACACACACACACACACACACACACACACACACACACACACACACACACACACACACACACACACACAGGTCTGTATCGTAAGAAGCACAGCATATGCTTAACAGACAGATATACACATGCTAACTTTTCATATATTCCACCCATTTCCCCTCTCTCTCACACACACACACACAAACACACACACACACACACACACACACACACACACACACACACACACACACACAAACACACACACACACACACACACACACACACACAAATACACAAACACATACACACACAACCATTGCTCCGCATTGATCTCTTGAGCAAAGCGAGAAAAACTTTAATGGCCTCCAACCGCTGCTCTGTCTCCCGACAGGAATCGATGGAAAGGTTCAACTGCAGATGGGTAGAATGTCCCTATTTACACTGGTAGACGTTACAGTATGGCACTGGTCACTATTTACACAGGTAGACGTTACAGTGTAGATATGGTAACTATTTACAAAGGTAGACGTTACAGTGTATATATGGTCACTATTTACACAGGTAGACGTTACAGTGTAGATATGGTAACTATTTACACAGGTAGACGTTACAGTGTATATATGGCAACTATTTACACAGGTAGACGTTACAGTGTAGATATGGTAACTATTTACACAGGTAGACGTTACAGTGTAGATATGTTAACTATTTACACCGATAGACATTACAGTGGAGAGCTGGTACCTATGTACCCAGGCTTCTTTGGAACAATTCTGTAAATTCAAGTCTTTAAAGAACCTGTGCATGGCCATCATTTACAGGTGAGGCATCACAGCCACTAGCTGTCAATGTTCCCTTCAGGTTCATCGCCTGGCCTTATTCCAAGGTATGAATCCTAATGTGAACGATCAGAAGCTGTGCTTCGATCCAGACAGAATCAAACTCTCTGTTCTGACCGACTGAGTAGTCAGAGAGAGAGAGACATCGACCGGTCCATCGAAGAACCTCAAAGGCTGAATATTGAATGAAGAGGACTGTAATCTACAGCACCTTTCAACTTAAACAATGCAGGTGTACAGACCATATTTATAATCAGCCAATGGATTACGACTCAATGAACCTTCAAAAACAGCTTTGTACTTTTCTTTATGGATTTAGTGTCACATCAAACATCCAACTGTTTGTATATTCACATGACTTAATGTCACACCAACTAGATTTAAATGTACAGAATGTTTAAACATTTATTTTGTTGGCCTTTTTATCCACAATTTGTCTTCAGAACGACACTGGCACCTGTACCAATATGAATGGCTTGTAAATTTGTACTTTGGCAAATACATGTATCTATTCAGATGAAGGAGACCTTTGTTTAAGGTGTGTATTTACATGAACAATTTAGAAAAAGACCAGTTATCATCCATAGAAACCTCATACAACTCCAGCTCAAAGACAAAATTAAACTACAGAAGGGGAATACACAAATATCTGAATATGATTTTGATTTTAAGACAGATACAAACAAAGGCGAGCTAGAGCATGCGCCTCAGAATGCATCACAGGATTTTTTTAGTTGTTGGCGAAAGAACTGAAAGAGTCGAGAGACAATTGACTCGGGAGAGTTACCGCACTGTGGAATCCTGCAGCAATGTAAACACACCGAAACCTAGACTAATGAACACTTTGTTTTCATCTCAGACCCGCTTCGGCGCCCCCCCAGACAGAACCTCTCCCCGTAACGACAAAGCGCTTCGCGATCACTTGGTAAACAATGACCAGAAGACCTCCACCACCCACGAGTAATTAACCAGCATTTCAGTGCTGCTTGGTTCCAAAAACAGAAGCATCGTCAGTCATTTCAGTGTGACACTGAGTTGCACAAGCCACATTGAGCAGAACGGATGCTTAGCCCCACCACTCACACGCACACATACACACACACACACACACACAAACACACACACACACTCACACACATCCACACACACACATACACACACCCATACACACACACACACACTCACACACACACACACACACACACACACACACACACACACACACACACACTCACACATAAACACACTCACTCACACACACACACACACACACACACACACACACACACACACACACACACACTCACACACACACACACACATACACTCACACACACACACACACACACACACACACACACACACACACACACACACACACACACACACAGAGAAACATGCACCTGTGGTACTACCTAATCCTCCTCTGCGCATCCCCAGCCGGTGCTGCTGGGGTAATTAAAAGGCTTCTTAGAGACATCTGAATGAGGGAACAGGAAGTACCTTTTACTGGACGACCGACACATGGTGATACACCGAGCAGGCGGCCAATCGGTGACGGCGAGACAGCGGGACATTGACAGGGGGTGGGGCTTAAGAGGCGAGTCCTAAAAAAACGAATGAGAGCAGAGAGAAATGAGACGAGGTGAGGAGACATAAAGCCGTGGGGAGGGCTGAGGGAGGAATGAGGGAGGCAGATATGACGGAGGGATGGATGGAGGATGGATGAAGGGAGAGAAGTGATGGATGAGGGAGGGATGGATGGATGAAAAGTTGGAGGGAGTAAGCGAGGGATGGCAGGATGAATGAATGGGGGGGATGGGGAAGAGAGGATTGGATGGAGGTATGAATGGATGAATTAATGGATAGTTCCATCCAGCTGAACTACGCCACAGGGGGTGGGTCTATGGACGGACGGGGGGGGGGGGAGATTGGAAATGGTGTTCTTCCTCATTTTGAAATCCATCATTTTGACAGAAATCCAAACATAATCACAGGAAAGAGCTGTAGGCCTGTCTCAGGCCCCCACCCAGCCTCCACGTCATCCTCCTCTTCCTCCTCCACTCGCTCGGAATAATGAAGTCCTTAACAAGTGGTGTGTGAGGGACGCAGACACACACATACTAATGCATTGACATTCACACACACACACACACACACACACACACACACACACACACACACAGAAACACACCCACACACACACATACACACACACAGAAACACACACACACACATACACACACAGAAACACACACACACACACACACAGACACACACACACACACACGCACACAAACACACACACACACACAAACACACAGCTGAGCCCTATCTATAGGAAACACAAAAGCTCCTTCATGGTCGCAGGGTGTAAAACAACTGGGGGAGGTGAAGACTGAACATCCATTATTAAGGAGCCCTTCTACACACACACACACACACACACATTGGGGTGCACACGGCGGGCTGAGCTAAAGGTGATTTATAACAAGGCTAGCCGTTAATTATTGATGCTACATTTTATTACCTGTTCATCAATCACCACTTAGCCACGGCGCACGCTAACCAGGCTAGCAGCTAGCAACTCCCGCCGTTAGCCGCAGAGCGCAAGATGTACGACCCCTCCGGTTGTGACGCCCAGTCCCCCCCCCCCCCCCCCCCCACACACACACAGACTCCCACCCCCCACTGAGTAATGACCCCGTGTGAAGGGGAAACGGGATTATGCAACAGCTGGCCGCAGCCAATCAGGAGTGCGGAAGACGCAGTTTCCACATGCCGCGCGCTACGCTACTAACGATAGCGTTGTGGCGGCGATGACGCTGCCCTGCGATGATGTAAGCATGTTACCCCTCAACTCTGAGCAAAACATACTCGGCTACAAAAACCTCATGCCATGCATCTCAACCGGACTTCGGCTATGTTGAGTCCTTAACACCTGTTAACACTCAGGTCTTGAATAATTCATGTTTAATTTGTGACATTCATTTTAAAAACAAACCCCAGAAAACAACAGGAAAAAAAAACACTATCCGCGTCCCGCTGTTGGATTTCTTGGGTTAAAGAAATCAAAATTGGATTTTTGTGACCATATACGGGCATGGCTTGTGGTGCCCTTATATGACACGGCAATTCTATTCTATTGCCCATATATGGTCATTCCTCTCGTGTTGATAAAAGCCACTATTTTCCTTTACAAGTGGGGATTAAGGCGTCAACGGTCTTAACCCCGCCATATTCATTACTAAGATGGGGTTTAAGTTATTAGCAGGCTATTGCTACCCATTATCAGCACTAATGTAATCTGCTAATGTTTCCCTCTCTCCACGGGGATGTCAAGCCAGGGTATGAGTCATAGCTGGAGAGCGGAAGAGGGAAGGGAAAGGGGGCGTGCGAGACAAGTGTGTGTGTGTGTGTCTGTGTGTGTGTGTGTGTGAGTGGATGGGGAGTTGGTCATGGTACAGACCAGGTTGTGTATTAGAATTAAGCCCCTCAGTGAAAACAGTAGAAATCGAGTGTTTATTTGTTTTATGTCCTGCAAGGAAAGTGCTTCACGAGATGAATTTGATTCAACAGCGTTTTCCGACGAGTTGTCATTTAGAGGCAAAGCCTTCACTGTGAGCATTATCGATTCCATCTTTTGTCCTCTGTTGCGGTAAACCTTAAATCGAGGAATTACGAATCCGTTTAGAATTATGTTTTAAATTATGAAAATAGTAATTTTCCATCTTAATTAGCCACCCCAAGGCGCAGGTAATAGCTTCCCCTGCTAAACGGAGCTATATTAATTTTAACAACCTTCTTCCCATACAAGCTCAGCAGGTCTTGAGAACAGTCCGACATCCACGGCAGAATAAAGAAGGGTTCAAACATCGACTGAACTCAGGCCTGTAGGGAGAGAGGCAGCAAAGTAAAAAGATAGGGAAGCCTAATGTAGCGACGAGCAGCTTTTGGGGCTTCACAAAAATCCTGATTCAGATATTTAATCATAGAAAGTAAGCCTGACGTCGCCAGACCAATTCGCAAATGCGTATTGGTCTGGAACCGCTCAGTTCATTTTCGATTTCCAAGGGGCGTCATCAATGGCCAAATGACAGAGAGACAGTTAGATCCATTTTCATCCTCCAGGAAATATGGTGAAAAAGGTGATGGCTCCACTGGTTGCTGCTTATGTTATTTAGGGAGATCATTGTCTCATCTACTAAACTGAAATGAGTTAATCAGAGGGAATCATCTGGTACAGAGCAAAACTAACTCATCAAATAGAACTCTACTTGGTTAAAAATCGAGAAAAACATTCTGCAACATCTGAATGTTCTGAAACATACTGCATCCTAGAAGATGAATTGAGTGAGTTTCAGAGCCAAGGGAACATCCTCATCTGTAGAGATCTGACACTCAAACAGACAGACCAGATACTACTGACAAACCACAGACATACACTGGATAAGAGTCACCCAACACACCCCCACAGAAACTACTACCACAAACTGGCCAACTCAAATGGGACACGGGCCTTTACAGTGCCAATGGAAGACTGCAAGGCGACTGTTTGAGATGGTACACACACACAGCTCCTCTGTGCTGCAGCACAGAAGACTATTTAATCTCAGACATTAACCCTGAGTCACTTACAGCCCTTACAAGGGTAAATGAACACTATCTGAAGAGTGAACAAATGAACCAGGGAGCCATCCCAATAAACCACACCCTATTAACGTGCCATATAAGCATGGACAGCATAGAATCAGTAGTCACCCAATTATCCACACAATGAGCCAGGTGTAAACTTAGCCACCGTGCTATACTCCATCAATTATCAGTGTTTCTCATATCTTATCATATTGAGAAAATGTAAAACAACAAATGATGATGTATAGTTTGATAATAACTTTATGAAATAATTGAAAAAAAGAAAGAAAGAAAATGAGTGAATCATAACGACAGGGATCCAAACAATGTGAATATAGTTCCTTAATATGGAATACAATGAAACATTTAAGAATACTGAGGAAAAAAAATACACCAGCTACAAATAATTGAAAGCAATCACTCCTGGGGTGATTGGAACAAACTAAGAAACAAAAGATATTTTTGCCAATACAAAACTGGGATATTTTGACAAATCACTTCGAAAAACCTCTACAGCACAGTATAAACCAAACTCATCTTGTTCATCTTTATATCTCCAAAAGGAGATATAAAGTAAATAAAAAATCATTGAAGAAACAATCAAAGATAACCAGATTCCCATGGACACCATAATAACAGAAGCAAAAAAATAAAACGTCTTTCAAACTGAAAAGACATCAGGGGCCGATAACATTAAGATGAAATCACATTCTCAGACGATAAACTCAAATTGGCCCTCCTCAAAGAGTTCAATACCACACCAGTTGCAGCTATATTCCCCAACACCTGGAACGAAGGATTGATTAGATCCCACCAATCTACAACAACGCTGGTCAATTTGACCCAAACAATTACAGCGAGATCTGTAACTCCCCAGTGACCCGGGGAAACTATTCTGCAGCATCCTAAACAGAAGCTTGTTGGATTATCTTTTTCTTCAACACAACTCTTTAAGTAAAAACCAGATTGGATTTCTCCCTAACTATCACACAACAGATTGCACATTCGCACTACACACATTAATTGACAAACAAATTAACCAAAATATAAGAAAATGAATTGCATGTTTATAAGATTAAGGTCCTCTAAATCTCATTTGTATTAGATTAAGGTCTTCTCTTGAGATTTAATAAAAGCAAATGACTCAATTTGACACCACTGACTTTTATATCGACAAACAGAAATTGACATTGGGGGGAAAACCCATGTTATATTAAATCTAAATCTATCTGCACAAACAACCAATGTGCAGTCAGAACTGGCAACGGACAAACACTTTTTTTTTCCATGAGGAACGTGCTGTTAAACAGGGTTGCAATCTCTCACCCACACATTGCAACATTTACATTGACAGATTGGCCAAAACACTCGAAGCATCTGCAGCTCCCGATATCAATCCCCACAACACACATGCCTGCTATACGCAGATGACCTGGTCTTTACTGTCTCCAACCCGAGAAGGACTTCAGCAACACCTGGATGAACTACACAGGTTTGTGAGGACCCAGGCCCTCACCGTCAACCTGAAGCAAACCAACATCATGGTTTTTCAAAAACGGCCTGGGCTGAAAGGTTCAAAGGCTCTATTTGGTGTAAATAATTACACATACTTGGGCCTAAATATCAGTTCAAATGCTATCATCAAAACTGCTGTAAACAACCTCAGAGACAAAGCAAGAAGGGTCTTCTATGCAGTAAAAAGAAACTAATTGTAATCACAATCCAAATCTGGCTTAAGATCCTAGTTTTTATCATATAACGTATTGCATTATATGGCAGTGAAATCTGGGGACAACTAATCTATATTCATCTATCATTTCTATATTGCTAAATGTAGAAATGTGAAACTTGAAACAAACAGCCTGTTGAATTGCCTGCAAAAATGTATTGCAGAGCAGAATCATATTCCACAAGCACCTAAGTTCAGGTGACCCCAAACCCCTGCAAAGCCCTAAAATACCACTATTTTAATACAACTAAACCAGAGAAAAGCGCCCTCCCTTAAGGTCCTAAAGCTTAGTCTCCTCGCTGTCCCTGCAAGAGCCTCAAGGTCAGCAGACACAAACAGCCCGGATTGAAACATCCCACAATGGAACAACAGCACAAAAACACAATCCAAAACCCATTGCTAGTTGGCCCCAAACCCTTACAGTTCACAGGGCCAGAGTACCTGAGCACCGGGTCCAAACTCAGTGGCCGGCCCGGGAGACACGTCCGCACGGACAGACCCGGCTAGGGAGGCACGGGAGGGCATGCTGGGCACCCGCTGTCCACAGAAACAATTGGAAAGCAACGCACTCCCTGCTGCACTGGACATGAGTGTGAGGACATGAGACAAGCTTTCCTTTGCAAATGTGCCCATGCAATGCAGTTTGAATCACAACTAGACAGCGAGCACATGACGTATATATCCTCTGGGGAAAACGACGTTATGCGTGTATGATATGTCCTCTCCTGTCATAACCTCAAAGACACAGAGGGAAACGCCTGATGATATCAAGGAAAACACCTTATAATTACTGTTAATGGTTTCATAATGCACTGTTGTTGCATTAGTTGTGTTTTCAATGCATTATTGTATGCTACTGTTACTGTTGATAGTTAGAGCCTTGTTAGAGCCTCCCATTATTTGTATTATTGTGTTATTTATGTCCTTGGTACTGTTTTGCTTCTGCAATATTAAGCAATGCCCTTTGTCATGCCAATAAAGCCCTTGAATCGAATTGAAGAGAGAGAGAGAGAGAGAGAGAGAGAGAGAGAGAGAGAGAGAGAGAGAGAGAGAGAGAGAGAGAGAGTGAGGGAGAGAGAGAGAGAGAGAGATGGGTGTATAAAGGAAAGGAGCGGGAGGGGAGCGAGAGAGAGAGATGAAAGAAGGGAGAGCTAGAAAACAAACAGAGCCTAACAGCTCTTTGTTCTGTCAGTGTTTCAACCAGGCCTCCTCCGCCCACTGGCTCCTGATGTGTTTGTGTGTGTGCGTATGTGTGTGGTGTCTGTATGCATGTCTCTTTGCACAAAAGCTAGCAAGCCTGTGTGTGCGTGTGCGTGCGCATGTGTGTGGTGTCTGTATGCATATCTCTTTGCACAAAAGCTAGCGAGCCTGTGTGTGCGTGTGCGTGCGTGCATAGGCACACGCACGCACGAGTTATCGCGATGTACACGGGCGCTGTGCGCGTGTACTTGATCACAGACTCATCGCAGATTAATCCGGTGCGCGCTCCCTTCTTCATGTTCCTGTTTGCACGCGAAGTGGGATCACACACAAGGGCGCGGCGCCTCACAACGCGCGCGCACGTGCGCACGCACCAGGGTTTCACCGCTGCTGCAGGACGCATGCGCGTGTGGACACGTTCATGCGTGAGCTTCTCTCCCCCACTAGAGAAGGGAGCGAGCAGCCATGCATTATGTATGGGTCTGAACAGGCACCCGTTGGTTGCACTGTGTTTTTCCTCACTCTTTCCGAGCACCCGACCCCGGCCAATTACCTCGGCGGCTTAATGAATTCCACATCGCCACGGCATCGGATCCAACGTATTTGCATAATGGTTGCATAATGGAAAGGGGAGAAGGCAAAGTTTGCCTGACACACAGGAAGCGGGGTTATCTTTTGTTCGTTTCGGCTTTTTATTTGTTCTTTGGGAGGCTGTTGTTTTTTTTTTCTCTTCTCTCGAGTGATTTGATCAGAGAGCATCTGATATTGCATCTGCAATCCGTTTAGATGAGGTTAAAGGACTGGGATGGTTTGAAAAAGACCCCAGGTTCATTGTTCATACGTTGTCTATACCAAGATGGAAATCGGCCGTGATTTTGATACAGCTTCTGAAAAGCTGTTCTGAAAGCGGGGCGGCTGGCTATCCATTAACATCCATTCTCTCCCAAATGAGTGTGAGGCAGCTGTCATGGCTCTTCAGTGGTGGTCTCGTTCTACACACATTCTTATTGGAAGCACCAGCACTTTTCCCTTTCCCTCGCGACGTCCTGAAAGGTCGCCCTGGTTAAGAGCTTCCTGCTGAGGGAGGCCTACAGGTAAACTGTGGACATGTCACCGGGGATCAAACCCAACACCATCTGGCTGGTAGCGGAACATCACTACCCTATCCTGCCCCCCCTGCTCCAGCTATTGACCAGGTGTGTTTATTTCATTGGCTGAACCATAGAGGGGCTCTCTGAGAGGAAATCACTGAGTATTCTGGTTAAAGGGAACTCAGGTAATTGTAGTGATCTCCTGTCCCCTGAGCAATCCATTCATCCATTCTCCAAGCTAGAGCAGGAGCTGGGGGAGGAAGGCTGGAGATAACAAGGAAGCTATCTGGGGTGGGTATCCTGTAATCTGGGGGGGTGGGGGGGGGGGGAGGGGGGGGGGGGGGCAGGCAGGGCTGCGGGGGGAGCAACAGGCAGGGATTATCACCAAGAGCAGGCTGACGTAAGCCACCCCTAACGCGCACAGATGTACAGAGCCCAGATCGAGACCCTATGTCGGCCTAAAGATACCTTCGGATGAGGGTTTGACTGCCTGTCCAGAGGAGGAGCAGCGGTAGTAATTAGCATGTTAACCAACACCTCGGGGTGTTAAATAATGCAGCACTGCCCCGAGCCGGCGCTGCGGAACTCGCAAAGCCCGGACCCAAAACCCTGCAGCCGCATCGCTCAGACCTTCTGCTGATCCCACATGGCATAATTAAACAGCTCTCGACCTAGACCAGCCCCGGGTCCGGTCCAGACTCACCGTGGGGGCAGGGCCACAGCCGGCCCTGGCCGCGGGTCCTGGTGGGGGGGGGGGGGGGGGCACCGCTGGTTGTACATTTGAGTGACTGTATGAATTGGATTCTATTTTGCGCTGTTCTGCCAATTAGGAGTGGCAGCCACCCTCAGCGGTGGCATAATGGCTGTCCATTAAGGAGCCACTCAGAGCAGGGCCCGGGATTTTAGAAGTGATTTGTGACCCCGCGGTTAACCTTTTTCATGTCACAAGAGCGAGATCGGCCCGGCTAATGCTCCTGGCCTCGGTCCAGCTGTTGTATATTACCCACAATGCAATTAGGAGGGGAGCTCCGGTAAGTATATTTTGGCGGTGGCCTCTAGTCTCAGAATAATTTATTCTTCTGAATAGAAATGCGGTGACTACTACCATTAGGTTGGCTAGGTTTGCAGTCATGTTAAAAAAAACATTTTTTCATATTTTACACGCTCTCTCTCTCTCTCTACATTTCCACCGCTCTTTGTTCGCATACGGCGACACATTTACTGTATTTCTTTTTGCATCTCTATTTCTTGAATCTCTTTTCATGTCATGTTACTGTGCTGTACTCGTCACGCCACATGTCCCATCACAGACTGACATGACGCCGTGTCAACTGCCGGGGTGGGGGGGGGGGGGGGGGGGGGGGGGGTTGGTCAGCCCTTTCAGTCATTCTGCCCGCCGTCTTTAAAGTTTGGCGCGTGATGGGAGAAAAGCGTTTTTTTCTCCCACAAAGAAAAAAAAAACAGCAAAATAAAAATAATCTACGACCCCCCCTTTTTTTTTTACACCATTTGAATGTGATCAAAGTGAGGCCTGACTGGCACAGTCTGATATGAGGGAATATCACGTTTTGAGTTTAGCTCCCTAATCACATTTACAAACAACATGCAACAGTCAATGACAGTAAAAGGCACAAACATCAATATAATGATAAAAATGATAACATACTTGATCTTTAGAGGACATCAATTGTATTGACGCTGTTCATGCAGCACCTCCAAACATGTGTTTTGATCCGTACGCAAATCAAAATAATTAGGTCTTCACAAACCTCCCCTCCCTTGAAAGAGAAGCTCTGCTTTTAGAAGTGTCACCCACCAGAGTTGAAGTTTGGATACCTCTAAAGGGGTTTTGTAGTTTGGAAATGAAATAAGTGCTACTTTCCAACACTGTTTCTTCCAAAGTTTGATACTGAATCACAGTTTTGTTCAATTCAAACTTCCCCGAGGTTTTCACTAGAATGGGGGGGTGGGGTGTGTGTGTGCGTGTATGTGTGTGTGTGTGTGGGTCTTTGCTTTGTGAGCACAAATCTCATTCGTGCTGTCATTTCCTCAGTCGCTAGTTATTCAGGCTGCTCTTGGAAGTAGAGCAAGAGGAAAAAACAACTTTAGAGAAATTAAAGTTAAAGTCAAGTAAAGATCACATATAGAATAGGAAAGTTTAGCCATAAGAAGATCACTCTCAAGGCCACTCTGGGACATCGCTAGCATGGGCAGACGTTTCCATAGGGTTAAAATGATGTGTGTGCGTCATTGTGGGGTCGCAGACATATTCGGAGCAATGAAATGGCGTCACGGAGGCCGAGACCCACTGGATTAAGGCTCTGCGTTGTGGCATTAGCAACCATAGCATGAGACTAAATAAAGAAAACAGGGCCGCGACAGAGAGGTGATGGAACAGAGCTAAACATATCTAATAGCGCCCATTAAAAGTTAGCTTGCAGAGATCCAACAGCCAGAGCCAAACCCAGAGACAAACACCAGCCCCATGTTATGTTGCCTCTTAAGAAGTTCTCTGCTTTCACTCTTGGTCCACAAAGAAGTCTGCATTAACAGAAAGAGGGAACGGTAGGTAGGAGGGGATGGGGACAAAGACACACACACTTCTCAGCTTGACTCTCTCTCTCTCTATCTCTCTCTCTCTCTCTCGCTCTCTCCCTCTCTCTCTCCTCTCTCTCTCTCTCTCTCTCTCTCTCTCTCGCTCTCTCCCTCTCTCTCTCTCTCCTCTCTCTCTCTCTCTCTCTCTCTCTCTCTCTCTCCTTCTCCCTCTGTTGTCGTAGCGATGCATGTCTAGAAGAGAGGCACAGTGAGGAGATAAAAGTGAGCAGGAGAAAACGTTGCCTCGGCAATTAGACATGAATTACGCTAACAAACACACCACATGCTTACACAAAGTACACATATACAACACACACACACACACAGTATAAAACACTTTTGTATACAAACACATACCACACAACACAGTGTGCACGCATGATAACACAGTAAACCGTGTACGTACACACAAAGACACATGCACACACTATATACAAACAATGATAAAAAGGTAGCCATTGTTTTCTCCCACTCCAATCATGCAATATAATCTTATTCAATAACCCTTAACCAATCAGAACATTCCCGCATGCTTGGAGCCAATCAGGTCTTAGCTTTTGTTTTTTGCTTCATTTTTTCATATTGAGATCTGATAAACTGAGAAATTAAGATAATAATGATTCATATAATATAAAAAAACTATTATTAACCATTAATACCAAAGTAACCACTTTTAGCAGGTTCAACTTGTTAACACGTGGAGGGAGTACTAAATGTTATTTTTCATTCAAAATTATTGAATTATTCTATAAAACATTCTCACTGTTGAAGTTGAAAGATAAGTCCAAGGTCTTCTGGGAGGGTGAGCCAATCAGAATCCTGCATCCACCTCTGGGACAGGGTGCACTCTGGGAAGTGGAGGCAGCATTACAGTAACACAGTATACAGACACAGAGACAACACATCAA
>JAXIVH010000001.1:10565724-10588224 GCA_036785325.1 Urophycis tenuis | reverse complement strand
CGTACATTTAATTAAACATCAAATGTATCATTTCACATTCGCCAGCCGAAAACATTTTTTTATATCTCTCAAAAAGCTATTAGTGCACACACCTTTTAGACCTTTACTGTTTAAAATCAATCAGAAACACTGAAATAAATGAAAATGTGTGCGTTCAACCCGTTTTGACTTCAACACAGGCGACACACACATTCACCCAGAACACACACAGAACACCCCACCTCCCAGTGATACAAATACATGGAATCATGCAAATATAACACTTTATTGAATTTGTCATGACGGACATTTTTTTTCCAAGTCTATACTCTGGATTCGCTCAGTAATTAAGTATATCATTGCACAGTCCCCGACCGTCTACAGAAATGTCCCCGCCCTCGACCCCACCCGTATACACCGCCCACAGCCTCACCAAAAGCAACAGATAGGTAACAGGCTCAGTAGAAAAAAAACAAGAGTCATTTCTCCTACGATTTGTACAAAATTCACAGATTATTTCTTTCGTTTTCGTGCGTTCGTCCTCGTCCCACGAGTTCGGAAACTCCGCCTCCCCCAAAAACCAAACCGAACCGTGTGGTAAAATAACACAGATGAAACAGGTTAAAATATATATATTATATACATATGTACACGTACAAAGTAAAGCATTCGAGAGTAAACAAAGGGAACAACAGTACACAGAATAAAAAGAGCTACATTTGCTGGATATGGACCCGCGAGCGACACATCCGGTCCGTACTCTGACCCGGGGGGATCGAACCTGCGGACGCGGCCCGGCCGGGTGCAGTGACCCTGGTTTCCCTCTGATCTGTCTGCTGTCGGAAACACCCCACACTTCTCAAATCAAGTGGGAGTGGATAGCCTGTTGGCGTTATTGTTTTTTTGTTGTCTTTATTGTTTTTCTCTTGGCGTTGCTTTCTGTCATTTCCCTTGTGGGTCGTCGCAGAGATACGTTTGTTAAATACACCGAAATATGAAAGCAAATATTAAAGCAGCACGTGTTATATCATTTTTTTATAGCTGCCAGATCTGGAATACACTTGACAAAACATGCACAAGTGATAGTGTGTGTTGTGTGTGTGTGTGTAGAAACACACTTAATGTTCCCTCTGCTCTGTCCTTAACTGTCTCAACATCCCCATAATAGCCCAGTTTATCCGGGAGCTTAGCACTTCAATTATATTTTAACTGTAATAGTGTTGGTCTTAAATGCTACCGCTAATCGTAAACGATGCAGGACTCATTTGGGGGTTTGAACTTTAAGCGCTGTCGTGTGCGGTTGCTGGCGGTTGTTGCCGGGTAGCCGCGGCGACGCCCGCACGTCGTATTCAGGTTCCTGGGCACGTCCTGGGGCAATGGAACCTGTTTCGTTTCTAAATATTGGATATGTGTTTGCGCTCCCCCGACCTGAAAGAGACTCAGGAACTACAGGAACAGGCGACTCGAAAGGTCAGACGTGTTCAGAGTTAGCGGCGGTGAACGCGTTTAGCTGTGCTTTAATATTCATGACGTGAACATAAACAAAGAGAGCTGTTTGTGTGTGCACGGGTGTGCGTGTGAGTTGGTGTGTGTGTGTGTGTGTGCTTGCAGGTGACAGCAGATTAATACACCTTAGAAGTGGTAGTGGGAGAACACAAACACACACTCACACAATGGGATGCTTACTCGCTCGTGCACACACCCAAGTATGTATACACACATTCACACAAGAGCAGACATACTGACACACACACACACACATGCACAGAAAATAACTGAATACAAATAGCGAAACGTAAAAAAAAAGATTGTCCATCACGCTGTGTTGATAGACTATAAAGTTATTTCCCTTCGAGAGAGAGAGAGACATATTGGGGTGAGCTGTGGCAAGGAGTAAGATGCCTTCTAAAGGTCAAGGGTCAAAACGCCCAGGAGCCCTTTCTGCCCCTGCAGCGCTCCCAGAGCCTGATTGGTGGTTTCATCTGTCGTAGTGGTAATATCACAGTGATTTAGTGTCCTCCAGTGTCAGCATTTACCCCCTGTTAATGTGTCTCTCGGCCCTCTCTCTCTCTCTCCCCGTCTGTGTGACGCTCTCTCGGCCCTCGCTTCCTGGCTCTGTGATGGTCCCTTGGCTTTGGCTTCTCTCTCTATCTGTCTCTCTCTCTCTCTGTCTGTCTGTCTCTCTCTCAGTCTGTCTCTATTAGCTCCACTCTGGCTAAGTGGCCGTGGGAACGGGCAGCAGAGGAGGACTATTGATCAACTCAAATGACCATGGAGAGAGAGGAGAGGGAGGAGAGACTACAGACACACATGGAGAGGGGGAGAGAGAATAAATGCATACATGCACGAGAGGGAGAGAGACAACATACATGCATGGAGGGAGAGGGAGAGAGACAACATGCATGCATAGAGAGAGAGAGAGAGAGAGAGAGAGAGAGAGAGAGAGAGAGAGAGAGAGAGAGAGAGGGACTACATTCACGCATGGAGTGAGAGAGAGAGACTACATTCATGCATGGAGTGAGAGAGAGGGAGAGAGACTACATTCATGCATGGAAAGAGAGAGGGAGAGGGACTACATTGATGCATGCAGAGAGAGAGATGGTGAGGGACTACATTCACACATGGAGAGAGAATGGGAGAGAGACTACATTCATGCGTGGAAAGAGAGAGGGAGAGGGAGGAGAGAATATATACTGTATGTACAGTATATAAAACTCATCAAACATCTTTTTGCAGCCCTTGCGCAAAAAAACAGGCCTGCAGGCACACCCACACTTCAAATCAAATGAAGACCTATGTTTGTGCATGCAGACTCAACTAAACAAAATAGTACCAAACACACACACACACACATATCAATCAGTTGAGCATGATAACAATACATTGTGCTGACTTGCACGCATAACTGTAGACAAGAACACACACACACACCATACTGGAATACACACACACTGGTCCTTCACTGGTTCCTGCACTGGAGAGCTCACTCTTCACTTGTCATGGACAGCGCGTGTCCACACTGGCCTTTTCCTTATCAGGCAGAAATGTTAAACATTTACCAAATCTCCTCTCCGTCTCGCACTGCTGGTCGGGGCAGAGAGCCCTCCTACACCCCCCCCCCCACCCCCCCCCCCCCCCCACCCCACCCAGGGGTGGGGTGTGTGTGTGTGTGTGGGATGGGGGGGTCAAGAGTGCACTGCGCACCGCGAGACAGCGTTTGGATTCACGCGGCCCACATAACGAGGAGGCAATCATGTCCTCGCTTTCAGAAACTGAAAGATTGGTCCGGGGGGGGGGGGGGGGGGGGGGGGAGCACGTAGCCCTGGCAGGCAGAAGGCCTCCAGAAGGCCTCTTTATTCTGCCACTCCGGCTTTGGGAGGGACAGAGAGGGGGTTTCTGGTTGAAACGGGAAGCGGAATGAGAATCACAATCAGGTGTTTTCCTTCAAGGTCTCGACGGCCGAGAGCCTCGCGGCCTCGGAGAGAGAGAACGCGTGCTAATGGCGTTCACACACAGTGCTGTAATGGCGGCGGCATACAGAGAGTTTGTTTTTGTTGTCCGGATTCAAATGGCTACTTCATACTTTGTGGTAAGACAACTCTTTGTGAGTGGGTTCCACCTGTGGCGCTGATGCATGAGAACCAATTGAGGAACTGTGTTTGAATACAGTTTGGTCCATTGTTTTGCGACCAAATACTTTGTGGTTAAAAGTATTTGAGAGTCTCTTGTGTGTGTGTGTGTGTGTGTTTCACACACATATAGTGAATCCTAAAAGACATCACGAGAAGCTAATTACGACCCCACGGTCTCAAAGGGAAGCTCTCCCTCTGATCTTGTCGCACTGTTGGAGTAATATTTCTCGAAAAAGTAGGACAAGATCACAGGTGAGCGATGAATAATATATCATAACGGCGACTCCGGGTCGTTGATTCATGTCTCATCTGGTGAGCTCAGCAGTGAAGAGGCTGCTGCCGCCTCACTCTCCACGTCTGCTGAAATTACCAGCTCTCTCTCAACTCTTTCCTCCCCATCGCACACACACACAAACACACGCACGGGCACACTTGCATGCACACACACACACACACACACACACGTGCATGCACACACACACACGCACACACACACACACACACACACGTGCATGCACAGGCCTTTCCTTTGGTAAAGCCAGAGGTTGTGCAGAACTTTAATTGCAGGAAAAGTTCCTCTGTGTCTGTGCTGCATGCTTTGTTGGGTGTCAGCCTCATTGGGAAGTCTCTTTGGGTTAACGCATCTGCTAAATGAATACATGAATATGTGAACGAATTCATGGATATGTATATATACTGTGACGCGCTCTGTCAGTAAAAAGTCCACATAAATTACATCTAAGTGCATGTAAACAAAATGTCAAATAAATGGCTCTGATTAAAATGTACGTTCTGGTCTGTGTGGCCCCTTTGCTCTGGAACAACGTCGAAGAATTAATCCATCTCCAGCCCATGGAATTCAATTTTAATCGAATCCGCAGCATGTCCATGTGTGTCCTCTGTGTAATGCATGGGTGTGTGTGTGTGTGTGTGTGTGTGTGTGTGTCCAGACGACAATCACAGCAGGGTGTCAGCTACAGTTAGCGAGTTGCACGGCACGTGCGGCAGTAGAGGCAATTAAAGCGAGAGCTGTTCTGATTGGTTCTGATGGTCACCACCAGTGTTCCGCCCGTTGCCCCCGGCAACAGTTTGCGTTGTAGTGTGATCAACTCCCTGGGCACAAGCGCATGCACACAGTCTCACACAAACACACACACACGTGCGCGCGCGAAAGAACAGAATAGGCCACGCACACGGGGACAAATCCACACACAGGCACACAAACACACCCGTACACACACACACACACATCAATGGAACACAATGCAATGCTAAATCATGAACAACAGTTACTGTTATCATAATATTCAACTAACTTTCTCCCAAAGAGACTAGCCCAGATGAACACCATTGTTTTTTTATTGTGCACTCAATCAATGTGTGTGTGTGTGTGTGCGCGTGTGCATCAGTTCTGGAGGGTTGCGGTTCGAGCGGTCGCAGGATTCTCTTTGAACGTGTCCAAGAGTTTGGTAATTGCCACGGCAATCATCATTTAAGTGATGCTGGTGGAAGCGAGGCCAGCCAGCTGCGTGCGCGGCTGCGTGGGGTTCATTTGCTGCAGCATTGCGCCACAACACAGGTCCTATGTGATCACAGCCCTCCTCCGCCAGAGGCTGGATTACACTGAAAAGCCTCACACTATAGAAGGTATACAGTGTATGTATTCATCACACGGCTTTGTTGAATCCTCTATGGTTCTATGGTCTGTTATTTCTCTATAGTATATATGTACATGTATATACTGTATATACACACACACACACACACTGATAGAAAGTATCTACTGTACAGTAGACACTACTTATATTTCACTAGGATTTACTAGTAAGTCATTTAGCAAACGCCTGAATGCAAAGCGACTCACAGTGTATTGTAGGGGGTTGCGTGTCAACAAGGAGCAGGTAGGGGTTAGGGCATCTTGCTCAAGGATGTCAACAGTGGGGTTCGAACCCAGAGCCTTTCAACTGAGAGCAAAATATCCTAACCATTGGACGAAGCAAAAATAGCTTGTCTGTTTCATGCAATAAAAGGCAGAACAGTGAGTACGGTGATTGTATCTCAAAGCAACCTTGTATAGAGTGTGTGTGTGAGTCTGTGTGTGTGTGTGTGTGTGTGTGTGTGTGTGTGTGTGTGTAACTCGGTCCTGCTTTAACCATTAGCCTCTGAGCAGGGAGCTCACGGTGCTAGCAGTCAGAGGATGAGCTAACCTGCGGTGCTGATGCTAATAAGGGCCAATGTATAAGCGACAGGAGGGGATGCTGTTTGTGTGTGTGTGTGTGTGTGTGCGTGTGTGTGAAAGGAAATGCAAATGTGGTCTGCTAATGCGGCAGACAGATGGGCAGATTCATTAAAATGGCTTTAGTTATCTTGGTCATCAACCACCAATCAATCTCCTAACACAACACACACACACACACACACATACACAATCTACCACACTCACAATACACTGACAAACAACACACTCGCACTATCGTAAACATAACACAAACACAGACACAGTCTTTCAGATATAAAATCAATTTCAGAACCACAAGTCAAATTAAATGCAAAACAGCTCCACAATAAAGAGAAAGGAAACACACACACACACATACACACACACACGCGCAATAATGGGACGAGGTAATGCCTTGGTCTGGACCAATTAAAAGGCGGATCTGCTGTCTCTTAGAGAGACATTGAAGAACATGAGTCTGGAAAGGCCAGAGCTGACACTCTGAGCGTAGCTCTGACTGTCATCGATCTTCCCTCCACAGACATGCACGTGTGTGTTGGTGTATGTGCATGCATGCATGCGTGAGTGAGTGTGAGAGAGAGAGTGTGTGTATGTTTCGTGTATGTGTGTGTGCATCTGTGGATGTGTGGTGATGTATATGTACTGTACTGAATATCCAACTGATATTTTCCTAATCATCATGACTAATAATTTTTTGAAAAAAAAAGGCACTGCTCTATGGATGACCTTGATGCTTGTAACAGTGCTAATTAGACATTTGCTGTATATTACTTTGTTGGTATTAAAGTAATGAATGCAACGAGCTCCGATAAAAAAATATTTTCATTAGATGACGTTTTTGGGGTGACGTGGTATTTTGGCTCCACACTTTGCTCACCCTGGATGCTTGGGGGGCCCTGGTTACCGTGGAGACAGATCAGAGGAACCAATAAGACACTGGACCCTGTGCCCCCCCCCCCCCCCCCCCCCACCACCCTCCCTCTATCAGTTCATTAACATTGACCTTCTTCACTACAACAGATCATAAAAATAACACAAACAAAAAAAAAGCACAGAAGAAGAATAGAGAATGCATTGATTTTAACCAAGGCGTTGATATAACAGATAAATCACAGAACATGAGATCTTTTCTGCTGAGGTTTGGTTCTTGGTCCACCTCCTCCTCCTCTTCCTCCTCCTTCTCCTCCATCTCAGTGTAACTCGCCATTTTGGCACTTGTTTATACGACCATTTGTGTCTGTAAACGTAGAATAGAAAGATTCTGTCCATGTGTTGTGTAGGTAGATGTACATCTGGCAAGTGGGTGGTGTGTGTGTGTGTGTGTGTGTGTTTGTGTGATTGTGTGTGTGTGTGTGTGTGTGTGTGTGTGTGTGTGTGTGTGTGTGTGTGTATCTTTGTGCATTTGAAAAGACACCTGTGGTTGTGTCCTCTTGTGCCGGTGTAGGTTCTCAGCATGTATGTCCATATGACGTTAGAACTATACTCTATTCAAACACGTACATTTTATATTAATTTACTTAGTCTCTACATTAGTCTGTGTGTGTATGTGTGTAGATGTGTGTGTGTGTGTGTGTGTGTGTGTGTGTGTGTGTGTTTTCACAGTTGGCCACCGGTAGCGACTGTCCCTCGTTTGAGCACACGTGTGTGTGTGTGTGTCTGTGTCTGTCTGTTCTTGTGTGTTTGTGTGTGTGTGTGTGTGTGTGCTTGTGTGTGTGTGTGTGTGTGTGTGTTTGCAGGTTTCACAAGGGCACACAGTAAGTCAATCAATCAAGCGATCGGTTGATCGGTTAATCCAGCCTAATCTATCAACCGAGTCTTTAAAACTCCATAACAACATTAGCGGACGGCATCTTCAGAATCCCCAACCAAATGCGCGGTTCCCTTCTCCCAGCCCTGAGGCCTGGAACAGTTGAAACGGTTGCTTCTGCCCACGCCTAGCGCTAAAGGGTATAGCCTAGCACAAATGCTATGAGGCGCGAGGGGACTCATTCCCTGTAAAGCTCGGTGGAAGGGGAGCTCAAAGCGGCAGAGATTAGCGCAGTTAATGCCTGCTTAATAGCTAAAACCTAGCACAGCAGCTAGGCTTACGGGTTTGATTACATGAGATGAAGGTTCAACGGTCTGACAAGGACGAACACCAGACAAGAATAGCGCTTTTGCTAATGAAAGTCGCAAAAAAAAAAAAAAAACGCAATGAAAGGAACATATAGCGGTTTGAAAAATTCAACAACCTAAAAAAAAAAAAAAAAACTTTAGGATAACGCAAATGGTGACGTCAGCAACATGAGCGGCTTGCGCTTCCACAAACCAACACTGGGAGAACTCATAGTAAATGGCATGTACGTTTAACGGGACAGCAACAGAACATTGTACACATTGTATGTCACACACAGCTATGTGGCGAGTGAAGTCAGGAGTCACAGTTACCGCTACACTTAAAGAGTGAACAGCGGCTAGTTCACAAGGGCAGTGTACTGGAGTTTGAGGTTAGATTGCTCTTGTCGGTGAAGAATCTTGAATTACAAGACAACACCTCTCCTCCCCACCTCCTGGCTTATGGCCATTGTTTCACAGAGAGGAAAGTGACGAGAGAGAGAGAGAAAGAGAGAGATCTGGGTAAACCACAGTGTGTGTATTCTGTAGAGAAGGTCTTTTAATCTGGCTGTGTCTCCCTGCCAGCTGAACTTTACATTTTCTGGATAAACCGGGAATCACTTCAGGGCGAGGGGAAACACGTTTCAGACGGCAGCCTATCAGAAAGCCGCTCGGCCATTTTCTCAACGTTCTGCATTGATTTGTGTTTGACAGTATTTCCCTTGTCTTCCAACACTCAGTGGCAGCTGGCCTTGTGCATCAATGTGCTCCCTGGTTGTACTTTCTACAACACTATCAGCCTCGTTTCACGGACATGTTTGAATGAGAACAGGATGTTCGGGGGGTAAAAACAAGAAGAAAATGATGTTTGTTATACTTCCACTGAAACTAATCTGCCACCCTTCTGGAAAGACCTTTTTGTGGCCATTAAAGAGCCCCTATTTCACCCCCAGGTCTGATGTTGATTACAAGCCACTTCATAATCTAGCATTTAGTGTCATCACTACTGGGCGTGTCCACACAGATGGATGATGGTAAGACCAGCCTAGCCATGAGTAGGCTTACATGAATAGGGGCCATTTCATTGCAATCATTTAATGTCTCCTAACTGAGCCATACCTCTAAACTGATGAAGACTTCCACGCTAATCTGCTGCTCTGACCCCCACTGATTCTAACACAATACTACAAAATCAAAATCAAAAGCGCAGAAAAAAAATGTCCCAGAAGTAATATGTCAATTATAACAATTGAAACCTTTTATATGAAAGAATAAGGATCAAGGCTTGGTCAAAAATGGCACCGGCACCCGTCAGCGTTTCACTTATTGACGATGTAATGAACACAAGGCATACAGGAGGGATTTGCTTTCAGATAACAGCTGAACAATGTGCAGTCACGAGGGACAAGGAGAGGGAAAAAGGTGAACATGAATGCTCTGTCATTGTGAAGCGTGGGGTTCATCACATGCATCACATGGTGACAACATCACCGCACCGCAAGGCAGCTCAGAACAGGCTGGCTCAAGTTACAGTTAAAGTTAAGAGACGCTGCACTTGGTGTTAATGATAATCACCACGGCACCGTGGAAGTAACTATAAAACACCTGCCATGACTTTTCAATACAAAGAAAGGCCTTGCGGGACACGGTTGGGTTGGAAACATATCCACCATTTCCAGCCCGTGTCGTCTCCATCCACGCAGCAGCCCTGATGGCCCGCTGGATACTGAGGCATTGACAGGTTTCAGACCCCCGCGCTGAGGCTCTCCGACGTGTGGACGAAGGGCCAACGTTGACGGCCAGGGTGGTCCAGTCGAGGGCCCTGCCAAGGGACTTTGTGAATTTTGGGGTTTTCAACACGTTTCGAGAGAAGCTGCAGTGATGGGACTCGGGGAGTGGTGAGCTGCCTTTGACGTCAGGGGAGGGGGAAGGGGGGGGGGGGGGGGGGGGGGAGGCTACATCAGCGACCTAGAGTGGGGGCAGTGGGATCTGTGCATGTGTCAGTGTCAAGGGCTCGGTCAAAACCGCCGTGGGAAACACGGAGGGCTCTCCACTCCAGTGTACTTTAGACGACCGGCCGCGGGCCGGAGTGTTTTTCAGAGAACAGCTCTCGACTGACCTCAACCTAGTGATGGGGCTTGAAAAATATCTGACCCAAAAAAATATCCTCTGTCAAAAAAATATCCCCCTCCCGACATCGGTACTATTTTGGACTACGGTCCTCATAGGTCGAAGAGAACATGCCAGCCTCCCTTGTTTTACCAAACAGCCGCTTCAAAGAGAAGGTGACGACTAGGCGGAGATCAAATGGGACGGGGCTTTCCCATAGGCCTAGAGACCGAGGGTTGGTCTTTCCCAACCAATCAGACTCAAGAGTTCAGGTGGGGGTTTGGTCTTTCCCAATGCATCAGACTCAAGATGCCAGACTAATACCCAGAAGGGTTTGGACCTCTCAGACCGGTTCACCTTGGCCTGGGTCCAACCCAAAATGCATCAGGAATGCAAACTGAAAAACCTGACAATGGTGGTTAAGTAACCAGTCCCCGGGGGGGCTGTCCTTGCCAGGAAGGGTTAGGGGGGACCAGACGCAGGTGACACAGGGAGACAGGTGGGGAGGTAAAGGTGGAGAGAGGGCGATGCTGCGGCAGCCAGGAATAGTTTCAATCAACTTCAAATCTTGTGAATAGTGATATGTGTTCAGGTTTGCCCAACCTCACGTTAGCAAACAACATTATTTTACTTAAATTATATATATATATATATATATCTGTTGTGGTCAGTGGTAAAGGACACTAATGAGAATGATGAAGAGTGAGACGGCAGGGGACAGGGGAGAAACTGAGCAAAGAAAAAGCAAACACTTTCCTATTCCAGCCTGAATCCTGCAACACTGCCTTGGTCCACGTATGCCCTCCACACTTTGTGACCACTTTCCCGGCCACAGAGTGCGGGCCAGCGATGTGAGAGCCAGCCGCCTTCCTGGAGCAGGGCGCGTCCCGGTCGACCAAGCCTCCTTCCCTTGACACTTTGGCTCAAATTAAACTCAAACTCTGAATGTGTTCACATAAACGGTGTCGTCGTCGTCGACACACGGTTACATAAATACATGAGCTTGTTGTGCATGTCGTCAATCCCCCCCCCCCACACCCGGCCTATATTTTGATTTAATCTCTGGGTACCTTCCAACACCGAAACAACCGTAACCGCGCGTGTCCCCTCGACCACAAAGCAACAGAACGCCACGGTCCACAAGAAGTGTCCTTCAGATCGCGGCAGGTACCGGCCCAACGAGGCCTTCCCTGAAGTCTCCTGAAGCCCTGTTGTGTTGGGCTTGGAGTTTTTTCTTCCCCCCCACCCCCCCCTCTCACTTTTAACTCACTATTTAGTGGAGTGCAGAGCGCCCCACTCTCGCTCTCTCTCTCTCTCTCGCTCTCTCTCTCTCTCTCTCGCTGGGCTTTAATTACATCTTGGCCTAGAAATGGAACAACATTCGCCGGCCTTATCTGTTTCAAACCAAGACGCTGTGGACACCCGAGCTGTTCTCCACCCCCTCTATCTGCTTGATGTGACGGTCTGCCGCTGCTTCAGCTGTGCGGCTGACGCTGCGTCACGGCACACAGACCGCACCGGAGCGCCGTCCGCTTGACTCCATTAAAATGTAAATTGATCCCGGTGTCGCTTCCCCCCTCGTCAAAAGGGAATATGCCATATCTGTAAATAAGAAAATAGGCTGCCCATTAAACAAAATGCTTATAGGGGATGGAAATGGATTACTTTAAATTAACTGAAATATCAGGGAAGGAGGTCGCTATGTGTTCTGCATTATTGTTTTTATGCAAATTCCCCGCCCCCCCCTCCCCCAAAGTCAATCTGCTTTGAAACAAAGAATGAACCCGTTCCTAACCACCTACACATTTAAGCAAGGATGCACACGTTCCCCCCACGAAGGCTGTGTGGTGGGATGTTTCTAACAGCTGATTAATGCTCTTCGCCTGGTCACGCCCCGCAGACACAAGGCGGATCACCTCCCCGGGCTATTTCCGCGGCATCATTTCACGCATCCTTTTCCGACTGAACCCTTTTGCCTGCTAATTACCTCGCAACAATAATCAGCACAATATCCCTTCGCCTTAATGCACTCCCACAAAGAAGAGCGATTCGGGCTAAAACAAACGCACCTAATATGTCATTATCTCCTCTAAACGATGCCTCTGTAGGAGGGAGCGGGGCCCGCCTGGCCACTGGAATGATTGTGATTTTTTTTTTTTAATGAATGGTAGGATTAGTGAGCAAAGTGAGGGAAGGGGTTTAACTTGTGAACGAGGCTGTTTCTGGTGAGATAGCCGGGATTCCGTGGACCCACTAATGAGCCGTCAGGACACCTGCTCGTCAGCAGCCTCCGTCGGATCATCAGAGGAAAATGAAGCCAGCCCACAGAAGCCTGCAAGCACCAGGAGTGTTCAGCAAGAGGGAGACCGGTTCCCATTGTTCCCTTATCGCTCAGCAGCGCAGTACAGAGCCACCGTGTCCCGACACACCACCTCAAGCATTGTATTAGATTGTGTAAGAAAACGCCTGTGTTTCATTAAAACGTTAAAAACCCCACCATTTTGTCCTTATATATATTCACTCTCTCTGCTTTCTCCTTTTACCTCAAGTCTGCTGTCCATCAAACATTTAAGACACACTCCTCCTTCTCCTCCTCCTCACCAACCAACATCTTCTTCCATTCCTGCTGGAGAAGATTACAACTTCTGCTGGGCCGACACCCCTTTCCAGTAGTCCAAGATGTCATGGAGATCCTCGTCTTTAGCGAATTGCACCTTCTTGCGTAGCGCGTGGCCTGCTGCTATGTAGGATGCCTCCTCGCGGGGGTTCTTCTTGTAAGGCCTGAAGCGCTCCCAGATCCTCAGTGTGGTCTCGGAGGAGTACTCAGGGCTGGAGGAGTACCCCGAGTTGTAGTTGTGGTGGCGGGAGGGAGAGAGCTGGGAGTAGGCCGCCGACGCGTCCCTCTTGGCGCGCCCCAAAGGCTTGAGGAAAGAAGCCTTCTGGATGGGCAGGGGCGAGTCGTTGGAGCCCTCGTAGTAGAGCGCGGGGAAGGAGTGGCGGTGCTCGGAGCTGTGGTGGTCGGGCTGCACCTCCAAGTGATGCTGCTGCTGCTGCTGCTGCTGCTGCTGCTGCTGGTGCTGCTGCTGGTGCTGCTGCTGCTGCCCAGGTCCCGCCAAGACCCCACCACCACCGTTCACTCGCACCCCACCATTGCCGCCTCCATTCCCGACACTGTTACCATTGCAACCCCCTCCGCCTCCGCCTGCACCTCCGTTCCCCACCATCACCGCTCCCCCGCCGCAGTCCGCAGCGCCGGCCTTCCCCTCCGGGGGGTATTTGCCTGGGTTGTCCTGGCTGCGCTGGTCGGGAACATCCATACTGAGCACCCGGGGGTTCCTCATCGACCCCCCTGCGGAGGGCACGCCGCAGCGGTTCTTCATGCCGGCGGCGACGGCCGTATCGGCGCTCAGTTGCCTCTGGAGGGGCCGCACGGCGTTGGCGGGCGGCGGGTCTCGGTACGGCGGGGAGAGGAAGCCGCCGCCACTGATGCCAGGACGCTCAGACAGCGGCATGACCAGGGGCACCGGCGCCATGGAGGGAGGGTGGGCCTGTGGATGGAGCTGGGGGTGCGGCTGAATGTGGGTCTGGGGGTGCGGTTGGATGTGGGTCTGGGGGTGTGGTTGGATGTGGGTCTGGGGATGTGGCTGGATGTGTGTCTGGGGGTGGGGCTGGATATGTGTCTGGGCGTGGGGCTGGATGTGTGTCTGGGGGTGAGGCTGGATGTGGGTCTGGGGGTGCGGCTGGATGTGGGTCTGGGGGTGCGGTTGGATGTGGGTCTGGGGGTGAGGTTGAGGATGGGGTTTGTGGATCTTGGGGGAGGAGGACATGATCAGGTCGGCCGGATGGCCAGGGGAGAGGGGCAAGAGGCTGCGGGGCAGCGAGGTGATGCATGCAGGAGGCTGGGCCATGGAGACGGGGTTGTTGGTGTCAGACGTGGTCACGGGGACGTTGGCCGAGGCGTCCAGCTTCAGGGCGTCAATGCAGTTGTTGATGATCTGGTTGACCTTGTCCACCTCCTTGGCGATGGTGGAGATCTCGGAGGCCGAGCCTCGCCCATCGTCGTCCGAGTCCTCCCTGGTGTCGGAGCCATTCTCCCCTCGGCCACACATGTCCACTAACACATCTCCCCCAACTCCTCCCCCGCTCATCACCCCGCCCTCGCTGGCCATGGCCCCCGTCCGCACATCCATGTAGTTGTTCTTGTTGGCCTCGGTGAAGGCGCTGGCCATTTTCTCCACCTGAGGCAGGGTGGAGAGACGGGAGGAGCTGGTGTTGGCTGACCCATGGAGCATGCCAGTGCTGGAGGAGGCTGACGGGGTCATCTTGCCCCCGGACCCGCCTGTGTGGTGGTGCTGATGGTGGGACTGCTCCTGGAGACGCTGAATGGCCCCGGGGTCATTAGACACTGCTGCTGCCGCCTCGGGGCCGTACCTAAAACAACATGAACATAAGATGTAAGCTGTCAAACTTTAGCTTCATGTGCACGTTCCTTCAACAACCAGCATCAGTCACGAATGGCCATGACTTGAGTGCTTGAGTTCCAGGACTCAAAACAGTTCAACGACGTAAGCTAGTATGTAAAGTGGAGGACCTTTGTCAATTCAAACTAAAACAATGTAGCCAAACCTATTCACTATTTGAAATGAGTTTGAGTGTATTGTGTTTGTCTGTAGAACATTGAAAACAACAAACCATTATCCAAGCATGCATTCAGAAAGCAATGCCAAGAAGCCATTCAGTTTCATTTAAATGCAACCAATTACATTTCTGATTCAAAAATCCCTGATTGGGAAAGGCGACGACGGCCCAGGGACCACGCACCTCATCTCCAGGATGGTTTTCTTGACGCTGACCGCTTTCTCCTGCTCCTCTGCAATGCGCCGCCGCCGCAGACAGTAGTAGACGAGTCCCAGAACAATCACCATGCCAAACAGGCAGCCCAGGATGGTCATGATGTAGTGGGTGGTGGTGGAGGGGTTGGGGCCCTGGTCTTCGGGTCCCAGCAGCCGTGTGGCGAATGTCACGCAGGTGTGGTTGTAGCGCTGCGACTTGCTGATGGAAGCCACGCAGATTGTGTAGTTGGTGTGGGCGTTCAGCTTGTCCAGGGTGATCACCTCGATCCTGTTCTTCAGAGGCATGATGTCGGCCACGAAGGACTGGTTGTGCTGCGTCAGGATGTACATCTTGCTGAAGGGCTTGGGGATCTGCACCAGCAGCGAGGCCGCGAAGAAGGACACACTCTGCAGCTTGATGGAGATCTTGTGACTGTTGGGGGGTTCCGCGGTGGAGGACGGCGTGGGCTGGTGATAGAGGCTCTGGTCCGGGTTATGGTACCCCTCGCCTGACCCGTCCATGTCCGGGCCCAGGGAGGGTATCCCCGGGATGTAAATGCCGTACCGACAGGTGGTGGAGAGGATGGAGCGGGCGTTCCTCCCGTGCCCGGGCAAGGGGCTCAGGAGCGGGTAGCCGAGCAGCTCGCGGGGGGTCTCGCACTGGAGCCGGTCGTAGGTGTGCGTGACGTTGTTGAACGCCTCCAGCCAGGTGAGGAAGCTGTAGAGCTCACAGCCGCAGTGGAACGGGTTCCCGGCCAGCTCGCACACCATGAGGCGGTTGATGGTGGAGAAGGTGGACGGGTCGAGGCGGCTCAGCTTGTTGGAGGACAGGTCCAGGCTGCTCAGGCTCGGACACTCCCAGAACGCGTTGGCGGCGATGACCTCGATGAGGTTGTGCTGGAGGAAGAGGCACTGCATGCGGCCCAGGCCACGCAGCATGCCTTCGCTCAGGTTGGTCAGCTTGTTGTATCCCAGCTGGAGCACCTGTTCAACACACGGGTTGGAAATTGGACTCTCAATAAACTGGATACTGGTACCTATGGGTACTGACTTTGGTAATGAGCTCGATCAGCTCATTAAATCAGTGGGATGGTTTTTAATAACTTGTGGTTGGATCAACCACAACACTACGCAACACAGTGGAATTTAGGTTATTTGGGACATAGTTGAATCGGTTCATATGTAGTTGTTTGCTAAAGGTGAACTTTAACCAGTTAAAAATGTGGTGGGGTGTGTGGGACTGATGCGGACAACTTTGCGAACTTTGGAAATTGGTCCATTATTGCCTGAGAACATTGCAACTGTTATCCTTTGGGGCAGTAGCGCCCCGTCAGTGTAAGAGTGCTACGTTTATATTCACACATTATCCATCGAAACATCACTACTGTTTTCGCTTTTCCGATCTGTTTGTTATAGTGTCCGACAAAGTCTCACTCAATGGTATGTTGTTTGTATTCTTTTTTTTTTTTTACTCTTATTTTACATCCTATTACAGTGCTGTGCTTTCTGTGAGACACCCACATTGCATGGCTGGGATTCATTCAAAGTATCATCTTAACTCAACTCAATTATGGATTTTCATGTATATTTGAAGACCTCCTCGCAGCAGTCTGGCCCTGATCTAAAGCTCAGGCCGCTGTCCGTCTGGTCGAAGCAGCCGGCCCATATGTTCATGTACATTTGAGCGGCCTGACCTGAAGATTGGCCTGGCCCGCGAACGCCCCGTCCTCGATGTAGCTGATCTCGTTCTTGGTGAGGTTGAGGTCCGTCAGGTTGGTGAAGCGGTACATGGAGGTGAACAGCACCGCCTTCAGCTTGTTCTCGTTCAGACGCAGGTCGTGCACCTGAGCCAACCGTGGTGAAGAATCACAACCGTCATCATCGTCTTCATCAAGGTCATCCACCATCGAAAGCATCGCCGCCGCCGCCATCATCGTCACCACCATCCCACTCATAACCATCATCATCCTTACCATCATTATCATCATCATCATCATCTTCATTCATAACATATTATGCGACTGAACTAAAACTAAAACAACTGAATTAAATAGCTAAAACAATTCACCCGTCATCAAAAATGATAATACCCAAATATGAAATAAGAAATCTGAATATACAAAACATAAAAAAGAACCCAATGATAATGGTGTGGCGAGCGGCACTGATACCGACCGTGTTGTTAATGTGCTGGGGGATGGTCTCGTACGGAGGCTGGTTCTGGCTGCAGATGGCCAGCCAAACGTAGCCCTTATCCCCCTCTATGAGCCAGCAGTCCCCCCGGGCCGGGCCGGGCAGCCGCAGGAGCACCAGGGCCGACAGCAGGACGGAGAGAAGCAGGGAGGGGGAGAGGGAGGAGGAGCAGAAGGAGGCGGGGTGGATTCTGCCGGCCATTGTTTTTCGAGTTGTCCGGGACCCTCGTCGGGAAGGAGCTCAGAGGGGACGCGGTGGGGCGGCGTTGTGGGGTCAGAACTGAAGGGGGAAAACCGGCCAATTACTCGCCTGCAGACCGGAGGAGGGGCGGAGCTTTATCAGTGCGTCACGCCGACACACACGCTCCAGACGGCCAGAGAAAGACGGTTGGTTAAAAAAAAAAAAAGAAGGAGGTGGGGTATCAACACGGTGATTAGAGACGAGCTGGCTGGTTAGTGGGGCATCCGGCCGCCATTTTAGGTGTTCTAAGTGGAATGGCGTTGGGGGGCGGAGCCTAAACTACTTCTCATGGTCCCTGGATGGTAGAGGGTCTTTGACGGCGTTGCCAATGCTGACGGAGACACACCACACAGGAAGTCAGGAGACCCTGGGAGGAAACAGAATGAATCGATGGAGGGAGAGAGAGAGATGATTGAAACAGAATGATAGAGAGGGAACGGTGTAAATGTTAATCAGGGCTATAACTACCCAATTAAGCGCATGAGATTGTAACACTCATAATCTCCAGATGGTGTTAACGTAATGGACTCCAGGTATCATTTCTTAAAGCAGTGGATTAAGAATGAGAGAGCCTATATGAAATAGAAAGAAGAATGAAAAACACTGATAGGAATCTAATACCCGTACCTCCAAATCCCTTGAAGGTATTGCACCGCCATGATTAATCCATTAGCTTGTATAATTATTTCATTAAGTCTTATTAAATAAATTTTGACATTTCAAATGAGAACCAGATCTATTTTCTGTTAGTAATTATTCATGTTCATGAAAAATATGAGTCGTGTGATAATACAGATCATCTGTTTTAAACATGCAAGTTGCCAATAAAATTAAAACGTGAAAACGAACTGAATACCCTTCTTTTTTTATAACTTTCCTCAATTGTAATTTGCAAGTCATTAGCCCTTTCAGTTTTATGGTGTGAAACGAAACAAATAACCATTTTCGTAGGCGTATGATTGTTAAAATCAAAATGTTGCCGTGGTAATGCTGGGCTGGGTGGGGGAGGGGGGGGGAGATGGGGGAACGGAGCGTTTGGTTTGTAATTTGAACGGCTTCACAGATTGCTAACTGACACTTAGCCATTTACCTCGCTCTCACGAGGGATTCATTCAGGATTAGGAGCTAATCCTGCATAAAATCACCCGCATGTCATCACCACAGATCCAACTCTCTTTAATTTGTTTCCAAAGTTCCCATTTTCCCTCAAAGTTATGCCTAGCTTATGCAGCAAATGTCACCGAGCGGAGGCAGTGGTGGTTATTAACACATTGTCCCTCATTGTGACGCATTGAGAGGAGAGAAAAACATCCTGATGGGGATTGTGACCTGATGTTTAACAAGAAGCAGGGCCCGACTATTTCAGTAACCACATCTATTCCCTAAGTAATGGAAGCCTTTTGGGTTTCCTGTGTTGCACCAGCACATTATTGATACATCTTTTTCTCGCACTTTTAGCTTTCAGATCATGCTCACAATTCAGCCCTCTGGCAGCCGTCCATTATCTGCCTGTGCCAACATGGCTGCTCATTAGGAATCAGTGATCTTTTACAAGCCGACTTCCACAATGCTAGTTGCTCCAGAACAGGCCTCCACGGTGTGCCCTGGACCCATCAAACATGGTAATCCCTCAGCTATGATGCTATTTAGGATGTGGACATTGGGGATCAAACCCAGCACCTTCCAAATGAGAGTGAGGCATTGTGAACCGCAAGAGTAGACTGACTGTATGGAGAAGACACCAAATGAAATGGATTTGCGTGTAATTGCATTGAATTATTCATCGCAAGTGTATTGTGGGCTGAAACGCTTACAAGTGCACATCGATAATGGCCAAAATGTTAAGTTCCTCCATTTCTTAGTTGCTTGGTATCTGAACTGTTATTAAATACACTCTATTCACACGGACAACCTCCGACTCTTCAGTTAACGTTCTTTCAACTGTATACTCCGTTTGTAGCATCGCTTCAAGTATTCGAGACAAACGGCCAATGGAAACCGATCTAGATCCCTGCTTTAACTGAGGCTGAAAACGTGACTACTTTAGGCTTGTTGTTGTGCTCTGCCCAAAAGAAGAGGAGATGAGTCCGGTGGGTTCGTTAAATGAGATGATGTGTGTTTATTAGCCGATGATACCCTGCTGCAGACCTTGCTTTCACTTGCTCTCTCGCTCTCTCCCTCTCTCTCTCCATCTCTCTCTCCCACTACATCTCTCTCTCCATCTCTGTAGTCTGTCTGAGTGTGTTTGGCTCACTATTATCTCGGTAGTGGTGTTTCAATGGCAAACTGAAATAACACAATCTGTTGCCAATAAGTACCTTATTGGCACCGTCTGTTTACAATTGTTGGTCCTTCATTCTTTCCCTTTATCAAATCAAAACCTTTCATTTGTTTTCTTTTGTGAAGCCTTACTTCCACTGCAGGCTTTGTAAAGTGTTAATAACAAACCTGTATCTGACAAACAACACTTCAGCTGTCAGTCGGAGACCCCGTGTATTTCAGAAGCATATTGTGCATATTGTTCATCACCAGAGTCACCACATCACACACCACAAAGTGTAGCTAACTCAAAATGGCCGACAAAGTGCCAAAGATGCCAAATGGGAAAGATAATGCTCTTTTTTGATTGACAAATTCATGTTGATTTAGTCCAATGAGCTGTGTAGTCAACGTGATCTATGACATGGTGCATACCTTGAACAAGGGCACATCAGCATCCATGGCTGTTTGAGGGAAATAGTTTGCTTTGGATACATCAGCCTCTCATTCATGAAGCAAAAAATACAAACTGTAACAACAATATTACCTAGATATAACTCAACATGTTCAATTTAGTGCTGTGATATAAAACCGCCAGTGCTAAAGCAGTTGAAAATGATGTTGAGTCAATTATATATGAATGTGTACTGTTATCAGTACAATCTATGATGTTTTTTGGTTTGGTGGCCCTTGGTGTTTGACAAGGTCAACAGGAAGAGGAAGCTGTAACTAGCGGCATGATAACCGATGACTCCAGGTCATGACCCCAGAGAGAGAGAGAGAGAGAGAGAGAGAGAGAGAGAGAGAGAGAGAGAGAGAGAGAGAGAGAGAGACAGAGTCAGACACATAAAGAGAGAGAGAGGTACAGAGAGAGAGAGACAGTGAGAGAGAGAGAGAGAGAGAGAGAGAGAGAGAGAGAGAGAGAGAGAGAGAGAGTCAGACACAGAAAGAGAGAGAGAGGTACAGAGCGAGAGAGAGACATACTGTCAGGGCAAGGTGGAAGCTCGCCCATTTTCGCCGAGTAGATTTAGATGACAGTGTTAAAAAACAAATCCTTCTGACAGCCAACCAACATTTTTTTTTTATAAATAAAACCTAGCAAAAGATGAGAAGGTGGAACTAAAGAGGAGAAGACAACAGCGGTGGCTGACAGGATGCCTCCGGGGCTGACAGTGTGCTGAAGGCGTATCCATTGAATTATCAGCGCAGGAATACAAAGACACAATAGTATATTTACACACAGTCACATATGTCACGGTCCGTAGTTCACTGCACTGTAGCCTACAGTACAGTGCAGTACAACAACAAAAAAGGCTACGATACAATACTGTACACTGCAATTGGCTACAGTTTACAAACCAGGGGCCACATGCATTTAGCCTTTAAGCCAACTACCAACTAACGTAAATGACCAAACAGAAGGCCAACTAACCAAGCTACCAAAGGACAGCAGTTGGCTCCCGTATTCATGACTCAATGTCTGCAGCCTCACCAGTACATTTACATTTACATTAAGGGCATTTAGCAGATGCTTTTATCCAAAGCGTCTTACAGTAAGTACATTTGTCAGAAGAAGGTGAAACACTTTGTTGCTGTTTATACAGTAAGCAGTCATCAGAACAGGTTTCAAGCATTCCAATTGCTAGCTTAATCTTTGTTAATATACACCATTTCTGGCCTAAGATGCTAAGTGCCAGTAGGCATCATTGAGCGAGAAATGCCCTAACCCCTACATTGCTCCTTAAAGTTTTGTATTCACTGTACGTTGCCTTGGATTAAAAGTGTCTGCTAAATGTAACTGGTGATGGAAGACCAAAGTGGTTAGCCATGGGGGTAGCTAGCGCTGTGTGTTGCTCTGTTGAGGCAGAGCTAATCATTATGGCTGTGCTATCTGTAAGACACAGAAGAGCCGACAGCTAGTCCTGCCCGCCACACACCTTAAAAGAACTCTGCACAGCTCACACAAACCCATTTCCACACATCTTTCTTTCGCCCATCCAGAATATCCTTTCAATTTGTACCCTCGTACATTTCTATTCGGTCTGTCTGTGTGTGCGTGTCTCTCTCTCCTTGCTCTTAATTTGTTTTTACAGCCTCCTCTGTTAGGACAAACTCTTCATTTTCTCTCAACTTTCTATTTCTAGAGATTCAGGGTCTCTCTCTCTCTCTTGCTTCCATTCATTCTCTGTACATTGGGAATGCTGTGTATGCATCTCAGTGTTGACAGCCGCCAATGAAACAACTAAATCAACCCAATAGCCCTTCGCCAACTCTCAAAATCTACTATCTAGACATCCCTTTTTGAGATACATGTCATTAAGGAGCAGACATTTTGCTCGAGGATGCCTACAGATAACCACAGACATTGGGGATCAAACTTGGAACCTTTCGACCGAGCGTCAAACACCCCGAACCGCTGGACTACCCTGCTGTCCTGGACCGGGGGAAGGCAAGGCCCCGTCGGCCCACTGTGCTGGACGGAGGAGAGCAGCAGAGAACATCAGAGACAGGAGACAGAGCAGAAGTCACTCAGGCTTTGTGCTCATCCTTCAACCACCGGACATGAGAGAGAGAGAGAGAGAGAGAGAGAGAGAGAGAGAGAGAGAGAGAGAGAGAGAGAGAGAGAGAGAGAGAGAGAAGAACAACGAAAGAGAGAGGGAGGCTTAGAAAGAGAAAGAGAGAGAGAGAGAGAGAGAGAAGAACAACGAAAGAGAGAGGGAGGCTTAGAAAGAGAAAGAGAGAGAGAGAGAGAGAGAGAGAGAGAGAGAGAGAGAGAGAGAGAGAGAGAGAGAGAGAGAGAAGAACAACGAAAGAGAGAGGGAGGCTTAGAAAGAGAGAGAGAGAGAGAGAGAGAGAGAGAGAGAGAGAGAGAGAGAGAGAGAGAGAGAGAGCACAAGAGAGAGAGAGAGAGAGAGAGAGAGAG
>JAXIVH010000001.1:10540724-10560724 GCA_036785325.1 Urophycis tenuis | reverse complement strand
GTGTGTGTGTGTGTGCGTGTGTCTGTGTGTGTGTGTGTGTGTGTGTGTGTGGGGGTGTGTGTGTGTGTGTGTGGGGGTGTGTGTGTGTGTGTGTGGGTGTGGGTATGTGTGTTCAATGTCCATTATGCTGATCTGTAATGTCTATTGCTGAGAACCTGTGTGCATATGTGAGTTTGTATATGAATGTGTGTGTGTGTGTCTCTGTAAGCCTGCCTGTGTGTGTGTGTGTCTATGTGTGTGCCTGTGGTTGTTTATTTGTATGCCTGTATGTGTGTGCACATGCATGCCTTTGTGTGTGTGTGCTTGTGCGTGTGTGCGTGCGTGCGTGCGTGCGTGCATGTGTGTGTGTGTGTGTGTGTGTGGGATATTGCGCTTGTATCACGACTCCTTGACAGTTCCTCAGGGGGGAGGCTGGAGGAGTTGTGGAGGAGTTCCCTGGTGAGGACTTGCTGTCTCTGCCAGGAGACACACAACAGACACACACACCGCTCAGAGGACTGGTTCTGCCACTGGTGGGCGTCGCCTTTGTGCTCAAATGTCACTGAGAGGGAGGCAGTGGCGGGGGGGGGCATCTTCACGTCTGATGGCTCTAAAACACTGCCGGTGGCCCCTGGGAGCCGACACATTGGGAGCTGTTGGGCTGACACGCTGGGAGCCAGACTCGAGCCTGGGGGGCCCATATTGAACCATGGCCCACACACAGGTTGACTCTTCTCAAAGGAAACGACAAAGTAAAGCTTGAAGTTCAGTTCAGGAATTACGTAAGAATTTGAAGTTGAAATTTGCTGAGTGGAAACCATATTTTGTATGCAGCACGAAATGTCAGATATTAAGTGGGGTTTGATTGTATTTGTGAGATGATATTTTTTTCATTAGTTCATCAGTCATGAGCTTCAGGAGGAACAGCCTTTATGACCCTGGCTACTTTACACTCTTACCTTCTGAGTCGTTTAAACTAATGCCAAAGTCCTTTATCCATTTCATTACTCGACAGCGTTAGTCTACAGTGAAAGGGTAATGAAGCCTGTGCACATACTCACGTCAACACACACAACTCTCTGCAGCGGCCTGACAACACGAACCATTCTAGTCCTTGACGCTGAGGGGAAGGAATCAGCCAGAGAAGTCACACAGGGTCAACCTCAACGTCTCAGCCAGCCACCACAACCCCACATCATGGAAAACATGACGTCTCCGAGTGTCCCGGTCTGGGACTGACAGTCATCCTCAGGGTGGTCCGAGTCCGTTTTGACTCCTGGCTGTCTCACCCCGGCCTGAGGGAGGGCTCCCCAAACATCACGCTCCATGAAACACAAGTGTGTTGGGGGGTCTCCTGTGGGCGGGGATCAATGCCTCCCCTGGGGGGTGGGGGCTTCGGTCAAACAAGGACGGCTTTAACTACCCGGTGATTCGGCCTAATTCATCGCGCTTTTTTGGGGGGGAAGTATAACAACTTAACGACGTGCCCCTCCCCCCCCGCCCCCTGAACGGCGTGCAGGACGAGCTGGCTGCATGCCAACAGGGGGATGGGGGCGTTGGGTTAGTCGTTGTAAAAAAACCAAAATAAAAAAAAACCCACGGGATGGATTCTGATGTCGTTGGCGAGAGAGCGGTGAGAGACGGGGCCGCTATGACGGCCGGCAGCGCGGCGTCGCGGCGCCTGGTTTCTTGAGATGCCAGGGACAGAGCCGCCCGGAGGCTGTCGCCGCGGCGACGAGCCCTTCATTTATTCAACGGTCCTCCAGTGCCACGCGATGCCACGCTACCATCGGGGCACGGTGGCTGCTGATGAATATTCATGTCTGCCACTAATGAATATTCGCAGAGCGATAAATAGACAGCAGCAGCTCAAAATTTGATTATATTACATTTGGAAAAAATAAAATAAAAGCGCTCTCTCGCTCTTTTATTTATCAGCGGGAACGGGAGACACATCTAAGCCTTCGTCACCGGACTGAAAGCGACGCCAGAATTTAGCGACGCGCATATCACAGGCATAGGAAGGAGATGGAGAAACTCAGTATTAAAATAAAAATCCTCTAAATCCGTTAGAGCTTCATGTTAATTTGATGAAAATGCAGAAGCAATCCTCCGACTTTACCTCGTAACCCGACATAAAACAGGGAAGCTGCTACCGCACAACAGATCAATCATTTCACTTGGTCTCACAACAGACAGAAGTGATATTCATGTGACTTTTTACGATTCTATTCAAGAGCCTCATCAGGCCACAGTTAGATTCCAACATGAGACATTATATATAGAGAGAAACATATTTATGTAAGCCAATAGTATTACATACCTCATATGTCATATCTCCTGTATCACAAGCCTAGACAAACTAAATAACTCTTCATGAAGACCTGCTTACTAAAAGTAGAATATCTAAGCCAGTCAAATTAGTTAACCGGTCAAACGAGATAGATGGTAAACAGAGGAGAGAGAGAGAGAGAGAGAGAGAGAGAGAGAGGAGGTGGAGAGGGTGACAGTGAGAGAGTGAGAGTGATGGAGAGAGAGAGGGGGAGAGTGACAGCGAGAGAAGGAAATAGAGAGATAGTCACAGCAATAAGTTGAGGTGATGGAAGCACAAAAAATCCTTCACGTGGCATCAGGAAGAGAGGGAGAACGAGAAGACGAGCAGACTGACAGTAATGAGGAAGAGAGAGAGAGCGATGTGAGACAGGGAACAACGTTTAGCGGGGAAACAAAGATGTATTGAATGGGAACGTGAGCAAGGTCAGACGGCAGCATGCTATTTATGATATCGCTGAGAAACGCCATTAGACCGAACTGTGTGTGTGTGTATGTGTGTGTGTGTGTGTGGTGTGTGTGTGTGTGTGTGTGTGTGTATGTGTGTGTGTGTGTGTGTGTGTGTGTGTGTGTGTGTGTGTGTGTGTGTGTGTGTGTGTGTATGTGTGTATGTGTGTGTGTGTGTGTGTGTGTGTGTGTGGCTCTGGGAGGTGTGCAGGTGAGAGCAGTTCTCTCCTCTGTCTCATTACAGCAGGAGGCACTGAGGAGGTGACAGATGGAGACCCGGAGGTTAACCAGGTTAACCATCAACACCATCTCTCTGTCCTGTGTGTGTGTGTGTCCCTCTCTCTCTCTCTCTCTCCTCTCTCTCTCTCTCTCTCTCTCTCTCTCTCTCTCTCTCTCTCTCTATCTCTCTCTCTATCTCTCTCTCTCTCTCCCCTCTCTCTCTCTCTCTCTCTCTCACTTCTCTCTCTCTCTCTTCTCCCTCTCTCTCTCTCTCTCTCTCTCTCTCTCTCTCTCTATCTCTCTCAGCAAACAAATGAGAAAGAAGTGAGAGGGTTGAAGGAGATATACAAATGGGGGAGAGAGAGAGAGAGAGAGAGAGAGAGAGAGAGAGAGAGAGGGGGGGGGGGGGGGCAAGGGCGACATGGGGACTTAAAGGGTGAGGGAGAGAGGGATGAAGAGCAGACTTTGGAGAGAGATTGGGGATAACAGGCGAGGGTGGAGAGAGGAGTATTTTTAAGATGAGGTTTTATTTACTCAGTGCTGATATGTGACAGTGAAAGCGCTGGTATGTTGTAGAAAGATGAAATGAGGAGATAAAACAAACCCCTGCGAGGTTTGATCCGAGAAATCTTTAGTGGGCTGAAAAGGTTTTATATTCAGGGGACGGAATTACCTCCATTCCTCGTTTCAAAGCTCTTTTCTTATATTAAACCCGCCTGGGAATTAATTTGGGCATCTTTATGAGAAAACTCACAAAGTTTACTTACTTATATATACAAGATATATATATATATATATATATATATATATATATATATATATATATATATCGTTTTATTAAGTATTATGTAACCGATTTTCTTTACAATTTGAAGAGTAGTATATTAACTTTTTTTTGCCCTTGTTTTTAGACATCGTTTGTCATACTCATATTTAATTCTGGGTTGATTTTTTTCTCTCCACACAATTAAAAAGGCCCCCACAGCAGCAGTAACATCAGATGTGATTGATGGCTCCAGTTGCAGAACAAACAGGCAGAGTAACCTATATTCTGTTTTAAGTTATTTATGTTGTGTACGTTTGATCATTAGTGGGCTCTGCTAAAATAGGCCAGGAGGGAGAGGGGGGGTGTGGGGGGGGAGAAGGGAGCACACCTTCTCCCCTGCCTCCTCCCCCTCCTCCTTCCTCATCTCCTCCCTTTCATTCCTCCCCCCTCGCTCGCTTCGCTCTTTTTAGATGCATGCGAGGGGCTCGCGCACATTAATTAAGGAGTAAAGTGTCGTTTTGATGAGACTGTCAAACTAATTAGGACAAAAAATGTACTCCGGAAACCAGCACCCATCACCGCATTCGCTGGCCAATTATCAACCAGGAAGTGTGTGGGCGTGAGTGTGTGTGTGTAATGCGTGTGTGTGTGTGTGTGTGTGTGTGTGTGTGTGTATGCTTGTGTATGCGTGTGTGTGTGTGTGTGTATGCTTGTGTATGCGTGTGTGTATGTGTATGCGTGTGTGTGTGTGTATGCTTGTGTATGCGTGTATGTATGTGTATGTGTGTGTGTGTGTGTGTGTGTGTATGTGTGTGTATGCGTGTGTATGCGTGTGTTTTTGTTTGCGTGTGCTCGAGTGTGTGCGTGCGTGCACGCAAATGTTTGTTTGAGATAAAGATAGAGACGGATGGAAGTTTTGTCAACGTAAAAATCCCTCCCTCCTTCCCTTCCGACCCTCCCACCGTGCCACCTCTCACCTCCCAGCATGCATCCTGTCACACCTCCACATCCTCACCCGCCGACGTCGTATCTACACGGACGCCATCTGAACATCCAGGTTTAAAAAGCTTGTGCAAGGGAGATAATGTTCTGGCTTCTTTTCCCTTCTTTTCCTCCCCCCGCTGTAAATGAATATTCACACCTCAGGCTATTTAAGGGTAATTGAATGAAGCATATCATAACAAACCTTTGAACCAAACTAAGCTTTCGTTAATCTTAACACCTAAACTCTTACACACTATGGGGAACATGTCGACATTCTCTACAACATCCTGTATGAGTTAGATTTCGTCGCTACAACAATTTTAACCGAATTGCCGTTAATTAATGGTGAACGTATCCAGTGTTCGGGCAAAACCAGCAATAAAGCTAAATCATGTTTAAATTAAAATGCAAACAATAGAAAAGGAAGAAAGTGATTGTTGTAGACAAACAGCATACTGTTGGGTCCAGCTGTGTTTGGATTTGTAATCCTAATTGTCTTCTCATGAGAAGTCTCTCTGGGGGTTTTGAACAAGGTGGTTGGAAATCCACGCAAGCAGAACTCTGCACACTGCACACAAGTACCAACATACCGCGCCTTCCTGCTCGTCTATGCATGACTCGCAGGCTCTCTGCCTTCTGGCCTGCCATGTGTCTTGCCTTTCATCTCTCTCTCAATGTCTCTCTCCATGTCTCTCTCTCTCTCCCTCTCCCTATTGTTTTGCTCTGGCCCCGCGCTACGTCTCTATCTTGGCCAACATTGGCCACAATGTTGCATTCATACTGTTCTGCATTTCATACCGTTCTGGATTCATACCGTTCTGCATTCACACCGTTCTGGATTCATACCGTTCTGGATTCATACCGTTCTGGATTCATACCGTTCTGGATTCTTTACCGTTCTGGATTCATACCGTTCTGCATTCATAGCGTTCTGCATTCATACTCTGCGCTGAGCTCGGCCCCACAACAAGCTTTGGGAGCACGTGCACACTTGTGCCCCCTTGTGCACGCTCCTCGCCTCCCTTCCTCTTCGTTGTGTTTTCCGGCGTGTGTCTGTGTGCACATTCTCACGCTTGTTTACTTTCTACGTGGTTCTTACCTGCTGAGGGAATCAGATGTGTGTCGATATAATCAAACAAAACTTCTTCAAAAGCACTAAATAGTAATAAATAGTAATAATAGTAATAGTAATAGTAATAGTAATAATAGTAATAGTAATAATAATAGTAATAGTAATAATGCTGATAGTGAGGAGATTGTTGTTGATGCCGAAGAACAAGAAGTGCCAGGAACTCTAAATAGTTTAAGCTGAAGTTGTTTATTTGTCTCGTACGAGGAGAAGCAGAGGATCTAATCAAGCAAGAGATTTGTGCGTGAATCTTCCTCAGTTCCTTCTGCTGCTACCGGAAACGCAGTGTATTATATACAAGTCCCAAATCGGAACAGCATGACAGGAGTGCCCCATTCTGATTGGCTTTATAATGTATAAAGATAACATGTTACTAAGCAGATTTGACATGACATAGGTGTATTCTTCAATCACTTTATGTTATGTCTCCAAGTTCCAGAGAGTCAGACTTGAAGTCGCAGAGAAGAATACAATCTTCACTATGTCCTTCGTCAGAATGTCAGATCAACCTAGCCGTACCATTGCTAGATAATATTTTTCCTAACACATGCGCTGCACTAGACGTTTTGTTGAGCTAAGTTGTAAGTAAAGGTAAGCTTTTGCCTTGTAAGTTAGGGTTAGCATTGCAATGTGGCGGTGTGACGTACAATCCCTGTAGATAGCACCTTAGCTTACATGAATTAGGTAAACGCTAATTTACATTGCAAAGCTTAGCTGTACTTGTAACTTAACTCATCAAAACAGCTGGTACAGCACAGAGAACACACATGATCAATACTCACACTTCATCAGGAAGCAAAAATAAAAGGGGTGAATATTGAACGTCAAACTGAATTCATCCTCCTGGATGTAACTGTGCGCGCTCCGTCTGAAACAAACCAAATATATCAAACGTCTCTTGAACAAATCAATCAAATTCACGCTGGGCTATATATATAAAACCAAAAACAATAAGCATGTGTTCTTGGTTACTCGCTGAGTAATTAAGGTATTGTCTCATTTGAAAGTCTCTGACAGAAGCTTCCCTTGTAATGGACTCCCTGAGCAGCGTGTGTAGTGTCACTGTGTCACCAGCACCGTCCTGATTCAGAGAGAGAGCAGCGCGTGCCTCCATCTCAGATACACCAACAATGACGCGCCACAACAAAGAGCAATATCCCCCAGCTACCCAGTTATATGTAGCAGTCATTTAGCTTCTCAGAGAGGCACCACCTTTGTCCCGTCAGTCGCCTTAAGTAAAAAACATATATCATCACAAACATACAAACAAACAGACAAGCAAAATGAGTTGGGATCGTCAGAACTATAACAAAACTTATAAAAGGGAACAAATTGGATTTGAGGATTGGCAGAGGCTATGTTTGCACAATACTTCCCAAGTAGCCTCGTTACGCTCTACAGCCTGCTTTAACCACACCAGGCTGTGGTGCAGCACATCAGCCAGATCCACATCTGGACTCAGCCAGATCCACATCTGGACTCAGCAGATCCACATCTGGACAAATGTTCTGGCCGTGCCGCCCACACCACAGCACCACATTCTCTAGCCAGCAAAAGATCTCAAATACCGAAGAAATTCGGTAAATTCGGTTTTCTGTGCAGAAGGCTAACGGAGTGATGGTCCTTGATGATCAGCAGGGTCTCAACAATTCACTCGGGTTTTGGTTTTGTTTTGTTCAATGCTTTAGTTCAACACCACAAAAAGAGGAAATTTGTCATCAGCGCGATTCGTGCGAGTCATCAACATCTCTCCGCGAGTCTGGACAAGGTGTTATCCCTGAGGCGGCATGCACCTGGTTCTCTGGCTGACGCTCCTGCACTCCTACGGCCCAGAGATCACGCAACCGCGCGTCACGGTTTCCGTTCCCCACTCCGAGCAACCACGTGGCCACAGAACTTTCTCGGGGTCAGCCCCGGCCTTCCTAAAAATGAACTCAAACAAAACACGTGAACACCTGGTTCCCTTCGCTCGACGGCGAGAACCAGGCGTTCCACTCGGCGAATCTAATCTCCACCTAGTAGAGAGAGAGAGAGAGAGAGAGAGAGAGAGAGAGAGAGAGAGAGCGTGGAGTGGATTGGAGCCTCCTTAATACACTTTGCATCACGCCGGGGCTGACAAGGGCCAGCAGACATCCCATCATGAATAATCTGTGAGAGGGAAGAGGGATGCTCAGAAAGCTGCTGCGCGGGGCTGCGCTGGCAGGATACGGTCCAGCTGTTGCCAAGGAGAGACTGTCACCGGGGGCGACGGCAACCAGCTGCCGCTCTGGCTTAAAGAGGTGTACTTGACTTGAACGACTGCCCCCTCCCCCCCCCCCCCCCCCCCCCAACCCTCACACGCACCGCCCCCCCCCCCCCCCCCCCCAGACAGAGAGTCTGTGAGTCTGTGCACCTCGCCAGGTTGCAGGGAGTCTGACCGGCTGCCGGGTGAACACACCTGCCGCTGTCCTCGGGTAAACTGCGCCGCCTCACCTGGGCACGCGATGCAGTTCATGGGATGGAGTTATTAGTTGGGATGTGTTATGGCGCTCAGGTGATACAGAGCATGTCTTATGGTGAATGTAATGTGACGGAGTTCATACCATGCAGTTTATGAAATGTACAGTAGTAGACCGATATCGTTCATGCCATACAAGTATGCAATGTAGTTTGCAACGTAGTTTATACAACATTGTTTATTATGTAGTTTATGTATGTGATACAGTGTATTTGATAGAGAAGAAGAGAAGATTGGACCTTTCGGTCCAAAGAAGTGATGTAGTTCCTGTGATAGAGAGTATGTAATACAGTGTATTTTGATGCAGTAGAAGTGATGCAGTTCATGTGATGCAAAGTATGTAATACAGTGTATTGTGGTGTCGTAGAAGTGATGCAGTTCACGTGGAACAGGGCGTGTAACACGGCCAAAGTGAAATGGTAACAGTGAACACATTTCCTGTCTGACTCACAATCCCTTCCTCGCACCGCGGGCGTGTCCTCATTAAGACCTATTTTAACCTCCGAAATTACCATTCCCCATCGTTCATCATGTGTTTAATAGACGTCACCTCGCTGCTGGCAGCATCACTAAGCGGGAGTCTCCAGACCGCGCTGAGCTGTCGCGGTGGCGCCGGGTGGCGGTGGCAGAGCCGGGCGAATGATTCATGACTCGGTGGGCCGCTGTTTGTTTGTGCGGTTTGTCCTTCCTGCGGGAACACACGGCACCCAGCAGGCCTGATGACCGGCCTTCAGCGCCACGGGGGGGGGGGGGGGGGGGGGGGGGGGGGGAGACGAATGAGGAGACACAGTGGCACCGTCCTTTGGCTGAGTGGGACATCGTTTAAACACCGATAAACATCGAAGCGTTTGTCTTGTGCGGTATGACCCCCACCGGCGTGCGAAGGTTCACAGTCTACCTCGTCTGGAAGACGACCATTTTGAATACACAGCCTTCCTGCATCCAGAGTGAATACTTGTTCGTTTTCGTTTGATTTTGAATGAATAAACACGAATGATCGCTTATATATATATATAGCATTGTATGTTATGATTGATTAGATGCGGTACGACGTGCACTCATGCAGTTTGAACGGCGTGCCTACGACTTGCCTCGTCGTACCGCGCGACCGCGCTACGTCCACGCCAAGCTTCACCGTCCTGCCACTCCCTCCCTCTCCCCCCCCCCCCCCTCCCTCCCTCCCTCTCCTCTCCCTCTCCCCCCCCCTCCCTCCCTCTCCCCCCCCCCCCCCTGCGCCTCCCCGCCCCGGAGGAGGACGCTTTGTTTGTGTGTTCCCGGGAGCAGATTGCAGGTGGGGTGCCCAGCCATGCAGGACCAGCGGTAGCCTGTCTGTCTGTCCCTCCGCAGCCATCTGCTTCCAGAGCCCGCCGCGCCCCTTCCCCAGGAGACAGAGCCATCCATCCGTTGCTCCGTCGTGCGTCCAGGCATCCATCCCTCCATCCACTTACCCCGTCCGGCTGAATCCATCGATGTCAGCGGGGGGTGGAAGCTCAAATCTGTTTATTCAGCCATCTCTGGGGGCTATTAAATGCCCACATATCTCTGTCGCCTCTCATATTTACAATCCATCAGACACACACCGGCATCTGTGTGTCCAGCCAGTGTGCTCTCTTGTCCACACACACACACACACACACACACACACGCACACACACACACACAAACAAGTGCACTCACTCATGCAGATGGCCGAGTGCACACAGACATACAAATGCAGCCATGACTCACAGGCCAGTTCAGATGCACACACGCACGCACGCACAAAACACACACACACACACACACACACACGCACACACACACACACACACACACACACACACACACACACACACACACACACACACTCACACAAAACACACACACACACACACACACACACACAAGCATGACTCACACATAAAGGTTCACAAACATATACACAGGCAGGTACATACACAAAACACACCCACACACACACACACACTGACTCACACAGGTAAGTGCACACACATACACCCACACAGGCAGGTGCATACGCACTCACAACAACCATTTCCCATCCAAAAAACGCCAGCCAGCAAGCCATCCGTCCTCTTGAGCCGCCGATATTTGGCCCCCATCGTGACTCTGGGTAAACAAGAGAACAGCTTCATTACAGCTAAAACAGCTCTCCTTCTGCTAACCTCTCTGCCCACACATATGCCGTGTGCTCGACTGATGAGACACAAACACCACAGCGTGATCTACGTCTGGAAGAGTGCGAAGGCAACAGCAGCCCTGGCGCAGCCAGACGTCTCCGTGTGTTGTACACGGAGGTCTGAATAATGAAGGGCCATGCGGTCTTGAGAGACCTGCTTCTCTGTGGAAGCCCGGGGCGGTACAGAGACACCACTCTGGAGCAGAGCAAAGGATTCTTCAGAACGATCACCGGGATTAGTTTGATTGTTGAGCAGGTTCAGGTGGCCTCCCATCTGCTGAGGGGAGTGTAGAACGCACTTTGTTAAAATGCGCGAGTTCAAGCATTTTATTGTCAGGTACGAAAACTGACGACAAGGCCGGTCACCGACAAACCTACCAAATCACAATAAGGCACAATAAGGCAATCCTGTAAACCTGAGGCAACATGACTTTGAATCTCGCTCCGTGAAACCGGCATTGACAAGACAACCCCATCCTCTGCAAATAATGTAGAAAATACGAAAACATACCGACGACTGTCCGTGAAGATGACAGCTTCATGAGAACATCACGAAGCAGCATTGGGTGGACAATGCCAGCATCAGCAAATAATACACAAGCTATTATCCTGCAACGTGGCAGTCAAGTGCAATCTTCTGATGTGACCACAAAGCCCTTTATTCAGATTCCTTCTGCACTCTGCTTGGTAGAAACCCTTTTTTTACTATTAGTTTTCATTTTATTTGATGTGTCCTCGTTCCCCGGCCTCACTACGTACAGTAGCCGTCGTCGCTTTCGGATGAAAGCCGCCCGCTAAATGGCGCAACGCTAATGCATGAACCTAAACAGAGTGTCAGACTGAATCTCTGCAGCGTACAGCAGGACGCCTGGGGGGTTGTGGGCCTGAGCAGAACAAACCCGGGGGGGAGAGAGAGACCAGGGCTCGTCTTATCAGGGAACAACATCTAACAAGAGTGTTCCAGTCTGCGGTGAGCGTATGTACGCCGCCGCTGCACTATAGGCCCCATCCGTCACCTGCGCCCCTCGGCCCCGGGTGGCGGGGGGGGGGGGGGGGGGGGGGGTCAAGGACACCAGATAAGAGCCGGGAGGAGGCCCTGGCTCTCGGTCGCCCTGACGATGGAGAACACGCAGGTGGCCGCCTCGGGGGCACCTGGGATCACAAACCGCAACAACGCAGAGGAAGACTGCTGTCGGCGCCGCTGAACCGGTGATCCTATTGGCTGATTAGACGCTTCAAGGAGCTGGAACCCCCGCCCAGCATGCCAAGATGTGTGTGTGTGTGTGTGTGTGTGTGTGTGTGTGTGTGTGTGTGCGTGCGTGTGTGGGGGGTTGTCTGTTATGTACGTGTGTGTGTGTGGTTTTGGGGGGGGGGGGGGGGTGGTTGTCTGTAATGTATGTGTGTGTGTGTCTGAGAGATTGTTTGTCTCTTTGTGCATTTGTGTGTGAATATGTGTGACATTGTGTGTCTCTTATGTGTTTGTGTAAGAGAGATTGCGTGTTACTTAGGCATGTGTGCCTGTGTGTGTCTGCGCCTGTGTGTGAGTGTGTGTGTCTGGCTGTGCTCCTGGAGATTCTGCTGTAGCAATGATGGCCAGGATGATTTATGGATGTCTCACATACGGAACATGCATGGTTATGCTCCGATACGTGCACAGCCTCACACACAGACACAAACACACACACACACACACACACACACACACACACACACACAAACACACACACACACACACATGCACACAAACAAGGGTACACACACACACACCACACACACACGCACGTGCATGCACACACAAACACAACACACACACACATGCACACAAACAAGGGTACACACATCCAACACACACAGAGATAAGAGACACACATTTACCCACACACAAAAACACACACATTATACACTAATCCCACTTCCTCAAACCCAGCATTCCCCTGCAGCCCACCACATTCAGCTCTCCATTCTTCCTCTCTCTCTCTCTCTCTCTCTCTCTCTCTCCACCTCTCCCTCTGTCTGTCTGTCTGTCTGTCTGTCCTCTCTCTCTCTCTCTCTCTCTCTCATCCCCTCTCCCTGTGTCTCTCTCTCTATCTGTCTCTCTTGCCATCCCCCCTCTCCCTCTGTCTATCTGTCTCTCTCTCCCCATCTCCCTCTCCCTTTATCTCTCTCTCTCCCTCCTCTCCTTCTGTCTCTCTCTGTCTCTCTCTATATCTGTCTCTCCCTCTCTCTCCCCGCTGTTCCCCTCTCTCTCTCTCCCCCGTTCCCCTCTCTCTCTCCCCCTGTTCCTCTCTCTCTTTCTCACCCCCGTTCCTCTCTCTCTCTCCCCCTGTTCCTCTCTCTCTTTCTCTCTCTCTCCCGTTCCTCTCTCTCTCTCTCCCCTGTTCCTCTATCTCTTTCTCTCTCTTCCCTTTCCTCTCTCTCTCTCTCTCTCTCTCCCCTGTTCCTCTCTCTCCTCTCCCCCCGTTCTCTCTCTCTCACGTGTTATTTACTCCGTGCCTCCCCTCCTCCCCCATCCATCACGTAATAACTCCTCTCCATTTTTCATTACACCACTTCATGTCCCTTTGCTCTCCGGCCTCCTCCACTCTCTCACACCCTGTGCTGATTATCTGGTCACCCTCTCTTGCTCTCAACCTTCCTACGCCGTCTCCTTTGCCTCCTGCTGTGAACCCCCCCCCCCCCCCCCCCCCCCCCCCTTGTTCACCTCACTAACCCCCCTCGGTCTAAAACCCATCCATCTATCCTGCTCCCCCTCCTCCTTTTCACTCGCTTACTTATTTTGTGGTATTTCACAGAGGCGCGGCTGACATTTCCTGTCCACGCTCCGAGCAAGCCATGAGACCTCTCTCTCCTCCCCCATCACCTTCTCCCTCCCTCCCTTCCTCCCTTCCTTCATTCCTTCCTTCCTTCCTTCCTCTGTTGTCTTTGACATTTGTTCTCTTGCATGTCTTCTTTTGCGGTGGGGAAATCGCACATTCTTTTGTATTGAGCGCTGTGTGTTTCTTCACCGGGGACTTTCTAAACATCTTTTTTGTTTTGGAACCACCAGAGACGTGGTTGTATGTACGCAGCCACCATTTTGAATCTTGAAAGCAAACACTTACATTCCCACCCCCACCCCCCATAAAAAAGGGGATCACAGGATAGCCTAGCGGTGCTTGGTTCCTCACTGTGTTTGATAGCCTCCCCCTCTGCCCCCCCCCCCCATGTCTGCAGCATCCCCTGTGGTCATCCTTTAGGACCACGCCCTCCACCCCCTGCCTCCCCCCTGAACATCTGGGGTTCAGTGGCGGCTGAATCACACAGTGTTGAGCCACACAATGTCACAACAGTGACTTGGTGTCACAGCAGGTGTCTAATGGCGTTCTAATGTGTCATTAGGAATGTATCTGTTTGAGTCCGTCCTGTATTCGCTGCTGTGGATCAAAGAGGTATCAGATAGAGATAGAGAGAGAGATAGATAGAGCATCTGGTTCTGAGTTCTCAAACTGCTGACTACTGAAGAAAAAGGTGTAATATGTCAGAAGAGGAGGAGAAACATCCACAAGTTGAACAGTTGAACAGTTTCCCCTTTTGCAACTGCTTTGGGTCGGGCGAATCTGGAAACGTGGGTTATTATTGGGAATTTTACACAATTTACGATCGCTAAATATCCTGTTATGCTTACGAATTTGAAATACCATTCTAAACATTGTTCATTCTAAACAATTATGGATTTTTTTATGTGGTTCACGTGCAAGGCCACATCTCCTCATCGTAACTCACTCACATTCACTTTCGGTATCATCATAAATCACTGTCTTTAATTTCCAAGCAACACAAAACCCCTTCAGACAATAAAAAAAAACAACACCACTGCATTACGACCCAGCCCTGCGGCGACGGCAGAGAGGTGTTCTGTCAGGCGGCGGGGCTTGGGGGGGGGGGGGGTCTTCTGTGTCCTGTCTTCTTCAACGTGGTTCACAGTGACTGCACGACAGCTCACCACTCCATATGACCGGAGATCTGCTTCGGCACATCAAATATGTCCCCGACGACGTCCGACAGAGCCATCCAATTACCCGGTGTGGGCTGCCGGTCTTTAGGGCCCCTGATGTAAACAGCCCAGCATCGCCCGGGCTCAGCGCAGCTTCAGTTAGAAAAGTATTAAAGAGAGGCCCTTTTTTTTTTCCTTTTGGTGCATTTTCCACAGGTGCCATCCTTCTGCTCCGCGGCGGAAACCCTCTCTTTTGCAGTCCTCTTCACACAGCTAACAAACCCAACGTGCCGTGGACTCTGTTGATTAACCAAAGATAATAGAAAATCTCTGGCAGTCAGACACGCGCACACCGCACACAGGCGGGCGCACAGAATCACGGCGTGGGGCGCACACACAGAAACACACACACACACGCGCACACACACACACACACACAACAACGCGCGCGCGCACACACACCACACACACACACACACCACACACAGACACATACGTCTCTGAACACCGCGGCAGTTCATGCATCACCCCGCTAACAGTGGCCACCGGCACGCTGGTGGCGTGCGCACATCGCAGACGCCCCCCCTCCCCCAAACCTTTCAAATTTCAATCAGTGGCGGTGGAACTAATGGCTGCCTGGCGCTTCGTCTGGCGGCCGCCGTTCTGCTGCCGGACCCAGGCATCACGAGGGGCGCTTCTCTTTTGATTGTTAATTTAGCACAGATTTGATTTGTTTTGTTGACTCATTTCCTCGGCTGTTAAAAAAAAAAAAATGAAAAAATGAAAAAAATACTTTGAGTCGAGGGAGCCACGGTGATTTGGTTATGTCAGCTTGGCCCTTCCCACCGCCGCAAATTGCCGAATGTTTGTGTCGTTTCAGTGAAACGGAGCATTATGTAGTCTTTGTTGTGTCGCATGATGGGATGTCTGATCTGATGGGTCTGGCTGGGTTGTAGGAACGTTGGGTTGTAGAGAACTACATCGTTCTGGGGTGTTCCAGAACCCATCATAATCTTCTCTCCAGTCTTCACCATCTACATTATATTACAATTCTAATTATATCATAACATCTGCTACCTATGTAGTTTTCAGTGAGGGTGCCCTCGGTTGATTTGAAACAATATAGCACTTTGGATGATGTGATCAAACACTTTGTAAAGCTCTCGTATTCACTATAATGCCATCCACAAACTGATTAAAAAAGATGAAAGTGCTATATTACCATTGTTTACATTCGTGGCCAACGAATCGTATCGGTAACAGATGTTTTACTGAAGCCAGGAGAGACGGCTTTGATTGCCCTGGGAAGGTATCTCCGAAGCCGGATTCAGAGACTCAGTCCATTAATGGCATTACAAATCCCCACAGGATTTCCCAGACTTCAGTTTTGAATGTCAAAACCCCGCAAAATCCTGGAGGATCAGATTAATAGCTAATGCGTGCCTCCGATTCTTCCGTTGTGCACGGGGTTCCGTGCACGGTACACAAACGTTCTCCTAATAGCGGAAAGACACCCGGATGATGTGAAAGCTCTCTTGACTCTCGAAGGTGGATCGTCGTGGTGTTTGCGCTGGTGGAACGCAGGTAGCGTGTTCTAGTGGGCCCTGTCGAGCTGTACGGTCAGATAACCGCAGGGCGGCTAATCCCGCGGAGGCCCTTCAGCACATCTGAAGCACTGCTCTCACACATCACGCCCCGCCACTCGTCTACATTACACGCACGTCGTTTACCATCTCGTCCATTTAGTCTCTCCGTTTTGATGGGCGCGCGGTCACGCGACGGGCTTAAAAAAAGACAACACACATTAAGGGTTTTGATTGACTGGCACGGGACAGTCGAGTGGTAAGCATGTTTCAGCGCCAGCCAGAGGGTTCTGGGTCGGAGCCAGAAGGCTGTTAAAGGTACAGGGAGCTCGGAGAGGTTCTGGGCTCGAAGCCCACAGTCTACAGTCTACCCGAGCGCCGTTAAAAGAGCTGCAAATAAAAACAATTCACGGAAAGTCACTTAGGACAAAACAATGGGCTAAATTCCTGAATAATAAACCGTAATTGTACAACTTGGCCAAGCTCAGACGCGACTCTTTCATCATCAGTAGTTAAGTCTTAACTAAAGGGGGGGTCTTAAACTCGTTTATCTCAGAACACAAAACGACTCTGTCAGTGTGTCCACGGGGCCCGACCGCACACCAGGAGTACTCAGAGCACACTGGGATCGGGGATCCTTACCCATCCATTAACAAATTCCAACTGGATCACAAACCACTTTACGAGAGGCTTATCCACACGTTCCTCTCTCCCTGCTACTCCAGTGTTCCTCTCCGTCCCGTGGTCTCCAGGTGTTGTGTGTCACACCCCGCCACAGAGATAAGTGCCTAGAAGATATAGAGTGCACGGGGGGGGGGGGGGGAGGGGGGGTGTTCTCAACCATGGCTGCAGACATTCAATTTGATGAGATTGAGTTATGAGAAGGTGGGCGAGACGGAGATACAGCAGCCCACCAGACCCAAGTGGCAGCAGACTGAGAGGTGTAGTGTAGCCCATCATGTGGCCACGCCACACACACACACACAACGCGCGCACGCGCACACGCACACATGCCACAACACGCACACACACACACACACACACACACACACACACAAACGCACACGCACACACACACACACACACACGCACACGCACACGCACACACACACGCACACGCACACTACACACACACACACACACACACACACACAAACACACACACACACACCAAACGCACACACACACACACACACCTTATCACTGGTCTTAATGTTCATTCACCTGAGACCCTGTTAAGACCCATCGTTTTCTCCATTGTTTTCATCAGGCGAAAGCCACGGCCGACCGCAGGGCAGCGGAGGGGCCCTGGCTGCGGCCGCGTGACGAGTTGCCGCGGGGAAAACTCGCTTCGAAGATGGAATTATTTCAACTTTGACCTGCTTTGAGATTGAAATTACTTCAACTTTGACCTTTGAAATGTGTGTGTGTGTGTGTGTGTGTGTGTGTGTGTGTGTGTGTGTGTGAACGGGTGAACGTGAGACTCGAATTGGACAGAAGTCTGCGTGGCCGCAGGTCAGAGGAGCACACCATGAATCAAGTTACCGCAGGTATGTTCCTCAAGAAAGGAGCGAGGGATGGAGGAGAGAACAGAACGATGGATGAGAGAAAGGTAGAAGGTAGAGAGGTCTGCACTCCCACGGGATGGAATGCAAAAAAATGCGGCGCAGGACACATTTTGAAAGCTCATTGCGGGTACGGGCGGGCGAGATGATACACTGCACTCCTGCAAATTAAATATGAGTGTAAAGTAAAATATACAAATGATTAATGCAGGGCCTAGCATACATCATCGTGCGCAGTGTTGGGTAGTAACGCATTACTTAGTAATATATTACTGTAATATTATTACTTTTACCCAGTAACGAGTAATATAACGAGACTACTATGCCAAAAAGTAATATTATGTCTCGCTACTCTGGCAAATGCGGGCTTCGTTACTCGTTACAATGGCTGTTAATTTGTGCAGGGCTGAAGCGTGCGCAAATAGAACAGATCTACAAGCCATTACACACTGTGATTAGCGATGCATAGTAGCTTGTAGATCTGTTCCTTTTACTGCGCACAGTCATGACATCACTACTCCCTGTAAATGCGACACGTGGATCAGATAAACAAATCAAACATGGCGATGAATGGACAACTACTCGGCGGCACTATGACTTTCCACGGCTGGAAATATCGGCATTATTTTGAATTTTTATCAGGCAAGGACGAAAAGAACATAAATGTCCGTTGCACTTTGTGCGGGGAAAAAAAGTACTTTCCAGCGCAAAAAATACCACGTCACACTGCACACAACTGGAAAAGGTCCACGAAAATGTCAAGATAGTGGCGAAAGCAGACCGTGATGTAAGTGTAAGGATAAGTTAGTGAATTCAACACTCCATAGAAATGTATTGACAACTGGAATAATTGAATACTTGAAATTAGATGGAGTGTTGAATTCACTAACTTTTTCCTCACACTTGTGAGTTTTGAAGAGGACTTTTAACGAACTTATCCGGAAAGACGGAAGTGACTTCGACGCAGGGGTAGCCTTAGCAACAGAGAGTTGAAGCTATCAGAAAAGTGCTCTTTTAAATAAACTCCTGTGTACTTAAACACTTTAAAATGCCTCGTTTTGTGAGTACAGACCATATATGTACTACTACAGAAGTTGGGTAACAATCCATGCATTATTAGTGGGTAATTTACGAGATATACAGTGTACCGGGCACTCCAATACTAAGCCATTCGGCTGATACACCCTAAACTTGATAAATATTGACCGTCGCTAAAAATGCATCTGAGGGGGTATTTGGCTGGATTATTGGTGGAATTACCTCAGGGTGAATTTTACTCCGAACCATCATTTTAAGTTTAAAAAGCCAGAGACTGTTGCTTTATTTTTTATTCTATTTTTATACTATTTTTATACTAGATATCTAAGACACTTAATTTTGTTTCATAGACTACAAGTCTACAGTATAATATATCTATGTCAGACTCGGGTATATGTCAGGTTTTGTTGGTTACACAGTGAAAAAGTTTACAAAGTCAAAGAGACTGCTGCTGTATTTTTTGGGGGATTTTATATAGGCTACACTATAAGCTGTCTGTGACCTACAGACTATCAGGTTGTTGGTTGCATTGTTAAAGCGTTAGGTTGCATTGTGAAAGTCAAAGGTTGTTCTGGTTGCACTTGTTCACTGTCACTGTTCACTTTATCATTATTCCACTAAATTGGATTCAGTTCCACAAGGACCTGGCTAAACCAATTGTGGTGTTGTCCATCGTTTTGCGGGTGGAGGGGGGAAAGTAATATGTAATAAGAAAGTAAAGTAATATTATTACTCTTGATTCTAAGTAATAAGTAATATAACTATATTACTTTTCTACGGAGTAATATGTAATAAGTAACTTATTACTCCACTAAGTAATATTGCCCAAACACTGCGTGCTGGTGATTTGGCAGCAATAAAAAAACGTTTTAAGCAGCCTAAACTTGCAGACATTGTCGTTTCGGGTTCTCGCACGCATGTGTTTAGAGACAACTCCTTTCCGCTACAGAAAGTAGACATCCATCCTGCCTGCCGTCTTGTGGGCGGGTGCAGGACATAATATCACAGATGCGGGGGGAAGCGGGGCTAACAATAACAATTATTTGCGGAGTGAGACTAAAAATGACAATTATTTGCGGGAGCGGGACTGAACACTGTGACCCGCGCAGACCTCTAGTGGAAGCAAGAGAGAAAGAGAGACGAATGAAGAAGAAGAAAAGAATAATTACTCTTTTGATCCCGCGAGGGAAATTTGGTCTCTGCATTTAACCCAATCGTGAATTAGTGAAACACTCAGAACACAGTGATGGTGAGGCACACAGGGAGGTGAAGCACACACTTAAACCTGATGCAGTGAGCTGCCTGCAACA